>JAXRKN010000026.1:0-600000 GCA_038502055.1 Tanytarsus gracilentus | reverse complement strand
TAAATGGAAATTGAATGCTCCGAAGATTTTGTCACAATCCGATTTAACACTCGCATGCAAAGCGAACAATCAAGACTTAACATCCAAATGAGCTCTCGCGTTGAGCGACTTTTGATAGCATCAGAAATGAGCGAATCCAATTTGAGTTTCTCATTCGAATAAAAATGCAATCAAAATAACAACTGAAGTCTTACACCAACAAAACATGCCAGACACTTCACGTATGAAAATTTCAGGGGAGAGGACAACTGGATTTAAATAAGAATCTTTTAAGAAATAAGTTTAAATTAAAATTATCATCAACCCGAATTTTAATTTTATTTTTAAAATTTTAATTTAAATCCAGAGATAAAAAAATTAATCCGTGTTGATTAAGATATATTTTAATTTTAATCCTTCTGTCTTTTCCCTTGATAATTTTTATTTTACTTTTCTTGATATAAAAATTCATACGTTTTCCTAATAAAATAAAATAAAAAGTATCTACGACACACCCGAAAAACTATAAGCATTTAATTTTAACGACACTGTTCACAGCTTCCGCTTTTTATGTTTCGAATTTATGAACTGGTCAAATTATGCTCAACTACCTTTTGCACATAAAATGAGAGTGGTAAAATATTTTCACCAACAAGCACACGAAACTCATCGTTGAATAAAAAAGGATAACATTCAGAAAAAATAATCATGAATTCGCAAATTTTTTTACCTTTATCATGCATTTAAATTACTTCATTATAATTTCGATTTTTTCCCTTTCCAGTGATTGTTTCGCTATGTATGAGAGGGGAGTATTACAGTAATAATTGTGGTAGGATATTTTTGTTCCTACGCAATGACACATTTAACGTGATAACCATTACTTTTTGTGATGATATTTTTTTTTCGGTCGCCACCGCAAATTATAATGATAAAAATTTATCTCATCACGTAATTTGACATTAACTCACTCACTCCTGAATAAGTTGTTTTTTTTCTCGGGATGTTCATGCATTTATGATTAATGAATAGTGAATTATTTAGATGTTCATTCTGTTACAAAATAAACAAATGCGAGTGTTTATGTTAGGCTCATCGTTTCCTTGATTTTTAAGCTAACTAGAAAGGGGAAAATTTTCTAAAATAATATTTTCTAAAATTTCAACATTTCCGCTTATTTTCCATCTCAACGTTTAAATTCAGTCAAAATTTGCAAATGTCAAATAAATTTGTTGATAAGTTAACAAGCTTAATTTTTTTCTCTCCAATTCTTCGGGGATATTATTTTATTGTTATCATCACTGGTTGATGCGTACACTCATAACATTTATGATACCTCTTTAGAGAGCGAAGAAAATGATGAACCCTCATCGTTAAGGGTGATTTTTGGTGTAGTTTATGAATTTGCTACAAATTTTTGGTAATCATAAAATGTAACAGATGTACTGTCATAAAAATTATTATAATTTGTCACAAGGGCTGAATTTTCCCTCCCATCATGTCCTCAACAAAGGATCACCAACCGTGATACAGATTTAACATCTTTTCAAGACCAATTTTCATGTAAGAGTTGTTGAATGTTGCCATTTGTGCCAAGACGACATCCTGAGGAGTGACGTGTGTGTGTGTATGTGGGTGTCATTATGAAATTATCCAACACAAAAGGTGTCCCGCGGTGTGAGCATGCACTTTTAAGGACACACCATCTATGTCACACGGACGTACCCGAGTCAAGTTGTTATGTCATTCATGAAAATCATAATCGAAATATAAAGAAAACATGAGCGTTGAAAGGAAAGCTGCTCAGTGAAATGAGAGCTTATAACACAGCGAGAACTGATCCTCTTTAAGCAACGCCATTCATACACTTTAGCGACACACTCGCAATATAATCTTCTTAGTGTGTGCGCGGCAGCAAACTTTTTCCTCCTCAAAAGACAATAATTTTTCTCTCACATTTCTTTTCATCTCATTCGGAGCTTCTTCTTTTCATTAATTCAAAACGAAATTGAATTCTATTATTCATTTTTATTATTATGCTCTTACTTCCAGCGAAATAAATGAATGAATGAGTGTGTCGAGAGAGAGAGAAACTTGAGATAGCAATTTTGCTCTAAAGATTTCCACTCGACTGACTGGTGTCTTTAATGTGTGCACATGAATATAAATTTTTTTTGGGAAATTTAACAAATTTTGGAGTGAAGAATTTAAATTTTTTAGACCTTTCAATTTTAAAATTTTCTTAACATTTTCGATGCAAAACTTAATTTTTGTTTTTAAATTCAAACGATTTTTTTGTGCATTCAAAGAGGGAGAGAATATCAAGTTAAATCTCTTTGCATAAATCTAATCTCATATTTTACATGCTACATTGATCAAAACCTTACGAGTGAAAAAAATCCTCTAACCCCACTTTTATGCTGCCTTAAATTTTCCTGCTCATTCGAGAGAAGAGGAAAAAAATTGTTATCTAAACATTTAATTTGGTTTCACCAACAATAAAATTCGTATTATGGCAACAAAGTACCCTCGCTTGACACAATGCTCATCCGAGAAAAAAATCTTATCTTCACTTCTTACCCGAGATGTATAAATTTTCTCTTGTACTTTCTCTCTGTTTTGGCACTGCTTGCCATTTTTAGATTGAAAATAATATGAAGTTATGAGCAAAGAGCGAATGAGAATGGAACCAAGTAAAGAGGAAAATGCTAATCTGCTCTCAGATTACTGATCCGTATCGCAGGCAAAAAGAATCCTCTTGCTTCGATACACTTTTGACGAGATAAAAAAATATCTAAAATCCCTTTCAATGCAATGCTGTTCATTTATGTCGCATTTGAGGATGAAAATGAACGAGTCCCCTGGTGGTGTTCTCTCTTTAATTCGATTTCCATCACCCATTTTTCGAAATGTGATGATGTGACTCGTGCATTGTTTTGATTGATCTGCAGATCGGAGATAAGAGCGAAACGTGATTGCGCTGCTGCTGCTTTCTGTGTCATCGCAATGTTCATTTTGATATGATTGATGGTTTTTACACTATTTTGAATAATCACGACACACGGCGCTGATTTATTTGGTATTTAATCTGTGGAGTTTGATTTGAGTGAGAGAGAATAAATTTTAGTTAAAAAAAATTTCCTGGATTTTTCAAATGCTTCTAGATCAAAAATAATTTAATGGAATGATTTCAGTTAATTTTATTTTTAAATCTCGAGATTAAATTTGATAATATTTCCTGGATTTTCTCGAATCAAAAAATTAACGCGTGCGTAATGTAATCGAATCCTTAAGTCCTTTAAAAAATATAAGCACATGCAATGTAAATTGAAGGACTTCACATTACAATTTCAATCGTAGCGAGAGTTCAAGTGGGTGAAAAATCAAATACTACTTAATTATTGAAGCAAATACTTGAAAATTTATATTTCATGCTTCTCATGTTCGCAAAACATTTATGAAAGTCAACAGAGAAGATATAAACAAGTGTTTTCCTCTCTTCACTCCATCCACCACTTGAAAATGTAAACATTTTTCTCTCGCTCTCGAAATGTAATTTTAATCGCACAACATTAAATTTTAAAGACGCCTATAGAGTTGGATTGCAATTCGTGTGTTTACATATTGTGATGATAACGAAGAGAACTTTTTTTGATAGCAGATGCGTTCAACGAGTGAAATAATCATTCTAAAGTTCAAAAACTCCCTCGAGTATGTAGACATAGATTTATTTATGTTTTCGTGCCAACAAAATGCCCTCTGGGATGGCACGATGTATCATAAGATAAATTATGCTTTAAACTGCATTTTTCAAACCACCCCTCGGAATGCACCCCGAGTTTGAAACACTTGAGGCCGAAATTCGATGCAAAATTAATCGAGAAAATATTTTTCAACCACAAATACAATTCTGTTTGTAATTTGCCGAAAGGTGTTGAAATGTAAAATCATTATTTTAAGTCGGAGTAACATAACAAAGGCATGTATTGGAACAACAACAAAGGGTGAAATTTTCCTGAATGCCCTCAAACATTGTTACAATAATTTCCTATGTGTGTTTATGAAAGGTATGAAAATGTTAAAAGTTGATAGTTCTCATGATTATGATGGGATGAAAGGTATTGAGCCACTTTAAAGTTGCATTAAAAATATTTATTTAAAATTTATTGAATTGATTTTTTTTTAAAAAATTAAAGAATTGAAACTTTTATGTTGGAATTTATTATTTTTAAATTTAAACCAGAAAATTTAAAAATCAGGAAAAAAAATTAAAAACAGTTTTACACATCCTTGTTTTTATAGTTTGATATAAAAAAATTCGTCACTATGAAATCAGTTCAAGTGTGTAATCAGAAATGTATTTCTAAGAAGAATGTTTAATTAACTTGGATTTGCGATTATTAATCACATTTTCCTCCAACTCAACTCAACCCTCACATCTTTGGCATGCATATTTACAACATCTCTTGAGGGACTTGAGGACGAAGTGAAGGTGCTGGGATTTTTATGGTAGAAGAGCGCAAATGAAGTGAGAGATCATGCAGAGTCATAAAAATTTCTGCACGAGGGAGTCTTTCGTCATGAGAGAGAGAGATGCTTTAAGCAAAGTATAATAGTTACATGTTTCTTTTTATTTGAAATAAATTAAATGCCACATGCTCACTACCACCCTAATTCTGAAGAGCGCATACTGCTTCCAAATAACAATAAAAACAACAGAAATGTTTTCTAAAGGGGGTGAAAGAGAAGAAACATAAGCCGTAGGGGTTTGAAGTCGGCAATTTTTCCACAGCACTGCACTAGAAATTGTTATTCGATTATAAGCCCGAAATTGCGGAAAAATTAGCGGCTGATTTAGTTTTCTCAATTTCTTCATTTCTACCCGAATCATCAGTGCTTCCGATTTTTTTTTTCGGTAGATGATAAATGTCGTTATAAGAAGAAGAAAAAAATATAATTATGCTCTGTTTTTGTTTTGATGGTAATCAATCAAGGCAGTTTTGTTATTTCAGTTTCTTGGACCCGTTAACATGTGCAGTGCCGCATAATAAAAATCACAATTTATCATTGTATGTCAAAAATATAATATTTGAGTCAAATCTTCTGATGCATATAAATTTAAAAAAGATTATTTGAGTTTACCAACTCTTGTAAAAATTGCAATATTTTGTAACCTCAATCTAAAAACTTGAAATCACTATAATTGCAATGGATTGCACAAAATTGATCTTTTGAAAGTGTTTCCATCTTTCAAAAAAAAGGCAGTAGCGGTAAATAACATAGATTAAATTTTATTGAATTTTCATAGCCAGGTGCATATAAAAAAGATTTTCATTTTCGACACTGCATCAGCATCAGCACAGGGAAAAAAGCACATCTATTAAATATGTGGTGTGAACAGACGGAATTGGAAACATTAAAAACCTATGGTTAATGATTATTGCCTGACCATGAAGCTGCATCATACACCCATTACGAGTGAAACGAAGATTGAGTGTCGAGTGAGGAGGAAAAAATGTTGATTGATTTATTTCACTGGACGAGCACAAGAGAAAACTTTCATTAGATGAGAAATGAAAATAAATTACATCACATTTTGTTCTTTTTATCTTTTCTCTTTTTCATGAAATAAAGAGTCCACTCGAGAAGAAATGTATTGCGATAAAAAATGATGATACTTCTTCATGACAAGTTTCACAATTGCGTTCTGTCTTTTGGTGCTAAAATAAATCGAAAAACATATTTTCACTCTCTCACATCATCTGAGAAGCAGCAAGGATTGAAATTGTTAATGATCTCAAAAAAATATGTAAGATAATATTTTTCAACAAGCATTTTATGTTCTTTTCAGTTAATTTTCTTTATTTGAAAATTAAAATATAGAAAAATATATTTTTGAAATTTTTAAAAAGTTTTCATCCCTTGTGTCTTGTGTCCCCAAACTATTTTGTGACGTCATTTGCAAACAAATTTGTTTGTTTACAAAATTTTATTTGTTTTGATTGGCAGATTTTAAAAACAGAAATTGACAAAATTTCATAAATACTCGGAAAAGTTTGGCAACATCAAGTGATAAAATGCGTAAGTTATTTGCAAATCGTCATTAAATCTAAAGTAACTCAAAGAAATATAATTTCAGCTCGATCAATCTCAATTCGAGGTGATATTTTCAAATTCATCTTTTATGCCTACAGTCTGATGTGCTTTCTACTCATCATTGGATACTTCTCGACCATTCTAATGCCGCTTTGTGTGAAGATCGCTTTATTTTTGTCCCTCGTAATATTCATTATGTTTTTTGCCTCTTCCAAGGTGATCCAGACAAACTTTTAGAGACCAACGAAAATTTTAATATTTTTCCATGTAACTTTCATTGTTAAATTAACTTTGCACAAAATAAAAATTTAATCCAAGCCATTGTAGCTTCTGTATTTAAGGCATTTCAGTGAAATTTCCTTCTGACATATTTCACATATCCAAAGACAGACAGGCCTAGAGTCGGCACGCAATTGTCTTAGTACTGGGCGTTTAAACAACATCGATCCCTTGTCTACGCTTTATATATGTCTTTTAAGCTGTCAATTCCACGTTTCTATTTTGTCTGCACACGTCTTCAAAAATGAAAGGCTACGCACAATTTTTTGATATTTAGAACATGCAAGCAGCCGGTGTATATAAAATAAAATATTGTGTATTAAATGCGTGAATTAAAAATCGTTATTTCTGCGCTTTTCGAGCAATAGTTGGCGTGTATGGAGGATTTGTAGCTTGAAAATAAATTTTGAGATTAATAACGGTCAAAAAAAATTTAAAAAAATTTCGCGGAAATTTTAAATATTGGAAGCAAAAATTAACGCTAATAAATGTTTCCGTAACTTTCGAATATCACCATCGTTTGATGTTTAAATTGTGCATATTTTATGAGCACGTGATCTATCAGTCTATGTGTCTTTCTTTGCACTCTGTGTTTATGCAGACTTCCTTCCTCCACCGCTCAAAATACATAAAATCGAGAACATGAGCAAGTCGATGAGTAAACTAAACTTGTTGGTGGAGTCGTAACTTAACAAGGTATTAAAATGGGGTAAAATAGCATTAAGAAGCAAGCGACGTGTGTTACGGTAGCGAGTCTAAAAATAATTCTCGCACAAATATTTTATACTTCGGATTAGACATTGCATGCCATCATGTACAGGTGTTTTCATTCCAAGCCATGAGATATATGGAAAAAGAGAATTAAAGTTTTAGTAAAACGTCCCGGAAAAAAGAAACATAAAAACTACCAAACATTGTTGAGCACAAAAGATAACGAATCAAATATTTCTTTTAAAATTTTTATGACATCAAGACACACGACGGCGAGTTGAGGTATACTTTTGAAATTGAAAAGCCACAAAATTTTCATGATTCACGCAACACTTTTCACTTTTCAACATTAATTCTAGCTTCATTGCCAAAAAAACTCCAGAACGGTTGAAACTTTCAGAAGATATCATCGTGAATTTATGAGCAATTTTCCTCATGCATATAAAAGAGATTTTTCATTTTAATCCACTCTGAAATGAAAATGAGCTCCAATTTGGTGGAAATTTTCGTTTATTATAAAATTGCTTTTTGAAATATGCCGATGATAATTTTTCTGTCATTATTTTAAGAGTCAACAAAAAGATATTTTTTAAAATTAATTTTGAAGTCTCAAATTAATTCAAAAGATATTTTTAAAAATCCCTTTCTTTCAATAAAAGTATTTTTCAATAAAACGCTGAAAAATATTTTTATTCAATTAATAAAAAATTGCACATTTCTAATTTACAAACAATTTAATTTTAATAAGTCTCAACTCAACTTCACTTATCTATCACTCTCAACTTCATACACGCAAAACATTAATTTGATACAATGCAATGAGGTGTTTCGTGTACGGAATCAATTATCGTTATCATAAACTTCCACAACACATTGCCGATGAATCTAAACAATTAGGGATTTACCTACACCCCAAAATTGTTTTAATAAAGAAATTTTTTACTTCAATAATTGACTGAATAATGTGCGTGATGAAAAATAATGTTTATTCTATATTTTATTTTCACAACTGCTTCTGATCAAACGCAAAAGTGTCCTTGATGTAATTTCATGTAAATTTATAGTTTTCGATGTAAATAAAGTACGTCAACAGGTAGTGAGATAATTAGAGAGGAAAACAAAAAAAAATTGATTGAGGGTGTGAGCGCTAATGGCATGTTTATAATGTGTACTTACCTCGCTAATGATAAACTGTTGACTATTGCATTTTTAGAGTACACATAAAGTTTTTTAAAAAACACCGTGCATCACAAAAGAAAGGTCAGTTTTATGCTGCTTTAAACTTTATAACAAAAGGAGAGAAAAAAATGTTGGACGGCGATGTAAATAATTCATGCAACAGCGGTTTTGATTTAGCGGTGAATATCAAAGCGAATTGCAATTTCATTGCGATAAGGAAAATTCCGTGCTGTAAAAAAATTACAACATGTGCATTATCGATAACGATTGGACACACATGCATAGGCCATTATAACGGTACCAACCTACTTTCGCAGATCTCTCTCTTGACTTAATTCTAGATTAGAAAAATATGATCAGTTTTTGGGTTGATTTTATTAAATTCTTTTATGCTGCCAAAAAAAATTATGAGGCCAATTTCATAAATCGCTCTAATTTTTCAAACACAAAATGATAACTTTTCAAACCACTTGCAACATCAATAATTTTTGTAATTTGTGTTGAAAATATAAACTGGGCAATTTGCAATTGTTACATTTTATTTCTCCTCCTTTCGTTTAATCCCACATCGGACAGAAATGTCACCAGATGCGAGAATGAGTTTGAGGGTGCATCAAAAATTGAAGTCAATTTCATTATTATGAAATCAAATAATCATCAAAAGTAAATCAAGAGTTTTGAGGGGTTGAGGAAATCTGTTAGTTTATGACACCTTGCTGAGTTATTATTCTTGAAGTGTCAATTTTTCATGTTGAATTGGAGTATTCTGAAAATTTTCTTATTTAAAAAATGTTAAATTTCTAATTTTTTGATAAAGGTTTTATTGAGCTGTTAATTTTTTCCCTTTTCTGCTTCATAGCAATTTTTCACTAATTCTTATGTATTTTAAATGATTAATTCACAAGAATGTATTCATATGAGTGTGTCTCTAATTAATTTTTCATTAAACGATTGTAGAATGACGATTTCTAATATTACATTCCTTAAAACTTTTATTTATGTACACTAAATTTATTTTCTAATGCGTTAAAGTTTGATATTGTTTGTCCTCGTCACCTCATTCGAAACATTTTTCATTTTTAACTGATTCATGTTGCTTAAAATCAAATTTGTAATAAATTTCAACTGACACATTTTAAGGTTTCTTTTTATTTACAAAATCCAGTGGGTGTGGACATTAGAAATTTTAATTTTACTCTTAGATTTTCAGGAGTTAAAATGTGTTTAAAAACTAAACTAAATTAAATTTCTTTGGATTTAAATAAAAATAATTTTAAATCCAAATAAAAATTTAATTTAAATCTTTTTAATTTTTCTCACACAAAGAAAATTTTCAAACGTCCATCCCACTGGTCATCCACTAATTAAGAGAAGAAAAATAGAAATAAATTTTCTCATATCAGTAAAAATGTGTTTCAGTTGTTATCAGTAAGAAACGAAGTAAAACGCGAGAGGGAGAAAAAAACTATTTGTTTGTTCGTAAATCATGAACAACTAATTGATTAATCGAATAAGCATTTCAAGCAATAAGTCACACATAGCATTACGTTGACGTTTCACTGTTTCTCGATTTGCTTAGTAAAGTTTTTTCCTCATTTCTTTCCTCTTCGAATTCTTGCGAACAAAAAATTAGTTTCCCACATCGAAACAATTAATTCGGCGAACTATAAAAGTCGATTTTGAGCCTTTGGTTTTGCGCGACTTAATGCGATTAATTCAATTAATTTGCATGTTTGTTTAATGCGCTTTTATTTAATTTTTTTTATGAAGTTTATGATTTACGCTTTTTCTTCTTCTTTACTTTTTTCTTTGCTGCCATACATATCGATTTTCTATCATTGAAGCCACAGGTTTGACCCACAATAATTGTTTTTTCATCAAAGTTCTTCGTCATGCTCCAATTTGATGTTAAAGTGTAGAAATCGATCTCTCATTAAATTTTACCAAACGAGACCCTCATTGATATTTGAATTTTCGGAGAAATTTCCAGTGGACATGAATTCGGGTGAGTTGGGTCGATCGGAGGGATTGGCGCCGGCCACTGGCGGTCCATTTGGTTGATTGAGAAAACTCGCTTCGGGCGTCATCCCTCCGAAATCGTTGACCATAGGCATCGAGCCTGAATGATCCATCGGTGCTATATTGAAAAAGATTTCTTTATTAATTTTGTATAAAATATTCTAAGCAAAAAAATATTTACCTGAGGGATTGAAAGGCATTCCGGGTGGTGGATGGCCGGGGAAGAATGGCGAGTCGTGAGGATGAAAAGGTGGTCCACCATAGCCGAAATCAAATTTATCACTTGCGAAGTAAGGAAATCCGGGTTCATCGAGACCGCCGGGCGAAAGGTTCATTGGGAAGCCTCGCATCTTCCTTGATCCGCCAAAGAATGGACCTCGTCCCATGCTGGTAAGTTGCTTTAGCCGACGCTCTTTTGATCTCTTATTTTGGAACCAAACCTTTAAATTAAATTAAGAATTTTTAATAAATTTGAATTTTAATGAAATTTTTCATATCACGCACGAACGTAAATTCGGTAGTCAACCAAAAATTTCAC
Organism: Tanytarsus gracilentus; assembly: GCA_038502055.1. Taxonomy (NCBI): domain Eukaryota; kingdom Metazoa; phylum Arthropoda; class Insecta; order Diptera; family Chironomidae; genus Tanytarsus; species Tanytarsus gracilentus. The sequence continues at coordinate 589,199 of JAXRKN010000026.1, read as the reverse complement.
ATATTTTATTTTGTTCAATATATGAATCTTGAAAAAAAAATTCCAAGCAATAAAATTTGCCTTTGTGTTCACACAATATTGACTAAGTGCTGCGTTGTGTACATGAAACCACTGAATTTATGATTTTTTAGCTGCTCTGTGGCCTCTTCTCTCAAATAAATTTATATTTACACATAAAATATGTCTTTTGTAACATTGTTACATTTGATATGAGATTTTTTAGCCAATCTCGAATTTTTATGGTGAAGTTGAGCTGAGGAGGGTTAAAGTATTCGACTCCTTATAAATCATGCGAGTTGAAGGCGTTTTTATGAATTTATTTCTGCATAAAAATCACATGTCGTTGATGTGGTTTAAAAGTTCATCGTTAAAATGTAGAAAAAGGAATGTTTAATTGATGGGAGGTGGATTTTAAAATGGTTGGCAACTTTTTATGTAATTTTTTTAAATAAATTTTTAGTCCATTTTTTGAAAGTGCTCACAAAGTTTTGGCATCTAAAAATTCTTGAATTTAAACTGGTGATCAATAATTTTTTCGGTTTAATTTTCATCCCCTTGAAAAAGCCCAAAAAATCGTGTTTTTCTTCAAAAAGATCTTATGGTGACTTCATTGTCAATAAAATATGATTTTTATCGCTTTTAGCCACTCGTACGGTGAAATTCTTCTCGTGGATGTATCCACATCGGACACAATGGGTATAAAACTGTAAATTATGAAAAAAATATATGTTCGACATTTTTATCGTCGCATTCTTTTTAAGTGTAATTTTATGCTTAAAAATACTTTTTTTATAGTTTCATCATAAATGTTCGACTTGACCACGGCGGTGTCCGAAGATCGTTTCGGCATTGAATCAATAAAAAAAGAGTTGCTCGTTTAGTTGAGCGAGAGAGAACTTGAAACTAATCCTCTAATAAAAACAAAAACTTCGTGCAGGTGATAATCCTCGATAATTAAGTCTGTAAACGCATCTCATCGAAACTCGTAAAATAGCCTAATGAATATCGCTTATGACATCAAAATGAGCAAATAAATAATAAATTTATTCTCAAACTTTTCAACAAAAGACATTTTCTCGAGAAAGGAGAGAAAGACACAGAAAAGAACGAATATTTAAATAATAAAGTTCCACCGACCGAAATCATCAAAAGGAAATGTATGATGATAATTTTTATTGCACTCATAAACGTCCAGACTCTTTGATCCATTCATAAAAAAAACTTCTTTTTATTAATAATTTGAATGATAATCGCTTGATATCGGTGGAGAGAATTTTGCTGTTTCTCGAGAATTTAGAATTTTTTTAGTCAGTCGTTTGCGAGTCACAGAGAAAAAAAGACTTAATAAAATTATCTTGTCGCTTCATGGTCCGATAAATACGCAAGAAAATGAAATTGTAACTGAATAAAATTCGTAACGATAAAGATGATCCAATGAAGAGAGAAAAGCTATAAACATGCAAACATGATGTTACAGAGTGTAAAATGCTACGCAACGTGAAGTCTTGTGGGAAGGCGGTGTCGACAGACTGACGTTATTCTCTTTCATTCTTTTTTGAAATGTTTTTTTTCTGATGTTCCAATGAATAAAAAAATGTTTCAAAACCCACACGTGGGTGTTGCCGCGTAACCCACTTGTAACAGATCAGTGTTTGAAAATCAAGTGCATAAAAAATGAGTTTAAGTCAATCCGGACACTTTGGCTGTCCGTGGCAGTCCTGTTCGACCATTCCTCAAAAATCGTCTATGTCATTAGATTCCTGGTCCAATTACGAGTTCAACGGAAAAATGGACATTTTGGCTGTCCGTGGCACTACTGCCGCCATTAATTATAAAAATGTTAATTTGGTCGAGTTGAGATTAGGGAGGCTTCCGTGGCACACTTAGATAAATGCCATTCGATTCCTGGTCCAATTACGAGTTCAACGAGATACATGAAGCCATATTTCTGAAAAATGGACATTTTGGCTGTCCGTGGCACTGCTGGCCGGCCATGATGGACATTCCTCAAAAATCATCTATATCAATCGATTCCTGGTCCAATCACGAGTTCAACGATACCCATGAAGCCATAGTTCTGAAAAATGGACATTTTGGCTGTCTGTGGCACGACCATAGGTCACGACTCGAAAAATCATGTATGTCAATCGATTCCTGGTCAAGTTACGAATCAATGCCAACGATTTCTGGTCCAATCACGAGTTCAACGATACCCATGAAGCCATATAAGAAAAAATTTGTATGAAAAATGGACGTTATGGCCGTCCATGGCACGACCATAGGTCATGACTCAAAAAATAGTCAGTGCCTGCACATATAGACCCTAAGAGCTACCATCTGGCGAAAACTAGAAGTCTCTAGCTGGTCCAGGGACCGAGATCTCGCTTGTGCAGACGGACGGACGGACGGACGGACGGACGGACAGACGGACGGACGGACGGACGGACGGAATCACGAGCATATAAGCGTTACACCACTTTGTGGGTTACGCTAAAAAGAGGGAAATGAGTCGGTGGGTCGGTGAAGTAAAAAAAACTGAGAGACCTCCTGTTGACTCGGTTCATTCTGACTTGATGGTGGTTTATGAAAAAGAAACATAAAAAATTTCCCCTCGAGGGTCTTTTCATAAATTTTGTTATGCAAAAATATTTCCAACAATCTATTAAGAAAATTTAAATATAGATTGCAAACCTGAAGAAAAATCTAAATATCAAAAGAAAAAAGGTCTAGAAATAATTTTCATAAATTTTTTCTTCGATGCCCTTTTCTAGATTAAGTTACAAGTTACTTTATGGGAATGAAATTAAATTCAGAAGCATGATTAGATAAGCAAGTTCTCGACATTTTATGGCGTCCTTGTGCGTAGAAACTTTTTCCCTCACTTATCAGATCAGCATGGTAATCTCTTTCGATTCCACCTCCTTCTTACGCAATTTGCCTCCTTGACATTTTTTTACAATTTTCAGCTTATTTTTCCACTCGTCGTCACGTGTCGTATTAATTACATCATAAAAGAGAATGAACATGGTAATAACTGGGAGATGAGCTTATTAAGCAAGAAATTTACAGCGTCCTTAAAAACACAAACGTCATGAGAAGTTCTTTTCATCTGCCTACAGAAGGAGGTATATTTTGTTGTTTTCGGATATTTCATCAATTACAAAATAAACCATGGCGAGATGAAGCAATGAAAATAAAGAAGAAAAAAAACTGAAAATCATTCGGGATTAAATAAGCCGAAAAGCAGAGAATAAAAGAAGTACAAGAAAAAAAATGAGAAGGTAATTTTTTGCATTGTCATTCGATTATAATTAGCTTTTGTAAGAGACGCCACTACACTTCACCGTATGACCATCGATCTTAAGAGGTTCGATCGGGTATATAAAAGAGCGCCTATTGTATTCGTTTATAAGAAAAAGAAGGCAAGCCGCACTTCGCCTACGGACCGTCGATAAAATTTCAACAGCGAAATGGTGGCAAAAAAAAGCATGAAATTATCCAATCCGAAGTGGAGAGAATATAAAAAAAGATAAACGAAAATCATGAATGCATTCGAAAAACAATGAGAGTGCAGTTATCGTGTGAGTGAGCAGGGCAGTTTACAACCATTGTAGAAATATAAAGAGCTAACGTCATTAAGAAGTTTTGAAATGTGACGAGGTTTAGTTTGAACTTTAGGATAAATTTTAAGATCAAATTTTGAACTTTAGGATAAATTTTAAGATCAAATTTTGAACTTAAGAATAAATTTTATATTTGACTTAAATTTTTACGGATCGAAAGTCTACAATAATATTTTCTTTAAAGTTAGTTTAATTAAGTTTAGTTTTACTACTTTCAATCAATCTCAAACCTCACTTGTGATCAAAGATTTGATTAAGGGAAAAACTTTTACAACACAATCGGGGTAGAGAAACAGAAACTGTTGTTTTATCATACACATAAATATAGAAAGCATGTACACAAAAGGAGCAATATAAAAACTTATTATTGCTATTGTTCTCGAGTTCCTTTTGTGTGTTAAGAAAGAGCCGGAGCGACCACCTCCAGTGAGAGATTGTTGAAGTTCTTACGTTCAAGTGTGTATGAAAATAATATGATTAATAATGCCTCCGTTCTTATGGTGTGTGAAAAGGCAACAGAGCAATTTGAATAGCATATTAATGCCTCGGTGCTACGATTTTTCATCTAGTTGCATGATGTATAATAGCTTTTTGCTATTTGTTACCATTATTTATTTGGCTATGTGTTTATATGGCATTATTTCTCCAGTGGCTGCCTTGCATGAATTACTTTTACAAGCACTTGTAATTTTTTTATGTCCGCCTTGCGATTTTTGCATTCGTGTGAACTTTTTTCCCATTTTTCAGGAGCGAAAACGAAATGAGGAGTGAAAAATTCTTCAGCTTTCTTTCTTTCCGACGATTTGTGGACTGCAGCAAAAGACCATAAAGTTTAGAGTTGAAAGAGAAATGAAAGAATTAAAACATGAAATTCGATCGTAAATTTTGAGAGCAAATCCACTGCGCATTTTCTTTCGAAAAAAAAGTTATGTGCTTGCAATTCTTACTCGAAATACATTTTTCAAAACTCTTTATGGCCCTTTTGGAATTTTGACCATGGTAAAATAGAATATTCGTGAATTATGGCATCATACATTTTAAATTTTGCCCGTGTGAGCTGACTAAAGAATTTATTTCGAGTAATTCCGCGCTAAATGTTTTGAGAGCTCGAAAAGTCGTAAAATTAAGATTTTAAGAAAAGAGGAAGACGAGCGAGAATGAAAAAATTTGTTTCGCGAAAAAAAAACTAAGGCGAACAGAGTAAATAAAAGCAATCGATGTGAATTGATATATGGGCAATTACAAATGCATGAATGCAACAGAAACGATATAGAGAGAATATACTGTAAACTTTTTTTAAAACGTTTTAATGGCCTATAACAGCAGTAAATTTATTTCTTTTTCTCGGTTGAGTCAAACACGTACATCTAATAAAAAATACATGAGTTTAACTACAAATTCATTGAGAGCCACTCTTTTTTTGTTTCCCAACACTTTGCACCAACATGGAAGCAAGTGCGTGTTTAATAAATAAAAACTAGTTCCTTTTTTAAAGACTTTTATATTTATTTAACGCATTTAAAAATTTTATTTCCACCCCCTGAAAATTCATTTTACTCTAGCGATTTTTATCAAACGCGACAGACTGTCTTTCGACATTAAATGATGCATTTTTTGAGGCGTCTGCAATAATTTCACTAACTGCCAAAAATGCAAAACTTTATTGGAGCACGGAGTTCCTTTTACTTCGCACACGATGTTGACATCTTCATTTCAACGCTCATTAGAATTAACCTAAATGAATCCATGTGTAGAAGTTAACTTTCATATTTAAATATTTCGAATGCATGCATGTAGGTAACTCTTTTTCCGCTACAAATGATTTAATTTGACAAATGATGATCATTAAACCTTTTTGATATGTTTTATAAAAAATATTTTTATGCCCACACAAAATGACTAATTTCAGTTACCCCTTTTATGGTGCGCTTGAATGTTAGAACAAAAACATGACATTCAGTTGAACACGAGAAGTGAAAAGAGTGATGTCGACGATCAGATTGATGGATGAAAAATAATTTTTTTTGCGATCGTAATGCATCAGTGCATCAGCAAACTTAATGTTAAATCATCCATAAAAACTTGGTTTTCAGCTCAAACAATGGCTTTTCCTCATGCACACATACATTTTTTTGTTCTGTCTCGACTCTCTCGATTTGTTCTCTCCTCTCAAAGGTTCATTAATCACCGCAATTGTGAATCCCATACTGAAAAATGTCTGATCACAAAAAATATCTCTTCCGAGGTCAACAATCAACCTTACTCAGATAAAATGTGTACAACCATTAACCATGGTTGAGGCGAGAAGAAGAAAAAAATGTAAAACAACAAATATTGCCTACAATTTCATGACCAACATGATTATATCGGTGCGAGAGGAAAATTATAACTCAATTACAGCTCATCACACAGCTACCGAATCCACAGATGGACAAAATATCGAATTTCAAGATAAAAAAAAATATTTCGGGGGCTTTCCGAAAAACACTCGAGTGACACCTATTTAGCATGCAACAACTGATTCGAAGATATTTATTTTCCTTTTTCAAAAATTCAATGTGAATGAGGGAGAAAAAGATAAAAAGCGTTGCGAGACCGAATGAATTTATGATATGCCATTAAAAATTCCTTAATTGATTTATTTCGTTTGTAATTTTGCTCGCTTATTCATTCATAATTCAGCTGGTGGTGTGAAATTTTAGTTTGAATATGATTTAACGTTAAGTAGCAGGTGACAAAGTATCACTTTCTTTGGATGCGCATGAAATATGATCGGCATCTATGACACGGATGAGTTCGGAGGAATTTTTCGGTCTTTTTTAAAACGACCACACTAAGAGGAATTTTGAATGGTAAAGTTATCAAATAAAATATTTAAATTTTCTTAAACATTTTAATGTCTAGAAAAAATATCAAAATTTCTTAAAATATTTTTTTAGACCTTTAAAAGTTTTCAAACTTTTCAAAGGATTTTACCAAGAAATTCACCATCTGTGACACAAACGCACATCTCGAAAACTCCCACCAAAGTCAGATACCCGTGAATACATGACTGTTGATGAGCGTCTGACGTATTTCAACGTTTCAGAATAAAAAAAATCTCAAAGTCAGTTTTAGACGCACGGAGGGAAAAATGTTAGTTGAGATATTAAAAAAGAAGAAAAAAATTCTGAAGTTCTTTTTGTGAAAATGATATTACGAGACACATTGACAGTCGGTAGAACCATAAAACATGTAAATTATCGTTTTCATATTTAAATCTATTCTCTCTTTGCTCTCTTTCATCCCATGATGATGTTGTGGTAATTCCTTCTAAAGCGAAGAGAATATCCATTGGTTTTTATGGACATGTTTGTCATGTTAGTCTACGTTCTTGCTCTTAGATCCCAACCGACAAGAATGTTGATATTTTTTATATGTTCTTTTAATATTTCCCATCAAATGCATGTAGAACTTTTTTTAATTCCTCAAAAATTTTGGCCATGAATAAAAGTTGAAAAATTTCATTGCACTCGAGTCGTGAAGCATTTATGGGTTAAGTTTATATTGCGGTCATACAATAATCGTTTTTCATCTTTTTTTCTCTCCTCGTACACACATGAACCTTTTACTCTTTTCTCCTTCATAATTCTCTTTTTGGAAAGGAGAGAAAAAGTTGTGGCAGCGCGCGCAAAGATTTATAATAAGCCATGAAAAATTGTACGGTGGGTTTTGAAAGTGCATCTTGCACATTAAAAATATCCATGAATGAGAGTTAAAAATTTTAAAATTTCAACGGAAAAATTCAGCATCAGAATTTTAATAATTTAATCGCATCGAATTTTTATTTCGCTCATAAAACTTATGCAATGCTCAAAAACATTCTAAGAAAATAATTTCCATAAACTCGGCAAACACAGCACGATATTGCTTGCTAATTATCGCAGCATAAAATTGCATAATAATTTTTAAGCCAACTCCATGTGGTGCTTTTTTGTGGTACTCTTCCAGGAAGCTCATCTCAAGCGATTAATGAGCTCATGAATAGGAAAAAAAGCGATCTTCAATTTTTTTGGCGCGGCCTCACAACGGCAACAATATCGTAAAATGAAAAATGATGATCCATTCGAAAGAAAAGTTTTTTTTTCGAGCAGAAAATAGATACTCGTAAAATCGCCTTTATAAACAATATATTTCGATGATTTATGAATTATTTTTCAAGTCAAACTGGTGGATCATTTTTTTATGATGATTGTTCTGTTTCGGTTTCTTTAAATTTCTCTCTTTTAGATTTTTAGGTGATAAAACATTCAGAAGAATGAAATTCCAGTTAACAATTCAAATCAGAAGTATCGAAAAATTTCTTATGGTTCAAAAATCGTGAAATGATTTTACACAAAAAAGCGCCTTTTCAGCACGTGCCCGATGAGGTGTTTATCTTGACATTTCATTTACATTGTGCGTGAGTCAATTTTTCATCTCGACATACCTGTATCACTCGCATTGGCAAGCCGGTTTCTTTCGCGAGCTGCTCTCGAATGTGCCTTGTGGGTTTCGGCGTTTGACTAAATGCAGTTTTTAGTACTTCTAGCTGTTTGGCTTTAATTGTCGTTCGGGGTCCGCGTCTCTTGGAGCCGCCACCATCTTCGGGACTTTTATTTTCAGACTGTGAATCTCCTCTTGCATCGGGATCACCATCGAGAGAACCCTGATATTAATAACTTTGTTAGAAAAAAATCCGTTAAATTTTAAAAAGTTTTTCTTACCTGATCGGAATCGTCGTTATTTTTACTATCGGTGCTCATACTTTGTAGTGAAATATCGGAAGTGCCTAGATGAACAGACTCGGGACCATTTGTGACTATGTGGCCTAGATTGAGAGGCGGTTTGATCGGATCGTCTTCATCTTCGTCCTCTTCAAAATCGGAACCCATAGAATCTGTAAAGAAATTTATGGAAATTCATTAGTCGATGGGAAGTATAAATATTTTCGATAAAAATGATTTTGATAAAAACATGTTTTTGTCATTCAACCCCAGGTTCAATTCAATTTCTTTTGTTCCTGTTTTGTTTCTGATAGCGAGACATCAGAATTTTACTTCTTTCACCCCAATAATTTCAGTCGTCAAAAGCAAACAAATGCAGGCAACGATAAAATTCCTCCCCTACGCCCTATCGACAACCTGCTCTCTCGCACACTCATCTCACCCTCTCAAGCGAAAACGTTTAAAAAAACATTTAATCTTGTTTTTAGACTCTTCAGGCGGCTCTCGAACATTTTCATGAATTTGATCGAGCGTTTTTCCGCAACAAGAAGAACAAAAAAAATTACGGAGGGAAGAGTTTTGTGTGCGAGTGCGGAGGATGAGAAAATAAATTCAATTCATGGACCGTACCCCGTTGAAAGTATATTTACAAACTCTTATACAATTGATATCATGTTATAAAGAATAATAAACATCGCATCCATTCATGGTGTACATGTTGAAATATTTACTCGTACACAATGCTCGGCTTATGCTGCTAGAGAACAATTTTTTTGACGTTTTGTTCTGATCAGAAGACCTAGCACGCAAACAAGGAAATTATTTAAGTGAACACAACACGACAAGTGGAGGGAAAAATGCGATAAAGATTTTTCGGAGGGTTTTCCCTAGTCGACGATGGCTCGAGAAACATCAATAGGAAACTGTTTCTTCTTTTTCTCAGTGTGTGATCTCGGATCAAAACATTTTCTAAATCCCATTTGCGAGTTGCACATATGCGCCGTGTCGATTCACCATGCGCTTTACACACAGCGAAAAAAAATACCAAAATAGGGGTTGAAAATTTTTCCGTTTTTCCCTCTCGAAAAAAAATCACTCAAAGGAAAATTAACTTCAATAAAAAATTGGATAATCATTACAATTTCTATAATTTAAACGCAATTAATCAATGGGATTACCCGTCGCTGTTGATGTCGAAAGCGTTTGAATTTTACAAGTGAATATTAATCATCGCCTTTATGCTTTTGAGCGCCTTTAGCTAGAGAAATTTCTTCACAAAGAAAATTATATTGAATTATATGGTCGAGAGATAGCTTTGAAAATATTATCGCCATTATTAAAATATTTTTATTTAAAATTTACCAAAATACAAACTTTTGTGAAAAAAATATAATCAGGTCGAATTCAGAATTTTAAAAAATCTAGATTTAATTTCTTAAATCCGTTTGAATTTTCCTTGGTTTAATTTTTTAATTAATTCAATTTTATCCTCTACATATACAAAATTATTCATAATCCATTAAAATTGCAACATTGTTACTCAATTTTATCGCGCCAACAAGGTAGCTTGCTCAGAAATGTCTTTATGATTTATTTCATTCCTGATTTCATTGTGAATAAAAAATTCAGGATATAAATTCCGAGTTAATTCAACCTGGCGATAATCTTCTAACATAGTTTTCTACATAGGGTTGTGAAAGGACTCAACACGTCATGTTAAATTTACATTTGAGTTGTTTTATCTGCCACTCCAGCTCATGGACGTGTCAGGCACATAAAACTTGTTAGAATTGCAAACTTGACGATGTAAATGAAAAGTTTATGTTTGTTGTCGGGGCTTTTTATTCACAGGCGGGAATTTTCATTTTATGTTCTCTGCTACGAGATGAAAAAGAACATGGTTTCACACTTTTTAAGCAATTATTCAAGTCCATAATGCTCTTTTGAGTTGCGAGCGAGAGCGCGGGAACCTAAAACAAGGATGAAAGGGAGTGAGGTGAGGGCGAGAATGTTTTAAGTGATTTTTATGGATGCGTGCAGACTTTTTTTGTTGTGCGCGAGAACATGAAGGCGATGTGCAAGCTGCTGTAACCACATTTTTATGACTTCACTTCTTTTATTCTTATTCAAGCGGCCATATGTCATTGTATGGCGATTTAAAAAACTATTAAAGTGTAATGTTATGACTCTCTTCTTTTGCGCATTTGCGTATGTAAAAATTTCATAATTTCCATGTGCTTTATTGCTAGTTCTTTCTTCACAGTTGTTGTTGTTGTACTTCATGCTATGCCCTCAAGAGAAAAAAAGTAACAGAGAGCCATTAATGTACCGTGCCGTATATTTCTTTTAAAAACCTAAGCGAATGGATGAATAATTGTTGTGAGTTTCGGCTTGTGACCCCCTATTGTCACATACCTGTGGATTTCATCAAGATCTCTTTCTATCCACTCTATAATAATTTCTCACTCGCTGCTGCTATCGTGCAAAAAAAAACTTCATAGTTTTTTCTTCCTTTAGTTTAAAAAAATATGAAGAGAGAACACCGGCATGTATTATACACACAATACACAATCATCATCATTAGCAATAAAAAAGAGAACAACAATTATTACACATTCACACATTGCTTCTTATTCTTTACGGTGTTCATCATCATCATCTCGATCGACTTTTATTGTGGAACGTTTTGAGATGAGGGGCATTAATGGTGTGAGTATTTTAATTATTTAATTACTTAATTTAAAATGGATTAAATTTTTTAAATTTTAAAAATCCGTTAAATTTTTTCAAGTTGCAAGCCCCTAATAAAAAATTAAATAAATTACAAGCAACAACAAATTGAGCAATTAAAGACATGTGTAAACTTTTTTCATTGACCATGGCAGCTATAATTTTCTTGGTGACATTTCGTACCTTCTTAACAAGCGAACAGGTAAAAATTTGTCAGCATTCAATTGGCAAATTATTTTTCTTTTAAATTTCCTCAATGCATTTTTAATCTTAAGTCTGTTGAAATGTCGATCATGCTTAATTTACCGCAAAAGCGAACCAAATGGTCTCAAGGTATCGAGAAGAGATGACGAAAGATGAAAGAATAACAGAGAGAAGAGAATTTTTAATGCCCATATGGGATAGAAAATATAGATCCCGGTATTAGGATAATCTAAGGCTCAGCTGACACACTCGGCTCTTTTTTTTCCTTAAAGTCTAGCACATAACAATAGGATACAAATATTTTGTAAACAACTTAACGGAAAGAAAAGACCACCAATGGCAGGCAGAAACTGAAACCTCAGATTAATGGCAGAAAAGAGTAACATGTGTAACTTGGCGAACTGAGTGATCACCATCTGAGATTGATTTTTACGGCTCTCACAATTGTAGTCAATTAATTTGCATAGATGCTCATAAAAAATACCATCGACATTATGATTTATGAGCTGAAATATTTTTCTTCTCCAAAGAGAGATTTTTTCGGGCATCGATTACAAACTGAAGACAACGCGCACGAAATTAAACATACAACAAGACCTTTAACGCCCTCTCAGTTGGAGTCACGATAGAGCGCGGGGCGATAGACGAGCTGTCTGTTGGTGCCTATCGTGAATGAGGGAAATAAATGATATATGGCACACTACAAAGTGAGCGAACAACAAAAACTATACGTTATTTGAAATGATATGGATATGAAGTGTATTTCCAATATGATATCATAAAAAAACTCCTTTAAATTGAATTATTTAACACATCAGAGTGAAATTTGACTTTTCAAAAAATTTATATATATTCTGACAAGTCGATGTCATGTGTATCACACCAAATATATAAAACTGCCAGGTTTTTGATTGAGATTTATTTTTAGAATACTTTTTTTCATACATGTGAACACAATTGAATTTCCCTCCAGTCCGTCAATGTGTGATGTTTTAATAGAAAATAACGCGAGACATGACTTGAAATTGATGTGCATCCTTATTAATAGCTCGTGAGTGCATGGCATGAGAATAAATTGTGGAATGCGCAAAAGTGTCCTTGAAATAAAATTGTGAGGTTTAAAATAGATTTTTAAATTGGATTTAAGTTGAAAATAAATTAGGTACATCTTTTTTATTTTTAACAAATGTTTTAAGCGATTTAATAAAATATAAATTTAAGATAAATCAAGTTAATTAATCAAAGTTTCATTGTTATAAAATTTTATCAGAATCCTTCAAGGACATAAAATTATCTAGAATTAAATAATTTATCTTATGGAATTATTGAACATGAAATTACAAAAATTAATCTCAAATCTAAATTTTATAGTTCTGCTATTTTCAATTAACCCTCGATGAACTTTCACAAAAAATTGCACCTTAAAATATTTTTTTATAAAAAATTCTTTAGGATCTGCACAAATTCGACAAACGTCAAAAAAACATTCAGATTATAGAAAATCTGTATCCTATAAACATTTGAAAAATACCTTTTTCCTTTTCTACCATCAAAATCATTAAGTCGGAAACTTCCGCTCCAATTGCCAAACGACGAATACAAGAGAGGAAAAATACAAAAAAAAGAGGAAAAAGTTAAAATGTTGTGAGTGTGTATATGAGCATGATAACGATTTTCTGTCAAACTCAGAAAAAAAAACTTTTTTGTGTTCATTGCAAATTTTTTGCCCTCATCCAAGCGGTTCAGTCTCGTTCTGGGGTTTGCAAACGTATTTATAGATTTTTTAGAATTATTTTTCTCGACGGTGTAATGACATGAAAAGTTCTTCGGATCTATCGGCTTTAAGATTTAGTAAGAGTTTTTTTTGTTTCACATAGAAATGAAATTTCTGTTTCTAATTTTTCATGCCTCATGAAATTTTGTATTTACGATGCCGAAACAGCCTCAAGGTCACTATTCGAGAGAATATGACTATGGACTCATTCGTCTAATCGCAACCAAAAAGGTCCATTTAAGATTGAAAATAAAGAAATAATAATAAAATGTTATCAGCAAACACTTTATCTATCTCGTTCAGAAAATTTTATTGACACTCATACATGACCAATTGGATGGAGTTAAGTTAAGAAAAAGGTCGGTATGCCAAGAGCAAAATCTAATTGAATAAATAGAGAGAATAAAATTTAAGGTCGCAATATCTCACCCTTAACCGTCTTCGTGTTAGGGTTAAATCTCCTGCATCAGGCACGACAGCAGAGATAAAAATCACTTGCAGACTTTCTGTGTCCGTTGCATCATGCGACACACAAGAAATTCTCTTATCTCACTCACAATAAATTTTGTCCGTGGGTGAGATGCAATGCAGCACGTGACAGCAGAGGATTAGCATGATATCATACAAGAGCAGGAATTTTGTAAGATTGACAGTTGAAATCCGCAAATGGAATGTTTTCTCGTGCTGATGTTGATAAGAAATTTCACACACGCTTTTGAGAGCTCTCAGAAAGTTGAGTTGTTACCATGGAAATAAAACAGATGATTTACGCGTGTGTTGAATGTTGCAAAACAAAAAGAAATTTGCAGCCAACACATGGCAAAATTCGGAGAAATTTTGTTGGACTTTAAAGGTTGGAGATGACCATATAAAAATTTATTTGAAATTAAGTTTTACAAAATTTCATTAATTTTTTAACGTTCTAAAATCTAAAATGAATAAATTAAAATTTAAGTAATAAAAACTTTTATAATATTTTTCTATCGATGGCTCATGCGCAATTTTCGTTTCAATTTCCCCATCTCAAAGATTTGTTTTTAGAAAAATCTCACATTTTCCATTTCTTTTTCTCCATTTTCAAACATCGTGCAGTGAAAGAAGAGAAAAAAAAATACTTTTTCTTCTCCCATTTTGCCGTTGGCTCACAAGCGACAATAAGTACTGCTGACTTATCCCTCCCCCCTTGTTTTCATGTACGATTGAGAACGTCTTTTAATAGAAAAGATGATGAGGAAAAAAAAGTGCTACGAGTGAGAAGAAGAAATAGCAGAATCGTGCAAAATGGAAAATCTCGTCTCAAGTTACTCGTCTCGATTTCAGCTTTTTTTCTGCTGCTGCTGCTGCCATAACATGTAATCGAGTTATGAGAGAATGCTTGAAAACTAATCTGGATTATTTATTCCAATCGTTGCATTATTGTGAAGAGATAGGGAACGTAAATAAAATAAACCGAAAGTCACACATGCATGTTAAAGGGAGAGAGGAAGTATCGGAAGTTCCTTGACTATGGCCGCAAAACTTCTTCGTCCTTTTGTTTAATTTTACATTTGCTATTTCACTCCCATTTTCCCTTATAATCTCCCCTTCTTTGAGTATGTGAGTGTCACATGGTGGTTAAAAACGTAAAATGTTTTTGAGGTTTTATCACATCTCACCATTGGCTTTCGATCTCCCTCTCAAAGTTAATCCCGACTCTATCGTTACCAGCAAAAGTTTAAACTTTTTTTTTTGGCAAAACACTTTTTATGGTAACTATACGAAGCGGAAATAACGTGAATAAAACCATCCGACCCTCCGTCACATGCGTGATGTGAACATTTTTGTGAACATAATGTGCGGATGAGTTTAAAGGGATTAAAAAGGTTTTGAAAATAAATTTTGTTGATTTTTATTTTTAAAGTTTAATTTTTTAAAAATCGATTGAATGAACCTCAAAAATTTTAGAATAATTTCAACTGAACTCACCTATCTGATATCCTTTGCTGAGCATAAAATCTTTACAATTTTTGTTATCCTTACACACGAACTTATTATCATCCAACACATACAACTGTTCACCGGTACTTAATTGTTTTCTACATATGCAGCATGTAAAGCAATTTAAATGAAACACTTTATCTCGAGGTTTCCGCACTAAATCCGAGGGCGCTATTCCTTGACCACATCCACTGCATTTTGTTCCAAAACGTCTGTGAAATAAGAAAAAATATTTAGACTTTTTGCTAAATTTTAAAATAATTTTTTCACTCTAAAAAATAAGTTTCCTTTCATTATTTTCCTTTTTCTCGAAACTGCCATAAAACCAACAGCTTTAATTAAGACATTTCATTTTTTCTTAAAGAGAAAGAAGGACGGAACCATGACAAGTGTGAGACAATCGTAAATGCTAATTATATGTTACCTGCACTCATCAATTGTTCGAATGGTTTAAAACAGATGAAAAAAACGAAATTTTAAAAAAACATTAAATTTTAAGACTCAAAAAAGAGAGAAGCTAGAGGCGAAATAATTGCAAAAGTGTGTCATAGGTATAAGAACATTAAGCATTAAGAATGAACCCCATAATGCTCTTATCTCCGAACTGCTAAGAAGATGGGAACAAAATAAAGTGATTATAACAACCTGTAGATGCTGCCGAATCTGATTTGCATTTTTCATCTTTCTTTCCTTCTCATATCTTTTGTACTTTATAATTAGAAAAATTATTTTCGAAAATATTTTTGCGCTTCACACTAATTCTACCTTATTCCATCAAAATGAGAAGAAAACGAAAGCATGAGAAATTATTCTAAGATATTTTAAATATTGGATTTGCATTTTTTATAAGCAAAAGAGATTGAGAGATAAAGAATTAAGCAGGTTTTCATAGGTTAGAAAATATATTTGCAAAAATCCGTTAAATTTTCTTAAAATAATTAAATAAATTTAACAATCTAAAAAAATCATTTAAAATATTTCTCGATTCAAACGTTCGACAGGTGCGGATGCTGTGCTCCTCTCAATTTTAACTGCATCCATTTTTATCACAAACGAGAACGATATTAAATTTTATTAAAGTCATTTTCATTCTACATAAGCAAGAGAGCGGCGTGTATGCGAAATACAATAACGACGATTGGATTGTAAAAGATGGGAAAAGCGAGAGGATGAGAAGCGAATAACCCAACGTGCATAATTTTCATGTAAAGGGTTTTTAGTCGACTATGCGCAGTAAAAAGTTTTTTCGGCTGTTATCATTCACAAAAAAAATTATTTCTTCTCTCTCCGCACATTTTTCCTTGACATCATCAGCAGTCGGAAGAGACGACGAAAAAGGTTCCTTAATGTCAACAATTGAAATGGGTGCGCTTTAAAATTTGCTTTTATGGCTTTAACATTACTTCGGAAAAAAAGGAAAATTTTCTATTCTGAGATGAAAAACTTTAAGATTTCTCTCGAGCAATTAAAGTTTCACGTCCTTGAAAAATTAAAGTCACTTTAAACTCACCTAAAAAAGTCATTCCTGCAGTAGAGTTTCGCCTCGCGACTAAAGCATTTTTCCGTTAGGGGTGTCAGACATTCACAACATCTAACACACGAGGCATGCCAGCCTCTTTCTAGTACATTTAACAGAAACTTATCTAAGATGGGCTTATTACAGCCCGCACATGGGTCACCGACCCCTTTCGGCTCTGAGCGACCTAAATAAGTAGAAGAAGATAAAATAATCAAAATCATTGTTATCATTATGGCGGATTCCCGTTGATTTGAATTGTGCATGTTGGAGCTGCCAATTTTCTCTCCATTTAATTTTGAAAAAATACCGTTGAGATTGTGGGAATTGAAGATTTGCGGATAATTTTTTTGCGTAATTTAATTTTCTTCAAAAAAATTTTGAACTTTTGATTCCATCTTAAAAATTTAAATTTGAAATATTTTTTTTGATCCATCTGGTTGCTAAGATTTAAAAACAACCACATCAAGTATCCGTCATTAGCGTTAGGCACATCGAAAACAATTTTAAAGCTCCATGTCGTGCAAAGTGCTTAAAACAATTAAATTGTAGTCACATTATTAATGTGATTATGATAATGATTGACAATGAATAAATTTTTGGCGCACATTTTGTCGGTTAAATTATTTTAATTTCGATGTTATGTCGATAATGAAGAAATTTCACATGTTGCAGCTGTTTAGTTATCATTAAATTGACAATTTTCACGGTTAAGACGGAAGACGCGAGTGTAAATAAAATATATTTTGCATTTT
The DNA here is from genome assembly GCA_038502055.1 of Tanytarsus gracilentus. Taxonomy (NCBI): domain Eukaryota; kingdom Metazoa; phylum Arthropoda; class Insecta; order Diptera; family Chironomidae; genus Tanytarsus; species Tanytarsus gracilentus. The sequence goes on along the minus strand of JAXRKN010000026.1, from coordinate 571,875 downwards.
CAAAGTCATTTAATTTGAAAACCGTGACAATACAGCACAAAAGGATTTTAACATTCACTTTAAGTCACATAAAATATTTTATTTATATTCGAAAAATTAAGTCTGGAGTCGAGAACTAAATAAGTGTCTCGTAAAAAAGTTTTTAATTGCTGTAAATTCTTTTTCGCTGCACAAATGAGTGCAGAAAAAGTTTTAAATTTCGGACGCCAACTAAAAAAATTTATAAACACGGCAAATTTTCTGACACTGAAAGGAAACGCTTCTATTCAAACATTTCTTTTTTGTTTATGAAAATTGAAACTTCCGTTGCTTCACCTTTTAACAAAATTTTTATGAAAAATTATTTTTCAATATTTTGACATCGCGTTAAAAATTTGTTCATAACAAATTCTTATTGAATACTCAAGTGCCTAATGATGGCGTAATTGGACTTAAAATTATTTTCTATTCTCAAAAAATAATTTCCATTAATTAATTACCCGTTGACATCGAATATGAGTAATGATTGTTTCACATTTCCCTTGGTCCCGTCAAGCGAGCCGATTATTAATGATTTCTCTCATCTTAATCTTCTCTCCTACATCATGTAACTACCATTAGTTAGGTGTTAAAGACTCTTCGTGAGTGAGAAAACTGCTGTGCGAGAAGAATAAATTAAAATTCCGAAAATTAAAAAAATATATATTTCAGCATTTTTTGGCCACTCTTGCATAATCACGTAATAATGATCAAAAGTTCTTTTGGGGTACGAAAATATTTTTTTTTTGCTGATGGAGGTTTTGAATAAAATAAAACGTAATTTGAGTTTGAGGGTTTAATTGTGGATAATGTAACAAGAGATTTTTAAACAAAATAATTATTTTAAAATTTACTTAAATTTTTAGGTTTGAATCGCTTCAGTGGAATAAAAAGTTTTATGTGACTCAACATCCGTACAACTCCAACTATTTAAAATCCCATAAAAACTATGAAAATTCAAAATTTTCACTTGCACAAGTTAAACTCTTTTTTCGCATAAGCTGATTAGTTTCACTATAACTTGATGATGTTTATTTAGGAGCAGAGAAAAAACTATTTTAAAAAGTGATTAGAATTTTTTGCTCATCCGAAATTTATTTTTTTTCTGGCAAACCAAAAAAGGTTGACTGCTAATCAATTACAATCCATGTACACATGCCGCTTTTCAGCTTCTCGGTTCATGTTTATTCACTCGCTCTCTCGCCCTCTCTTTCTCGAGTTCGATAGAGAAACAAATGGAAGGTCGTTGCTGTACATGAGGCAATAAATATCTGTCAATACTTATCATCAATCAACTACAAAAACTTTTACCCCATCATGCAAAAAAAATCATTTTTCTCTCGTCTTTTATTTTGGTTTTCGAAAGATCCATATGTGGACACCTTCGATGAGTCTTAGACCTCTTCGTCAAAGTTCTTCTTTATTCAACAACCCAAAAAAAAGTTTAGAATCCACACGAGACTCATGTTATGATGTGGGGAGTGCCGCGAGCAATATTTTCAGTTGCTTGTCGTGATAGAAATTTCCTTCAATCATGATGCCGAAGATGATCATTCGATCTTGAAATAATTATTCAAAAAAAATTGCCTTCCAGATTGTGTCTACGGTTAGGAGCAAGCGTGATGTTATTATCATCATGTTGCGATGTCCACTAACGTTTGACATGTTTTCTGACTCGCCAAACATTAATTGTGCTAAATTTATGCGCGCTACTAAAAGTTCTTCATTTTTGCGACGTTAATAATTGCAGCAGTGTTCACCTTGATGAACATTTGCTCTCTTTTTTTCTGCATTGATAAGTTACTAGACATGCGACACTTGTGGGCTTTCACATCAACTTGTGCATTTTTAATTTTTATAAAACGTTATAAATTTAAAGCAAAATCTAGTGAGACTGACCATGATGGTTTACGGTAAATTGTTTTGTAATTTAATGTTACTTGAACCGAGAGGCAAAAAATATTTTTTGGCGAATAAATTTTTTAAAGTAACTGGTTTGAGCGGTTTTCAATCAAGAAGAGGAAAAATTATTAAACGATCGTTGAAAAATTTATTTGTGACATCTTTTTTGCAAAATTTCTGTGTGAATTTTTTATGAGAGAATTTTCTTGATAAAAAAATTGGTAAATTTTCAAAATGAGTAAAAAGTCTTTAGATTTTTAAACTTGAAAATTTTATCAAAATTTAATTTTTAGTGTTGAGTTTTCGTTCTTGACTTTTCGAGTTTTATAATTTTAATATTTTAAGAAAATTTCTCTTTCACAACTCGAACTAATTCATTTTTATGTCACTTTCACTGGATAAAACTAGAATCAACAAAGAACTCTCATTCTCTTGAGGCTATGACGATGAATTATTGAATTAGACATGTAAAATGATGAAAACGATATCATTATTCGGGTGCAGTTTTAGAAGAGAGGAAGATAACAATTATCTTGTATCTCGAGGATGTTTTCTTCTCTTTTTAAACTACAAATAACACACACTAAAAAATTGCATGGCACGAACTTTCAGCCCACATATCATAAATTTTAACAATCTATCCGATGGCAATTTTTGGGGTTCCTTCTTTATGAATGAATGAAGAGATGCGGAGAGTGATTAAAGTCTTGAGAGCAATTTACAAATTGTTAGCGCTCTTTCATGCACGTACACAATTCACCGACGGGTATCAATATTTTTTTCGCGATCATTTAATTTTTTTTAATATACCTATGTTGTGTTGATTGTGTCCCAGCACAGAACCGAATGCCATATGATCTTTTGAGGGTGGTGCCGTTCTGGCACCGAGGCTCGGAGGATAGTCCGAACCTAAGAACGAAGCCAATGCTAGGGCCCTCGACAAGGGCGCTTTGCTATTTTCGGTTAAAATTTTGAATTCCCTTAAAGTTGCACTTTCAAGCGTTGAAAAAGTTAATCAAGTTCTTTTTATCCTTTATGTCGTAAAATATTCTCAAACTGTTTTAATTCGAGCGAAAAATCAATAAGTGACAGACTTTTGTTAAACTTCTTTAACTTGTTAGCTGCTGTCTAATCCACACGGCAGAAACAACTTTTACATCACTACACCTTCACTCACGCGTTTGATGTGCAAACTTTGAAAGCATGATTGATGCCCTTTACCGATTATCAAGTGTCTGTCTATTTTCTTTATTTTTTTTTGCCAATTTAATTTTTCATATTTAGAATTTTGGATATATATTTTTTTTCAACCACGATCCGGAAAATTTTTCATATATGAGAATACTCGTTTTATTTTTTTCTCACAAACCACGACTCCGCATCCAACTCGAACGAATACTGGTTAAAGACTGAGTGTCTAAATGCACTGCTAGACAGACATTTTCGCCTTACGAACATGACAAGTTGCTATGCAACACGCCTCTAACGTACAAACACAACGATAAAGTTTTCAGCCAATCGTAGGACCGGTTGCTTATGGGTGCCCCTGGAAGAAGTTTACAATAAAAATTTGAAAACTTTGTATGCTAAAAATTTATATAAAAATTTGAAAAATCTACGGTTATTTTTTGAATCAAGTTTGTTTAAATAAAGTTTTTATATCATTTTACTATAAAAAATTCAAATGCTTGAAATTAAATTAATGACCGTTTGGAATTTCAAAATCAAATTCAAACCCAGACTTAACTTAAAATCTAATTAGGTTCTTAAAATTTTTAAATTGAAATAAATTGAATTGATTTAAATTTTTTGCTGAAATTATTGAAAAATATTAAATTAAGATTTTTAACTTCGCTAAATTTTAAAAAAGAAAAAATTTAAGTTAGCTGGATTTAAATTTAAATTCATCGAATTCCATTCTTTTGTTTGAATTTTAAATCTAATCAACAGTAAAAATTATTTTTCAATCAATTTAAAACGTTCCAAGTTTTAACCCGCTGTGCTACCAACTTATTCACTACCAAATCCAATCCCTGTAATTTTACGACCATCGTGAAGTTAGCTCAATCTCGGTTGTAGGTATTGCAAAGGTGTGTACTTGCGGGGAGAGTGTGGTGTGAGAGCAAGAAACAGTGTTCACCGAGAGGAGAAAGAAAAAACCCTAAATGAATCATAAAATGAGGAAAAAACATAGGAAAAAGAAAAATGCACCCCATCAATAAAGAGCACCGACGACTCATAAAATTTTTCTCGCTTTTTTCCCTCTCGCCTCAACATACAAACACTGAGACTGCTTTTGAGATGAAAAGAATTTCTCCATATTTTTCCTCGCTCGCTATAAAACGGCAAAGGATGAAAGGAGAAAATTTATAAAGAAAGAAAAATCATTTTTTTTTTGTGAAATGAATTTTCTCTTCACTTTGTGTTTGGCGCGATATTTCTTCTTCATCTCCAAAACAGCGCTAAGCATGAGAAAAAAATCATCACATAGATTTGTGAACTCATTTTATGCACAACACGAACTCATAGCTTGAGGTGAAAAAATCTTAAAATCATTTTTTTTGATGGATAAATTTTTCAGGACATTGCAAGTTATTCATATCCAATAAAATTCTTGAACAGTTCTCTTAATGCAAAATGTGTTGACAGACCATTTAAATGTTAATTTTTTCTCTCTCTTTCTTTTGACGCCAAATGTCGCTCAGTCTCACATAAATTTAACACTTTCACATGTTGATGCACTGCAACATGAATTATGAGAGTGTCTTAGATGAGATTAAATAATAATTCAAAATCTCCTTATGCATGTTTAATCGCACATGAGGAAGTGATTGATGAAGCGAGTGACGACAATATGTTGCATGCATAAAAGGATAATAAACTTTCTTTCATCGCTGCTGAATGATAATGTAAGAAAGGAAAGCACACGATGAAAATTGTGTGTATGAAAGTAATTATCGTGTTTACACCAACTTCGCTAGGATCATGCGTGATATGAAAAGAGATTAGAAAGTTTATTAGAAAAAGGTGGGAAATTGGATTTGAGAAAAAAAAAATTTATGTTTGCGAACTTTTTTAAATTCAGTTGTCAAATTTATTTTTAAATTAGTTAGATTTTAATTTTGAGAGATTTTTGTTTCCTTGGACATGAATAAAAAATAATTTATGAAAAGTGTCAAGAATTTTTTGACGAGCAGGTTCTTTTAAAGAAAGCTACTTCTGCCTTATTAAATGTAATTTCTTGAAAATATCAAAATTAACTCAACGCGAAGCTACGACTTCTTTATCCCATTAATCGTTCAATTAAGGAGCAGGAATTTTAATATCCTGCGCAGAAAGCAAGCTAATTATGTACCCGCAAACACCTGAAACGCAATCAAGCATCAACATGAAAATTAATTCATCTCTGGAATTGCAATTATAATGCGGTAGAGAAAAAACTCTATTATCGATGATGATCAGCTACCGCGAAAAAGAAATGCACGCGCTTGCATAAAGTAAAACATTTTAAGAATCGTGAAGATTAATCGCTGACCACTGACTTATAGCTGAACGGGTGCAACTTTCTACCACGAATAAACATTCCTCTTTAAGCCAATAATTTCTCGGTGTTAAAGTCACTACCGTTGATTAAATATTAAATAAGTACTAACCGCATTAGAGAGATTGATGAAAAATTCTTTTTCATCTTCTTTCACACACACTCACACAAGAGCGAAAAATTATATCAATTTGTTTCACAATACATTCATCACTGACGCGATCGTTCAGCTTCTGATGCTGCTGGGTTGAGAGAAGAAAAAAAAACAATCTCATTCGGTGGTGGCACGTTTGGTCTTTGGTTTGCGCGGTTCAGTAATTTGGGATCGTCTTTTGTACTCATCGTCATGTGACGCAACCTTTCTTCTCTCACCTCAGCACAATTTTCGTAAAATTGGAGAGCGAAAAAAAACTTTAATTGCCGTCGACTTGGACGCGAAGCTTCGAAATATTTGTTTCTTTCATGTTCATTGCTTTTTTTGCCTTAACTCGTTCTGTGGTTAGTGTGCGATGAAGCTTTTTTTGTACACATGCCGTTTGCTCTCGCTTTGCTTGCGGTTTCCTTTGATAACCCGCCGAAATACAAAACACATTTTTTTCTTCTCCGTGTAATGAAAAGACAGTCGATTACATTCGAGCGATTCGATGGATGATGATGAAAGTCAGAAGCACCTGAGATATTTCTCTCTTGTGTTTTTTTGCTATCGCTGCGCCATCATCACCATCCTTTAACATTTTTTTCATGTTCTCTTTCTCTCTACAAACCGAATTTTTTTATTTATTATACAAGAATGACGTTTGCATATTTCTCATTGCTTGAGTGTACATTCGGTAAAATCTAAAACACAATGTTGGTTGTTATTCCTTTCCTTTCTTGTATCTCCCGAAAAACCCTAACAAAACTAATTTTAGTTGAGTCTTTGTGGGATATTTTGGAGATGATGTAACTTAAGGGTTAATTTAGAATTTCAAAATTGAATCATTAATTTTTTTTTAATATATTTTATTTTTTGTTACTCACTTTTCAAATTCATCGTGAAAGAGAAGCCAACGATAGCGAAGCCAAAAGCTGTAAACTCATCGTTATCATTGTAATTTTTTACGCGTCCAAAAAATTAAGATCTGTTGCTATAAGATGGAAAATAACCTTTACAGTTTACTTTGCCACCGCCTCACGAGAGATGACAGATCGAAAATTGCTTTTCATGAGTTGCCACTTGTTGTGTACTTGTGTCTACAATTTTCATGCGGGAAATAGTTTGTCAGTTTGATGATTGCATTTTTTTTCGAGCTAGTAAAAAAATCTTTTAAAATTTTTTGTAAGATAAATCGAAGAGAAGCGAACATAATAAATAATTATATACGCAGATATTATTATTTTACAAAATTATTAGGTTACAGAACATTGCAATTGCAGTGTAGAGAGCGAAACGAAGAAATGAGCGAGTCAAAAGAGACTTTCCGCGATCATTTGATAACAATCTTCAGAATGAAGCGAATAAAGGAGCATTAAAGAGCGTATAAGAAGCAGAAAATGGGAGGAATCAAAATGAAAATTCAGCATGTCGAGCTACAACATCGAAGTCGACTTGATGTATTGAGCATTGCAAAAATTACTGATGTAATAAAAAGTTAAAGAATACCTCGAATATAAAAAAAAGAGAGGTGCACAATAAAGTGTGGTGATGTATTTTAGCAATATCAAAAGGCTTCCATCGTAAATTGAATAAATTCACATAAGCGCATGCTGAATCTGAAAAAAATTATTGCTTTAATGCCAGTTATCTTCTTCTCTCAACTACCAGATTGCAATGAAAGTTGCAAGAATGCTTCTCGATGGTACTTTTTAACTCCATCTTAAGAGGCGTTTACTTGCTTGACAAAAAAATGATTTCTTTGCTTCTTTTTGTCGTAATTTGTGAGTGCAGAACCTTTTATTTATGATTAAAGTGCATCGCTTTCACATGCAATCGAAATCGATGAATTATTGAAGAATTATCGAGAAGATGCTGCAGGGATAAAATTGAGATGAGTTTTTTTTAAATTTTATCCTTCGAAGAATTTTGTTTAATTAGTTTTCATGCTGTCAATGTTTTTGTAACGTGTCGCCTTCACTTCAAAAGTAATGTCATACTCGCAAGTCAATCATTGAAAATGTTACGTGTTCAAAAAACTCATTGACGTTAGTTAAAATTAATTTTAATTTCTTGAAGAATTCTCATGAATTTGTTTCGAAACCAAAATTAATTAACTCATATATTTATATACTTTTTTAATAATTTACCTCATTTAAAAAAATGAAAATATTTAAACCGTTTTTCAAATGTCGAAAATAAAGTGTGCACGAATTCTACAAAAATAAATTTTGTTTTAAATTTTAATCCATGATTTAATATTCAACGTAAAGGTTAGATTAAAATTAAAATAAATAAATATTTTCTAAATAGATGGCGACAGCTAACAGCTAATGCATGCTGATGATTTAATAATTTTTATTTTTATTTTTTCACTTTGAACAAAAAATTAAATCTTTCTTTATGTATTTTTTTATGAAAAATAAGCCTTTTGCCTAAAAAATATCTAGACAGTTTATGAACTCAAATTTTTTTAAATAAATTGATGGTTTTATTTTAATATTTCTTTGATTTTCTACAATTTTTCATGCTATACATGTTTTTTTTAGTTTTTTGAAAGAGTTTGTTGAAAAGTTAAAGTTAGTCCTTTAAAAATCATCTTCTAATATTTTTAGAAATTTCTTTTTAAAAGTCAAACTATAATAAAAAGTTGTAATAAATTTTTTGCAACATAGATTTTTTTTCAGGAATAAAAGATTAACATTTTTTGTCTTATTAGAATTTTGTGAGATTCCTTTCATCAGATCATTCATGTTCAAAACTTTTAATTTAAACTTTTCCTTCTTCACATTTTCTTAATATAATTGGTGGATTATGCATGTCTCAATACACAAACAGGTGTCATATATATATTTTTTATTATTATTGTTAGGATATACTGCCAGACTCTACTTAGTAAATTACTTTTCATGCCGTTGCTGCGTTCATGATATTTAATTGTAGGTTTTATAAAAAGCTTGCAATAGCATTTCGATTCATTTATGGATGTCAAACTAAGCTTTAAAAACTTTTTTTAGCACGATATTGAGTTTACTCGCGCAATTTGTGCCATTCGGCAATTTGGCGACGCTGTGATCTTGTGCAAACCTCCTTCCAATGATTTAAAGCTGAGCCAGTGCTGTTTGGACCGAGTTCAAGTTTTCCAATGACTTCGTTCTTTGTGACGCGATCCCAGTCGAGGAGAAGAAGTTCAAGGGACACCTGCGAAAAATTTAATTACAATTTTGTTTAATTTTAAAATGATAAAACTTACACCCTCAAGTGTTTGACCGCCTCCTTCAGTTATTGGAATATCAAAAGCGAAACTTTCATTGAAAACAGGACTGAGTGTTCGCTTCTTCACGTGAGTCTTCTTTTTGGCAATTCGCTGACCCTAAAATGATTTAAAAATTTAATCCACTTATGCCTTAAAAATCTAGCAAATAATTTTTTACATTATAGAGCAAGTAGATTTTGACATAGGGGTCAGCAAGTCCTGTAACATCCATTCGGGGAAGATTTCGAGCTTTTAGTAAAACCACCGTTAAACGAGCTGCTGCCGGCTGCCAGCACAGTGAAAGCAAAATTTCTCCTCTGCCTTGCGATTTGATCTAAAAAGTGTCAATCATTAATATTTATAACAATTTAAAGAGACTTTAATCCACCTTTAAGCTTCTCCTCGGCTGTATCTCACGACTCAGTGCCACTTGCTGATTTTCAATTTGCTGCAAGTCAATGGTGTTCAATGCACACACAACCTCTCCGATAACATCATCACGTGAATAACGATCGAAGCTCAAGACAACAAAGTGCAATGACATCGATTTCAGTTCACTCATATTTAAGCCATAAAATGTGAAGTCTTCATCATAAACGGGATTCCTCGTGTTACGAACAACTCTGCAATATAAATGCGATGTGAAATTGATGTTAGAACTCTCACGTTTAAACGTGATTGATCTCAGCATGCAAGCAAATGCACGTGACAGTAAAATTACGCTTTCTTATCTTACCTTGTCTTGACCTTGTGTTGTTTTTCTGGGAGAAGCTGAAGCTTGATGTAAGGATCCATTGCCGATGCTGATTGAGTTTTTCCATTCGCCTGTAATTGACCGACATTTCCCGAGTCTGTTGACGACAAGAGTGACCCGTTTGATTGTATTTTCGAGGGAAGTGCTCGACAGCGGACAATGCTGACCACCAATGCATTTCGATCGACCAAAAAGCGCAGCTTAAAAACCAACGTGCCCAACTTTCCGAACTCCTCGCAATCAAACTCGTCGACATGCTGAGTCTCATTAAGACTTCTCGACATTTCATTTTCCTCCGAATATTTGGTTGTGAGTGTTTGTGGAAGTGCCTCGGTTGTGGGTGAGAGTGTACCCGGCAAGGGTTTAACCGCCGATGTAGGTGAAGGTGATTTCTTCAAGTAATGTGATGAGGCGAGGCCACTCGGCGAGCGAACAGCACGGGTTGGACGTGGTGGCGGTTGGAAGGGAAATGCAGCCTCAGCGAATGACTTTTTATTTTGACGTCGGACTCGACGGGCACAAAAGCATGCGGCAACCGCCAAAATTAATGCTAACGTCAATCCCAAAATAGCGGGAATTACTGTGGAGGTAAGAAAAAAAAGTTTTCCATTGTTACAAAAGTTATTGCGCTTTAATAGAAAATTTCCGAAAGGTTTTGGAAAATTTACTCCCACACACATTACATCGATTGACGTATGATAGGGGCGATTTATTTTTAGAGATATGCCGACTTCAAAAAGAAAAACTTGTTTGATTTTTTAATTTAGTTATTTAAATATTTTCAAATTATTGAACTTTAAAATTTTGTGATGTAACGAGAGCTCAAGGTTAACAACATTTACCTGTCTCCATCAGATGTATTTCCGATTGGACATTGGATCCATCGTCGGTTGCCATAATGCGACCCATTGAGTGGTCTTTAGCTGCCTGAGCGGCAAACAACTGTTTATTATCCACTTTTGCTGGACAATTTTTTAACTCTTCACAATATGGTGATGCAAAAATTTACATCTCAATTTTTATCACGACTCTCGAGATATTTCACTGGTCAGTGGCAAAAGTGTGAGATTAAAATGTTTTCAAACGTTTAAGGATTTTATTAAAAAATTTATAAAGATTTTTTGAGGGACTGAGAACTTTCTTTAATGGGAGTTACTTGAAAATATTTTTTTACCTTCAATCGATAACATAGAAATGAGATGCGCATGAGCATCGAATGATGATTTCGATGTTGTATGAAAAAATACGTTGAGTAAAGAAGAAGAAAACGAAAAAATTGATTAAAATTATCATGAAACATTTTAAAATTGCCAATAAGAAAAAGATTAGCATAAATTTTAAAAAATATTAAAAAGTAAATAAATTTTAAGAATAATATTCAAGGTTCGAAGTAAAAAGTAAAAAGTTTTTTAAGAATTCTTGTACAGGTTCTTTTTACTTTTTTTAAAGTTCGAATCCTAGTTTTTGAAATTTTTTTTAATTTTTGTAAAATTTAATCACATCTGAAATCATCTCGAAACTCTCGATCTGTAATTTAATAACTTTATTAACGAAAAAAAATGGTTTGTTCACATAAATAATGTAGAGATTTATAATATGTAAAATGTACAAAGCTTTTTTATGATGCATTAGTCAAAGACAATTTTTTTTATTTATTTTATTTAATATATAATTAAAGGACTCTTTGATATCCGACTCTTTCCTCATCAATTTTTCGACTTTATTTCTTTTTTCTTCAGCACGAGAGCACAAAAATATTTTTACTTAAGAAAAAGAAACAATTTGCACACCAAGTTTTCGATTAATTGATTGCAGAAAGCATAAGACATTATTAGAGAGAATTTCGATAAGATTTTTAATGTGAATCATTCGGTTGGTGATTCGATTCGATGTAAACTTGAGATGGCATAAGTCATTTGTATCATATAACATTTTTTTAAGTGTTTGTTCTTCGCCATGGTTATACATTTTTCTTTTTAACGCACACGCACACGAATATTGAAACGAAAAAAGAGTTGATGGCATGATGATGATGTTTAATAACCAGCCAACTCGGCAAAAGTCGAGTCCATTTCGTCGGCAAGAGACTTGTACCTGTCTTTGTTGAGACCAAGCTCGTCTAGAAAGGAGAGAAAAGATTAAATTAAAGAATTTGACCAATACTAAAAGTTAAAAATCACAAAAAATCATTTTCATTTGCACCGTTAAAGTGAATGAATTTGTTGAAATGATTAGCACCACTAATCTAGATTGTAAAATTATTCTAATGTTGACTCCTATTTGAATTAATATTTTAATTTAAAGTTTTCTTTGCGGAGTTGATTTTTAAATATAAATTTCATAAGGCAAAAATGTGTTAAAATTGTGTAAAAGATAAAATTTTGCATAGAAACAAAACTAAGATTTTTTAAAATTCTTGAATTCAAATTTAAGTTATTTAATGTTATATAATAAAAATCAACCCATAGAAAAAGCAAAATTATATATTTGCCTATTTGAATATTCTTTAAACTCATCAGATGATAAATTAAAAAATTAATGTTAGTGCAAGTTAAAACAGAAAAATAAATAAAGAGAGAGAAAATAAAAAGTACCTTACGAACAATTATATCAGGCTTTTATAAAGATTAATAGCAGCGATTGATTATTTTTTTTTTGGCAAATTAGATTAGAAAGAGTTTTCCATTTGTCGTCATTCATCATCACTTGAACCATCGCTCGTTGTTTCTCTAATTGCATATCAATTCTGTTTTCCATCTTTCATCATAATTTTTATTTTTTTTTATCATAACTAACATTTTTAACTTTCTTTTGAGAGTGAGTTCAGGAGGATGGTTAAGGTTAGTTATTAGAACAGAGATGTTAGTTGACTGACATAGCAAGTTAGTGCGAAGAGTGTGTGTGTGGTGTGTTTATGAAATTGTGTGTACATTTCTCAAAAACATATTTCTACTCAATCATGGCAAGATGATTTTTTTAACTAATAAAAAAAGTATTGAGAAAAATTCGACTCTGGAATTCTTTTTGGATCAAAAAAAATTGCGAATTTTTTATCTCCTCAAAAAAAAATAGAGCACAAAAATATTATGCAAAAAAATTTCCTACATGAAATTATTATCAGTGTGTGTTTTTGGTGGGCTGATTTATAATATTTATTTTTGATGGTTGGATTTTGTAGCATAAATTTTGGATTAAAAAAAGAGAGAGAGAAAGAATAATTTTGAATGGAATAATCGGGATATTTGAAGTGATCGTAAAAGAGTAACGTGAACGGAAAAATGAATTTAGAAGCCGGCCATTTCGGCAAATGTTGTGTCCATATCGGCGCAGATAGCATTGTAAGTTTCTTTTTGGACGGCGAGTTTGTCTGTAAAAATAGGTTTGAAGAAACATTAAACAAAAAGTTGATTAAAAGTTAATTTACAAAATTTTTCTCATCTAAAATGATTTTTTTAGCAAATCTCAATTTGTTTTTTTTTCTATATGGCTCAAAATGGACAAATGATTTTTTTTGATTTTCTCGAAACGATCACGAATAAAATGTTGAGTGTAAAAAATTATCACAAATTTCTTTTTCCTGATAAACGAAAGAATTTTTTACACAAATGGACACACGAAAAAAACGAAAGGAAAGCACAATGTGGAGTTTATAATTAAAATCCAGCCATTTCGAGGAAGGTCGCTTCCATATCAGTAACCATGAATTTGTACTTGTCTTTTTCACGTCGTACTCTATCTGCAAATTTTTCAATTATATTAAAATAAAATAATAAAACAGCACGTGATCAAATAAATTGGAATCCAAAAAAAATAGTTGATAAATTTAAAAATTTCAAAAAAATAACAAAACAGCAACATTCAAAAGCAAAATGCATTCAAAAAAATATTTAATTAAATTATTGCGTGTGTATAGAAAAAAAATAAGAAGAAATTAGTTCAAGGTTTAAATTGTAAAGAGATCATCATCAGCTTGTAGATTTTTAACTTAGAGGAATTAAAGATGTAGAAAATGTTGCGAGAGACAGAAATAATTTTGCGTAGATTTTTTTCTCTCGCAATTTTCAAACGAATTTCTTCTCGTTTGTTTAGAAAAAGAGTAAAATAAAATTTGAAGAAAACGAAGTGAAGAGAAGTTTTTTTGGCAACGCTCCAAAAACATACCTTCGAGTCTGTCGACTTCCTTTTGCAACTTCTTGACTGTCTTCTCGGCGTACTCAGCACGGTTCTCGGCTTCCTTAAGCTTCAAGGTTAATGATTTCAATTGACGTTTGAATTCCTCCACTCGCTGGTTGGCCTTCTCTTCTGAGACTTCCAATGATTTCAATGAGTTACCGACAACCTAGTTGAAAATTGAGGATGGTCAACATTTCTAATTTAACGGTTTTTCTAAATTTAAATGTACCTTTAATTCTTCTTCAAGTTCCATGATCTTGGCTTCACCTGACTTCACACGATCTTCAGCGACTTCCAATTCATCTTCAACGAAGGCGAGCTTACGTGACACTTCATCAGATTTGCCATCAGCATCTTCAGCGAGGAGACGGGCCTCTTTGAGTTGATTGCTCAATTGGTCCATGCGCTCTTCGTCTTGCTGGGCACGATTTTCCAATACTTTGCACATACTGAAGTTTAAGAAAGTAATTTAATTTTAACGTGATTTTTAAATTCAAACAAATTTTACCGGTTATTTTCATCAGCAGCTTGTGTTGCTTCCAAGAGTTTTTGCATGGCAGTTGTCGAGCGTTCTTCTGACTTTTCCAAATCCTCTTCAACCTGTTGCGTTTTACGATTCAATGCGGCGACTTCTGATTCGGTGGCTGTGAGCAATTTTTCCTTCTCCTCCAAATCTTTGTTGCCCTGCTCCAAAGCATTCTTGTGTGACTCGAGATCGCACTCGACTTGTGCCAATTTCTTGATCAAGTCAGCGACTTCTTCCTCGACCTTTGAGGCTTTGGCATTGGCGTCCTTAGCTTGATTCTCGCATGTATCGGCCTTATCTTGAGCGTTGTCCTTCTCAAGCTTCATCGCTTGCATTTTCTTCTTAATTGCGTCCATTTTGGCTGTTTTTGTCTATTTACTCTCCCACCAAGATCAGAAAAATGTTTCAAATGAAAAGAACTGCAATGGAAAAAATTATTAACGAATTTTCTTTATTTTTTTTCGTGTAGGATTAGAGAGAGAAAAAAATCCCAGAGTTATAAAAAAAGACAGATGTGTTTGTAATGTGGAGCAATTTTGGTTGTAAATAACTTAAGTGACGTCATGTCAATTCTCCTCAATCGATCATCAATCGACCTAACCCAACACACACGTGACATGTCAAATTTTCCAGAATGATCTCATTTACAGAAAGTGAGAAAAAAGCTCAATGATCACGACGACGAAATGGCGATGATGATGATGATGAGCCTATTTGAATATTTTCACACACTGCTCACAGATTTTCTCATTTCACCGCGATTTCAAAAATAGATTTTAACGTTTCACATTTTTTTCTTCATCTCATGAACATTTTCCCACATAGACGAGGAGTTATTTTCTTCTTATTTTTTTCTCCTCTCGCATCCAAATGTAGAAATGATGAATATTTTTTTTCACTTTAAATGAAATTTTTTTTTTGCATATTTTTCAATTAAACTATTTTTCATGATGTGATCATGTTTGTGGGCGGTTCGAATTAATTTTTTTAACACAATCGTTATCACTTCATCATCATCGATCACCATTTCATTGTCACTTTTTTATCATTCCAGGAATATTTAAAATTAAAAAATTACTCAAAAACCTTGAGGTGAAAATAATTTTTCGCCGAGTGGTTGAAGTGAAGTGAAGAAGGAGGAAAAAATTTTCAGCTCTCTACCATAAAACACACTAGCCAAAAAACTGACCTGAGCGCTCTGGTAACGATCCTCGCGACACAAAACACACGATAGCACTGGCAAATGCAACATATTAGAAGCGAACGGGCCAAAAATAAATTCGGCTCCTTCACGAACGCACGACCGATGTGATTTCGACAGCGCTGCTGTGTGTGTGTGTGCGTGAGGGCTTTGAGGAGAAGAAAAATCAATTTCTCCCGATCGTTCACCGCCCGCTCAGTAATGCTGAAAACTTTTATTTTTAGATGCCGCAGGAGCAAAAAAATATACTTTTCAGAGAGAGCGGAGGAGAAAATTTTTAGAAATGAGAAAATTCACACAAACACATGAAAATTTTCCGAATTTCCCCAACAACTTTTTTGAGACGATCTTCGGTGCCTTGTTGAGGGGAAAGTGAGAGAAAAAATGTGTGTGGGTTTTAAACTTTCATCATGCTGTTAATCAGTGCATTCATGCTGACATTTCGACATTTCAAATTGCATGGAAAATTTTAATACTTTTGCACCTGTTGAATTTTCAACCTGTCGATTTCAGTTGAAACTCAAATTGCAATTGAATGATTTTTAGGGTTGTTAAAATTTGTAGATTAGGTAACTAAAAATGAGTAAGAGATGATGTCGTTAAGACGCGTGTGGGTGTCAATGAAAATTCCTGTTGCCTCACACATGCGTGAAAATCCGAGTGAAAATTTAGTTGTCTGAAATTTTCGAAAAAAAGAGAGATTTTTTCATGTTGTAGAATTTCTTTCTTTTATTAGCATCAAATTTATAATCACAAATTGATTTTTTACACAATGAACTTTGCACATTCTTAAAATTTAATTTTTTTCTTCGTTCAAAATGCTTTTAAGCTATTTTTTCAATAGGAATGTAAATTTTTCTGGAATTTTTAATAGAATTGAATTTTTTTATCAAAGTGATTAATAATTTTTGCATGTGTTAAGATTTATTGAGGCAGCACATACGCAATACTTTAATTAAATTAAATCTTTTGAAAGCAAGAAAAATCTTAAAAATACTTTTTGTGTGACTCAAAATAAAGTTTCAAAAATAACTCCACCAGTTAAGATTGCTTAAAAAATACTTTAGCGTGAAAATCAGAAAAAATAATTATTTAGCGATCATCTATGAAATATGAAACGTATTTTGATCGTTTTTAAAACTGTTAAAAAACTAAAATTTCATTTTTTGATAATATCTTTAAATAAAATTATTATGTTAAGTTGTGAAAATTGCCAAGAAAGTTGAATGTCCTACAATGTGGCAAATTTTTCATCCAAACGCTGTAAATGAAAATCAATTAAAAAAATCCCTGAAAATGTTTTCACTACATTTTGCATATTTCATAGCTGACCTCAAAAATTAATTGAAAATAAATAAATTTCTTCTTGGATAAAAATACTTTATAAATAAATGCAGGACATGTAGAAAAATGCGTTTTGACGAAAGCAATGGAATTTCTTAACAGTTTAGTTGATGATAGTCACGATAAAAAATTGAAGGAGATTTTGTCGTTTGTTTAATTTTTGAATATTCTCCTATCATCAAGTACCAAGCAGCGACATCAATGCAATGTTCTTTGATCAAATTCAGCTCATCTCTAACATCCGTGGAGATCATGGAAGGTAAGTTCGAGTTGATTAGCGACAGCTTTGAATTTTGCTCTCTCGTGTACAAGCTCCTCTAAAAATGTCATAACAAATATATTTGAAGGCTATTTTTATAAATTTAAATTCATATTAAATGCACCACATTAAAAACGTTTAAAATAAAATCTTACAGAATCGTGTCTCTGCTAAAATTGTAGTAAAGACACAAATTTATATGAGTTGATTTTTAAAAAAAATTAAACGTTTTTCATTGGGATTTTTTCACAAACAAAACTTTCAAAATACCAAAAAACTTACTCATAAAAAAATCAAAAAAAAATTCTACTGAAAGTGCAAAATAAAGTAAAATAAAATAATTTTAAATAATAAAACTTCTCCTTTATTCCAGAAATGTTTTTTATGTTCTAAAATCAAATTATGCGTGCATAACTTCATTCAGATATTCTTTCATACTATTTGCAGGATGATGTAGCTTAAAATTAAGTATTGGCTAATTAAATAAACGACAACTCTTACAGTTTCTTTTCTCTAAATCATCGAAGAAAGAATCAATTTGCAGTTTTCGACTTTCTCGTCCGACTGTCCACAGTTTAGGATTTTCTACCATGGCCAAAAGGAATTTTAAAACAACGTAAAATATCTTAGCAAAAAATTTTTCGATAACATATATGTACATCAAAGTTTTTTCTTTTTAAAATTGCCAAATTCGATATTAAAGTGAAAAGATATGTTTGAGACTCTGTTGTTGAAATTGTGTTAGAATTGCTAGTTTCAAAAGACATAGATATTTTTTTTTGAAGAAAATGACGATTTCCATAGATACGCGGGTGTCCAGAGACTTGTGGCTGACATCAGTTCGCTGCTTAATCCTTGAGGATAAGCTCGACGAAGGCGGTGTCGAGGTCGTCTCCAATTTCTCTGTACTTCTCCTTCTCGGAAACAAGCTCGTCTGAATTTTTCGTAATTTTTGAAAAGATATAAAAATTGAAAGTGTGAAAATTAACCGAAAAAGTTTAAATAATTTTTTGGAAGAGTCTCAGGGCGTTAGAAAAGCGTTATATTTGCGTGTATAAAAAAGCAGTTCATCGTTATTCCTAAAAGTCATGCTAGTAAAGTCCATTCATTTAAGCTTCTGCTGGTGGAGCTTCTTCGGCCGGGGCAGCTTCGACTGGTGCAGTTTCTTCAACAGCTGCTGGTGCTGCTTCTTCTGCTGCGGGAGCTTCAGTGACTGCTTCAGCTGGAGCCTCTTCTTTTGGTGGTTCTTCTGGTGCTGGTGTGGGTTCAGCTGGTTTTTCTTCAGGTGCAGGACTTGGTGCTGCCGCCTCAGTCTCGAATGACTTTACGAATGGAACTTCAGCACCATCAGGTGGGAAGTGCTTGTTAAGTTCAAATGGTGACGGTTCTTTTGGAGCGGCTGGTGCGGCACCTTCAACCACGAGTCCATCAGCACTTACAACTACACCCTCAACCACCACTTCACCCTCTGCACCAGGCACTGCCGCAACAATCTTTGGCGGTGATGGTTCCTTTGGTGGTGGTGTTGGAGGCTTCTGACGGCGGTATGTCCAAATTGGTTCAATTCCATCGATAAGATCAACGAATGTAAAGTCAAGATCGTCACCGATTTCGGCAAAGTGTTCTTTCGCTACGATCAGTTCATCTTTAAATTTGAAGTTAAAGAAGCAAAAAATTAATTTCAACTCAAAAAGCATTAGAGGTGGAACACAGAACGTTTTTGCGAGAGTTATTTTACAAAATTTACATTTTGACTTTTTCATTAAAATTTTTATTGTTCTTTACCGTAGAGTTGAAAAAGAAAACATAATTTAACATTTTTATCGTCGATTTTTTTGATTATAAAAAAAATATGATATTAGTAAAATGCACTTGTGTCTCAAATTGTGTGCGTAATAATTTCCATCAAGTTTTTCATCTTAAATCATCGATAAAAGGTTGATTAAAGTTCAAATCGAATAAAAAAGAGAGTGAAAACATGAAAATTCGCCGAATTGCAGAAATAAATTGTTAATTAGTATAAAAAATAATTTGCATTCCTCTAACGATTAACTGGCAATGGAAGGGATAAAAGTCCTCTCTTTTGAAGGAGGATCGCCATCTTTTGCCTGAACTTAGTCGCCTTATAAATGCAAAACTTTTTTAAAAGTAAAATATTAAAAATATTTTAATTATTTTAAGAAAATACAGAATGTCTTTTTTTATATGATATAACAAGAAAAATCTTTAAATCCTACCAAATACATATGCGCTTAAAATGGAAATGATTTTAATGCTTTTCTGAGACGAAAAATACTTTTGATCAATGCCTTTCAATATATATTAAAATGGAATTATAAGGAAATGTTTTTGTGAATTGCATTTGAATAATTTTCTATTTTAAAAACAAGGTTTCAATTAAAAAAAAATACGAGTCGTAAAATGGAAACATTATTTAAAAAGACGGAATGGCAATTGCTCAAAATGTCTTTGATTTTGCTTTTTTTTATAATAATTAAGAAAAAAGTTTGTCTCTCTTTTTAAATAAAATCTGGTGTTTCTAAGAACTCTCTTTTTTGATTAGTTGCAAAGTGTTATGGATGGTGGCCACCTAAGTTTTACATGTTCTGAATGTCGTGTAGGGTAGTTTCCATTTCTTCCTGAAGCATCTTGTTCTTTGTACGCTCAAGCAATAGGTCGTCTGCATTTTCACACAAATTTAAAATCGCATGGCGTTTTTTATCGAGGCAGTAAATACAACATTTAAGCAATCACACCAAAGGAAAACATAAAAATAAAAAAATTTAAAATCATTAGCAAAAAAATTATAACTAAATTTATAATTTAAAAAAATTAATTTTGAGTTTTTAAAGGAAAAAAATTTAATTTAGCAACACACAAATTTAATTTTCCATTAAAATTTTTGAAAATAAAAAATTTCACACTAAATCCAAAAATAACTTTTAAGAAAATTGTTTTGTTATAAATTACAGGATTTAAACAAATTTTTAATGAACACATTTCCATACCTTCGAGTCTGTCGACTTCCTTCTGCAATTTTTGAACGGAACGCTCAGCAAATTCAGCACGGGCTTCGGCCTTTATTAGAGTTAAGAAGAAGAAAATTTTTATTAGACGAAAGAATTTTTATGGATTTTTTAGCAAGCGTTTAAAGCACAAAAAAACTCAAAAACTACACTCAAAATAATGCATGCATTCTTTCACCTGTTTTGAGGGGAAAATTTATTAAAATTCAAACTCTATAAAATTGAATATTTAATAAATTTCCACTTTCTAAATCCATCACCGTAATTTTAATTCCACTAAACTATTTTTTAATTTCTATGTTAATTTTCATCTTGGCGTAGATGAGTATTTTAGCAAATTTCCCTTAATCTAATGAGAGCAAACTGAACGTTTCTCACCAAAGTTTTTTTTTTGAATTAAAATATTCGGAAAAGTTCTTCGTTTTTTTTCATTTGACATTTTGGCAAACAATAAGAATTAAGAATTCGAATTTTGTGTGAAAGCTTAATACTGACTACCACTGAATTTTAATGTGAGAAACTTAAAAACTAAAATGTATAAAGAAGAGTTTTTTGTATTTGCAATTCTGTCGCTTGATAATCACTTACAGCAGCTAGCTTCTCGTTCATCTGATGAACTTTCGCTTCAGTACTTTCATGGGATGCATTTGCCTTTTTATTTGTGGTGATGAAAAGTTTTTTTTTAATAAAAAATTTGTTGCTATTAAGAGAGAATAATTTGCCAAAATACGTGGTTTTTGTCGCCGGTTATAGTGAGTGACGTCATCGTAGCAATATGATTATGTTGACAAACTTTTTTTGATATGCGAGATAGATAAGATAAAATATCATGCTAAAAAAATTAATTATGGTGTCACTATAGAGATGATTGAAGTATAGAGATCTTTAGTTGGTTTGATGGGTGAAATTTTATGTCGAGTGGAACGTAAAATTGTCACGATACAAAATTATTCAAATATTTTTGTAACGAACTTTTTCTTAGTAAAAACCAACTCAATCAATTGAGGTTAAACATTCACGTCCACTTACACATTTCAACCCACAAAACTCCAATCAAGATGTGAAGAGAAAACAATCACAAATTCCCGAAATAAAAAATTAAATTTTCTCATACAATAGTTGAATGATGCAACACTTAAAGTCTACTGAGAATATTTCTACATAGTCAATTGTTTGTTGGATTTATCGCTTATACCTCCTTAAAGTTTTGTCCCAGTATTCTTGCTTGACCTTCAAACGTCTCTTCCCTTTGTGTGGCCTGCGATTTTCCAATTTTCATGATTAATTAACAAAAAAACAACAACAACAATGTTAATGGGCATTTTTGGAGGGTCATAAAAGAGTTTAAAAGGCAAAATGAGAAAAAAAATGTTAGTTCGAAGATTTTTCGACACAACTTGTAAAAACAATCTCATCGTCACAAAATGCGTAAGCAACACGCGATCATCATTAAAGTGATGACAAACCTCCTTTAGACGAGTTGTGAGAGTTTTGATTTGGTTCTTATATTCTTCTTCGCGTTGGTTGGCCTGAATTTTTAAATTATTTTTAATTATTTCAATTTAAAAACTATTTGTCGAAGTAAAATTTGGCAAATTTATTCTGAATTTTACCACACTTTTGGTTTCCTAGCGGGGGGAGAAGAAAAATCAAATTTACCTTTTCTTCTGAAACTTCCAAGGATTTCAAGTTGTTGCCTACGACACGGAGTTCTTCTTCAAGTTCAACAATTTTACTGTGAAAAAAATGAGAGAGAAAAATGTTAAAATCTCGACATTGATATAGTGCACGCGTGATACAAAGTACGTCAAGCAAAACACCACATTTAATAAACCTTAAAGGTATCAAATTCAAGTTTCAAGATTGAATATCAATACGGAGTCAATTAAATAAGGTAAAAATCGCTTAAAGCTAAAAGCGTCAAGGGAAAATTTCTATACAAACCTCTCGCTAAGCTCGACCTTTTCTTCTGAACGTTCTAAATCTTGCTCCATCAGCACCAATTTTCGAGCGACCTGATGTCCATAGCGACAAGTGTTAAGAAATTAATTGCGCATATGCAATAAAACACAACAAACGGATTAGTCATTAAATTCAAAGTTCTCACGTCACTTACTTGCAGAATTTGGTTAGGAAAATATTCGCAAAAAAAATCATTTTCAATTAGTTTAGAATGACATTGAACAGAGTTTTAGGTGTGAAAAAGAGATAATTAAAGCTTGATGTGGTAATGAGGATGACATTAATTTTTCAAATTGGTCTTAAGACATTATTAAATTAATCCTCGGATTAATTTAAATCTAATCCTCAATACCTCATCAAACTCTCAAAAATCTTTCACACACCTGTTTTAAAAAAAGTTAATTAAAGCGACAAAAAAATCTCAAGAGGATCAAAACACGAAAGTAATTTCTCAAAGGCAGTGCTTACGCTTCACCAGCTTCTGCACGCTCTTCGGCACGTTCGAGATCAGCTTCTACCATAGCCAATTTACGAGCAACCTAGCATCGAGTTTCATTATGAAAAATAAAGAGAGTCATTTATTTTGGAATGTGAACAAGTCGGCAAAAAATCATTATTGAAGCTCCGAAAAAACAACGATCGTTATGGGTATTAGTAGCAACAGATCAAAATTTATTGATTGGAACACACGAAAAAAAACTTATGTAAAACTCTTTGCGATGTTGTTACAAGCCGAAAGTTGATTTTATCAGTTCTGTGAATCATTTGTGAATGCCAATAGACATGTGCGTCCATATTTGGCATGAATATTGCGTTTATGATATGAAATGTATTCAAGATCGCAAAGCAGACTTTAAATGGAGAGAGCAGTTGTAGAAAAATTGCCTCTATTTAGATTAATGCGTGCTAGACACATCGCGTAATAAAAAAAGAGTTAACGATAAAATCCACAGACTGAAAAATCAACTTTCCTGAAATTCGACCACGCAAAAAAAGAAGTTTAATAAGAGCAGAAAAAAATTATCTGTAATTATTTTTATTACAAATCTTTATTAAGGTTGTGAATATTTTTTCTCATGCTGAATTTTTTGATTTTCGTAAATTAACAATTTAAAAAATATTTTCTTGCTTTTTTATGTGCACCCAGAGAACAAGAACAAAATCTCGTTTTTTCTCATTTCCGGAAGTGCCATTTTATCATTGAGCGAAATTCAAAAAGAGAGTAGGACAATGCCCACATTGAAATGTTCTTTGCAACATGTTTGATATGTTAGCACCGTAGTTTTAAATATGAAAATTTCAGCTGAAAGTTTTTTCAAAATTATAACGGTCAAATAGTTTTTTTTTCAACTAGTTTATCTCAATTTATTTATCAGGCATGTATAAAATATTGAAAGTTTTTAAATGATTAATTTCTAAAAAATTCATAGAGCACAGTATAAGGCATTCGATAATATCTATGAAGGTGCATCATACATCATTTAACTAACTGAAAAAAGTGTTTAGCTGCACTATCTAACATCTTAACGGTGTGAGTGTATTGCTTTTTTTCGTAAAATAATTATTATCTCTCTTTTTATCACGACCGCTAAGGTTTGATTTAAGAAACATGAGTGATAACGTTCACAATGCGCTATTGTTATGCATTCATATAGCACTGAAAAGGCAAGTAATGGTTTAAATCTTGATATCGTCGTCGTTAGATCAAAACGAACAATTCAGCAAGTATAAAAACAGTAAAACAAATTAAGGAAAAATTAAGGGGGGTGTTAAGTCAAATCAAGTTTTGCCAAGTTAAAAACCTCATCGTATTTCTTATCGGCTTCTTCAGCCATGAAGCGAGCTTCCTTCAATTGATTCTCAAGGGCATCCATACGCTCTTCATCGGCAAGTGAACGATTCTCAAGAACTTTACGTGCACTGTAGAAAATTTTTAACTTTAATAATTGTCGCATATAATTTTTTTTAGTTTTTATTTTTTTTATTCCTTCCCAAAAATCCCAAAAAATGACGATTTTATTATTTTCCTAACCAATTTCGACGAGCCTTAAACATTTTTGTACCTCCTCGTATTTCCTATCAGCCTCCTCGGCAATAAGTTTTGCTTGAGATAATTGCGCTTCTAGGATGGCCACTCGATCGTCTTCCATATTTGTGCGGTTCTCCAATGCTTTTCGAATTCTGGATGAATACAACGTTGCATTTTTAAATTTGCCCACAATCCATTTTAACCCCAATCAATTTTTAGTATTAGTAAAGCGGAAAAAACTTACCGTTCAGACTCATCAGCAGCGGCTGATGCCTCTGACAACTTGGCAGAAGCTGAACCCAAACGCTCTTCTGAACGTTCGAGATCCTCTTCCAACAATTGAATACGACGATTCAAAGCGGCGACTTCTGATTCAGCCTGCAAAGTTTAATGCATTTTTATCAGTTAAGCTGAATAACGATGAATTACTCTTAATCTCTCATCGGATTAAATTTATAAATTAACATTCGATGACTTGGAAGGATCAAATGACTTTACACATGTATATATTCTCCCAAAACCAGATAATGACAACCGATCGAAGAGAAAATTATGCCATTTATAAATAGACAGTAATGAGCTTTGTATATAAGCGAAAAGAATTCGTAACACTTCTTCATTCATATTGCCAAAAAAAAAATCTCAACCGGTTGTTTCGAATGGAAGTGAGTGAGAGAGAATTTCTTTACTCTTTAGCGAGCACATTGCCTGCGAAAAATAACTTTTAAGCAGTGCGGTAGTAAAAAAGAAGAAGAGAAAGATAAAAAAATGTGTGAGGGAGAGAAAGGCGAGGTCAAAAGTGACGTCATGGTGTTCTTTTGAGAACATATTTGTAATGAATGAGCATTAATTTTAATATTTGGAATTTTCCACAAATTCTTTGGAATTTTAAAGAAATTAATAAAATTGAATCTATTTTAAATTGAGTTGTAGAACTTTAAAACACTCGATATGTAAATTTATCATATATAAAGTATTTACATTAAACTCTCCAAAATTTTTCCAAACCGTCCGGTTTAGATTTTGTTACAACCTCGCTTTAATTAATAGGAGGAGATCGTTAACTACGAATAAATTATTTCGTTAAAAAGGGCTTCACTTATTCAATTCGACCATGCAAGCATGTCGAAATGGTCAAAAAAAGTTAAAAATATTGTTCACGAAGATTATTGAACCGATCGACTTTATTTCCGAAAAAAAAATATGTGCAACTACCGGATGTTAAACTTTAATTGTATCGATTCGTAGATGAATGGAAATGAATTCATACAGTTCGTCTATTGTCTTCTCGCAACAACATAATATACACACACATCATCCTTTGTAAACTCTTGAAAGTATTTTTTTACGAGCTAAATAGAAAATTATGGAAATAAATTTTTTAATGTGCGCTCAAAATTAATTAGGTGAGATTTTTTTTGTGTGTCTTTCTCTTTTTTGATTCATAAAATGCGTTGAGCTCAAGAAGATTTTCCCAAATATTAAATTCGTCATTACCGTTAGAGGAGGGGAAGTGAAGAAGAAATGAAATGATCATCGTGCGCACTTTGCTATGGTTTTACAAATTCTTTCCGAGCATTTTTAATGTTGTTTAAAAAATTCAACACGCTCGTTTTGGCGAATATGCGAAAAATGAGTAATTTGTGTGTATTTAGAATTTTAAAAGATTTTACATTTTTTCCCCCCCATTGAAATTGCCTATATGACCGTTTTTGGGCATGCACTCAGTGTAATAATGAAAATATAGTTGTATATATAGTAAAAAAAGGAGACTTTAGCGGACTTTACCGTTTATGGAATTTAGAGAGTGACTATTTCACAGATAAAAGGTGCCTCATAATTTCACCTTGGCAGGAGTGATTAACTTAAAAGTACCTGCATAGCGAATTTATTGATAAAATATATTTATGACGGTGACATATTTGTTATTTTTTTCTTCTGTCGGCTCCGATCATAAACACCACAAATGACTCGTGATGAAAGTTATTTTTAATAAAACATGCGACATGAAAAATGTTATGCCAAATATAGAAAAATGTCACAAATACACCAAAAAAGTGCGACAGTTATCAATTAATAATTGTATTGGTATCGCTCTCGGTTTGATTATTAATCGGCTTTTTTTTACTACTTTGTTAAATAGATAAAAATTTAAAGCTGTGGCATAACAGCATGAATTTCATTAAGATTTATGTCTTCCGTAAATGAGTGACATCATTATCATTATCTCTTTTGTGTTTCCCCCCGAAAAAAAAGAAAGATGTCTCTTACTTCCTCGCGTCGCATGGCTTCGAGCTGAAATTTGCGACTAAATTCCTCGCATTCATCCTTATATTTTTCCATCTCCTCTTTCGTTTGTCTCATTTTCTTTTTGAGGACATCGAGGAGTGTGCCTTGTTGCAATTGTGTCGTCATTTTTAAGGAATGAGTCACGCGATAACTTTTTTTTTTGATAAACTTAAAGAACTTTACACCAGCGCGAAAGAACAAGTGGCTAAAATATATAATTTTTTTGCTTCTTCTTCTTAACTCTTGCACACCGCAAAACTGACTTTTTTTTCTCTCTCTTGTATATTGATTCGCTTAAAACACGATTTATGAACACAAATTCACAATTTTGCCAGCTTAAAATACGATAAATGCAAAATGGTTAACTCAAACTCGTAATTGGTGAAAATTAATTTAATGGAAATGTTCAATTTATCACTGCAATTTAATGAAAATTCACTCGCGGAATGATTTGATGATCCAATCGAAAAATGGGCGAAACCTCTTTGGGAGAAATTCTTCACTTTTGTCTTGACCTCAAAGTTTTATGTGGCTGTTATATTCTCGCTATATAGCGTTCGTATGTGACACTATCTACGCAGCAAGCATTAGCTTAAAACGTTACAATTTACCCTGCACTTGTGTGAGTGTGTTATGTTAAAACTTTTTCTCTCCATCATAAAACCTCAAAAGCGTTTTAAATTCTTATGTTTAACGAACTTTTTTCTATGCGAATGATCATCATCATAAATCTCATGTCGATTGGATCATCGAGTGAATTTAATTTTAGAAAAATTGTCTTGTTTACTTTAGGAAAAGTTTTTTGAGGCTATCTGGCGACAGAAATTTCTTTGCGATATTTACTCAAAGCAAGAAGAAGAGTTTCGAAGAAGCTTAGCGAATTTATCTTGTGTTCATCATTTAACTTTTCGCTAATTTTTTTGCGAGTGAAAATGGAGAATTTAGATTGAGTGATAAGTTTGGGCGTTTCCTTCATGTCTACATGCACAAGTTATTCCGTGAGCACTTTCCACACTATATAGTCATGTGTGGGAAGAATGTGTGTAGCGAAAAATGGGAGCAGCTCGAGAAAATCCCTAAAATAAGAATCGCATTCGAGAGTGAGTCTTACCCTCCTAAGCTGATTATTCATAATGTTCTGCAGCTCATTACGAATAATGTTAAATTTCATCATTGAGTCAGAGCTAAAAATGGATCGTCCGAAAGCGAGTCCTGGATAGTCGGCACATTTCTTCTGTCGTCGGATTTCCCTCTCGGCCACAACTTCCGTTCTCTCACTGGTACATCTAAGCTTAGCAAGCTCAACCATCTCGTCGTCCTCGTCGTCGTTAATATTCTCCGCACCATCGCCCGCCGATCGAATATTCTTCACAATGTCCGTTTGCGCTGACTTAATTTTTCTTTTCTTAGTATTGTCGGAAGACTTTGGATTTGTTGACTTTCTCTCGTTGTGTTCAGTCAATATCGAGGATGACGATGAATTTTCTTTGTTTTTTACATCTAATTTTAAATTATCGCCTATCACCTCCTGCACATCGTCGCATGCTAACCTCGTCGTGATAACGCTCGCACCCTCACTGGATTGCTGATGTTGAAACAGTGACTCCAAGTTCCGTCCATCGCGAAGTGCCTGAATTATTTCGCTGGTTGGTACGTTCGATGTACGTATGCCTATGTTTTTGGGATGATTCTGATGACCCCTCTTAGATCGTTGAGCACCTCGTTCAGCCATCTTTGTATTATTGCCATCGACTTTCTTTATCACATTCTTTAATTTATTCGAATCAGACTCTGTGGATTAATGTTTTGATATATTTTTGATTTTTCTTTTTTTTGTAGACTTTTTTACTCTTGTGTAATTTATAATGTTCCGCGTTCTCTACACAGACAGAGTCGCGATCATGTACATGTGATGGTGAAAGATTTTCAATTTATTTGAAATTTTCTCGATCAAATTTCGTCATCACGTGGCCCTCTATATACTTACTACACTTAATGACTGTTGATGTAACTGATAAATGTCGCTTCCCACGTTGACAATTTTCTTTTTCCTTAACGCGCTTAGAATTGCCCGTTTTTTTAATTTGTGCCGCCGTTGAATTCTGAATTTTACTTGAATGAACTGCGATACGACTGGCACGATTATTTTTACAAAAAATGCCGATCATCATATTCTCGAAGCGAGATCCTCTCGCTCGTCGCTATACAAAAAATGTGGAACCAAGCTATATTCTCCTTCTTCACTTGTGTGCCTTTTACTCTCTTAAATTTTCATCGCAACTTTATTTTTTTTGTTTCTAGAACAATAATTAAGACAACTCCTTGCGGGAGTAAGAGTCGGGATGATATGAGACTAGAATGTGTGCAAAATGCCGCTTAAATATAGCAAACGCTTATTCATTGAAAATTTTGCATTTATGAATCGAAAGTTACGAAAATATCTATCGAGAAGTTTTTCACGCTCATGATCATTGACGATGATGTCACTCTCAATACCACTCCACATTTTTATTTTGTGCTATTTTTAAAAATTTCTTCGGTTTTTTCTCAAACTTTACGAAATCTGTTTTTCATGCAAGCCGCGAGAGTTTTCCTCGAGTCAATCGAGCTGACCCGAAATGTCTTTTTTTGGCTTGGTGGTGTATGAGCGAATAAGAAGAGTGTAAGAGGGGAAAGCTAATAATAGCAATTAGAGAAAAATCTCAAAAGTGTGGTTTTTTTTCAATTTGCAGTTTAAACAAAAAATTTCATTTTCATGGATTTTTTTGGCCCACGCAATTTTTAAAATTTAACTGTCATTTGATCCTTAAAAAATTTTCATATAAAAAATAAGAGCGGTACTCACGTTTTGGAGAGCCTTCTCTTTCTCTTCAAGTTTGCCATTGACAAGTGTCTCTTGTTCTTGTGTCTGATCCAAGTCATTTTCGATGGTCTGGATTTTCTTTTGCAATGTACGTGCCTCTTCCTCGGCCTTTTCGGCACGTGTGTTGGCATCGCGGGCTTGTTGCTCGCAGAGAAGGGCACGATCTAAGGCGTTGTCCTTCTCAAGCTTCATGGCTTGCATTTTCTTCTTAATAGCGTCCATTTTGATGGATTTTTTTTGCCTTCACACTAAAAACTATTTAAAACTGATGTGGTTCAACTGTAACGAGAAAAATTTTGAGAGTGATTAGAAACTTTTTCACTTTTTCACGATTTTTTTCAACATTTTAATTTAGTTAAAAATTAATTTGATTTTTCGTCTTAAAGTAAATTAGTACGTGATGTCTTTGACACAGTTTTTTGCATCTATTTTTAACTTTTCATTGATCACAAATTTTTTTTAACTTTAAAATTTCACATGACGAACGCATTTTTTTGCAAATTCAAAAACTTTGCACTGACTTTAACGATTTTATATTAATTTAATATTTTTTAATTCGATTCACATGGCAGTAAATAAAACAGGAGAGAAAAATTTCACTTACACTTGAATCTGAATCCGCGACTTGAAAACTTTGATGGCGAACTGAAGAAAACGTTACTCTAGCTTTCTTCAATCTTGTTATTTTTAAATTTTACTGATTTTCTTCATTCAGCTCTCAACATCTCATTTTGAGGCGCTCGTGTGCTTACGATCCTCACATTTACATACGAAAATTGAGCGTTCGCTGTAAAAATTCTTATCCCCACCACTTTTGCGTTGGATTTTCCACGTTTATGCGAAAAAATGAAAACTCTGACTAAAAAAATTGTCGATGATTTTTTAAAGAAATATTCGGTCAGCGGAATCCATGAATGTCCATGATGTAATTTTAATTAAATTAAACTTTTTTTATGATTGCTCTAAAATGCATCGACTATTTTTAATAAAAAAATTTTGTGTTAAGAAAAATTTTAACAGGTGGGTTTTCGTCACTCATCTCATCTTGGTGCTGTCGCCAAGAGAAAAGTTTCAATGACTTTTTGATATTTTTAAAATTTATCAATTCAAACTTCACACATTGTTTGCTTTAATTTCTAAAATTTAAATTTTTATGTGTAAAGTATAGAAATTTATAAACTTTTGAAGCTTAAATTGTAAAGTTACATAATTTTAAACTTATTAAGTCACCCACCCGGTTTTTTTCTCTCTTAAGTATAAGACATACAAAGTTAAATGCGTGCTTGAAATATGAGAAAAAAATATTTGTCAGCAGAAAAAAAAGAGAAATAAATTTGATGATGATATTTTTTTATTCGATAATATGCTTTAAAGACATTGCATTTTTTCACTTTAGGTATGCACATCAAATTCATTTATTTTTGGATTTAAAAATTATAAAAAAAAAGTGGATATAAGAAACATTCAAAAATATATATGAGAAATAAACAGTTTTATGTTTATAAACGGTTGAAAAAGGAATTATGTTAATATATAGTCGTTTATCAGCATGCGTAACCTATTGAACTCCTCGTCGAAGATATTCCGATGTTTGTGGATAGCTGTAGCATGTCATCGAGAACATGTCCTCGGCTTTGGCTTCGAGGAATTTAAGAAAATCGCCCAAGTGTCCGATTAAAACTCGAATGTTTGTTTTGTCGAGCGTCGTAAATGATAAGACTGGCCCCAATTTTACGAATAATCGCAGAAGATGAAAAGACCCGTAGATTTGAGACATGGGCTTATCGGGATATTGGTTGAGAATGTCGGAATATTGAGTTCGCTCTACCTTGTAGAGAAGCTGAGATCCCAGCATGACATTAAAGTACTCCAGAATTCCATTTGAAATGTCCTCGCACGATATTCCCTTGCTGTTTGTTTTGGATTTTTTGTACTGCACATACTGCTTAACAATGTCATCGACAGTAACTTTGGCTGGTAGTTCTACGAGTTTTTGTTGGGTATTTATGGCGTGCCAATCGTCAACGAGCCGAGATTTTAAATCTTTTGGAATAGCAATCGCAATTTCAGGCTTCGAGAGTTTCTCCTCGGGTCCATCGTTCGACACGCTCGTATCTAAGCGTTGCCGTTTTCGTTTTAATCCTGCATCATCGTCATTGGTCACTTTTGAGGTCTCTTTGTTATCCTTATTGCCAGTTCCTCCTCCTCCACCGCTGCCACTTCCCTGAATACTCGTCGACGAGGCAGTCGGTTTTACGCTTGAGCCTCTTGAACGTGGCGCATCCTTGGTAATATCTTTTGATGGAGTCGAGGAACGTGAAGCTGAATCATCTTTAGCATCGCTATAATTACAGTTAAAAAATTGTTAGATTCATACTCATTTATGTGTGTGCGGTCCAGCGCTTACGATTTTTTTGTTGTTTTTGTTGCTTTCTTTGCCGATTTTGTTGAAGATTCGACATTCTTCTGAATATCCTTTTGCAGCTGAACATTTGTTTCATTGTATTTTAAAACCCTGTTTTCCGGAACCCATTCATCCTAAATTAAATATATTTTTTTTGATGATAAGCCTACAATGATGCTCAATAAATCCACATACCCAGTTTTTGCTCCAATTTCGATAATGAATAAGATATTTGACCGCTTTGTCTTTCACCTGAGTCTTGAGGAGTTTTGCTTCGTATAAAAGTTGTCCATGATAGCATAGCACTCTCTCGCCTAAATCGACAGCCATAGAAAAAAAATTTTTCATTGAATGTAAACAAAACATACGCAAAAATTGTAATCGATGAAAATGAAAGCAAATATTGTCAATTAGTGGTGAATTTTATGTGAATTGTGATTGTATAATGGCGGCGAATACGTACCTTCACTAAATTTAACTTGAGACATGGTGTTCCCTTAGTAATAGTCAAAAGTTGAAAATAATTTTCAAACAGAAAAACTTCAACACTCTGCAGGGGGAAATAAGCGCTTGAGTACGAACCACTAAAGTTTTGAGTGAGAGTGAGAGAGTAAAAAAATTGCCGAAAGTTAGTAAATAATGGAAAATATCAAAGCGACACTTCAATACTATTCAAAGAGAAAACTTTTCAAGTATGCACTGCCGTTCATGTTACTGGTCGTTGGCGGTTCCTTTGGATTAAAAGAATTTGCACAAATCAGGTGCGATATAAAATTTCGTTTTATCAAAAAAAAAATATAAATCTCTAATTTTTTTAGATATCAATTTAACAAGAAGAAAACACTGAGGCCGGATGAAGTTGAAGATGCGGGAGTCAAAATGAAAAAGTCCGGGGAAGTGACATTAGAGTCGGAGTTTGAGAAAATTAAAAGTTTAGATATAGACAATTGGGATAATGTGAGAGTGGCGAGACCATGGGAGGAGAAACAGCTGTAAATATAGTTTAATGAATAAAAATTAGGAGTTTTAAAATAACCAGCATTTATTTTAAAAAAAATTTATGCATCGCTAGGTGGGTTTCAATTTACGCTCGTCGAACATTTAAAAATTTACAAGGGCTGAGAACTTCATTTTTTATTGTACGTGAATGTACGTGAATGTACGCAGATGTACTTAAATGTACTTGAAAATTTATTATTTTTTTAACGACAGTAAAATTTAATTAATTTTTTTTTATTTATAAACATTTTTATTTTATTTAACTCATATTACTTTTCGCTTTGACCCGCTACATGATATAAATTTTTAGAACAACAAAAACTTTCATGACGTACCCTTAAACTAATACGCGTGCTTCGCTGATTTTACTACATAAAATTTAGACACATTAAAATCTAAAATTATATTTCCTTCAATATAAACTCAAAATTTTCTTAACTTAAAAAGAAGTCCTCAATTTTTTATCCCTTTTCATTAAAGATCATTCCACTCGTCTAGTAGCTCGGTGATGATAGTTTTTGATTTTTCAACTGGCGCTTCAATTTCTTTAGCGACCGGGGTTGGTGATGGCGGTGCAGCTTCCGTTTTAGCATCGCTCATCTCTACAACCTCGGATTTTAGTACTGACGGTTCGTTTTCTTCAGCTATCTTTCCATCATCTGAATTGTTAGATGTTGTTTGAGGTTCTGATTCAGCTTTTTCGTCGCTCAAAGGCGTTTCCTCAAGAGGCATGATATCTTTTTCGACGACACTCTTCGTGCTATCGGCTTCATCTTCATCGCCCCAGTCATTTAAAATACTTTTAAGATCTTCGTTTCCCTCTTTAGACAACGAAGATTTAATTTCATCTTTCGACAATTCTTCAGATAAAATTTCATCTTTCGACTGCTCATCAGCAACCGTCGTTGACGACACCTCCTCATTTTTCGATTCTTGTGAATGATCTTCCGTCCAGTCGCCCTCCAAGTCAGCAATTAGACGAGACTTTTGAATGTCATCGGATTTTTCTTTTTCAGCTGGGTCGTCTTGGAAAACAATTTCAGCTTTTTCGAGCTCTTCCGGCTTGAGTGAGGCAATACTTGTTGTGGCCGCATCCTGTGAATCTTGGGCGAATGTCATGCCGCCAAAATTTCCATCGCCAAGTTGACTCTGATCGAGAACCATCACGACATTATCGGACAGTGTTGCACCTTGCTGCTGTAATTGCTGTAGAATTTCTTCCTTTTGAGCGGCTGTCAGTTGAAGTTCAGTTCCATCTTCGGCAACTAGTCTCGTTATAATACCACCACCACCGCTTTCATTCTTTTTAGGCTCTTCAAATTCACCATGAACTTGAGCCAACTGTTGCTCAATATTGTACTGATCGTCAACATTATCAACTAAACCAATGCTCGTCGCTATACCAGAGGCCACGTTAGTGAGAGCTTCTGCCTCCGAGCTAGGATGTGATACGATTGTGGCACCTTCAACAATTGTCAATGCTTCCGATGCTGGAATCTCGATGTTTGAGAGAATTTCAATTTTATTTTTCTTCTCCGGGGGATTGCTTGAAAACGAAGTCTCCTTCGAACTGCCAGCTGGATCGTACTCTTCGTCCTCAGAGAAATCCATGGTTCCATCTGTTTTTGCCATGTGACGATGCACCGCCCTCATATGTGCGTGAAGCAAAAATTCTTTATTGAAAACTTTCGCACAGTATTTGCACTTTTGTTGAAACTCTTTGTGAACTTCACGTTTGTGTTTCATTAGAAGATCTTCTTTTTGAGTGACAAAGACACAACTCTTGGCGGTGCATCGGAATAGCTGAACATCCGCTGGCGGATTAATGTTGTGTGCAATCAGTTGATGTTGAATTAATTCAATTCGCCTTGATGGCTTGAGACCGCAATGCTCGCATATTTTCGGGTCGATTTTTTGCTTGTGAACATTTATCAAGTGATTTCTGAACTTCTTATAGGTCGGTATGGATATTGGTCTACCGCCAGAACCGCATTCGAGACATAGCCACGGACCTTTCATATTTTCCGCACCAAGTCTAATTAGCTCGTGCATTGTTTTTGCGTCAATCTTTCTCGGCTGATTAGTTTGTGCTGGTGTTGGACGCGGCTGGGGTGTCGTAGTCAAAATCTTATTAGAGCCGTCCTGCTTGATTACACGA
Organism: Tanytarsus gracilentus; assembly: GCA_038502055.1. Lineage (NCBI taxonomy): Eukaryota > Metazoa > Arthropoda > Insecta > Diptera > Chironomidae > Tanytarsus > Tanytarsus gracilentus. The sequence continues at coordinate 537,038 of JAXRKN010000026.1, read as the reverse complement.
ACTATTGCTGTTGGCTGTTGGGGATTATTGGGTGATGGCTTTTGCATGATTTTAAGCTTGATATTTTTAGGATTCTTAACAAGATTCGGATACTTTTTCAGCACCTCTCCGAGAATTTTAGCATGATCAATGTTTCCACCGCTGCAATCACTAACAGTGATTTGTTTAGTCGTTTGCTTAATGATCGTTGAACCCGACGGTGAATTTTTCATGTGATTAGCTTTCGTCTCATCATCGGAGCCGTCATCGTCAAAGTATTGATCTAAAAAAAGAAAATTAATTAATAACTCATATATACTAATGTCAAATTAAATAATGTTACCCGCATCATAGTCCGGATCATCATCATCGTCGTCGCCATCAAAAAACTGATCCTCTTTTGGCTCATCAATTAACTCATTCCTCTGACTTTGTGCTTCCGCTTCTGCCTTGATGTCGTCAAGATTGGGTTTTTTAACCGGTGGCGATTGCGAAGTGCCGGACTGTGTTGCCGCCCTCTTGTTTGTGTAGCCACGTCTTAAACTCTCAAACGGAGAATTTTCATCTTCACGCTTCAACTGTGATGCCGTCTGGAGGGGCTTACTTTCGTACGAAATGCTCTCGAAGGATCCTTCAGTGTCGGGTACAATTTCGTCGGGCACTGTGAAGCGAGAGGGTCGCGACGATGAGTTGCTTTTATCCTGAAACCGAGTCACAATTTGTATGGGTTCGGGTATGTTAGGCTTCGACGGTGATACGTGCTTAATAATCGTTTGTCCTTGCTTATAGATGACAGTTTTCGTGGGCATGGGTTTTTGTGTAAATACCTTAGGCTGCGTCGTGCGTACACCCGAGGCATTTTTATTGAGTAATACAGGCTGAGGTGATTTTGTTGCGACCGAAGTTTGCCGATGTGCCTCGAGGAGTTTCGAGAGAACAGTCATGTTCATTTCACGGGATGTCTTAAGCAACTTCTCATACATGCTGTAGTGAAACTCAAGCGTGCCGGTATACATGAAATTCACAATTGGCACAATTACATCCGCCTGTAAGTCACTCGGCATCATCAGAATGTCTTCAATCATCTCGCAGGACTGCTCAAGCATATTGAAATAGTCTAAAAAATTGACTCATTTTTTAAGTAATAACAAATAAATATAAATATATCTTACCAGTACAAGCGGAGAGCACAAGGCGATGCACCTTCAGTTGTGAATTATCTAAAAACTGAAGTGTCAAGTCACAGTAGTCGGTCTTGTTGAAGAAATTTTGGAGTTTTTGTAAGAAAAATGTTCCCCAGTTATCAACTTTAACTGTAAAAAAAAAAGTTGAAAAGAAAATAAATTTTAAAAGTCAATTTGTGTGAGTGAGAGGAAGATACACATAATGAGCATATTTTCATAGATATATATTTTTTTCAATGAGCTGTAAGATTCACGAATTACTCAAAAAATGCGAAATTTCGATGATTTTTAAACGCAAAGTGATAGTGAGATACTGAGATAAAGTGAAAATTTGTTTGTTGCTGACAACGCGACCTCTTTTAGCGAGAAAGCGCCATTCTTTAAGCACTTAATAAAATTATACCTGATTTTAATGCCTGATTTTGTACACGCATCATCTTGAGTGGGGTCTCTTTGCACTTTTAGGATATTAGATTTTTTGTTTCTTTAGAGTTTTTTCACTTTCTCCTCGAACTCATTCAATAAAATAGCACACGAAAAATTTTTGACGTTAGTTAAATCTCATTTTCATAATCTTTCCACTTTTAGCTCGAATTTTAGCCTCAAACTCCGTGTTTAATCCACTCCACGAGGACTTAAATGCAGTGTATTTTAGTTTTTGATCCTTTATTGGACTACTTTAAACGGCATATAATAATTTTAAAAATCTGAATTTTGTGAAGCTCGATTAAAATGAATTGAAAGCTTTCAAAAATGAGCTTTTGCTCGCTTGTTTTCAATTGACGCCGATAAATTTCAGTTGAAATCCCCCTGACCGCTTCATCGCTCTTAACCGACAAAATGAAATTCAAATTTCAAATGACCGTTAATTTTAATAAGCAATTTATCACATTAAATTGAATTTTACAAATTGTCATTTTTTTTCATCTCATCATGGCATTTGTGGAATGTCTGCGACTTCTATTCCAAAAGATTTTAACATTCTCGAAAATCTGTTTTTTACAAAGGTTGGGCCTGCCGGATCCGAGAAAGAAACAGCTCTCTTTTGACGATCCTACCTGACCCTGGACAGTGGATTATACAAATGTGTATCCTTCATAGATCAGAAATTCGATGGCCTTGCATGTGGTAAATGATCTACATCGAAATAATGCTTTTTGAGGGCAACAAATAGGATATCCTATCATATAAAATTTCTGTTTCTTTCAAAGTTTTCTCACTTCTTAACGGCATAAATAATTTTAAAAATCTGAATTTTTTGAAGCTTAATTAAAGTGAATTGAGAGCTTTCAAAAATGAGCTTTTGCTCGCTTGTTTTCAATTGACGTCAATGAATTTTAGTTGAAAACCCCCTGACCGCGAATCTACAAAATGAAATTCAAATTTTAAATGACCGTTAATTTTATTAAGCAACTAGGCTATCAATCATATCGGCAGTAAAAGATTTTTCACGCTCAATGGTATTTAACAAAGTGTCGACTTTTTTCATCTCATCACTCTCGTCATCGATATCGGTCGATTCGAGGCCCGAAAGATAGTTCTTCGCTGAATCTACGACACTTCTCGGCAATTGTGCAATGTCTGCGACTTCTATTCCAAAAGATTTTAACATCGGTCCCTCTTTAACGTGAAAGAGCGAAGTTAATGTTCCATTTTCAACAATCGATGAGAGATGATAGTTTTTGACGTTGTTTAGTGAGTCGGCGAGTGTTGTAATCTCATGGAAATGTGTTGCGAAAAGGGTGAAACTTTTAACATTCTTAGCGAGATGCTCTGAAATTGAGTAAGCGAGACCGAGACCCTCAAAAGTCGATGTACCGCGACCTAGAAAGAAATTTCTATTTGTTTACCATCACTTAAGTAAGAAACTAACATACCAAGCTCATCGATGATTATGAGTGAATTTCTAGTTGCTGTCTTTAAAATTGTAGCCGTTTCGACCATTTCCATAGCGAAGGTACTCAAGTTCTTTTGAATATCATCGGCAGCGCCAATTCTAGCGAGAATATTGTCGCAAAGTGAAATTTTTGCCTCCTCGCAAGGCACAAACATGCCGATTTGCGCGAGAAATACTGCCAAACCAATTGAACGAATGTAAGTTGATTTACCACTAATATTTGCGCCGGTAATGATAAACAATTCACTCTCGTCGCTCTTCATAACGACATCGTTCGGAATGAATTGCAAGTCCTCTTGACACTCGAGACATGGATGGCGTAATGCTTTCACTTCCAAAATTCGCTCATTTTCAGGAAACATTTGAGGACGAACATATTTTCCGGGGCTATTGGTGATGACTTGAGCGAGCGAAACAAAAACGTCCAAGAGAGCGATGATGTGATTTAGAGATGTGAGAGGTGCTGAGTATCCCGAAACAATTCGGCAAATTTCCATTACAATATCTTTCTGCTTGTCCTCATAATCCTCTTTAAGCACTGAATACTCTTCATTGTAACTCTTCAAGCTGTCAATTGTGAAACGCAGTCCTCCACGTGCAGTGTCAATAATCTTGAATGCTTTGTTTTTTCGAATAGTCTGATCTTCTCGCTTGGTTGTTCTGAAGAAAAATCCCAAGTGCGACGCATAATCGAGCTTAATTTCTTTTCCCTCATCTAGTTGCAACGTTTTAGCACTCTTCTTAAACTCCTTTCTGATTTTACCCTCAACTTCGTCTAAATTTTGTTTGATATCTTTTAGTTTATCATCAAACGATGGTCGCACCAAATATTCGCCTTTTTCGAGACTCTCAATATCCAAAACTTCCTCGACCATTTCCTCAATTTTATTCAATTCACTTAAGAGATCCTTCAAGGGTGTTGCTGCCATAACTGTCAGTGCTTTACACTCCAGCTCTCCCATGATTTTAAGTAAATTTGGCAATCTCAATACGACTTGATAGATTTTAAAGACGTCTTGTAGTGTAGCGCGCTTTCGAGAGACTTTGTTGGTCAGCATTAGAATGTCTGGAATAACACTCAAATGATTATGAAGTGCCATTCGCGCCTCTTGATTTTCCACCAGACTTTCAATTATATCGTGACGATCACGAATCGAGTCGATATTACGTAGTGGCTGCTTCAACCATTGTCTCAACAATCTCCGTCCTTGATTAGTTTTGCACTTATCGAGAACACCAAGAACGGAATGCCATTTGTAGATGCTTGAACGATAATTGATGCCAGGCGGTGGAAATAAATTTAACGCTGTAAATGCTGCCGTGTCCATGTGAACGAATCTATTGAGATTTAACAGTTTGATGTTAAACTTTCCAATGCAACTCTCCTCTTGAACTAGCTCCAAATACTTTATTCCAGCCGACAAAGATCCCATTGCAAGATCAAGTTTCGTCTCGGGTATTGTATAAATATTCTTTTGTTGGCCCTTTCTGAATCGATAAATCTTCTCGAGATCTTGCAGGAATTCAGAATTTTTTGTGTAATCACTTTTTTTAACTTGCGACGTCAAAATACCATTGCGATCTAAAATTTCTTTGACTTTCGCATATTCGCCCGTCTGTGATGGCAAGAGCACTTCTTTGGGAGATAAAATTACAATCGCCGCCTCGAGTTCACTAAAGAAATCGGAATCTTCAAACTCTGTCACTTTAATCTCCATCTCATCGCGATCAATGACGGCAAGACCAATTTTCTAAAATTAAAGTTAAATGATTTTGTCTTTTTTTAACTGATTGCTACTCACATTCAATTGACTTGATGAAGTGACTTGAATCGATACCAAGAGGTTAGAGAAAACATCACTTTCGGAAGTGTTAAAGATGAGATTCTCAAACTGCCATAAGTTTCCCGGCGATCCATGACACTCGCGATAATACTCGTCCTTTGATCCCTTCTTGTTGCTGTAAATTTCAACTCGATAAAAGTGAACCAACAAAAGTTCTTTAACGAGACGCTCAAAGAGTGATTTATTTAAGCTGGCGTATTTGAGCTCTGTCGAATCATCCGGCTGCATAGACTTGGCGATGATTGATGATTTGAGTGAGCTCTTGAGTGCTATTTGGATGTCCTTTCCATGTATCGAGTAATAATCGCCTCTCGAGTCCCCTGGAATGCGTAATTAGCAATTTTGAACTTAATGAATTATTCTAATTATATTAAACGCACTAATTACCTCTGTCGAAAGCCACAAATATTCTCGGATCGCTCTCAAGTTGATTATAAAATTCGATAAACTTTTTTTGCGATTTGACATCTAAATTTGTCAAGATTTTAATTAAATTTGATAAATTTATCACTACTGACTATTCCTTACCTAAGTTTAGTGCTTTAATTGCTGCCATTATTCAATTAAACACTTTAAAATTAATGAATTATTTATGTTGTGTTGTTAAACTTAAAATTGCGCCAAATTTGCATTTTTCACTTCACCAATTTTTCCCCTGAAATAAAAAATCCATAAGTAACGTAACGTCTTTAAATGGTTTGAATTTATTTTCGAGTCGTTTCAAGTTTAATAATTTTTGCGTTACATAATTTTTAATCTTTTCCCCCAAGAGAAAATTTTTTCAACACAAAAAAAATCAAAAACAAAATAATTTAAAATTTAATTTAATTTCTCAATTATTTATGACACTTACTTGGAAAATTAAAACGTCGACACACTCAAAAGCAGTGAATGCAGAGTAAAGAGACAAAGGTGAGCGGAAAAACCTTCAATTAATCGATTTTATTGGAAAATTCATTTATTATTGCAGAGAATGTCAATAAAACTTCCGTTTGAAGTTGCTCATTTGGCGCAGCGAAAGACAAAGCCAGCGAAAGGAGGATTTACACACGATTGGGAATTGTATGTGAGGAGTCCGAACAAGGATGCCGATTTAAGTAATTTCGTCGAGAAAGTTGTCTTTAATCTGCACGATACATTTGTGAAGCCAAAGAGAAGCTGCAAAGAACCTCCGTATTTGGTTAAAGGTGGGTGTGAACGTAAGTCATTACAATTTAAATTAATTGCTTAATTTGTAGAAAGTGGCTATGCGGCATTCGAAGTACTTATCGAGATATACTTGAAGAATCGAGACGAACCGCGTAAATTTACCTTTAACTATGATCTGGATCTTCAGCCCTTTAAAAGTGAAATTAAAGAGTTCATAATTGATAATCCATCGGATGATTTTCGTCGAAAGTGCTTAAAAGGTGGCTGCATACCGATTAGCGGAGGCGGTGGCGGAAAAAGCAGTTCAAATGCAAATGCAAATGTTGAATATAAAAAGCCAAAACGACCGGAAGATAGCAAAACAAATAAAATTTTCACCGACCTCTTCGGTGCGCCTCTAGAAAAGCAGCAGATTTCAAAGAATGACAAAAATCTACCGGGAATTTCGCAAAATACCGCCGCCACTTCATCGTCGTCCTCGTCTGGCAAGGATAAGGGTGAAAAGTTAAGCAAACATAAACATTCTGCGGGTGAAAGCAAAGACAGTAAGAAATCGGGTGAAAGCAGTAGATCAGCTGGTGGTGAGAAAGTCAAAAAAGACAAAACTAAAGATCGAGAGCGTAGTAGTAGTGATAAGAAAGAGAAATCTTCGAAACGTGCGCCTTCTCCCACTTCCAGTCGACCGAATGTTCAAAATATTCAAAATTCGAATCTACCCTCATCGTCTTCATTACCGCCACAACAACAACAACAACAACCACCACCAAGTTCAGGTAAAAATGATTACTCAAAGCCAACTCAACACACAGCAAAGCCTCAAACTCCCATCCCGGAGATGTCGTCAAATAAAAAGAGTAGTAAAAAGAAAAATTACGAAAAGGATCGCGAAAAGAATGAACGAAAAGAGTCGGCAAAGGCGTCAAAAGAAAAAATTGAAAGTAATTCTTCTGTTAAGAAGGAGCGAGATGCGATGCAGAGTAAAAGTGATGAGCGTCAAAAGCAGTCGATGATGCCTGTCGAAATAAGCAAACCTCCACCAGCTGAGCCATCAAAGAAACACGACAGCAAGGAGGCAGATCGTAAGCATAAGCACAAGAAGGAAAAGAAAGAAAAGACTAAAGATAAAGAGATCAAAGAGAAAGAACGAAAAGAGCCTAAAGTCAAGCCTCAACCAGTAAAGCCGAAACCTCCATTGAGCGACCGAGACTCTGATAGCGATTCCGATAGTATCTCAATGAAACAGGAAGAGTTGGCTCCCGTTATAATTGCACCCAAGAATATTACACCCGATAAGCCACACAAGAAGGCAGCATCATCATCGTCGCGTGCTGAAAAGACAGTAAAGATCTCGACTGAAAAAGAAACGGACACGAAAAAACGAAAGCGAAAAGCAAAAGATCCTTCACGATCACCTTCCCCGTCGCCGCTCAAGCAATCAAAGCGAGATTACTCGCCGATGCTTGAGAAAACCACAAAAGATAAAAATGCATCAGTTAACATTGCTGGAAATGTCACGAACGAATATCTCGATGAACTTAAGGACTTGAAGCAGAAAATTAACACACTACAAACGAAAGAACTTCATCATGTTGTGCGCTTAATCGCATCCACTGGAAATTATGAAATTAAAAATGCATCGTTTGATTTTGATCTTTTGGCACTGAAGTTGCACGATCCGACAACATTTAGAAAGCTTGTAGGCATTTGCGATGGCTCCTCTTCATAGAAAACGAAACGAGTCAACCGTTCAAAGTACTCTAAAGAAAATATATCTAACAAATAAGTGAAAAGTTTATTATACATATATCATAACATAAGATTACGACTTGTAAAAGTTTTGAATAATAAAAAAAGCTTGTACGTACATATAAAAATAACGGTTTAAAAAAATTCAAATTTCTAGGTGCTCATGATTTTTTTAAATATAAATGAAGCGTTAATTTTTAACAATTTTTAAATAAATGTTGAAATTTAATTTTATTATCAAAAAAAGCTTTAAAAAAACTTATTTTTATTAATAAATTAACTAATTTATCAATTTTGTGAGTTAAATTTAAAAATTTAACATGAGACTTTAAAAAAGCTCTTAACCTGAGTTTCCACCCCCATATATTCGACTCAAAAGAAATATTAATTTAAAAAAAATTCTGTTTTAATATTTAAATTGTCTTTTAAGTAATTTTTAAGTTCTTCCAATTCCAATTCATAATATCTAAACCGTATATTTATGGAAAAGCATAAAAAATTAACGCTAAAATCGCAATTAAAGGTATAAAATTGAAAAAGAAAGTTTTTCAATAAAAAAACAACAAAGTGAATCATTCGGAGAGAAAAAAAAATCATTGCAAATTTATCAAGCCAAAATGCCAGCAATTCATCGTTATAATCAGAATTTTACTTATGGTAAGGCTGTAAAGTATATAAAACAAAATAATTTAATATTTAAAATTATTTTTTAGTTTCCTCATGCACAAAATATTTGATTTTCCTGCTCAACTTCATATTCTGGCTCTTTGGTGGACTCCTTATCGGAATTGGATTCTACAGTGGACTCGATAAATTTCAAGCAACAGGACTTATAAAGCTCGATACTTACTACGATATTATACTAAACATCTCAATTGTGCTAGTTTTATGCGGTGGCATTGTCTTCATCGTGAGTTTCTGTGAGTATATATTACGCAAACTTGTCAAGGTAATGCTTTTCATTACATACCTCTGTCATCACCCATTTAAAGGTGGCTGTCTTGGAGCATTGCGAGAAAATACTTGTCTACTTAAATTCTATTCGCTATGTCTACTGATATTTTTCCTATGTGAAATGGCCATTGCCGTGATAAGCTTCATTTTCCCACACGCGATGAATACAATTGTCGAGGAATCTCTAACAGATCGAGTGAGTAATACTGACTGTAAAAATAGTTTTATAACTAAACTGAAATTATTTTAGATCATAACACTTTATCGCGACGATCCCGACCTCCAGAACTTGATCGATTTTGTTCAACAAGAATTTTCTTGTTGTGGATTAACGACGGGAGGTTTTTTGGACTGGAGCAAAAATGAATATTTCAACTGCAGCAGTCCTTCGGTCGAGCGTTGTGGTGTTGTATGTATTCGACTTATTTGCTATCTAGCTTTTCTCTCAACGTATGACAAATGTTTCAGCCCTACTCTTGTTGTATAAACTCTACAGACATCTCATCGGGATTAATAAACATTATGTGCGGATATGGAGTGCAATCACAGTCGGTTAGTCAAGCGAGCAAAAAAATTTGGACATCAGGCTGCATCGAAATTGTTCGTGTTTGGGCAGAAAGAAATCTCTATCTTTTCGCTGGCGTTGCACTGACCTGCAGTTTTGTTCAACTGCTCATCATCTATTTGGCAAAGACATTAGAGGGACAAATTGAGCTTCAGAAAGCCCGTTGGGCGAGCTCCTGAGTACCAAGCGGCAATTGCCACTATCTATAAATCTCAATCGGATCAAGCTCAAATAATTGCCATGCCAGTTTTGATTGATAAAATACTATTTAATGTTTTTCATACCATTGTAGACGTGTAATTTTATAAAACAAGATGAGTGATATATCAAGGCGATACCCGAATCTCATTTGGAGACACAAAATATTTCACTCACTTATAATCCACTTGAAAATTTAAACCTAAGAAATAATTGGCTGACTTTGATGATGGACATACACTTGAATAATTATTGTAGAGAAAAAAAAACTTGTGAATTCTATGATAAGTTTATTATGAATACAAAGCGCAAGAATTAAATAATTATTTGCTCTCAAAGTGTTTTTGAATCAACTTTTCGCAATCCTTGATTTTTTTGAAATTCATCGCTTTACCTTGAAATCGTCCGTTCTTACAATTTCCTTTCCCCTCTAAGCTGGTAATAATTTCACTCGCTAGAGCATCAATGTCCTCTAAATTGCCCATTAATATCAATGTACCACTTTTAGAGTCGATTGCATCGGAAAGTGTAATAAAGAGGAAAATTGGCTTCTTCGTTTTGAGAGCGCGTTGAAAGGCATTGAAAAAGTCCATGTCAACGCCATCAGATCGATGCATAAAATAGTAATCCGGTGTAGGGTCATCATTATTTAATTTTAACGCGAGATCTATGGCGAGTTCTTTTGACAACCGCTGAACTGTCTTTTGGGAACTTTTAATTGTCGCTTGTAATTTTTTCACCAGCTCCACGTGGTCTTCGGGTCCGTTGCTAAAATTTCAACAATTAATGTTTGAATTAAAAATTAACCATTTACCCACTTCAAAAGCGTATTGAATTGAAGTTCTCGCTTGAAGCAATTCTCTAACTTATTTATGACTCGATTTCCGACAAGAAAATGCAAAAGAATTTTAGCTTTTGTCTTTTCAATATTCATCAGTTTTATAACTTGCAGTTGAGCCAAATTTGTTACGTGAGTGCCACAGCACATGTTCTTATCTATGTCTCCGATTTGAACGACTCTGAGAGGACCAGCCAAATCTTCTGGCAATCCTCTAGACGCTCTCGTTACATCGCTGCCAGCATCTTCGCAATTTTCATATATTTTCACGTTCACGGGCATGGCCTTTGCAATATATTCATTGCAGAGATTTTCAATCTCTTTCATATCCGCTTCTTCGACACTCTTTTCAAGCTCAATGTAAGAAGAGTCGGCGCCAAGCCACCATGCTGCAATAAAATTCAACTTTTTTAAGAGATAAGATAAAGAACTCAAGTCATACCTTTGGTCTTATTATCATATTCTCGCTCAAACAATGCAGAGATGAGATGCTGACCCGAGTGCTGCTGCATATGATCATGACGTCGACTCCAATTTACGAATTGTTGAACTTCATCACCCACTTTTAGATCAAAAGTGCTGCTTTTCTCGAGAACATGAACAGCTTGATTTCCACGTCTGATGACATTTTTCACCTCAAATTTGCTTTGGTCGCTGGTTTTAATGAAATATCCAGTATCATATGGTTGACCGCCACCTTAATTAATTAAATAAACATGTTTAAAAGTTTGTTGATTTTTTGAAATTATAAAAATATTTGCCTTCAGGGAAAAACACGGTGTCTTCAAAAGTAACTTCGACACTTCCATCCTTCTCCTCGATCTTCTCAACTTTTGTTATGAAATTTCTAAGAAAACTATCTTTTTGACATTGAAAAACCATTTTTTAAAAATGATATTGCTTTTTTCGGTGAAATTTTGTTCCGCTCTCTTTTGTTTTCAGTTTCCTAAGATTTCTCTCTTCTCTCAATTTGTAGGGGGATAATAACGATCCCTTGAGACAAAAATAAAACAAGTCAGAAAAAATTTTGTTTACAAATTTTTCAAAAAATGAGTTCTTATTTAAATTTAGATGTTAATAAGGTGTTTGAGCAGCACAGTATTAGTGAAATTGAAGTAATTAATCGCGATATTCAGAATGAAATTGAAAAGAAGAAGGAAGAACTGAGAACGATGGTAATTTTTTGATGAAATAGAAAATTTTGCCAAGTGTTCAATTTTAAAAATTTATAAAAACTTCCAGGTCGGCGAAAGGTATCGTGATTTACTGCAAGCGGCTGATACAATCGCTGAAATGAAGGTGACTGCATCGAAAATTAAACTTCAAAGTGCAAATGAAACGTTTAACAGGCAACACCTAATTGAGACATTCAAGACAGATGAAAAAACACCAAAAATAACATCCAGAGAGAATTTTTATGGAATTGTGGCTCAAATTAAAATCCTTACGATTCTTCTCGAGATGACATCATCACTCATCGATGACAATGAGTTTCTTAAAGCAACTCAACTTTTCATATTTGCTCGTCACATCTCAACCGGCCTCAAACTTGACTCTAACAAAGAAGTCATGAAGAAATTTCCGGTTGCCGTCAAGCAGTGGGAACTGATTGCACCATTTTTTACCAACATTAAACAGCGATGCTTGCAAACACTTGAGAGTGAAAATTTGACGATCGATGAAACAGCAAAGTGCCTTTCAAGTTTGGTTCTCTTAGAAAACACCCCGATGGAAAAACTTTTGAGTATCCTCGTGCAGACTAGAACAAAAACATTCCTTAAATCCATCGAAAATGAGAGTTATGATGTGGTCAAAGAGAAACTTCTGTCGAGCGTGCAGATTTTAATTAAAACTGTCGTATTAATTTATGAGTGCTTCATTTCGTCCAACGACAGTGACAAAGGACTATTAGAGTTGGAGCTACAAAACGTTTCTGAAGGCCCAACTCTTCGATTAATCAATTTGAAAAATTCCGGAATTTTTCAGACCCTCCCCGATATTATTTCAAAGTATAAGCCTCAATTTCAATTGGCTTCAATTAAAAAAGAATCAATCGTCGACGCAATAAACACTTGGCTAAAATCAGTCGAAACTATTTCCCAAAATCAGCTCAAGTCCCTCATATCCTTTGTCGTGTCCATCAAGACTATTCAGGACATTAGAAATATGGTGTCGACCGTTGTTAAGCCCAAAAACTGGAACATTATGTGCAAGGAACTTTTCAGCATCGACAGTTTTGATTTTTATTTGCGATTTTATCAACCTCTAGTCAACGATCGCATTCACACAATCATCAACATTTCATGGTCAAACATTTTAAGTGAATTAAAGGATGACGTTATTAATTTAATCGAGGAAAATGATCATGTACATCGTGATTTAAGAAGCTACATTTGGAGTGAGGATGTACAGGATAATCCGAAGAGTTTAAAAGAAGCACTTTCGACAAATAAACGGACACATAGGCTCCTCATGAAGGCATGCGGCTACAGTCCATCGATCGTTGAGCTTTGTGAGAAAATTGATATGAACTTGGAACTTCTTTTTACTGAGCTAAAGCAATATGTGAGCGGAACGTCGGATGTTATAGAACTGAAAAGGGAAAAAAATAACGACAATGCGGATCATCATAAACTTGTGCAATTTTTGAGGGACTGTAGTCGTCAAAATATTCAATCTTTAATAACTATCGTTAAGTCTGCACTAAATTTAAAATCAGCTGACAACTGTGTCCTCATGGCTCGACTCCTTGAATCATTCAGTGAACTTTGTCCCAATCTTGAGCTCTGCTTCTCTGGTCACCTCCTAATGGAATCTTCATTTTTGAGAGATCCAACGCAAGACACGGAGGGAGATGAGGAATGGAGAAAAGTTCGTGGTTTATTAATAGAGGAGAGCATAGCGTTTTGGCAGTTGTGGCTAACATCGTTTGTTGAGAAATGGAAACCACTTCAAAATGAAGTCGATGAGTTCTTCATACTTCAAGACTTTCCATGCTGGGAAACGGTGGTAATCACGGAAAAGGGAGAAAATGACGAGACAGTTGAGTCAGAAATTTTTGTTCCTCTCGGAGTTTCAATTTCAACACAAAATTGGATTTTTAACATCATAAGCAGCCTAAATCGAGTTGTTCCACATACTTTGCCAAAAACCATTCACCTACAAGTCGTCAATCATTTCGTTGTGAAAATTTTCGAGTACTATGAAAACTTATCAAAGAGCGATTTTGTCAATTCAAATCAAAAGTCAGCCTGGCAATTCCTCTTCGATCTAAAGGTTTTATTGCTGCTATTTGTTGGACGCGAAAATAAGACCATGAACGAGAAATATCAAGAGCTTATAAATCATTTCCGAAGTGTCATCGATCCATTCGATTATGATGTATTTTACAAGCATGTAAGTGTAAATATCAAAAAATGTTGCGCAAGGCTTCAATACACTTTCGCTATTCTCGTGCCTAATATGGAGTATCTCAATGGAATTCTGACAAATCCGAGTGTTCAAACTTCTCACGACAAAGATCCAAATATTCTTATCATGAGCATCGCTTCATCGGAACAAAATTGGTTTCCTTTACTGCCAATTATTAATCTTAAGGAAACTCCTCAAATGCCCATTCCAGAACCGGAAAAGATGAAAAAGGCACAGCAGCCTCAAAAATCATCAAAAAAAGCACCTATGATGCATGTTTCAGCATCAACGTCTGCTCTTTCATCGCTGCAAGATTGGTTCAGATAAAAAGCTGCATCATATCTCTTTTTTTCAATCAACACATTTATTTTACATTATACAATTAATTTTCAAAACTTATAAAATAATACAGCCCTGCTCAGTATGAAACGTTTGTGGTTCATTTTTCAACCGTTTAGATCGCGACCTCTTCGCCAAATTCGTTCAAATTTCAAATACGCCTTTTTTTATAATTTTGTCAAATTTTCGCCGACCGAGCAGAATTGTAAAGTATGGAACACAAAATAAATGATGAGAGGTAGAAACTATGAAGGAATTTCACTTTTTTCCATTTTTTTTGCCTGCTTTTCCGGCTGGTGACGCTGCCTTTTCTTTGCCCTTCTCAACGGCTACGGGTGCTGCGGTGGGTGTTGCTGGAGCTGCTGGTTTTCCTCCTTTTTTCTAAAGCGTGAGAGATGAGAAAATTTTCATACGCATTATTGCTTGTTTTGATGAAATTTTTTCTTCTTTCTCATGACCTTCGAAGTGTTTTTCTCAAAATTTATTTATTAATAATTTTTCATGCAAACGTTTAGAAAAATATTTTTTTAAATTTAAAAAAAAAATCGTTAAATTTTACCTCAGTTGCAACTGGAGCTGGTTTCTTATCCTTTCCCATTATTTATTTTCTATATTTAAACTTTTTTTATGAAATTATCCAAATTCTATTGCGACTCAAAATATTTCAGAACTTTAGCACAAAACGGACTTGATACTCGGTTTTCTCGTCGATGACTGAACGAAATAAAAATGAAAAGAAAAGTGTTTTTTTCATGATGCTACGCAGTAGAGAAATTGTTTTTGTTGGTAAAAGAAAAAGAAGCTTTTTTTCGGCTGTTGCGTGCTAGCCGGGAAGCTTTTTGCGGAATTAATATGCAACTTTTTATTAGGGAGATGGCCTTGACTTTGATGCTCTTTTATGGATGGTAATAAATGTCATCAATGAACGCATGAACACGTGACTTGCATTAGAAATTATGCAACATTCAACTTCCATATAAAAATTTGTCTCGACATCCTTGAGAAGAATTTTTTTGCGGTATCAGTCGTCGTTGCCTAAGAATAACTTTTGCCACACTTCGTTAGTTCTCATAATGAAAAATGCGTGATGAAAATATTTAATGAGACTCTCCATTCAATTATTAAAAATATGAATGCCCATGGTAATGTTTTTTTTTAGTGGTGACTCGCTGAAAAGAAAAATGGTATATAAAGTGTGCCGATAAGCGATGTCAAATCAGTTTCATTTTAACGACTTTACAAAGAGTGTGACAAAAAAAAAATTAAGAGAATCATGAAGTGCATTGTGAGTGAAAAATAAAAAAATTAAAAAATTTTATTGAAAGCAATTTTATCATAAATTCTAGATCATTCTTATGTTTGCATTGATTGGATTAAGTTTTGCGGCACCAGCGCCTAAACCTTATATTGTACCAAGTTACGTCCATTCGAGTCCAGTCGTCTACACATATCCGAGTGTCTACAGTGGCTATCCTTATTATTCATATTCACCTTATAGTTATGGTAAATTAGAAATTTTGGATTATTATAAATTTTTAAAATCAGTAAAAATAATTTCAAATTTCAAAAACTTTTTTCAGCTTATGCTTCATCATATCCATACTATGTGTATTAATAATATAAACATGAACCTCAAAAGTCACCTGTAAAATTTAATTATTCAAAATAAATAAAAAGAAAATTCAATTTAAATTTTATCGACTCATTTTTATTTAGCTGCATAACAAATGAAAATATTGAATAAGATAACATTTAACTCTGGATTATTCTACATGCACTCAATTTCCATAAACTTAATTGTAAATAATTGTTTTTTTTGTTAAGATAATAACTAGCTTGTGTTTGAATATTTTTTAATTTTTATCTCCTTTACGGTTGATTTTTTGACTTTCTCTTCGAAAATATTCGGAAGACACCTTTCTTGTCCTTTTCCTTAATGTCTTTCTTAATAACTCCACTGGCTTCACTTTCGCTTGAGCTTTCAGCGGACATTCTATGATGTGTTGACAAATCGGATTGCGATGATCCGGGAGGTGGAAGTGAGACCGGTCGACCTGCTTCATATCTCTGTTGCCCCCAACCTGCTGAGGAAATGTAGAATTTTTTTTAATTTTATAAATTTAAAATATTAAAGTGAAGCAACATGCAACAAAAAAATTGTGCGACTACGAAAATTTTCTAATATCTAAAAGTTTAAATGATTTTTTGAGCATGCGATAATGGCAGAAAAAAGAGTGGTGGATATGATAGGAGAGTTAGATAGAGCGATAGTGAAAACCTATGAAAAATTATTTTTCATTTTCCCATTTTCTAGTATTTTTTTTGTGATGTGCAAGTGAATTCTAACCCGATTCGATGCTGCTTGTGTTGCCATTGAAATCATTTCTCATCGTGTACTGTTGCTGTTGATTCCAAAATTGTGGTGTGCGCGGCGACTGTTGATGAGAAAAATGATTCATTCCGAGTGGTGCTGACATGCGTGAGTAAGTGTTATTCGAGACATAATTAGATGAGGCCGGCATGTCGAAAAATTGCTGCTGCTGTTGATGGTAGTGCGGTTGAATTGGAGGTTGTGGCATGACAAAATGTTGCTGATTAACATGAATTGTTTGATACATTGAACTGTTGCCATTAGTGACTCCATTAGTTGGCGTCGGCAAGTGCTGTGGGTGTGCAACGAGCTGATGATGCTGATGGAATGTCGTAAATTTCATGGGTGTACCGCGAGGTTGTGGCGGTGGTGATGCCATGCCACTTCCGAAAGGATTTGGCGGATGAGTTAAGGGTAATGGGGGAGGCTCTGAATATTTTAATACACGAACACAACGCAAGCAAAAAATGTGATTTAAATATTTTGTACAAAAACACGTTAATTGTTATAATTTTTGTTTTTTATAAAACATTCACAAGAATTGGTTTGAAAGCAAAAAAAACATATATATATGACAAACATGAGTGAAATTAGGTGTGTGTGAGGGTTTCTTGATTTAAATTCTTCTTTTACCTAAAGGTTTAGCATCGCTCTCTTGCTTTGTCCAGACATCTTCGACACCATTTCCGTTTGTGTTGCCATTTTGCGCGACGAGAGATGATCTCAATTGTGGTTGTGGTTGGAGGGAGTATGGTCGATTTGACGGTGCGTTGCTGTAGTGATCTTCTGTAGAATGACAATTAATTAATTTTAAATTGTTTTATTAAATTTTAAAATTTTACCAGCAGCAACTTTCTGACGTAGTTGAACTTCCGACAATTTTTCGCTGCTCGATTGTCGCTGAGGAACTGGTGGAGCTCCTCGTGGTGGAATTGGTGGTTTATCATAATAACCAGTCGGTGAATGTGGTGACGCTTGACTTCGATTCTAATTAAAATTCAATTTTGCAAAATTTCTTTAGATAAATAATTTTTTTGACTCACTTGACTTTCACGTTCACGAAGCTCTTTTTGCTTTTGTAAAAAATTCATTTGCGGCGTGAGCTGTTCTCTCGATTCCCTTCTCATATTGGGATCGGGCGATGAAGTACGGGAACTCACCGATGAGCCGTCATGCTCGCTGCCATAATGACTAGTTAGCGTAAGATTTTTTGGAGTCGATGAGACTGAATTTTGTTCGGTTTGCTGTTATTAAATTTGAAGTTGTAAATTTATAGAAATTAATTAGTTAAATTAAATCAAAATTACCTTCATTGACTCATCATAACTCATAAGTTGTAGATTTGGAGGTAAGTTTGCGTGGAAGGTAATTTTGTTGATCCAATCGTTCATTTCGCTGGCTGAATGGGCCAAGAAGAGGAATTCTGATCCATCGGGAAGGCACAAACGGAAAACATTCTTCTTCTTTGTGTAGTTTTCAGCTTTGAGGCATCTTGCGTTAAGAATATTGACGGGCGCTGTTGCAGCTTTCTTTGTATGAAAATCATCATCGTCCTTGAAGAAACATAAAAGCTGACCACAGAGGACTGTATAGAATGGCTTCCAACTTCTAATTGGAGATCTCTTTCCACCTGATTGCAAATCATGCTTGCGCTCGAGCATGCCCTGAATTTCGACTGGTGGCAGATCGTATGACTCCGCTTTTTGATTTTTCCTGAAGCTTGATGTGCGTTTTCTGGTGTTGAATGATGGTGTTCTCTTTGGCCCGACTTTCATGCTCTCGGCTCGCTTGGCATTGCCTTCTGAACCTCGTCTTAAACGATCACCAAAAATGTTAACGAATGAATTTGATTTTTGAACTTGATTAATTGAGTCTGATGATGCGCTTGGTTTAAGGCCACCTTCATCTTCCTGAATTATTATTTGTTGCTGCAGATGTGTAGCTTTATTTTGAGGAGATGAAAATATTGGAGGTTTTTCAGTTACAAAGCTATTGTCGATAACTTTCTCATTGCGGCGTCTCTCTTCGGTTATTCTATGCATTTCTTTCAATTTCATCGCTTCAATTCGTTCCTTCTCTAATCTTTCCTTTTCGTTCCTTCTTGCTGCCTCTTCCTCTTCACGTTGTCTCTTGAAGAGCTGTTCGAGTAAAGTGATGCGCTTCAAAGCCATAAATTTTTCTTCTTGAGCATTGACCGTTTTCTCAAAGTCTTCATGCTTGAGAATTAATTCTTCAACATGCGGAATAGTTTCGCCTAAATCCTCGTATTTTAAAATACCTTCACGTGCCACAATCCAATTCTCGAGAATTTTAGCTTCACGCAAGAAAAGTTGTGTGTCCAAATTTAAATCATAAATTTCTTTTCGATTTTTCAAAGTGGTGTCGAGTAATTTTTTGCGTTGCTCTAAAGTTTTAATCTTTTCTTCGACTTCATAGGCGAGGAAGTGCTCGTCACTAATTAATTTTCTGCCAGCCTTATAGAATCTCTCGAAAGGCTCTTGACGGGCGTCGACTTCACTTTGATTTTCTTTAATTTTAACAATTAATGCTTCAGCACCTTCGACATCTTTAGCCAAGTCTGGTGAAGTAATTTTAGCGAGCATTTCATTGATCCAAGCCATCAAATCACGGTACTCGTCGAAGTACGCTTGCAATTGTTCGGCTTGTG
Organism: Tanytarsus gracilentus; assembly: GCA_038502055.1. Taxonomy (NCBI): domain Eukaryota; kingdom Metazoa; phylum Arthropoda; class Insecta; order Diptera; family Chironomidae; genus Tanytarsus; species Tanytarsus gracilentus. The sequence goes on along the minus strand of JAXRKN010000026.1, from coordinate 517,895 downwards.
CCAATTTATCCTTGCGTTGTTGCGATTTTTCGATTAAATCAGTCCATGAGTCCAAACATTCTTCTCTCTTGACTTCAATGTGTTCTTTTGCATCTGGGAATGTGTCGCACAATTTATAAGCATCTGACTGAACTTGCTCGACTTGTTCCTTAACAGCAGCGACTTCCGTTTCAAAGCCTTCATGCTTGCGAAGTAAAGCTTGGATAGTTTCGAGGTCGTGTCCAAAATCTTCACTTAGAACATCACCAATTTTCTCGTTGATCCATGAAATTGTCTCGTCAGCTGTTCTATCGTACATGTGAACTTGTTTAGCACCAGTTAAAGCATCTTGTCTGGCCGTGATTAAATCCTTGAGCTCTTCCCACAATTGTTTAGTTTCATTTCTCTTCTTTTCGATGATTGTTGATTGTGGATTTTCTTCTTTAATAAGTTCATCTCCCTTTGCAATGCATTGATGAATTCTCGGCTCATTGGCGGCCATGTTTGAAACGAAATTATCGAAAGCAATAATTAGCAATTCAACATGTTCAACGTCAGTTCCATATTCTTCTGATGAGGCGACTGCCATTTGATCGGAAATCCACTCGTGCAAATCTTCAACCTCACGCATAAACTCGAGATATTTCTTTTGCACTTCAAGGCGCTTCTCACGATCAATTGAAAATTGTTTAAGATCAGAAAGTTGCTGTTGAATTTTTTCACTCTTCGATCGAATTTTCTCACTATCAAAATGACCCCGTTCAAGTAGATTTTCAGCTAGTTTGGTGACCTTATCGACAGACGGTTCAAATGCAACGAGCTCACGTTGAAGTGCTTCCAATTTCTTCTGAAGTGACTGAACTGCATCTTCATCTTTGCCGTAATCAGTTGATGTCAAAATTGGTCTCTTTTCTTTAATCCATGACTCGCATTCATTTGCTTCGGCATAAAACATTTGTGACTCAACAGCATCGAGAAGTCTTAAACGACGAACACTCGCTAAATCGCGAATTGTGCTCAACTTGGTTTGTAATTGACGACATTGCTGTTCAATTTCTTCACTGGCAAAATGGCCATTTCGAATCATTTGCTGACCACGATGGACAAGCGACGAAATTGTTGGCTCTTGCGATGAAATTTCAGCTTCAAGTGAATGATGTTTCTTTTGCAATACTTGAACAGCAGTTAGATTGCTGCCTAAATCTTTTGAAGACACAAGCGGTTCCTTCTCACAAAGCCATTGAATTTCGTCTTCAGCATCGCGCAAAAATTGATGTAACAATTGTGAATCCTCCAAATTGTCATTGCGAATAGTCATCGGCTCGTGGAGTGAATGATATCTCTTAATGATGTTCATTGCCTTCTCATGTAATTCATCTCGCATAAAGTGATCAGAGTTGAAGAATCTTTGATCTTGTTCGGTGATTTGCTCAACCATTTCAGCATGATGGGAAATGTCAGCTTCCAAAACTTGATGCTTTTTAATTAAATGATTAACTGATGATAAATCTTTTCCATAATCCTCGGAAGATAAGTGTGTCTCAACTTCATCCATCCAAGTGTTAAATTCATCAATCGAACGAATGAAAAGTAAAGCATCGTAGGCTTGAGACAAGCGGATTTTCTTATTTCTCGATGCCTCTTGTAATTTTTGCCATTCCGATTCGAGAAGCTCTAGATTTTGTTGAATTTCATTTGATGCAAAATGCTTGGCGTCAATCAATGATTCCCCTTCATTAATGACAGCCGAAATACGAATTGTATTCGCTTGGAGCTCTGCATCGAAGGCAATGTGCTTCTGAATTTTACTTTGTAAATTGCTAGGCTCACGATAGCTTTCATCGGAGGCAATTTGTATCTTCTGACTCAACCATCTTTGGACCTCATAAAGATTACGCAAGAATTGTTGGAACTGCAATGACTCATCTAATTTCTTGCGTCGAATATTTGATTGAATTTTCAATCGTCTCACTCTCTTGTTAATGTCATTAAGACGTGTCTCAATCATGCTCGTCTCGTAGGGTTCTTGGGCCAAAATTTTATCGGCAAACTCTTGCACTTCTTCTTGAATTTTACTCGACAACAAGAGCTTTTCGAATGCCTCATGTTTTTTAATAAGCGCTTCGACCGAAATAAATGAATCACCTAGATCGTCATTATTGAGGAATGCCTCTTTGTTTGCAATCCAAATGTCTTTTTGATCAACGAGCTCTTTAAATTGTTGAAGCTGATGAACGTCACTGAGCCATTTCGATTGAGTTTTCCATGCGTCTTGAACTTTCTCGTATGTTTCTTGAATGGAATTTTGAGCATCAATGACGTTGTTGATTTCCTTCTCTTTCAATAAAATTTCAGACTGATCTTTAAGATTTTTAAAGATTTTATCACGCCCATCAATTTCGGCCTTCCTCTCTTGATGCAATTCAATTTGAGCGACGCATTCGGGAATTGTGTTCGGCTGTACGACTGACTTCATTTTGTGGATAATATCTTGAGCCCATTGCTCGAGTTCTTTGACATCGGTCAGGAATTTATGGATTTGATATCCATCATTAAGGTGCTGCTTGCGTTTAATACTCAACTCTTCTAAAGCATCCCATTGTTCCTTGAGCTCCATCATTTTTTGATTGATGTCATCCGCACGTTCAGGATATTTTCTCATCAATTTACTCGAGTCATTTTCATGTTCAAATATTTTTTGTTTAACTGCAGTCATGTCACGTTCTAAAGTGTCTTGTTTTCTTCTCAAAGCTTCAACGGCCGAAAGATCTCGACCATAGTCATCGCTTGACATCACCAAAGATTTTTCGGCAATTCTTTCTTTTGTGTCATCGACAGCAGCGTTAAAAACGTGAATTTCATAAGCACCATCGAGAAGAGTTCGATAGACATTGATGGCACCTTGAAGTTGTCTCCATCGACCATTGAAATTGTTTCTCTTCTTATGCACATTCTTAGAATCGTTTGGTGATTTTTCTTGTGTCACCAATTTATCCGCGAGAACATTAATTGACTTCATTCTTTGATCATCGACACGCATATCGGATCCGACATCATCTAATTTTCGTCTCAAGGCATTACAATGCTCTAAATCTCTACCCGGATCATTTGCCTGAACCATGAGTTCTTTATCGCGAATCCAAGCTTCAATTTTTTCAATTTGGCTGTTAAATTCCAAAATATCTTGTGCCTCCTCTAAGCCCTTTCCATGTGCCTCAACTGTATCCAAAAGATTATTCCATGCTTCGAGGAGTTTTTGCAATGCATCTTTAACTTCCTTCGATGACTCGTGACGCTTGTTAATAAGAATTTCGCCGACACTTTTAATTTCTCTAATTCTGCCTTCATTAGCACTAATTTCAGCTTGGAATGCTTGATGCTTTTGAAGTTTCTTGATTTTCTCTTCGATATTTGTGACTGCAAACGAGTTTATGTTGGCATCAAGTTTCTTTTGTTTCTCATGAATCCATGTTTCGGTTTCAGCGACATCTCTCACAAATTGAGCATAAAGCAGAGCGTCTGAGAGTTTTTGTTTTCTAATTTGACTCAAACTCTTAACTTTAAGTCGTCTGTCAACAACATCACCCAGTCGATTTTGAATATTTGCACTGTCATAATGGTTTTGCTCCACCAATTTTTTGCCATGATCTTGTAAAACTAAAACTTTTTCGTCTTGCTGGAGAATAATTTTTTCGAGTTCATCGTGACGCTTCACATTATTTTGTACCGCTTCAACGGTCACACCGAAATCAGTTGAAACTAGTGCGGCTTCTTGTGCACTCGAAATATTATCAATTTGCTTGGCATCACGCAAGAAGCAGAACAAATCGATCTTTTGTTCCAACATAATTTTCTTTTTGTTCCATGCGTTGTGAAGTTTTTGTCTTTCATCCAACAATGCTGTGCACTTTTCTTCGACTTCTGTCGCTGCATAATGGCCGGTTTGTACCATCGAGTCACTAAGCTCACTCAATGCTCTAAATTTCTCCTCACGTGCTTCGATTTCATTGTAAATTGCGTCATGCTGAAGTTTTAGTGCTGTGGCTCCTGCTGCGTCGCTGACGTGCTCTTCAGCTTGCAATGTTGCTCGTAAATTGCTGGCCCACAACATTAAATCTCTCACTTGAGTTAAGAATGTCTGCAAGTCACAGCTGGCCGCTAATTGATCGCTTCTATGAGCTGAATTTTCTTTAAGATTGTTCCAAGCTTCAACCACTGTGACCTGTTGCTGGGCAATGGCTTGTGCATTCTCACCAGGATATTTCGCTTGTAAACGAACTGAATCTTCGACTAAGACTTGAAGCTGTGCCTCGAGGGCAACTAAATCATTCTCAAAGCCCTCATGCTTGCGATAAAGTGCCAAAGCTGAATTCAAATCCTTTCCAAGTTCTGTCGATAAAACGGCATTCTTGTCCTAGTAAATTAAATATTTTTTTAATGACTCAACTTTAATATTAGTCTTTTAATTTACCTGAATTCTAAACAATGCCTCGGCGACATCCCGATGGAAACGATGAATTTCACCTGCAGCATGTAGTCGCTGCTCACGTTGTGCGAGTTGCTTAAGCAAATTTTCCCATGATGCCCTAAACACACAAACATTTATGAGCATTTTATAAAAAAAATCAAATAAAACATTCAATAGAACACATAAACATGGCATGATAAGTGTTGCGTGCAAATTTTTGATTATGCAAAACATTAGGTGCATTTCGAGTGTGAGGGAAGCATGTGGTTGCAACAGTTTTAAGATAATTTAGTATTACCGTATTATCTCATGCTTTTCCAGCACATCTAATGCTGCAGCAGAGAAGGAATCCCTGTTGAGTCTACGAGTTACAATCATTGTTTAGAGGTGTAAAAAAGGTTAGTCAAGAAGAAGAAAAGTGTTAGGTACAAAACATTAGAGAAGATTAAAAGAACTAAGAAGAAGTAAAAGATTTAAAAAAAGCTTAGTAGATGTATTACCTCAACTGTTCTTGTCGCTTTTCAATGTCCTCGATATAAGGATTTTCGTTGTTAATAAGCTTTTTAGCATAAACCTCACATTGATTGAAACGCTCAGCACCGACTTCGATGCGATGTTTGAGGTCGTCGAATTTATTTTGCAGGATCTAAAAAATATTTAAAATTAATTAATCTCGGATTAAATAAAATTAAATCTCGGATTAAATATATTTTAATCTAGAGTTAAAATGTAATCTTTAAAAAAATTTCATAGCTCACCAACAAATGTTCATAATCTTGACCATAGTCGTCGTTATTAATAGTTAACTCTTGCTCACGAATCCAATTTTCCAAATCAGCCGACTCTGCAAAGTATTCGTGACGATGGAGACTTTCCATTAATCGCATTTGCCTTTGAGCTGCCAACTTTTGCAACGATTTAAGTTGTTTTTCGATCATTTGTTGCTTAGTCGAAATGGCTTTGCTATCGGGATGTTTAGCCGATACCATAAGTTGTGCTGTATGACCCATTTCTTGTATGATAGCTGAATACGTGTCAAGTTCAAGTTCAATGGTTTTGTGTTTAGTTAAAAGCTTTGTGGCTGAGTCTCGATCACGACCATAATCGGATGATCTAAGAACATTATTTTTCTCGCTAAGCCAGCTTTCAATTTCACCAGCATCCGAAAGATATTGTTGAGCTTTGAGGGAGAGTTCTAAATTCTTCGCTCTTTCATCTGCCTTTTCTTGAAGTGAATTCCAAGCTTGTTCGAGTTCATTGCATGACTCTTGCACCTTATTTTTCTCAGGATGATCTTGCTCAATCAAACCCTGTCCCGATGTTAAGGTTTTATTTATCATCGATTGATGGCCCTCGATTTCAGCTTGCAGTTTTTTGTGCTTCTTATCGAGATTTTGTGCTTGATACAAGTTTTGTCCATAGACATCGGAGGTGGCAAGTGGAAGTCGCTCATTAATCCAGTGCAATTCAGTTTCAACTTCAAAGATAAATTTATGAAGTCTCAAACTCTCATCGAGAGCATCGCGACGTTGAGCAATTGGACCTTTAAGGTTTTTAAATTGATTTTGCAACTTGATTGTTTCACTCTTGATATTTTTACCATCGAAATGTCCCTCTTGAACCATCTCTTCACCCGACTGAACAAGTTCACTTATCTTTTGCTCCCAAAGCATAATGTCGGCTTCCAAAAGTTGATGTTTATTCATTAAATCGCGACAACTTCGAAGATCATTGCCGACTTGCTTACTCTGCAAGCTATTTCCAAACTCTTCTAGTTTACTCTTTGCATCTTCAATGCTTCGATTGTGTTCTCGCTGTAATGCTGCCTGTTCGAGTCTTCTTCCTTTCTCAAGTGAAATAGTCATTAAATTTTTCCACTTTTGATTAACACTTTGAAGCATAACGTCAACTTCTGGTGCACGATTTTTAGCCTTAATTAGGCTTTCACCTTCCTTATTGATCGTTCTCAATTGTCCTTCATTGGCACGCAATTCACGCTCAAATGCCGTATGTTTTTGTAGTTTTCTTGATAGGTTTGATAAATCTTTGTAGGACTCATCGCTCGCAACGCGTGTTCTAAAAAAATGTAATGTAATTTAAATCAATCTCAAACATATTTAAGTCACTTACTTTTCATCAAGCCAATTGTCCAAATCAGCAATTTCGGCGGCGAATTTTTGGAAATCTTTTGCGGCTTGTAAAGAATTTCGTCTTTGATTTGCGAGTTCTTTAGCCTTGAGTCGTCTCCCTACTACTTGATTTCGACGATCTTTAATTGCTGGTGCATCATAATGATCATTTTTAATTAGCTTTTCAGCGTTGTCGGAGAAATTTCTCAAGATTTTATCTTGTGCTCCGAGGGTGTTCTCAAAGTCTGTGTGGCGCTTAAGAATGGCTTCCACTTCATCGAGTGAATTACCCATATCGTTGTAATCCAAATAAGCTTCATGAGCTTTAGTTGTCGCGTCAATTTTGTCAGCTTCGCGATTAAAGATTTGAAGTTCGACACATTGCAGAAGCCACTTTTCCTTCTCACCCCAGCCACGATGAACGGCATCTTGCTCCGATACTAATCTCTCGATTGTGGCAGGAATTTCTGAGAGATTTGGATTTCGCTGCGTTAATTGGTTGCCGAGTGCAATCAACTCTTTAAATTCATCGTCTTGTGCCTTAATCTCTTCACTCAAATCGTTGTGTTTCTTTAGTAAATTATTTGCAGTTTCAACGTCTGTGCATCTCTCATCGGCATTGAGGCGATCTTTAATTCCATCTACCCAGTCGAGGAGTGTCTTTGCACTGTTTGTGAAAATTTTCTCACCAACTGCATTTTCGAGACGTGATCGACGTTCAAGTGCTTTGGCCTGAACTCTCTTCCACATGTCTTGAATGTCACGTTGAGATTTAGCAACATTTTCTTTTTCAGACGGATACGAGGTCTTAACTGAATTGCCAAGTAGATTAACAGTCGACACTTTTTCTTTAAGCGGCTCTAATTCACGCTCTAAATTCTGGTGACGTCTCTGAAGTGCCTGAACTGTTTTTAAATCAGGCCCAACCTCATCAGAATCAAGTTGGTTCATTTTCTCAAACATCCAGTCTTTGGCTTCCTCGCATGTTCGATTGAAAAGTTCAACGCTTGAAGCTCCCTCCAAATTTTTCTCTTTTTGTGATTTTAAATTATTTAGGTGATTCCATAACTGATGAATTTGTCGTTGACGCACTTTTATCTTATCAACTTGTGAGTGCCCTTGTCGAACGAAATCTTCAACAGCCATATCAATGGCCTCAATTCTTTTTGATGAAGATGACAAGTCGGTGAGGAATTTTTCATATTTTCTCTTTGCCGTCTCGACATTGTCTTTTGGATCGTCTTTGAGCATTTTCTCCTTATCTTTAATCCACTTCTCGAAATCATCGCATTCTCTGAAGAAGCCAAAGAGACAAATCGAGTCTTCGAGGAGGGCATGACGCTGAACTGCTAAGCTCTGAATTTCATCATACATTGCATTAATTTTCTTCCTTCTCTTCTCTACACTATCGCTGCTATCAATTGCTTGATCTCCATCAGCGCGTCTCTTGACAAGCGATCGAATTTGCGATGGCTGAACCGGCTTAGTTCGTTTCACTGGCACCAATTGTTTCACCAAAATTGTCTTTTTCACCTTTTGTATTACTTTGACTTTTTCCATTTTACGGACGAGACAGGCAACCGGTTGTGGATCAATTTCGCGAACATAATTTGCTGGAACAAATCCCTCGACACCGTCAGCTTTTCTCACTGACCACCAATCGGGATTTGTTTTATTTAATAAAACCATTGTTTCGCCTTTTGCCATTTTCATTCCTTGACCCTCAAACGGATACATTGCCTTGACATGTGGTAAAAGTTTCATTTCAGTGACAGTGCGAGCTTCCATACGTTCAACAGCTTCCTCTTCCCAAACATCTTTAGGAACTAATCGAGTCTCATTGACCCACTCTTCTTGCTCAATATCTTGAACTGGCTCAGGTTCTTGATTGAGTTCCAATGTACAAATTCCAGCTTTAATTAATTTATCTGCTTGTTGATTTAGATTCATTATGTCACCAGAATAAGCATTCAATTCACCCTGCAAATCTCTATGACGTTGAAGGAGAGCTTGTGCTGACGGCTCATCGAGACCATAATCTTTTGAGGTGACAAGTGCGAGTTTTTCATGCAGCCACGAGTCAGCTTCATTGGCATCTGTGTAAAATTGATATGCTTCTGCAGCATCCTCCAACTGTCGTCTACGCAAGTCAACGAGTTCATCCAGTGCTTTCCAATGGTCATCTAGTGAGTCCATTCGTGAGGACACTTCATTTGCTCGAAGGTGTTTTTCTGAAATCAATTTTTTGCCAATCTCTTGAATCTGAAGTGATTTTGGCTTGCGAACTTTCATCTCGTCTTCGAGTGCTTTGTGTTTTTGCTGTAATGAAAGCACCGCTCGAAGGTCTTTCGCTGTTATGGCTGCCTTACAAATTCTCTGCTTCTCAATGAGCCATCCCTCTTCGTTTTCGTGATCCTCGAGGAAGTGATAAAAGTCTCTCGCCTCCTCCAATCTATTACGACGTGCGGCAGCAAGTTGTTGTAGCTCTTGATAAAGTTGATCGAGTTTTTCAAGCTTCTGCTCGACCACTGGCGCTTCCTTATGATTTGATTTCTTTAAATTTTCACCTTGTCGCATATAACGACGTTTGGTTTCGCCCAAAGCTGTAACTTGGAGTTCATGTAACGAGTGTGCTTGCAATAACTCTTCAACTTGAAGCAAATGTGGTCCGACATCCTCCGATGCAAGCTGAACTTGAAGAGTTTTAATTGACTCAGTAGCCGTGTCAATTTCACGAAGCAGATTCATTAAGCTGCTCATTTGATTTAAATTATTTTTGTGATGCTCCAAGAGATCCAACAATTCTTTCCATTTCGTCAGCACCTCTTGTTCACGATTTTTGACACGCTCCTTGCCATGGTAATTTTCCTTTTGCAATTCATTGCACATTTCTGTCAAGTCATTGAATCTCTCAACACGAGCGAGAATGTCGGCGCTAATAGCCTCGTGCTTTTTAACAGTAGCGTCCACTTGACGCAAATTGGCACCATAACGAGGATCAGACAGCACTTGAATCATCTCCTTCAAATAATTCTCGCGAAGAACCGACTTCTTTTCAAACTTATAGTTAAGCTGCTCGAGTTTCTCCTGCCTTAGGAGTTCATTTCTGAGAGCAACCTCGCGATTATGTTCGGCATTTTCCAGATGCTGCCATGCCTTTTCAATATCTTTTACTAGCTGGCCGTCTTGTGGGATATAAAGTGGTTGATTGAGCGACTTAAGCAGTGTATTAACATGAAAGTAAAGAGCTTCAACTTCACTGCGCTCCTTGTACTTTGGTGGCTTCTCAATCGTTCGATACTCTTTGAAGCTCAACAATTCTTGCTGGATGCCCTCGAGAGAGTTGGGGAAATTTCTCTTCTCGAGTTCAACAGTCTTGATGCGAATCCATGTCAATAAATCGGTCGTCAATCTTGAATATTGATCTTTTTTATTATCGGTATCCATCAACTTTCCGACAATATTGGCAATTCTTTTGCCGCCTTTCTGTTCATTTTTCATGCGGGCAAAGGTGTGATAGTACGATGCGACGTATGTGAGGACAGATTTTTCATCCACACGAGGCTGATCGATATCTTCGGCATCGAGCAATTTGGGAATGCCAAGATGACGTTCGGCAACCTCAAAGGCATGATTGAGGTTCTCGATATTTTTGCCTGGCTGAAGCGATGAATAGTCAAAGAGATCGGGACGATGCGAGTGAATGAGTGCGTTGAAACCCAAACCAGACCTCCACGATTCAGAAAAGTTCTAATTAAAAAAATATATATTTAATTAATTAATTTTGAAATTTAGTTAAAAACTCACAGTAATATGCACGCCGGCATATCCGTTTGTCTTTCTCTGACACCACAGCAACAAAGCATCTTTTGCTGATTTCTTTTCACTCGTCTCATTGTCTTCATCCTGCAAAATTAAATCATGTCAAAATCAATTATCAAACAACACAATGGGATGGCTAATGAAAGCCAAAAAAATATAATAATGAATGGCTAATGTGTGTTGAAATACGTTAGAGAATTTAATAAAGAAAGAATGTTTGGAAAAAAAATATAATAAATTGGCATTGAAGCAAGGGGTTCATTACTATAATATGTAAAAAATATTTCATAAAAATAGTTTTAAAATTTCAATTCAAAGAAATTTTTTTTGATTAAAATTGGTAAAATATTTTAACTTTTCATGATCCATAATTTTCAATCGCCCCTTTCTGACATACCAGCAGAATCTTACAGTTGAAAAAAATATATAATTTTCATCTTAACTTGGGATCTTTATGAAACAAAAAATATTTTAAGCTGTGATAATCTCGAAGAACTGTTACAAAATATTTTTTGTTCATGGCAGGTTGTCCTAAAAAAAATTAGACGCCAATTTGTCATGACTTAACGAGGCTGACCGTTGAAATGTACGTTCGAAAAAATAAACAATCTCTCTCTTGTTGTATGCTCGATACATGTGAGCATACATGCTTTTCAATATAAAGCGCCTAAACCGCGTCAAGGTCATACAAATGAATTCTTACTATTCTCCTTTCTTGACTGGAATAAAAATTCTTCGAGATTACGAGAGTGAGTTAAAGAAGAAGGAGAATGAGAAGCGAAAGGAGAAAAAATAAAAATAATAGTTTGAAGTGGAATGGATGATGATGGTATTTTTTTGCTTTTTACGAAAATATCTCATGAGCGCGTAGAATTTGATAAAAAGGAAGATGAAAAAAAATAAAGATCAATATACTAACCACGTCGATTTCGATTTCTTGAATTTGGAAACGAAGAATGATTGTCCAAATTAAACCCAAAATAAGACGTGGATTACCTGCGCGAAAAAAATAAAGATAATGATTATTGAACTGTCATGGATTTGTAGAAATATTAAACTTACAATCAACAATGTCCTCAGCGCCAATTGACTCGAGGCGTACCTAAATAAAAGAAAAAATATTCATTATATCCAACTCGTCAAAAGTTGCGAATGCGTGTGATGACTGGCGACGACTTTGGAGTTCATTAATTAGTGAATAATAAAATAATTCTTTAATTAACATTGAGAGGGGCGATGTGAGAGATTGCGATGGTGGCAAAAACTTCAAAATAAATTAGTCAGCAATTTGTGACACACCAAAATTACTTTACAAACTCCAATAAATCTTTAATGATGAAAGTTTGGCAACATTGGTTGATTGAGTCAGAAGAATGGCATTTTTTATGAGCGAAAGAATATTTAGTGGATGATGATCGAATATCTCTCACATGCCACTTTAAAAATCTAGTGTTTAGTGTGTGTCGTCATCGCCGATCATTGACATTGCGGCAAGTGTTATACAGGAAAGATTTAGTGATCGTTATCTATTGTAAATAATATAAAAAACAGCGCAACAATGGAAATGTGTCACTGAGACAATAGCGATGGATATCAATATGGACACAATATAGTTTTTTGAGATTTAACTAAAATTAGAAAGGTGAAGAGTGACTGAAATTTTCAAAACACTTTTTTAATTAAAAAAATTTAACGACATTTTAGATTTCAAAATTTTATGAACGACATTCTCTAAATAAATGTATCACTCCGCCTTAAATCACTTTATTAGTGAGCTCCACATAGCGTAAAAAAGTCTTCGCAAAGAAATGCGGCAGAGTCAAGTTCATGATGAATTGTTCACACATTAATTCAAGTCACAAATGTTTCTCTCACACTCTCTCGCTCACTCACAATTCACTTTGCGCATAATAAAATTAAAGTTTGCGCTTTCTTTTTCCAGTTTTCATAAACACAATAAATTAAATTAAAAAACTCACTTTAGTATGCAGAAAAGCCAAACTTTTGTTGACATTTTCAATTTTATGGACACGCATTTTGCCGCCATTTGGCTTTCCGATTTTCTCGCCCGAAATAATTTCGAGTAGTTTAAGTAATTTTACTCCATCGGCCAAATCGACGAAAAGGTCTTCGACCTCCATTTTTGCCTGTGAGCGAAAAAAAATGTTAAAAAAAGAATAAATTGGTGTGATCTTCATCGTCCATGCATCAGCTGAGATATTTTTCATTTCTTTCTTTTATATTCTCAAAAATTTACTTTTTGGTCATTGTTATACGAACCTTGAATAAGAATGAGTTCATCCATTTTGTGAATGTCTTTTTCTGGATATATAAACGCTCCTCTTGCAGCGTCTTGATTCGCTCATTCTCGAATTTAGCGATGCCGTCTCGCTGCGACACCGCCGGTCGTTGCTGTACTTGTATATTTGAGTAGTTTCCGGGCTCATACTGAGCCGCTAAAATAATAGAAGAGAAAAATAATTAACCATAAATTCGTCGGCACGCTAACAAATGCGGTTGTATGGCTTTTATTCTAATTCAATTATCTCGTTGTGATCGTAACGCAAAGTGCACAAAATGGAATGAATATCTCTGTATAGAGAATTGGCAACAATGATTTTAAATTTATTTAGTAATGATCATCGAGCGGTCTTTTAAGAAGTCTCAATGACTCATTCATGCCGTGCTATTAGGTGTTGATATATAGGGAAATAATCTTGATAAATGTCCACTCTTTTACGGCGTAACTTGTCCCACTGTTCATCTGTTAATTCGAGTGAACTTCCTATTTTGTCAACGACTGCTTTATAGTGTGGTGCTGACATAATGAATGCTGGTAAATTTTTTTTCTGCTTCGTCGAGCACTCATTTAGTGGTGCACAATGGGAAATCAAATTTCGACCGCATACAAAAAGTTGAGTAAGTAAAAAATAACAAAATATTGAAACGAACGTTTAATTATGATTTGGCAAACTGACATGCTTAGTTCAACTGATAAAACAATCAAAAACTATTTGGGATTACTTCCTTATCAATTATCGCCGCATCGGACTTAACTGATAACAACGAAATTACATCATCGAGTAAAAATTCTTTCGCTTTTGCGTCTAAAAATGGCAATTTGACATTGGATGTGCAGCAAAAGAAATAAGTAATCTTATCTTTTTGCAAATACATACTCAATTATCAGTAAATAGATGATTTAATCGGAAATAGCGAAAATCTTTAGGGAGAAGTTATTTGCATATCATTAATTGATTGATTATAAGGTGAAAAATTTGTATTATTCATGTGGGAAAAAAGATTTATTTTGTGAAGTTATTCACGTGACTTTAATTTACGCAATCGAAAAGTAAATAAGAAAATTTTGGGTTATTTGTTTGATGTGTAATAATTGTCATGAATTGTGTATTTAAAAAAGCTGGTTTGATTTTTTTTTCAAAATTGTTAAAAATCATTCTTAATTTTTTACATTAGAAATTTTCAAATGAGGAAAAATATAAAAGTTTTTGAAATAAATTCGTAACTTTATCAAAAAAATATATGAAAATCAATTGATCACATATCCATCATTGTTACACATTTTACGTTCATCCCCTTATCACTGTCATTAATTATAATTATATCTCTACAAAATAGCCGTCAAGACCCTATAAAAAATTAACGTAGTTAAAAAACAATAAATCGAGTCAATTAACTTTTTTATAAGCCAGCATAAAAAAATCTGAGAAGGAATTTTTCGTTATCAAGCAAATAAAAATATTGGCAGAAAATATGCAGTCGATAAGAGATAACGTTTTTAGAAAATTACGTGGCTCCGTACATGGCAATTTCAGTCGAAAGCATATTTAGATTATGATCGAATGGAATTTGCACCTGGGCGCTATAGAAAAAATTTATTTTCTTATCACGTTCATTGCAGACCGACATTCTTTGTGAGTAAATTTTCAAATATTATTTATTCAATTGTTGATAAAGTTCCTCTTGCGACTGCTTTTAATTTTCTCAAAGCAATTTATTTTTACTTCAATTTCATAATATTTTCAAAATAACTTTAACCTTACGCGATTGGAATTCATTAAATTTAATTCCTCGTTCATTAGTGTTGGAGCAGAAAAAAAGTGACACGATAAGAGGAGGGAAAAAAATAAGTAATGAGCATGAGATCATGTCTATTCGAGAAATCGTACGATAACTGTATAAGCAAGAATAAAATGTTATACCTGTTCGAATGACAAACTTTTTGCTATATTGAGACATTCTATGTGAGCTCACTTCTTACATGCTCTCTTACGTAATGCTCGCGGGAGAACTAAACTAACTGAGGTGCTATTTTTCTTCTTCTTTATCAGCAACTTTTTATATATTTTTTTTTATTACACCTCTCTCAGTTTTATCAGTGATTCGCTACAAAAGTGCAGCTCTTTTTTTTCGCGAACCGACAATTCCGGCTTCCAAGTTGAAACTGAAACTTCTATACTGTAAAAATGAGCCACCGCGCTTCGCTTCGTAATTTTTTTAGTATTTTTAAATACACGAACAATTTTTTATCATTTGATAAGAGAAAAATGTTATTTTTCGACAGATAAAACACAAATACAGTTAGTAAAATGAAGTAAACACGATATTGTATTGAACTACTCGATAATTTTTCATCATTTCTCAGTCACGTTTTAATAGAGTTAGTTTGTGTATAATTTTCTTTTTAAAAACTATGCGCGCAACATGTGCTTGTATCGATTCTTAACGAAAAAGGTCAACAACACTCATCAATTAAATTTTTTTTATTGCATTTTCACTTTTTATCGATCGAAATAGTAAAAGAAATCTCTAGAAGCACTTTTTTATCAGTCAATTGCTTGTTTTGATAAGAATTTATTGATTTTCAGTTCATTAACATTTGAAAAATTTGTTTTCAATTCTTGATTGATGAATTTCGGCTTGTTATTTTTAAAATTCATGCGTGCTCATATCCAACTGGCCTTCACCTCACGAATTGATCTTGAAAAAGTCTTCGTGTTGCGCTCAATTTCTTTCCCACAAAAAAAGAAAACAATGCACCTAAACATGAGTAGTGAAATTATTTTATCATCCCGCTGTCATCGCTCATATCTCTATGCTTAATTATCATTAGATTCATTTCAACCACAAAGTTCTCTTTTTTCTTACCATGTCACACTTACGTTGGAGAAAAAAGTGCAAACCTGAACGATAAAATTAATAATTTGTATGCTCATAATAATATTGCAGTATAAACAATATTAATCGTAAATAGGTCAGTGTGGTTTTCTGTGTGTAGATGCGAATCACTTACTCAGAAAAGTGAGAATTGTTTTTGAAAATTAAGTGTGCATGTGTGTTGTTGGGCTTAACAACAATTTATATTTTTCTGAAGCGTAAAATGGATTTTTAAAAGGTGGAAAATCTTTTTTGTTTGAGCGAATCGTTTTTGTGTTATTTATGTTAAAAATTAAATTATGATTATTTGTGAAGAAATTTTAAAAATTTAAAAATCAAAATTCTGTTAAAGGTTCGAATCCTAAATAATATAATAAATTATATTTTTGTGAAATTAGATTTTTTTAGTTATTTTTTTTACTTTTTAAATAAATTATTTTTAACCCGTTAAATTTATCAAATTGGTAAATGTTCCTTCCACCGGATGCAACTCTGACTAAAGAGGAAGTTTTTAACACCCACATATCCAACTCTTTCTTTCAATTAACTAAGATCTTTCATTTATTTGTTATTTCCGTGTTCTTTTCGAGCTGATTGAATTTCATTTTGTTGTAAATTCCACTGTGAGAATTTCCAGCGAAGCCATATCAATTAAATATCGATGAAAAAAATTGACACGACTATAAAAGAAACTCGCATGAGTCGAAATAAAATTTTATGAGTTTGCAAAAAAATAATTTGTTCTAATTTTACATGTTGAGCTCATTTCCAGTCAAGAATATGACTTCAGCATGTATGTTTTTGTGACATGTGTTGAACAGACGATGCATGAGAGGAAAGAATTTCTCATTTTTGCAAACAAAAATTCGTCTCGACAAAATCTTTTTCGACTTAATAACGGAAAGAGATTAAATTCCATAAAAAAATTGTTCTTTTATGCTTAAACAATTGCAGTTATTGGTAAGTTAGCTTGTACGAGCTCGACTAATGATGAAATGCGATCTCAATAAAAGAAACTGTTAAGTCTGCTTCGTACATGTAAATTTTTAGTTATTTTTAGACTCGCATGCATTGTTTGCTTCTGAGAATTCTCCCGATCCGAAATTATTTTTGTTGATATGCATCAAATTGAGTCTAAAGTTTGCAGTGTTTTCATAAATGGGGGGTAATTTTATAAAATGCTTTGCATTATTAATGATGTGCCTGAAATAATTTGAAGTTTTTTTTTGCGAGATTACTTAATTTATTTGAGAATTCCAGAGTGGCACAAGCTAATTATATTTGATTGAAGTTTAAATATTTTTGTACTTAGCGAATATTCAGAAAAATAATATCTGGAATTTTAAAAACCGAGACAGAGAGCATCAAACTTTTAACGGTCATGTTTCGATTCATCACCTTTTCAATTTCGCATAAATTACAGTTGATATTTACACAATTCCCACATTAAGGTCAAATCATCAATTAATTCTTCATTAATTGCAATCTGGCAATAATTTTTAATGCTTGAATCATCTAACAGAAAATAAAATATTTATTGTTTGATAAAAAAAGCGCGCGGCATCAGGTTTTGCAGTTATTTGAGGAGAGAGAAGATGAAATGAGAAGCGTGTTGGGATTAGAGAAGAATTTTTACTTCCTTCTAGATAAATAAAAACAATTCCGAGCGAGAGAGAGAGAGAAACAGAAGTAGCAACGGCAGCAAACCTGTTTCAATATTATTTACTATACAAGCATTCAAACTTGAACTTCATTTTTATTTTCGCTAAGAGATGTTGTTGTTGATGGCGATGACTAACAAGTTAAAGGCGCGCGAGACAAGTTTATACCGCTTACAAATTGCATAAGAAATATATGCTCGCTATAAATATATCATCATAGAACTTTTTTTTCTGCTTTCTCTCCATTGGCGATTGCCACATGTTTTATTTAGTATGAGAAGCCGGTTTAAATTTCTCATCTCCCTCTCAAATTCTTAATTCCTTCCCATGATGTAAGAATGAGAATTTTTAGTGTAACCCACGAAGTGGTGTAACACTTATATGCGCCTATTTCCGTCCGTCCGTCCGTCTTCTTCTGTTCCATCGAGCCGGCTCCTGAGAAGCTAGAGCTTCTAGTTTTCGCCAAATGGTAGGTCTATGAATTTAGATTCGGCCTTTTAGGATTATGAGGGTCATGACCACAGGTCGTGCCATGGACAGCCCTAAATGCCATTTTTCCACAAATTTCCTGTTATATGGCTTCTTATCTTGAACTCGTATTTACAGGAACGAAACGAAATTAGGAATGCTACATGCCACCAAGAGCCACCAATGTCCATCACGGCCGGCCAGTAGTGCCCGTAATGTCCATTTTTTAAAAGTATGGCTTCATGTACCTCGTTGAACTCGTAATTGCATCAGGAATTGATGATTTTTAAGAATGACAGTCACGGCCGGCCAGGAGTGTCCAAGGAATGCCACTAATGTCCATTTTTTAAAATATGGCTTCATGTACCTCGTTGAACTCGGAATTTGACCAGGAGTCGATTGGCATGGATCTGAAAATGGAACACGGGAAAATGGAACACAGTGGAAAATGGAACATAGTGAAAATGAAACATAGTGGAAAATGGAACATGGGAAAATGAAACACAGTGGAAAATGGAACAAGTGGGAAATGGAACATAAGGAAAATGAAACACAGGGAAAATGAACACAGGAAAATGGAACATAGTGGAAAATGGAACACAGTGGAAAATGGAAACAATAGAAAATGGAACATGGGGAAAATGAAAACAGTGGAAATAACAAATTGAAAAATTTTCCATAAGCTTCCCTTTTGGCTTCTCCAAGGCTTCTTCATAGGACTTCCCCATGTTACATTTCAATACTATCTGTTACAAGTGGGTTACACGGCAACACCCACGTGTGGGTTTTGAAACATTTTTTATCTTCTTCTTCTTTTATGATTCTTGACTGTTGATGGTGTTCGTAAGCATACAGCCTCAGTAAGGGAAAAGATTTCTGGTTTTCTTTCTTTATTTCTTTTTTTCGGGCCACTTCATAATGCGTGTGTAACTTTGAATCTGAATGGGGCTTGTTGTGTACTCTTTTTTTTTGTGGACGGAGAGTGAGAAGAAGAAATTATGTTTAAAGCAAAGAAGAAGAAGAATCTGAGAGAAATTAAGAGAAAGATAACTGGAAAAAGTTGGTCAGAAGCGATCGGTCGCACTTGAGATTATGCTATATGCGAGATAATAAGAATCCAATTCAGCATTCTTTTCCAGCCAACGGAATCATACTTTTAATTAGTGAATAGGAAATTCCATTTGATTCGAGTGGTTTTGGTTTTAAAAAGAATGACATTACACACCCAACAAAGCGCAAAAAAATATGGCTCAACACGTACACATAGAGCAACAAAAAAAATGGAAATTTAGTTCTGCATAAAATTGCCAAAATAAAATTTCTCAGCGAGACTTTTTTTATTAGCATTTTTGCGTTGTATATTTTTTAAAAGAGGCGAAAAGAAACCGTACACGTAGCGAAGAAATTAAAAAATGGAAGGAGAGAAAAAATCAAAAGATTTCAGGGCACTCGAGAAAACAAACCTCCTGAATATCCAAATTCCATTTAATCCAGAGTCGTTCACTAGCTTTGTTTTATATATTTTTAATTTAACTTCTCTTTTTTTCACACATTTATTTGCAATAAATTATTTACAAACTATAAAAATTTAATTTTCTTTCTTTCTTTTTATTCTTCACAAAAAAATAATATTTTAACGCGTCTGATTAACGCGCGTCTTGTCCGGTGAATGTTTAGCTCACGATTGAACGATGTAAAGCGATAGAAAGAGAGATGATCGTTAAATACCCATACATTGAGCATGCTCGCACACATTTAAGATTATGCTTTTTCGATGGTGAGAGAGCGACAGTTGATAGCGACATATTTCATATTTTTATGACTAAACAAATAGTGACAATGAAATCTTTTTAGTCAATTATTTTAAACACTTTTGTATTTTTGAAATTATCATAAAATTAAATTTAAAAAATCAATAAATTTTCATAAAACCAATAAAACATGCACGCCGGTTTACTCTCTCACAAAGATAATGTTGAGGGGAGAAAAACTTGGAAATATTAATGATTCGTCAAGTCATTATAAGATTCTTATAATCAGTAAGTTAAGTTATTTGAAGCATATCGAAAGGAATTTTTATTTGACGAAAGTTTCAACGGAAAAATACAATAATTATGACAATAACAATTTCTTATAAGCTATTTATTGTAATGCATCCATGTAAGCTTGTATTCTTTGTAATTCATCAGCGCGAGATAGTAAAATTGCCGGGTGTTTAAGCACAATATGGTCATGATCCTTCGTTGTCACCAGTTTCCTTTTCTTTGCCGCAATATCTCGCGCATTTTGAGCAATCGTGCTTACCTAAAAAATTGTGACTATTTAATTAATTGTGTGTGGCAAAATTCGTTCAAGTCTTTCCTAATTTTAATTATTATAAAAAAATTTAAATTAAAAATTAACTTGGTACTTTTTAATTTTAACAGAATTTTTAATTTAATTTTTTTAAATTAATTCTTTTCTAAAATTAATTCTGTTCTATATTAACTCCCACCTAATTAAATTTCTTACATTCTTGTTCATTTCTTGCATTAGCATCTGAATTCTATTCCTACAATTTCCACTCTCATCCAGCAGATCGTCAATTTCCTGCTTTAATTCATCCTGATCATCGCTGTTTGAAGATTTACCGAAGTAAAGTTTAATTAGACTCGATTCAGTTATTCGTCGTCTGCACTTTGGACAACTCTGATGTTGTGGATTTCTGGAGTGTTAAAAATTTTCTTAATTCACTTTGAAGTTACAAATATTTTCGCTAATTCTCACGTTTGTAGCCATGTTGCTATGCATTTTGAATGAAATACGTGACCACAG
Source organism: Tanytarsus gracilentus (assembly GCA_038502055.1). Classification (NCBI taxonomy): domain Eukaryota; kingdom Metazoa; phylum Arthropoda; class Insecta; order Diptera; family Chironomidae; genus Tanytarsus; species Tanytarsus gracilentus. Next base: position 497,376 of record JAXRKN010000026.1, on the reverse strand, counting down.
TCCTTACTAGTGACCGATGAATCTTCTGAGAATTCAAGTGAGCAAAGGCAAATAAGACAACAAAACATTTTTTTATTTTTGACTTTTTTAAATCTTTGTTTTCTTTCTTTCTAGTAAAAATTTACGACACTTCTACACTATCGAGAAAATTTGAATTTTGAGTGTCCAGTAAATTATTGAGATAAAAATTGGTTTAAAATTATCAGAAATAAATTTGAAAAATTTAAACGAAATGTAATGAAGGAAAAGTTAAAATTGACAATTTTTAGGGCTTTAAAGAGTCGCCAAATTAATTCGAAATATTTTTCAGTTATGAACTGCATACCAAGGAAAGACCTTTAACAATTACATGCTAAAACACTCGAAAAAATTGCGAAAGCATTGCAAGTTAAGAGAAAGTTATGTTGACGACAGCATGATCCAATAACGAGCGATTTGTGATTTTCTAGAAAAGACAAATCTATGAGGTCGAAAAATTAAATCCAGATGAGGAAAAATCTTAAATGCTATTTTCAGTAAACGCTTATAATTTATTGTTACTCTCTTGACCTTGATAAAGATTCTAATTTTTTGTAATCTCATTCATAAATTTTGCCATTTTTATATCGCGCGCTGATAAACCGCTGCAATCGTGAGTGGACATTGTCACTTGCACTTTATTGTACACATTAAACCATTCGGGATGGTGATCCATTTTATCGGCTACGAGTGCAACGCGTGTCATGAATCCAAATGATTCATTAAAATCTTTAAATAAAAATTCCTTGTAAATTGCATCCCTTCCCTCGACCATTTTCCAACCGCCTGACGTGATGAGTGGTTGAAGTAGTTCAGTCCTTTCTTGTTCGCTCAATTTCGCCTTAAAAATTTAATAAAAATTAAAAAACTTTTTTTAAAACTGCAATTACTTTCATTTACCATCTTAATTCTCTTGCTGTACTGACGATTATGAGTAACAGGAATGAAATCTCGTTTGATGAAGGCACCAACACATGCGCACCGACTATATTCAACTGGTATGTAAAAAAGAAGGGGAAATCATCATTGAAACATAGAAAATGATTAAAATGTAACATAAGAATTATTTTTATAAAAAAATAAATTTAACTGAAAAATGACACGTGGTTTTATAATTACATTTTTGTAGCATGGTGCATCTGTTAAAAATCACAATTTTAGTAACTTTATTTAATAAATTCATTTTAAAAATATTTTATTTTCCCTTCCACTTGTTTTTTTCGGCTAAATGTACACAAAAAATCCGATAGAATTTCTTTAACTTGTATATGTATCCAATGGAATTGCTTTAATCTATTTTTTCTGTCCGTCAAGAAAGCATGCTTCTAATTAGAATATTTCAACTCTTAAAATGAATTAAAACTTATTTCAAAGTTTTATGCAGGTAAAAAGTTTAAATTCTAAACCATCAATATGTTTTTAATCATCACACGTGATGCGCTTCAAACATCCACAAGCAGGTTCTTTACCAAATTCTTCTACAGCCGTAGATTGCTTCCCCTTATTTTAAATTCTTCTCTGGTCACCCTCTCTAATGTTTACAATATTCACGAAATTTCTCTGCTAGCAACAGCAGTGAAAGTGAATTTTTTATTATTTTATTTTTGATTAAAATGAACTTTAAGGACCTCCTCGAGAATGAGTGTGGAGGAGCTAATCCGCTTATGCGGATGGCCACTCAATTGACCAACGATACAGCGCTTCGCGACGATGGAGTTTCGGCCAATTTCCGCGACATTAATTTTCAGCCTGAAAATGTAAGTTGAAAATGTTATGACCTTTGAGCGAGAGACAAGGTTCTGTCACCGATAGGTTTTTTTTGAAAATCATAACGGTCTCAAGTGCAAGTTATGAGTTAATTATGCGGCATCTTACATAATTTAAATTCATATCTGGTGACGTTGCCTTGACTTTGGTACTTTGATAATGGAAGTGCATGATAATTAAAATCTTGCAAATGATTGCAGACTTTTAGGATGGACATGCTGCTCAATGAGATGCGTGAGATGGATAAAGTAATTCCACAGCCTCAAATGGCACCGAAAATCAATGAGGTCATTAAGGATACGTCCAGCGCACAATTGTGGCCGACCGACACATCAATGGCTGAATTTTGGCAAAAGTCTCTCGCAACGCCGTCTCAAGACGTGTGGGGATTTAATGAGGGCGCGTCGACGAGCCAGGGCAGTTATCGTCCTTATCAACGTCCAGACTACAGTCGGTACTTTCCATCAACTGCACAACTTCAAAATACCGGAAGTGAGAACTTTTTCAATGATCAGCAAACTGCAAATGATTTTTTTAAGGATATCGAACAAAAGTCAGTTGAAAAGGTTAAATCTGACGGTGAGGAGTGGGCACAGGCATTTGAGGACAATAAGAAGGCAGAAGAAGAGTACAACGATCAATATAACAAAGAGTTTTGGGATCGACTCCAGGATGAGTGGAAAAAGTTGTCGGAAGAAAATAATAGCGGCCATCCATGGCTCAATGATTTCTCCGAGTATTATGATCCATACAAAGAGTACAAGTTCGATGAGAAAAATCCAATGATTGATGTTGAAAATGCATTGGAAAAGGGAAAAGCATTCTTGCAGAATGGCGACATCCCGAGTGCCGTATTGTGTTTTGAGAGTGCGGTCAAACAAGAGCCTGAGAATGCAGAGGCATGGGAATTACTAGGCACTTCTCAGGCAGAAAATGAAAAAGATCCCAATGCAATAGCTGCCTTAAAGAAGTCCCTTGACTTGAATCCGACAAACCTCAAAGTCTTGATGTCCCTCGCAATATCCTACACAAATGAGAGCTATCAGAACCTCGCACTAAAAATGCTCAATCAGTGGATGCGAGCAAATCCAAAATATGCAAATTTAATTCAGAACGAGGGCGAAGAGCCGGTCGGAATTGAGGAACTCACGAGCACCAGAATTCGAGGAATGGAACTTGAGATCACGCAAGAGCTCTTCCTGAAGGCCGTTCAACAAAATGCCCAAACTGAAATTTTTGATCCAGACGTTCAGGAGGCGCTTGGCGTCCTCTTTAATTTATCATCTGAATATGATAAAGCCGTTGATTGCTTCCAGGCTGCCGTGCAAATTTCACCCGACAATGCAAAATTGTGGAACCGATTAGGTGCGAGCTATGCCAATGGCAATAAACCTGTTGATGCTGTTGGCGCTTATCAACGCGCATTAGAGATTGAACCTGGATTTATTAGAGCTCGATATAATGTCGGCGTCGTTTGCATTAATTTAAAATCGTATAAAGAAGCAGCTGAGCATCTTCTGCTCGCACTCAATCATCAAGCCACTTCCAAGCAACGAGCTGGAATCAACATTGAAAATGTACAAAGTCAAATGTCAGAGACACTATGGACGACTTTGAGAATGACGATTTCGCTAATGGGCAAGCATGGATTGCAAGACTTTGTGGATAAAAGGGATTTGGAATCTCTGAATAAAGAATTTGGAATGCAAGGTTAAAAACATTGCTAAAAAATTTTATTTACGCGAAGGTTTGGGACGTTTAATAATTAATTATAATCATTTACTTTTATTTTTCTTAATAAATAAGAAGAAAAGCGAAAAATTGATTTTTTTAGAATATTTTTTTCAGTAAGTTTTAGATTTTATAAGTTGAGAAAATTAATACCAAGTAAATTGTTGAAAATTTTAATTATAACCGTTTAAATTTTCCATCAAATCAACGACACCAAATGTTGCATGTTTGGCAATTCGACCCCTATAAAAAATTCCATCAAACTGATTCAACAAATTAAATTAATGATGGTCAGTCATTGCATTTGAGAATTTAAATATTTAGGGTTCAATTTCTCACTTTCTTTCAATTTCCTTTTCATGTTTTATTTATGAAATAAACAAAAAGAAAGTATTTCACAATACTGCTCACACATTTCTTACACGAAATTCATTTATCTCGTGAAGAAATTTTACGTTTGACAGACAGAGCTAAAAATCATTAATTATGTGTTCGATGGATGTAGGTAGGGTTTACACAATTAAAATTTGTTAGATTTTATTTAACAAACATATATATAGAAACTATCTTTGGGATCAAAATTTTGATGATTCAATGGAAAAAATTGTGTGTGTTCGTTTCACTGGAAGCGATTGAAAGTTTTTTCATTTTGACAAATTATTCTCAATTTAAATTTTTAATGTTTGCGAAGGAAGCGATAAAGAAACAATTTTAATTTCTTTTTTCCCCCAGAAAAATATGTCCATCAATCATTAAAATATATATGCGATGCGAAAATTATGTTTTAATAGGAGCAGAGTGAAAAAATTACATCAACAATTTTCCAGTTGGCGAGTTGACTTGGCGGCAGACTTTTCCGGATTTTTCGTCTTCTCTTTTTTTCAATTTTCTTATCGCGTTAATGGATTTTTTCAGCAGCAGCCTTCAGGACCCTTCTGTCTTTTTTTTTCTATCTTCCCGCACACAAAAACCAGAATGGACCATGAAAGATTTTTAATTTAAATGCTAATTATTTATTGTTGTCGTCTCTTTTATTTATGTGGTCGCTCATAATGAAAATTCATCTTTAATGATATCTTAATTGCCACCACCAAAATGAATAAATAATTTTCTTAAAAAGTTTTCTTTTCTGAATTTTAATTTATTGGTGATTTCAATTATTAAAAAAACGTTGAATTTTTATTTTTCTTCTTTAATTTTTTTACGAGTGAGATAGCCACGGAAATGAGCTTGAATAGCCGTTGCTGCATGCCGTTCAATTTTGAAATTTCGTCTAATGACGCACGATCGATACCAACTTTGAATTTTCAATGCAGCTTCTTGACGTTTCTTGTTATCAACACGTGATGATTTTAGAGTTTCGTGCAATTCTTGACGAGTTTTGAATCCTTTGAAACCTGCTTGAATTTTGGCTGCAGCTTTGACAATTTCACGAGCATTTCGACGAACGACGGCACCTTAAAAATTAATTTAGAATTGTTTATAAATTCAAAAGTATAAATTCTACCTCGATACCAAGCTTGAATTAAATTTGCGGCTCTCTCTCGATTTTGAAAATTTGGAGAGCTCCAATACATTTTTGAACCTTTCTCAAAATCCTGAAGAGTATTTGTCCTTTTCTCGAAATAATCTTTGAGTTTGATTTCGCTTTGAGGTGCAATGTCCGATCGTCTATGCAGTGACAGTGTGTGTTGAACCGCGTCATTTCCATCGAGTTTCGTTTGATATTTAAGCACATAATTTTTATTCTGATTGTAATAATGGCACCAAAGATTCTCAATAATTTCAGTTGCATTTCGAGCTTGATCAATTGTAAAATTTAATTCATTTATTAAGCGATTGACAATGTCCAATTCTTTAATGTGCTCTGAATTTGCTGAATGCGTTTTAACCGACTCCATTACAAGTCGAATGGCAGCATTAGATTGTGAGAATGGTACGCCAGTTTTCTTCATCATCGCTTGCAAGTGCATGCTCTGACTCAAAATGTCATCGACTGTTCTTTCACTCACGTAATAAAGTTCTCGAGTTAAAACCATCGCTTCCAAATAATCGGCAATAAATACTTCGATATTTGATGGTTGATAGCGCAAAACTTCACGCGCAATGTCTGTCATTAGTTCTTGCAAGCCTTCGGGAACATGCAGCACCTCCGAAAGCTTTCGATGACGCTTCAAGTGAAAATTCATGTTTGATATGAGCGACGAATATCGACAGACTAATTCACTTTTAGTTGAGCGTGTTTCGCAGAGGAAAATAAGAATGTCAAAATAAAATATGTCAATTTGATTTGCGTGACGAAAGGAATTTCTTTCATGAATGAAGGAAGATTGCTGCGATGACATTCAATTTAAGGCTGGAATTGGGTTAAGTTTGATTTACTGAAACGTAAATTCCTCACACAAAAATTCACTTGGCGCAAGCACCGACAAGATAGTAATTCGAGAATCAAATACCAAGTGCACTATAAACATTCAATAAATCACTTCCGACAAGAGGAGGCAAAAATATATCAAATATTGTTTTTTATGATGTAACATAATTCCCCAGTTATGTTTTTATATGAATGTGTCTCACACAAAAAAAAGATAGAGACAAAATCAAATGCCATCGGAGACAGTGGTAACGATATGACAATTACGATCGACAGTGAATGATGATATAAAAATGTGAGCATATAAAGTGTAGTGATGTTTTAGTCAAAGGTTGGACATTTTATAAAATTAAAATTTTTTTAAATGATTCTTAAAATTGAACTTTAAAAAATACTTAAGATTTTGTGGAAGCATTTTGAGTCCATCCCTAGATCCGCATCATCAGGAAATGTTTTGAACTTTTATGAACCCGAAACCATTTGTCGAATTTTTATTATATTTCTTCTCTAGTCCTCTTCGAATGTGTCACACTTATGGTGAAAGCGAGTGACTTTGTTTTTTATTGAATATGGAAGTTAAGGATTTTTTCCTCCCCTCAATGATTATCTGATTTTGTGGGAGATTAAAAGTGAATGTTTGTGGAAGGACCATAAAAAATCAACTCACATCTTTTTGTATGATTTATTCTCGAATTCTGACAAAAATTTATTTTCTCCGAAGAATTCATGCAGTCACATTGCATTTTATCGTCGATATCCTCTAAATGACTTTTGTCCTTAATCCTTGTGATGATGGTACAAGACAGATTTTTTTTTATTGATTGATAAAAAAGCAACTTCAGACGGGCGAGCACGCTCCTAGTCACGAAAGTCGTCTATCTCCGACATCAATAAATTAATCTCGATTGCTCGGAAACAAAAAAAAATTATGATTTCGATATATTTATTATGGGGTGGTGAATGAAATGAAATGGAAAGGCAATATATATTTTGAGTTGAATGTATATCGATCTCATGGGAGTAAATCTAAATCATAATCGAATGGATGTTTAATGTGTCGATGTGATATTAATGAAGTCGTACCTTCAAATAAAAATTTTTTTTACACAGACATGTCAGAACGAATAGTGAGAGGCGCCATTCGCCAACGCACAGTGCAACGATCTTGTGAATGCAAATGAGAGTTTACTTGCGCCGGATAATTGGGTGGCCAGAGCGACAATGCGCAAATAATCAAATTAAATGAAAGCCTCAGTGATGTTGTTAAATTCAAATTAACATTTTTCTCAATGAAAAAAAAGAAGAATTTCATTTCTTTTTCACCTCCGTTTCGTGTTGCTTTTTGTATCATCATCAATGAGGTGGTCTCTCCTCCGACTCGTACTCTCTCGCCGAGATACGAAGTGATTTTAACGAGCGTCGCCTTCTTACTGCAATTAAGCGAGTAAAAATATTTCTCCACACTCATGTCGATGTGAAAAATAAATTTATTCACACTTTCAGCTATGCCCTGAACTTATGAAGGAGGGAATGATGCTATATCAGTAGCACATGATCAATTTCAATTTATAATAAAATAATCAATGAATGAAACGCTCAACGATGTAGCCGGCAGGTATGGAAATCGTATTGCCCGATTGGCGCTATGTCGCTATTGTTTCAATGCTCTCTCACGAGCAAATATGGAGAGGAAAAGAAATGGAAATATTTTCTTATATATAAAGTAGCAGAGATAAGAATGCAAACGTGGAGAGAGGATGAAAAGAGTAATTTAAATTCAAATTCATGTATCGATGAATTCGAATTTTATTTCTTAATTAATATTTCTGTGCCAGAGATAAAAAGAGCAATGCAGATTTTTTTACGTTCTTCTTTGTTTTAGTTCGTGGCAAATAAAACAACTTTCATCAGCTTCTCTTATCGGTGATTGAAGATTTTTGCTGCAATATTGCTTTTTTAGTGACTTTTGAAATGGGTGAAAACTTTCCGAAAACTGTTAAAGATTTTTGAATTTTAAATTTAACCGTTTATGAATTTTGACAAAATAATTAATTTAGTTGTTTTATTTTTCAGTTTTCATCCCATGTGTTCTAATTTCAGCAACAAAGAAAATAGAAATTGTATTGTTATAGGTTTATCACTGATAGTTTTAAAAATACAAAATATACAACATCGATTTAATGAAAACACTTCGTAACAAAGCAGATTCAAAAAATCATGCAATCGACAATTTTTTAATTATTCATAAAGGAAATGTCATAGACTAGGAATCGGGAAAAAAAATTTGAGTGTTTCCATCGAGTCCTTAATTTTCATGTCCCGGAAACATAAAATTTGTTAACCTCCTCTAGCTTTTCCTCTCTTCAAACGATCCTCGAAAATAAAAATACACATCACACATTCATTGCGGACATTACCGCCATATGACGAAAAGCAATTTAGAGCGTGGGAATTTATGAAAAGATTTCGGAAGTTCTTACACATTTTCCTGTTAAGGTCAAACCACGCGTCGTCGTAGTGTTTCTTGAGTTGAGGTTTTGCCTTTTTAAAAGCGAATCCGGAAGTGCCGACAATTGACGCCGTTTAGTAAAAGGAATTGCCAAAAATCGATCTAATAAATTACCAATTTCCTCTTTTTTTTCGAAACGTAGGCGAAAGAACAAAAGGAGACAAAAAAGTCAAAAAGGAACACAGAAAAGGGACAAAAGGCAACAAATTTCACGCTCATTTGTGGGTGTGAAGAAATTGTATTTAATTAAATGGATTTTTATAAAATTTTGTCACGCCTTATTAGGTTATTGTGACAAAGTAATATCTGCCAGTTGGATGTCTCAATTTAGTGCGATGACAATGAAAATTCGACCGAAGGTCTCTGCAAAAAAAGTTATAAATTTTAAATTCTCTCAACGTCATAAAATCATTCGAGCGGCAATTTTTTTGCTGCCTACACTGACGATGTCATAATTTTCTCTTTGTAGCTACTGCAGCTGATGGTGATAAGAATAAGAAATGAAGAAGAACACTTAAATTCATTTGTTTGTATCTTTATGAGCATTCTCGACTGCACATGTGTTCGAAACGACTTTGCCGCTTGCGTGGAAGAAAATTAAAAATCAAGGCAGCAAATTGTGTTAAAAATTTTAATTGAGAAAAAATGGAAAAATATTTTTCTTCCCCCTCAAATGGAAGGAAAAAGGGTTTTTTATTACCTCAAACATCTCCCTCGATAATTTATTAATTTTTCAAATTGATATTGCCTTCTGAACACATGTTCCAATTGAGGGAATTAATAAATTAGACACATGGAAGTTTTTTTAACGCTATGCACATGGAAAAAGAGAAATTTGATCCAAAAAAAATCTCGACTTAATTGTTAATGTGACAGTTTTTGTGGTCTTAAAATTAACACTTTCTCTTTCCGTTAACTGTGATTAAAAGCAGACAACTGGGCTTAATATGTTAAACTAGAATTATTTAAATGGTGAAGTTTGACGGAATATTTTTTAAAAATAACTATGCAAATGGATAAATCGTATTCTAATTTTTAAAATATACGATTTAAAATTTATTAAATATTATTTGCAAAAAATTTAATAATTTCCAAAATCTATGAACATTTTTTATATAATCTCCAACTTCACCAATGAACGACTGAAATTCCATTGCGTGCAACCCCTCTCATGACTTCAAATCATCAAATTGACCACCGAATCAAACCGATATTTAACAAATTGCCAACAACAAGGAACAATAAAATAAAAAAGGGGTTGTTTATTCCATGCCGACTGCTTTTCCTTCACCCTCACAAACTCCGAAATGACTTTCTCATCATTCACAATGTGGTTACATTTTAAAATTCAGCTTGCGTGTTGAGCGCTGATTTCCTGAGTGATTTTTCGCTGACACTTTCAACTTTTTATGTTTCATGGACATGCAGGATTCAAAACAGGATTTTCGGTTCACGTACGAATGTCCTTTTCACGGTGAGAATTCCCATGCAGTTCCTGTTGAATGAGCATAATGCAAAAAAGGGCTCTTTATTTTCCAGATTGCAATTGAATTGCCTTTTGATTTATTTAATTAAAGTTCTGTTGATTTATTCATGAATCAGTGATTGCACCTTGCCATCCATTCAGCCAGCCAACTGTCCGCAACAAAATTGATTTTCAAACGTTGGTGTGAGATTTTAATTTTCATGTAAAATTTATCGTTCATAATATTTTATTGGATAAGATTGATCATTCCCTTGAGAGAGAGAGATGAGAAGATGGTGAGATGATGAATGGTGAGTATGTGTGTCTAATGTTAAGGAGTTTCATGTGTACGAAATTTCTAATCATTTTCTCAAATGTAATTAAAAATTTAGGATTGATCGATTTCAATTTTGTTTTAGAGAAAAGCTTGAGAGTAAGATGATTTAAAACTTTGCATTGAATAACGTAAACTTTTTGGACTTTCTGGATTGTTTTATGAATAAAACGAAATGAAAAAAATCAGTTTAATAAATATTTTTAAAAACCTAGCATAAAAAAATTATCTAATTACAAAATTTTTATTAAAAAATCCCTTCCGCTATTGATTTCACCCAAAAGTTATTCGCCATCAAGCCATCAATCATATTTTCATCAACTGACATTTTCCACCCTCTCACGAACCGAGAGTCCTTTAGGACTTTTTTTAATAATTATCTTTTCTTTTTGCGGAAAGATGACAAATGTTAAAGTGCTTGAGAGACACTCCATATTTTTTCAAACAGTATCATCCAGCCAAGTACGTAAATTATTTTCGAGTGATTAAACGCTCAAGTACTAAATGGAAAAATAATAACACTCTGCCTTTGCATGATTAAACATTAAACAACGTCACACAGCATCTCTCTTATCTCATTTTCCATTCTCATTCGCTATTTTTAAATAGAATTGAAATGGAAGCAAAAAAAATTACTTTTTGAAATGTTTGCATTTGAATGCGGCAAAAAATCCCTTTCGACACAAAACGTGTATAATTTTCGCGATTTTTATCAAGGCATGTTACATGATAATCCTATCTAAATGTGTACTTATTGTGTGAAGAGAGTGAATATTTTTCAAAAGCCTCCACTTCAGCATTCAAATCGCATTAACAATGATATTTTCTCGCATGTATTCCTAGATTGAGGACAAAAAATATATTTAGTCAACAATGTAGATGATTTCTATTCAGTTGTAAATTTAATCTCGAGTAGAACTTTATAGATTTTAAGTTCAAATAAAACTTTAACAAATTTTAATAATAAATTTGCAAATTTAGTAAAAAATTAAAATTTTTAATTATTTTAGTTACTCTTTAAATTTTTATTTTTAAGAAAATCCCAAACGAAATGAGTCAGTCACCTGCTACCGCAAACACGCAATGGATCGTTAACTTTACATAAATATTTTTACAAATGTCATTTTAAAATCTTTTTTAAAACAGTCGTAAATGATTTTTAGTATAGAATTTCTCCCCCAAAAAAAAACTGCCGAGACAATGCCGTCGTACCCTCGTATTTAAATTACGATTTTTCTCAATATGTGGGAAGAAGAATTTTAACTGCATTTAAGAACGAGATGCAAAGTGAATAATCTTTAATTTTGACTTTTAATGCGAGCACATGTGATTTCTTCGAGCGAGGGAATTATTGACAGTTTCCTCGCTTTTTTAAGGAAGTCTCTAAACAGGTTTTTCATCCGTGAGTTATTTTTGATTTCTTTCATTTCCATTTGACATCCACTCAATGTTTTATTCATCGAAAATTTCTATTTACGGCTTCCTTCCTTGAAAAAGGTCATCGTTGCATAGTTTTTATTTGGGGTTACTAGAATTTCTTACTCAAAAAAATATTTTATTTTGGTTGTCTAATGGATTTCTGATTGATTTGATTCTTATGAAAATTATGTTTGACGTCTGGCATAAAATTTCCTCCCGCAAAAACTATTTAACATGAGAGAGAGTTCTAATAAATTAACTGCCGAGCGACGGGAGAGCAAGTGCAAGATAATTTTTAATAATTTTTATTACATTCTGTAAATTAGGAGGCAGCAACAACATCATGTGGTCGTTGCCGCAATTAGCTAGGAAAATTTATTGCCATGCTTGTGTTGTTGTAGTAATGAGGAATTTTTGATCCCAAAAAAATTCAACAATAAATAACAAAAAAAAATCATGAAGAGTTTTTTGTTTGTTTTTCATAGAGAAAATCCATTTTGAAAATTAAAAACCATGCTGTTAAAATTGAGGGAAGCCAACGAAAGGACGTTGTCTATTTTGCTGTTGCATGTACGGTTGAAAATCCTCTTTTCCCCGTCTGCAGCTTAAATAAACTTCAAATGGAATTTTAGACATTCACGTATGTATGAAGGTTGTTAAGGGTTATGGAGATATTGTTTACGTTGATGGATCAAATGTACAATGGATACGGTCATAGGAGAGATTATATGGCGTATATGTGTGCGACTACGGTCATGATGGTTATTTATCATGAAAAGAGCCACTGTGAAAAGTGATATGATGACATAATATGGCCGTACGAATGATTTAACGAGGCACTTTCAACTCTATGAACGATGATGCACTGCACCTGAAACTCTTCCCTCTCACCCTCCCAATTGAATATAAAAATTTTAATAACTCCGCATTAATGACTTCAATTATTTCCAGAAAATAAAAATTCATTAAAAAATTAGTCATGAAATTGAAAAAAAGAGAGAGCAATAAAGAAGCCAAAGATAAGAAACAACAACATTATTAGCATCCCTCAACGCAATAATTTTCAAATGATACCGCCACAACCCTTTTGTTCATCTCGTTGAGAAAGTTTCCTTTTTTATTTTAGGCCAGCTATTCGCGCAGCTTCACTGATAATAAAATTGCTCTTGTTTGTTTAACAAGAAAATGCTTTTCTTATTTTCGGCAAATTGACAATTGCATTAAATTTGGAAAATAAAAAATTTCTGTCCTTTTTACCCCTTTTTTCTCTCCTTTCGGCTTTGTGTCGTTAAGGACATCAATTAGATTGCAATCGTTGAAGTCGAGTATAAAAGGCAAATTTACTGACTGATAATGTTTTGTTTGTGAGAAGAAGGAAAACTTTCTTAATACCACAAGATTTACCGTTTTTGTTGTAGGATGAATTTTAAAGTTGATAATGTGAGATTCCCAGTGAGGAATTTAATATTTTCTAAAAACACATTTTGTTGTTCAAATGTCCTTAATTGTTTAGTATGAAAATGTTACAAAATTGCTCACTTTTAAGGCTATAATTCACAATTCCTTAATGTAAGGATAAACAATAATTCCTCACTGGGTTCTAGCCACAAAGCAACAATATCAGGTGACAAGGATCTAAAGTCATCCATTAAATAACTCCACTTACACATTCTACACCCTCAATTGGATATTCATGAAAAGCGGAGAATTACAATCAGCGTGAAAATAAAAAATCATTTTTGAACGTTTCAACAAATTGATGCAATAAAAAAAAGAACTTTTTGAAGGGGCTCTGAAGAGAGCTAATCTGCATAAGATGTGAAAAAATTGGGAAGAAAAAAATCGTTTTATTGCATTTACGAGGTGGTGTGAAGGGACAAAAATCAGGATGATTTTTATTTCCACCCTCACAATGAAACCTCTCGAGGATTATTGTCAACAATAAGCCACAAGAACTCAATTTATCGCTATAATCACTTATTTTCTGATGCTACTTATGGCATCGTTCTCATGCACAATCAAATCATCCTCCGTTTGACGGATAAATGGATTAAATGTGTTTGATACTTTACTCATCACGCTAAAATGATTTTTTACGCTAAATTTAAAAAAAAATCGCAAAAATGCATTGAAATGTTAAACACGTTTCGCATTGACGTGCGACATGTGTTCGTGAATTGATGATTTCATTTCACAATATGCTTTGACAGTTGATTGAAATGAAATCATTGAAAATTGTGTCAATGCTTGTGGTTTCGAAATTTTTGTCACCCTTTCTTTTCGCATTTTTTATGCGTGTAAATAGAGACGACTTTGAAAATCATCTTGACACGTGCACACAAAACAAGCATCTCGAGTGATTTATTTATTTTTCGGCTCTTTGCTATCAGTTTATTTCACCAATTAACAAACTTTTTATTTTTCGAGGAATGAGTTGACGCGAGTGTCTCTTTCGGCTTTCATTACATCAAAAAAATTTAAATTGTAAATTTGTAAACAAAATTGTTTACGAAAATCGAAAAATTTGTCGTTGAATGCGAGAACAAACATTAATATTTAATTAAATTATCATGCTTCGGTGGAATCTTAAGAGGATCTCAAATAATGTTGGAGTAATTGCTAGTGCGAAGATGTCATCATTTAAATAATTTTCGTAGAGTTCAGTTATTACTATTTCGAGTCTTTATGTTGAGCTCATTTTCTTATCAACTATTTTGATTGAAAAAATCCCATAAATTTAAATTATTTATAAATCTTTAATTTATAAAAATATTTTTGAAAAGTTCAATCTCAGCTCAATGCAAATCAGCTCATCTAATTTTTCCAGCTAACTACCTTCAACGGTATTGAGTTCTAACAATGCAAGCAGATCATAACATAATCCACAAAACCCATAAAATTAACGAGGGCTTTCAATGAAAATCCCTCAATTTTAATCAACAACGAAGGAGTGAGGAGAAGAGAATTAAATCAGGATGAATTTTCATATCAACTTCTTATGGTAGATTAGCAAGAAAATTCTTCTTTTTCCCCTTCAAGCTATTTTCACTTCTTTTGTCAGCAAAAAAAATTTCTCATCTGAAATAAAAACAAGATGGGTCTGCAAACGGCGTTGCCATTTCCAATAGCTCCGCATAGATTAGTACCCTACTCCGTTGGCACTTTTGGTTAATCATGAAGGACATCCTTCAAAAATCATCAATGCCAATCGATTCCTGATGCAATGACGAGTTCAACGACATACATGAAGCCACAGTTCTAAAAAATGGACATTAGTGGCACTCCTGGCCGGCCATGATGGACATTCCTCAAAAATCGTCAATATCAATCGATTCCTGATGGAATGACGAGTTCAACGACATACATGAAGCCATAGTTCTGAAAAATGGACATTAGTGGCACTCCTGGCCGGCCATGATGGACATTCCTCAAAAATCGTCAATGTCAATCGATTTCTGATGCAATTACGAGTTCAACGATACCCATGAAGCCATATAAGAGAAAATTTGTATGAAAAAGGACATTTTTGCACTCAGGGACGGTCCTTGGAGGGTCGTACCTCAAAACAAAATACTTCTTGCACAACTAGAGCCAAAACCCGATCTTTAGCCACAAACCCGAATCAAATCCGACTAGCCGTTCTTGAGATATGGCGTTCACTAAGATCGTGAGAAAGTGAGAAAGTAAGAAAGTAAGATGACTTAAATGGCTCTAACTCCTCGTAGGAGCAACCGATTTCAAATCTGTTTTCGCCAGTTTGTAGGGTTTGCCTAGGCCTATCATTTGAGTATATGTTTTGATATTGCAAAATGTAATGTCTTGGCACTAGGGGCCGAAAACTGGTTTGAAAAATAAAATTAATATATAGCGGAGCTATAATAAAAATGGAATAAAAGAATTTGAAGTCTAATTAATTTTACATATAAACCCTTGATGCTTGATTAATTTTACTCTGACCTGAAAAAATGAACTGTAATTTAATATTTACGTATGATGCGTAGATCAAAGGCGATGATGATGCTTTGACATGTGATGAATCTTGATGCATGTTATAAAATTTAAAATCTGATAAAATCTACCACCGTTTTTGACGATTTAATTAATTCATATGCACATGAAAATGTAATTAATATGCGCTCTAAAATTATCCTTTTAAATAAATCATTGTGAGCTACCAACTCGAGCCATTTGTCATGATTTTACTTTTTTTATTTTTTGCTAATGACTCTCGAGCGCACTATGATTTCCAATTGCCCTGCAGGACGTGACTCTTTTATTTGATGAGAACATAAAGAGGAAAGAAATCTACTTATGAGTGTAATCCGTGTGGATAAATTGCCTCGAGGCTATTTGACGATGATTTGCTGTATAATTTATGTCCTCGAACTTACACTCCTTATATAGTGTATCATTATCCCATTATAACCATCAATATCAACAATTTTCTTCTCACCCCCAACTTGTTGGTGCACACCACTCACATATAATATGCGGTAGGACGTGCATGTTTGCGTAATAGATTTTCATGTCCACTTTGTGGTCATTAACAATGAATTGTTGGGGACTTTTTGTGTGTGATTGTTATCTTTCCGGCTCGTTCATTGTTTAATGAAACTATTCATGATATCCTTTTCTCTCTGTATTTTTCCCCTATACTCAACCACTTCACACTATGTGCTCGGTTTAAATTAATTTGTTTGATAAAATATGGTCAAAATGCCATCGATAAGTAGAGAGAGACCAGAGAAGACAATGAAGCGAAACAATTGTTGGATAAAATTTATAAAATAATTATTTAAAACCTTTTTTATTGTTATGAAGGATGAGAAAGATAAATATTTTAAAAACGATAGATTAAAACTTTTCTTTTTGCCAAAAAATGTCTTAATGGACAATATAAAAGTGATTAATGATATTTTGTGTGACCATTGATAGTTTTTTGGGGTATTTTCTGCCTCACCCAATCAATTATATTAAAAGTCGTCTGTTAGATTTGTTTTTTCATTCAAAGGACTTTCTGTTTTAAGGGGGGGATCTAGAGCAGATGTTGTGTGACTTTATTTTGTGTTTGTTTGAGAGGAGAAAATTTTCAATTTTAAACTAGTTTTAATTTAATTTTATACTGATTCTAAAATATTTTAAATATAATTTTTAAAAAAGGTTTCTTTGTCTAAAAATTGATGAACCTAAAAATCACTGCCATGCGATTTAAAAATTTCTCCCTTTGAAAATTTATGCAAAACTCTAAAAAAGTTGTTAATTTTTGAATATTTTAAAACAATCTCGTGAAAACTTTGCATATCCTCATTGCCCATATGACCATCTATCATTCCATTAGAAAACTACCCGAGAGAGCATGCTTGTACTCACAGCAGTTGCTTTCAAACATGTTCGCATGTTAAATTATACAGAAAACCAAATTGCTCTCTTGTTAGAATTACAACGGCCATGAAATCGCATGGTGGGCTTGCGGGATGAAATAGAGAAGAAGATAATTAAATTACGAAAATTGTGTCAATATCAAAATGCTCGAAAAATCCTTTCATTAAATTTTCTCTCACCAAGAGCGTCAATTGAATGACAAAGTGGTGGGGTTGAGGGGTGGTTGGCATTAACAGATTAGCAACATGAGATTTTTGGAACGACGGCATGGTGACAGGTGATTTGTCATTTTTCAACCACAAAAAACAAGAAGAGTCATTGCGTAATTTTAATGAAGACTTTCATTATCTTAAAAACTCCGTAATGTGATCCGATGATCAATAAATTATTTTTTATCAAACTCCGTCGGAATGTTCTTAGAAAAAAATATATAAAATAAGCTGATAAGAGATGATTGAAAAAATTTTTATTCTGCCCGAAATGTAGTCGTAAATTTTATGTGTGCGATAACCTTTTGACATGCATTATGATGAAACCATAAAGGCATGAGCCATACAGTCGAAAGTCTCATGAGGAAAGAAATAAGAAATATGCTCATCGATCATGTTTCACTTTCACCATGTCTCATCTTCTCTCTTTAAATTTTCGTTCTGTTTGGCTTCGCATGCTCTTAAAATGTGTCCGGCTGACGATGGGATTTAAATCTGTGAGCTGTGAGTTTCACTTCCGCTTTGGGGAAGTTTGTCACACTATAAATGTTGGGAAAGTTTCAGGTCACTTAACTGGTTCAGGCCCTCTGCTGATCTGTGTGAGCTTGCTACTATACAATATTTGCTCGTTTGAATCCTTAGAAGAAAAAACTCCCCAACACGGCAGTCGACTTTTGTAATGATACATGATACACAATTATTGTACGATTTTCCAGGCGTGGTTTACATTTCCACTTTCAAGCATGTGTAGAGTGAGCCGGATTTGATTGTGTGCGAGCGACTGCGATTGTGTGAGAAACCAGTTATTTTTTCCGCCGAACACTCGACGCTGCGCATATTCATCTTAGTCTGCTTTTGATAGAGCATCGAAGTGGATTGAGAGCATAAAACTTTTTCTTTATTATTTTCTTCTAGAATCTGCGTTGTCTTTTAAATGTTCGTCTCGCATCTGGTGGATTTCTTTATCGTCACTATATTTTTAAAATTTATGATTTTTGTTAAAAAGGTGCAATGTCATTTAACCGTTTATGCAGTGAGCTCTTGAGTGCATTTCAATGTGTAATTTATTTGGATTTATACTGGCATGGAACAGTTGTGAAGGCAAATAAAAGTTAATTGATTTCAATTATTATTATCGCGTATATGAATGTCAGTTGATCATGTTTAAATTTAGAGTTAATAAATGACACAGTTTTTTATGTGTCGGTTGATTTTATTGGCCATGGATGTGGAATTCAGAAACATTCGTTAATAAACACTAACGGAGTAAAATTATTTAAATTTAAAAAAATTTAAAAATTAAGGTTTTAAATTTCTAAAACTAAAATTTTCAAATACTTAATGAACGTTAAATTTTTAAATAATTTTTCATTAAATATTTTTAATTGTTGAATTTAATATTCAATTTTTTTAACAAATTCATTTCATAAAAAATCATTTTAAAAAATGAAGAATTCACCAAAAACATTTATTCAAATAAATCTCGCAATTTTGCACACTAAATAAATTTTTATTCTTGAGTAATTTGTCGAAAAATTTCACTTGACAGGAGAAATTTTTTACCCCATGCAAGAAGAACACTCGAGCGTTGAATATATTGAAATTCAAATCACATAAATTTTCCACTCGAGGAAGGAAAAACTATCAAATTAATATGACGAAAAAGATATGCTTTCGAGAGTATCTTAAAAAGTTATTTGTTATTCAATATCTCATGAAGAAGTTGAGCGGCAGCATAAAAAATTATGATTATGGAAAAAGATGCTTTACTTCAATATTTTATGAGGGTTGTCGTGTCTTTTACTTCTTTTGAGGAGACGACACACACATTTTTTACCCAAACATTAAATGTCTCTGTTAACATGCAACCTGGCATCTACTGTTGTCACTTTTTGACAGCCAATTAATCTTTGAATTAATTGAACAATATGCTGATTTCGTATGATTGCCACCCACATGCACACGCAACACATCTCTTAATTATTTTATTTGGTGTAAAAACGTTCTCGTTCATGAAAATTCCTCATAATTGCATTATTTTTCGGTTCGTTAAATATTTAAATAATTTTCGAGCACTGGACAGTGTGGAATGAATTTTTTTTCTCTCCCATCCACAAAACAATTTATATTTATAAATTTTTGATGCAGGCAGATTTTTATTAAATTTAATTTTTTCAGATGAAAATGAAACAGTGAACGTGCAATATGCACTTATGTTTGTAGTAATTTGCTTAGCGTGTTATTTAGCTGTTCTAGAATGAGCATAATGAGCACCTCGAATAATTGCACAGAACTGTTTCGTTATCAGCAAATGCAATGCAGATTGATCATCGAGCATTTATTTGCGCATTCTTTTGTTCATTCATCTTTCGATTTTCTCCTCTGTGTTTCATCAGTTAATGAGTTGAGGAACTGCAATCATAATTAAGAAGTTGAGGCACGGAAGTTTTACGAATTATTTCCTCATGCAATTTCCCCTCGAACTCCCTTCAAAAGAAGCGTATAATTATGATGCTGTGGGGCAGTAAGAAATTAATATGATTTTAATATATTTAGGTCAACTCCATCAGCTGGTGTGTGAGAGATGAATTTAATTATTTTTTTTTGCAAACTAAATCGGCACAATATTTGTTATCCGTATGGCACCTCTTTCTTTCTTCGTCTTCCTCTTATTCAGACTCTCCCGCGAAAATAAAAGAAATCAGCGATCGATCGATCGACAAGAGAGTTGAGGCAAACGACGCCCATTCGATCAAACAAAGCGCATCGTGATCTCCGTTGAAAATTTATTTCTTCAATACATTTTTTTCGCTCATTTCGATCGATTGTTAACGGTTCAGTTATGAATATGCATTTGACTATCGACAATATATAAGAAAGGAGAGAGAGAAAAGAGCCAAAGCGTATTAAAGATAAAGAGCGAGAGCTAAAATGAACAATATGATCCGATCAAAATAATATTTTTAGTCCATTGTTTCATATTTTCTTCATGTGCTATAAATTAAACACGTGATTTTTTTTGGAGGATGGAATTTGTGGTATTAGCAAAGGCTTTTGGAATTTTTTATTGAAAAGTTTTAATTTTATAAATTCAAAATTAAATTTTAGAAATTTAAAAAAAAAATTTTTTAAAGTCAAAGAAAAATTCCATTCAACTTCAATCTCCTTCGCAGCATTCAGCAACAGATTTTTGTGGTAGGTTATTCAGAAATTTTCATTCAGATGATTACATATATCATAAGAACCTCTTAATTCTGCACATAAATAAATGAGACAACAATTTAAATATTATTCATGAGATGATATGCGACATTGTTGTTAACAAGTTTCAATAACTACAGCTGAAAGTGGAGAATGAAAATTATTAAGAAACAATTCATTGAAAATTCCCAATTGTTCATGTTAATCATCAGTTTTGATAACTATAATTTAAAAATTCTTCGCGATTCTCGCGCTCTTCGCTTGTTTGCTGAAAACGATATGAATTCGAACATGAGTCATAAGAAAAGGCATGAGAAAGCAAAAATGCTTGTGGAGGAAATAAATTAGAATTAAAATCACCTATCGGGTCCTGATAAAACCTCACCAACTTAATTTCCGTATTCGAAGACAAAAAATTAAATTTATGTAAATCTCAAGCACACACATACAAAAGTAAAAGCAACCCCTTATCTTGCACATTTTCATTGTATCCGCATCCTTATGTCTACGCACATCAAGTTGACCATAAAAATGATCCTTTCAGATCATATAAGATTTTCTAAAAATTCAAATTTTCTTTCATTTCTCGGACCATTAAATTTTATTACGTAAGAGATCTTGAAAAGGCTTAGGACAACGATAAAAAAATCTCAACTGTAATTTATTGCATAATTTTCGACTTCATATTTATGAAGCTATCATTTTCAAAATTTTCACTTTATTGTCGGACACCGTTTTGAGGTTGCGGAAAGGATGATGAAGGAAAAACATTTTGACGTGAATTGAAAAGCTGAGAGTGCAAGTAAATAAATTTAATACGATTTGTATTTGCATAATTGGTGGTTAGACACTGAAAACGTGCGAGGGTGGTTTTAGCGGCTTTCTGTATTATTTACGAATTTGATTTCTATTCAACAAGCAAAAACCACCAAACAAATGGAAAAATACTTTATCCTTTTCATAAATTTATACGGAAGCGATGAAGGGGATGAAAAATGTTTTTGTATTCATCTTTACCCTTTGATCATTGAGACGAGGCAACAATACACTTTTTGCCATTAGGGACATCCTTCATTATATTTTACTGCGAAGGAGAATTTTAATCTAAGCAAAAAGTTAGAAATTAAAATTTTTAATTTGACACCCATCGCATATGTGTCAGATGAGGTTGATTGAAAGTTTTTATTTTTGGGGTACTAGGGGCGGAGATTTAATCAGAATTTTGTGGGAATTAAGATTGAAAGTATCTACTGAACATTGAAAAATAAATTTCATTTAATTTCCATAAATACGTTAAGTTTTTTTAAATTCAGGAAAATTTTAAAAAAATATTTTTTAATTTTCCTGGATTTGAATTTTTTTTTCTCCTAGGTTTCCATCAGACTCTTTATGATGTCAAATGTCAGATGTTGATAAACAATTAAAAGCATCACATCAATCCTATTTGTTATGCTATCACAAAAAGAAACAAAAGGGTTCATTTTAATATTTAAGCTATTAATAAAGATTAAAAAGTTTTTTTGGATAGTTGGTGAATCTATGAAAAGGATTAAAAGTTTTTTTTTTGAGTAAATTCTTGAAGGTGCTTCACATACGCTTCAGGTAAATATTGAGAGAAAAATCCCAAGAACAGTTTGCAAACAATGGGATTTCTCTTTGTAATGTGCGCGCTTGTAAAATTTATGATCATCGCATTAATTTCTCTCCTCGCTTATAACAATAAAAGTGCTATTGCTCGATGATGTGAACTCAGCATTAGAATATTCTCATTCGAGAGATATCGTGTCATTATCTCCGAAGTTTGCCACTTCGGCCAGATGTTCCTTGAAATTATTTCTTTTGCACTCGCAACATGCTCTCACTAAGCACAAAAAAAAACTTTATTATGGAGAGTGAGAGAGTCGGCGGAGAGTTTCCAACCGAGTTTTCAGACATACTTATCATCATCACCATCGCGGGACTTTCGCACAATTTTCGCGGAATTTCACACACAAGAGAGTGAGAGAGAATAAAATATTTATTTATAAAAAAATATGCGATACGTGTGTGCCAAAATGAGATGGTAAAAAATTTCTCGTTCAATAAATCAAAAACCAATAAAAACCTATTGGCATATTTGTGCGAAAATAAAAAATTATCGTGCCACAATCGCTTCGCGCGATGACTGTGTGCTGTGTATATAAAATAAATAGAATTTTTTTATTAATAAAAAGGTATTTTATGAGGTCTTAAAGTAAAATGCAAGCCATCGAGTGTTGATGGGAAAGCTTTTCTATGCGAGCTTCTTCCCACAAAATCCCTATCTCTATTGCGTTGCATGTAAAACGCAAGTGAAGTGCATCATACAAGTTGTAAAACATTCTCTCTCTATGATCATCACTGTGGAGAAGAAATGAAATTCGCATATCGAGGCATAGGAGGAAAAAAAATAAAGAGATAAATCTTGTAAAATGTGGTGTGCATGGATTAATATTGATTGCTTCTTACTGTTTGCAATATGATGAAATAAGTACGATATATTATATCGACGAGGTCAGAGGCACTAATCAAGCAGAAATGAGCTCCCATTTCAGCCTATGATCGCGCTTGACATTTTACCTCTTTTCACATGTGCTCGCAATCATTGTTGTAAAAGTGTGCCAGCTACAAATATTTTGCAGCAGGTTAAAGCAGTGACCATTACAAATTTTAAATTATAATTATTTTCTGTTCGATTTTTAATTATTTTCAACGTTGAATTAATGACAGTCATGACGTGTATTATCAAACACGGATAATTGAATAATTAATTTAATAAATAAAAGCTTTTAATGATGAGAATGGAATGTGAAATTGACAGGTGAGAAATTTCGGTAAGGTAAGAAGAAGTTGGAGTCCACGTGCGCACACTTAGTGTCAATTTCCATTAATCGCATATCATACTGAGCGATGATTTCGACAATTTTCATCTCGTAAGCACTTTCGTGATCGCTCACACACTCTTCCATGGATGTTTGACATTTGAGAGCGAGTGAAGAAAATTGGACGGCACAAGATGGAATGGAGAGGAAGAAAAATTAAACAAAGATTGATCAACCAAAAAAAAGAAGTGAATTTTCGAAACTGAAACGAGAAGAAAAACGATAATTAAAGTTAATAGCAAGCAAATTGCCGCGCAGAAAATGAACGCAAGTCATGTGAAGGCATTACACTTGTTGTGCACATAACAAGATTAATTTCCATAGATACTTTTTTTTGTGTTTGGATAGACTTGCAGTTAATGACATTAAGAAGTCGCTCCAGCCCATGAAGATGCAAATGAAGTACACGACTTTTAGTGTGCTGTTGACTGAGTAAATTTTCATTATCATAAACACTTCGATCACATTCATTAAAGCGACACAAATTGGCGTTAATGCCTTTTTTCCTCTTCTCTCCTTTTAAGAAATCGCCACTGGCAAATGAAAATTTATTGAACAAAGCGCAGGTTTGAAACTGTCGAAAAAAATAATTCTTTACCCTTTTCTCTCCTCTCAGACATGAATGCGCGAAGAGACATAAAAAAGTGTCGTGTCTTCGACCAGAAAGTGAAGTTCAGCAAGTTTAAATTTTCCTCACTTTTAACACGACATCGTGGCACTAGAACTGTGAAATGAGTCGAGCGTCTAAAGCGGAAAGAAGATGAACTATGACAAGTGATGATTGAGTTTGCATGTTTTTTTTTGTGTCATGAAGTGCATACCGTTCACCATTCTTTTTCTCCACCATCATTAACCTCTTTCTATTGTATCGGTGAGTGTCTCATTGTTAAGACATTTTAATTAAGTCATGCGGCAGAGAAAAAATGACATGAATAAAGATCATGATGACGCTTATCAAGTGCCTCAATGCGGAGATAATATAATAATTTTGTGACCTCATTTATTTTTATCCTTTTTGTCACCAATCGATAAAAAAATTCTCTTCACCATGAGAACTCTCTTAATTTCTATTGTCAGAACACTAAAGAGGTTGAACGCAAGACTTGTTATGTAAGTTCAAGAGATTTATTGCTCAACTCATGCAAAATGGATTTGTAAAGCTATTTGCTGAATTATCGGGGCCTTTAATTCGGGCCCGACAAAAAGATTATTGCAAATTAATTTTCTCCACAGTGGAGAGCACGCACGATTCAAGCTCAATAAATCAAGCTATTAAATCACTGCCAAAACAATCATATATAGAATATTAATGAGGCAATGTGTGTGTGCGAATATTTTGAGGGTGAAAAATATTTATTTTGGAGATCCACATGAGATCTCATAGGAGATTTATGGCTTATCATTTCTATGTGTACAAACTTTCGCCTCCCTCTTTTGCCTATTGTATGTTTTTTTGATGTAAGTGCGAAAAAAGTGAACTCATCTTCATAAATATTTTCCATAAATATTCACTCCACATGGTTTTGTTGTGAGTGTGTGGTTTTTTCGCAATCTTTACCTTTTTGACCAACCAAAGACATGATTTACACTCGTCATTTATCTTATTTACCGTTTTTCTCCTCTTTCACACACAAAATGAATTTTTAATTCTCTTCGAAATTGATTTTTCACCTTAAGCGCGAAAACAAATGTCTTTTCGCCATCATCTTCATGCTGGATCTGTTGCTTGTTTAATTTTCTCACACATATGGCTGAAAAGTTTTGGAAATTTGACATACGAAATTATGAGCTAATAGCTCGACATGAGCGTGCATGATGACATGTTTAAATTAAGAAAAACATTTATCATCAATTTATGAGGGAGATGAAAATGGAGTTAATTGATGTTGTCTTTTAAATTTTGGAAGATGAAATAAAAATTAGGCAATGAAAAGATTTTTTAATGTCAAAAATTTGTAATCAAATTTTGATGTTGATTGAAAATTAGAAAACATTTTATATTTTTAGGAAACAAACTTTAAAGAGTAACTCACTTCATGCTGAAATTAAAAATATACAGCGGAACTATAATTAAGAAAATGTGAATTTGTCAATTGATGAACTTAAAAATTGCAAAAAAATCATTACTTCACCATTCATTCAATCTTACTACGCCATAAAAATAAAGCAACGCAATTTCATTTTTAAAAACTTGCCGAGATAATTTTCTTTTTATTGAGATATTTTTTTTATAATTTTATTATGTACATGATTGCAGGTTTTGATTTAATATTTTTTAATGATGTTTGCATTGAATCATTACAGAGTTATTACACTATATAATTTTTCCTTCCAAATGAACATCATCGTCTCTGGATGCGAATTTTATTGACTTACAAATTTATTCAAAAGCCTTACATGACTAAGAGAGGGATACTAGAAGTATGCTGCATTCATGATCTATCCACTTTCTTTTTTTTTGCTATAAATACGTTTAAATAATATTTTCATCGTTTTTCCATCAAAAATTGCTTATTACCTTTTTTTTATTCATCATTATTATTTTATAATAATTTTTGCTATATAAATATTTTTTGAATATTTTTTTTGGACTTTCAAAAGAATTCTTTTAGTACATTTTTTTGTTAAACATCTTTTACGAGAAGCGAGTGAAGCAATAGAAAACATAAAATAATAATTATTAGAGTGTGTGAGTTTAAATCTTTTGTTCTACATTTGCGTCATCAATTTGATTCAATCAAATTTTGATGAATATTGCAGCAGGGTGAGTTTGTAAATTATGTGACGGAAAAAAATTCAAAAATATTTTTGTAGATTTTTTGTTTGATTTTTTTTTAAATTAAATTTTCAACCTAAATTTTGATGTTGATTTTGTCACCTAACTCACGCACAAACATAGAAACTAGATTAAATTCGTAAAAAAATTTTGAAGGGAGAAAATCACAAACATAAAAAAGATTGCACGGAGAGTAAAGAAAAAGTTTTGATTAATGAAAAAAGTTATGAAGCATGGACGGTTGATATTATTTGTGATAGAAATTTTACGTCCAATTTTTGCTCGAGAAATTTTCGCTTAAATGTAAGTACGATTAGGGAAATTTAAAGTAGCTAGATTAGCAGAAGGGTTAAGGATATGTTGATCATTAATAGATGATTAAAACATTTTTGTCTCTTAAAATTATTAGTCGGCGTTTTCCTCACCGCCATTAACAAGTGTCGCTCCTCTCTCGGTATTTCTATCATAACTATTTGCTTTACTTAAATGTGTTCCATTCTCCGACATCATTCGCTCACTATCGTCTTCATTTTCGATGTCTTCATCGTCATGCGTTGATGATCCATATTTACAGCTCTCTTTGTAAGTCGATGTTACACTTGATCCAGGACCGCCGGCACTAGTCGAGCCAAAAAGGGAACCCGAAGTGTTTGATGTGTTGAGATTAAAGAAATTCATGCCATTCATCATATTTGAAGAGCCCATTGTGCCAGAGAATGTGGATGCGGACAAAGCGGCATAGCAATTTGCATAAAATGATGGATTTGCCGTTGCAAAAGTGGCGGATGGTGAGGAAGAGGAAGAAGAATTAAATAGACCGGACGTGCCCAAAAGTGGATCGATCACCGATGAAGTGCTAGTTGCCGCAGAGTTGAAGCAACTCGAGTCAGTACCAACGGTTGACGCAGATGAAGTGGGAAGTGAAGAGATTGTCGAACCATTGTAGAATGGTTGCGATGACGTGGATCAGGTGGTCGTCGCTAATTGTCGCCACAGCGCACCCGTGTGTCACATAGATGGTAGGTAAGGCCATGAAAAACTACTTCCCGACAAAAGCATGTCACGAATTAGCGTCTCAATCGGCGTCTTACCCACTAAGCGAACAAAAAAGAGCTGCTCGATAACCTGTAAGGATTGAAACTTTTTAGTTCGAGTTAATTTTTTTTGGCACACACACAAATTTAAAAACTTTAAAATACGTTAAAACTTAAGTAATTAATTGAAATCTCTCACCTGTGACGATACAGTCCTCAGCGATGGTAAGCGTAGGAGAAGCTTCCCAAATCGCGTCGGTTGATTTGGATATTGCGTACGACAATACTCTTCGAGTGCACATTGAGACTTCTCTTGGAGAGACTCAATGTGCGAAACATCGGAGAGACCACATGCATCTATGGGGAAAAAGAAGAAAATTAATAATAAATTTGAGCTCTTTTTGTGGGAGGTTAAAAGTGTGAAAAATTTGGCACCATTTCGAGAATCGCTAGAAAAGAAGAAAAACATTTTCTTGGGAATTGAAAAATGTGCCAAATTTACACCTTTAACCTCATGAACCATTCACAATTAGTTTGCCAAAGATAGCCTGAGGATTTTTCAATTTTTTATACGTGCGTGTGTGAGTGTTTGTGTGAGGTACGAAATGATAAATGCTTAATTAAATAAAGTGCTTTTATGGTTAATTGAAATGATGAATAAAAATGTTAAACTGAAAAAAGAGAGAAGAGAAATGAGTGTTGGTTAAAAAATTATAATACATTTAAATGGTGAGTGGCTATAGGTCATGCATAATGTTAAAAAAATAATAAAAAGAGTAACTGAAAAGAAAAAAAAATGAATTAGTTAATGAAATTATAAATTTTCACAATCAACCATCGGTCGAGTTTCCTGTCGATCGAGCAATATCGAAATTACCATAAAATATTCTTTTTTTTTGACAACGCAGCAACGCTATAATTTTAAATGTGACTTGTAGAGGTCAATGTGGAAATGAAGTTGTTGTTTTTGTAACAATTAGCTGTTATAGAGAGACGAAAATCAATTCACACAATGAACGTCAATTAATCAAATAAGCAAATATTTCAATGATGATGGAATTTCATTAAATTTGATATAAAATACACAAATGAGTTCCTGCATCATTTAAACGAACATTTTCTCATCATCCAGCGGGTGCTAAAGGGTTTTTTACGATAAATTGTTCATATGTGAACAATTAATAATTAAATGTGGGTACCAAGACATCATCGTCGAATTCTCATGTGCCACCAAATGAAATTTAATGAATCTTAATTGAAATTGAATGAAATATTATTGTAACCTCAATCGAAGTCTCGCTCGCGATGACTTGAATCTTTTTTTTTATTCTTCGAGTTCAACATGTTTGAATTGCTCATTTCTGACGCGCGTTTAATTGATAGCCATTCTTGGGTGGATATGTGTGATGTGGCTACATGAGATTAAAGCTATTAATAGACAATTATAGAATTAAAAATTCCATTGCAAACGGCGACACATGTGTGACTTGAGACATTTCTCTTTTAAGTTCGTCGCTTCTCGATTTCAATTAGCGGCAATAAATTTTAAAATGTGTCGAGTATTTTTAGCGATATCTCCATTTAAAAAGAGAGTGCTCGAGAGGCAAATTTTCCGCCGAATGCTCCAAAATCCATGATGGCATTTAAATTTAGAACCATAGCACAAAAAAATATAATTGTTGATCATTTAATGTTAGTCGCGTGCTCAAGGGTACTTAACAGTCATTGTGAAGAGTGAAGAAGTGGAGAAAAATAATATTTTTCAACAACATCAACACATGGTTGATACTCAACAACAATTTAAAACGAATAAAATGAATTTTCATAATGATTGTTCATTTAAAGTTTTCTTCTTCTTCATTTTGAGAAGGTTTTGATGAATTTAACTAAGTGGGACGGAATGAAGTGATTTTGGGATAAAAAATAAATTTTAATATTTTTTATCATTAATTTAATTTTGAAATATTTTAAAATTAATTTTAATTTTTGGCCGTGAAAATTAAATTTTCCATCCTGTTTTACAAATTATTCATCTCAAGTACTTCTCAAATTAAAAAATTTTAACTTCACATTAATTTTCATGTAACATTCATTCATTTCATTATAAAGTCCATGAAGTAAAAAAAAACAATTTAAACAAACAAACAAGATGATGACAATTATGTTCATCTTCACTTAACGATATTTATCAAGAAGTTTATTTTTAAATTGACTCACTTAGTAGCGCGCGAGTGAAATGAATTGGGAGAAGATTGAAATCTCCAGATGTGATGAAAGTGACTTATGATATTTTCGAGAGAAATTCTCAAGTGGAAATGCGATGACATAGAAATTGATAGCATGTTAATGTCTTTAACCAATTTTCTTTAAATCCACCTGCTCGCTCATCCACTCGAGAGTGTTTATCTTGGATTATAAAAATTATTTTTATTATGATTTATGAAATAGCTGTGTGACAGCTACGACTGGAGAAATTTTAGAAAAACACACAAAAATTTTAAGCGAGGAAATTCCAAAAATTTTCTTTCATCTCAAAATCAGCTGGCGAGGAAACGTCAAGAAAATTTTCTCTTTGATTTTGACCAATTCATTAATTCTCATCGCTTGACACTGAACATCAACTAATTAAATTAATTACGTAGAAAATTAGCCATATAATCATTGTGATCATCTACAAAGTGAGCAAGAGAGAAAAAAATGAATGAACTTAAAGTGGAAGATAAATTTTATTTTCTTGAGGCAGAAGAGAGAAATTTTCACTTTAATATGTTGACTTCAGAAAAATAAGATAAATTGCGGGAATAAATCAATGTGTGGTCATCGTACCTTCGCCACAAACAATACAGCATAAAAAGTGTGTGGATCGAAGTGGAAATTCATTTTCACTTTGAGGGTTTTCCTTAAAAAATTGATTTTTTGTTCTTTTTGCGTTATTTTCGGCAATAAATCTTTTTTTCTGTTGTGCGTCTCGATATTGATTTCCAGTGGCCTTTTTTCGGAACTGCTTTTGTCATGCTCTTTACCAGAAAAATATGTTAATCCGCCACAAATTATCCGAAGCACTTTTTCCCTTACTCATCCAAAGTGTGCGGCCGACACTGACTAAATAATTTAATATTTAATTCGGTCCGCAACATTTGCATGACTTTTTTTCCACACATTCAACTAACCGCACTAAATTCGCACACAACAATTTTTGCAACGTTCGCTTTATGGTTATATCATCATCATCACCCTCGAACATTTTACTGTTGCTAAAAGTCACCCTTCGCCCATAAACAATCTCATAATGTTTCGCATTTCGCCAAATGATTTTTATTTTTTTATGTTCTCACTTCTAACTTCTTTTTCAGTTGTGGGTGATGAAGTGGACTCAAATCCTCTGATTTCTACCCCGTATAACATTTACCGAAAATGTTAATTCCCTTTCTCTTTTGACTTTTTTATTTTTACAGACATCACGATGGTGGTGAATGTAATGGCAAAAAATAAATTTAATTTAACGAACAATAATGATAAGAGGGTGATGAAAGTGGGTAAGGTCGATGGTATCAGCTTAGATGTGAACTTTATAACTTCTCGGAAAGGTTAAAATTTTTTTTTTATAAAATCATATTGCACAAAATTTTCAATTACAAAATTCGCAAACAACTTTCAAGATGAATCGACTGCCATAAATTAGCCATAAGAGAGCAGCTCTTAAAATTTCTGTCAAAATATTTCTTTATGTCACAGTGAGCATTCTATAAAAAGGTGAAGTTTATTAGTTTTACACTCTTTTGTTATCTCTTCTTCCTTCTTCTTTCTTTTTTTTCAGGAAGGCACAATAGCCATTAATTTATATCCACAGTAACATCCAACATTGGGCAGAATTTCGAGTGGTCTTGTTGCTGCTCATTCAACTAAGTATTTTAAATATGTTCTATTGTTATTTTATATTGGACCCAAATCGTAAGTGGCAATGTGCAGTTACGTAAAAAAAAGTTTTTCGCTCAGAATGACTCACAGAAATTGCTCACATTTATTTATGGACATTTTATTGTTTTCCTGATCAGCAGCAAGCGACACGAGAAAAAGGAAGGAAAATAAAGTAAACAAATTCCATCGAACATCATTTGTAAACTTTTTTTTGGAGACCCAAATAGTCGCATGAAAAAAAAGAGAGATATACAAAATAAAATTGCTGTTGTTGCATGTTTTTTTTGTCCGGGAGACTCTTTGAGAATGATTTCAATTTCATTTGTTGTGAGCGAAAGAACATAAAAGGCGTGCAGTTGTGAGCGCGATATACAAGTCACAGCAGGAGCTTCAAGTCTCTTTTCTTTCTCGCTTTTGCGCCCAATTTAGAGTTTAATCCTTTGCAGTCCCGAGAAATATATGTGAAGGATATTAAATTGTAAATTCCCATAGGTCTCGTAATTTATACTTAAATACTTGGAATGTTGTCATCAAACCCAAAGAGTGCACAAGTAATGATCACGATTGAGGATTAAACAAATTAGCATGAATAAATAAATTGAAGAATTCTCTTTTTTTGCATACAATGGACGACATACATAATATGAGGAAGGAGAGTGTAAATTTTTTGCGCAATGCAAGCAAATTTCACGAAATTCTTTCTTGTTCTCAGAATTTTCTTTATGCGATCGGGAAATGAAAAGAATTTAAGTTGGTTTTTTATTCGATTGGTGACCGTTTGGCTTTTTTTGATTGCTTTTTTTGAGGGGAGAGTTTTAAAATTTTGTCACACATTTTTTTAAATTTGAAAATTTGATTCAATTCCAAGGACTTTGAAAATTTTTTGCCGTGAACATGAAAATTTTAGTTTACGTAACTTTTAAAATTTCCAGACTAGCATTGACCGTTTTAAAATTTCGAGGCTGTCCAACAAAATGCACCTGGATTTATTAATTTTGTCATATTTCCTTCATTCTCTCTCTCCATGACAATCAATAAGGTTTCATGTATTATTTTCGATTATGAGATTATCGAATTTTGAGGCTTCCGATTGACGTTAGAATAGAATTTTAAATTAAGATGATTTTCTACTTTTTCTCTTCCTTTTCGAGTATGTGTGGTATGATGCAAGGACATGCATGCGATATTTTCAAGTGACATCTGCATATTCTTTTTTTGTGGTTTTCCTCCTGCTGCTTCTTAAGATTTTTATGTGTGTGTATATCATAATAGTAAACATCGAGTGGCAGGGGCTCATTCTTAAGATTATTACCATTGTCGCTATAGTGGCTGCCTTCAAAAGACATATGCGTTTGACAAAAGGAACATTATTGAGGCATAAGATTCAGCTAATAAGATAAGAAAGCGAAATGAATAGAGCAAAGAAGAATAATCATTGCCGTCCTCTTTTTGTGGATGCAAAAATTTGCCGACAGCAGTTGCAAATTTGCTAAAACCTTTCTTCTTCTTCTTGCCAAGTCCATTCATCAGTGAATGTGCTCCAAAATTGTTCGCCTTTGAATTAAGCGCCAAACGAAGGTGACCAGAAAAGAGCAAAAATCTACGGTCATAACTTTGGCTTTATTGATAAATTCTGTCTTCTTTTTTTCCTCCGACTTGATTGCAAAATCACGGTTGGAAGTCGAAAATCAGAGATCAATTTTAAGACTTTTAGGAACGAGAGGAGAAAATTAATAAAAATTTTATTAGCGAAAACAACACCGAGAGCGCGACGAGGGAGAACAAAAGCGCGAGCGAGATGTGTATGGTAATAATAATAAATTAGAAACCACTTCACTGATTTGATTATGCTACACGCTCAATAAAAAGCTCAATTTAATTTTATTGAACTTCTCAAAAAAAAGAATCTGGTGGTGTGTGACACCGAGAAAGGTGTTAAATATTTAATTTGTCGACAACGATCGACGATGAAAGGAAGACGTGCGAGTGTTGAGCGCGTGATAAAAAAGCGTTAAAAGACCACACACTTTTTTGTTAAATTAATATGAGAGAAAAATTAAAAGGACGGAATTTGGAAATTTTGGTTAAAATTTTTGAAAATTTACCGTTAAAAAATTTGAATTTCTTGAAACCAAAATAGTTTTTTTGTGTTTTTTAAAAATTTAAAATTGAAAATAATTTTTTTGCCACAAAATTAAAATTTTCATCCCACTTAAGTGAAAGAAAAGAAATGTTTAATCAGCAAGAAGTCAATCGAATGAGAACTCAAAAATCCACTTGACTGTCGGAGCGATATAAAATTATCGATAATTTGGACAAATTTATCGCTCCCGGGCGACAGGAATTTTCCATTGATTTGCATTTTTAATATGATTTGTTCCATCGAGTTTTACCTTTCCGCGTCTCTCGCGCTCACATGAAATGGTAATTTGATACTATAAAAGAGGAAAAAAAACATATCGGCACCACATTGAATGAAGCGAAAGGAGGAATTGAGAAGATATGTTTGTTGAGGCCATAAATCGCGACGTGTGCAAAAGGAATGACATTTTACATGATCCGAAACAGTTGCCAGTTGTCATGTCGCGCGCACTTTTCACTCACTGATTTATTGTAAATTGAACATTCGGCCAGTCAATTAATTTACATTGTATCGAAATGAGATTTTTTTTATCTACTTGTAGACACTTTTGTTAATGCTCTGTGACACCCCCATGAACATCACATTTGAACATTGCCATAAGCAAATAAAACTAAATGGGGCTGCTCTTCAGACATCATTGAGGGTAAAAATTGAGACGTGTATCTGGCTTTTTTCTCCCTCACCATCCGCCGAAAAAAAAAATTTTGTAAGCGACGTTCATGCAGTTGAAACAAAAACATTTTTATCGGATCATTTTCATGTTTACTCAGCGTTGACTTGGTACAACGCAAAAAAAATAGAAAGAGCACAAACGACTGGTGTTTATCGTGCGAAATGGAACTGTGTAAATTATTTTTTCCCTGGTGTTGATAATTTTTTCGCCTCTCAATGATGACAGCAAGAGAAAAGCCGCTCAAAATGGATTAAAAATGTTTCCCCCCTTTTTTTTTTTTTTTTTTTCTCTCTTTTTTATTTTTTTTTTTCCCCCCCCCTTTTTTTTCCTCCTTCCCCCTCTTTTTTTTTTTTTTTAATAATTTTTCTTAAAAAATTTTCTTAAAAAATTCTTTTAAAAAATTTTTTTAAAAAATTTTTTTTTAAAAATTTCTTAATAAATTTTCTTACAACTGTTTTTCAAATGTTTTTCCTTTTTCTTTTTATTTTTTTTTTATTTATTTATTTTATTTATTATTTTTTTTTTTTTGTTTTTTTTTTTTTTTTTTTATTTTTTTTTTTTTTTTTTTTTTTTTTTTTTTTTTTTTTTTTTTTTTTTTTTTTTTTTTTTTTTTTTTTCTTTTCATTTTCCCCCCCTTAAAAGTGGCGGCAAAATAGAGAGAATGTGCGATAAAACAAACATGAAATCGTCGCATTGTGTCTACGACTGATTGGATTTGGCATCGAAAAAGAAATTTACAACGGGATTTTTTTTATCGATTTTAAAAAAATTAAAAACATTAAAATTAAATTGAAAAAATGTTTGATCAGAGAATGATTTGAAGATTTTAGGATTCGAACCATAATTTAATTTTTAAATTTTTTCAAATTTTAATTCATTCTTCAGAAATTCAAATATTTTTCATAAATATTCAATTTTCAAAAATTAAAGTGTAAGGAAGTCACTAAAACTTCTTCTTCTTCTCTTTTTAAGATATTTTTATGAATAATTAATGCAAATTCCACTCGAAGCAAAGTCATATTTCACAAAATTTTATTAACCCTTTTTAACTGTTCGCTTGCGGTGTGTCGGTGTTGTGTGCACCAAAAGTATCAAATGATCATTAATTTTTTATCACCTTCTTCACTTGCTTACTTAGTGTCATGGCATTAATTCGGCTACAAAAGGTCTCGTCTTTCGTATGGAAATTAATTCAATTGCACCAGTGTGAGTGTGTTTGTGACTCGATGATAATAAAATTATATGATTATATTCGAGGGAGGGTTAAAATGTCATCGTGCGCAATATAAACATTAAATATCATAACATGACACCCTCTCTCTTTTGCGTAGATAAATCGTTAACCCTCTCGGCCCATTCAATTGAGAATTCGCTAGCTTTTATGATTTAAATGACATTAATCTTCTAATCTCTGACCTCTGCCTACACTTCTAAGTCTAAAAACATACACAAAGCGAGAGAGTCAAAAAAATTAATTAATTGCTCAATTGTGATGTATGCCGAATACATAATAATTCCATGCTAATCGGACCACATAACATTTTCTAAGAGAGTGAGAGAGGTGGAAAAACTTTGTCTTGTGCGAAAAGTCATCAGCGCACACAGAAAGTCGGAACGAGATAATTTTTATACTGAGAAAAGGGAAATTTATGAATTTGCAAACGATGGTTACATTTAGATAAGTCAGAACAGTGACTGCACAGCGATAAGGAAATGGCAGGCAGCAGGAGTAGGTACGTTGATATTCATATGTGAGGTTAATAAAGTTTTCTTTCTCATATATATATGCACTCACGGCAGTGCCGAGATGAAATCGTTCTCATATTTCAACGAAAAAAAGTGGAGAGAACTTTTATCCGACATCTGAGAGAACAGCTCGCTCCCCGCCTCGAGGCCAATGATTTTATTGATTTTTATCTGCGGTAGCTACAAGAGTGCCAACAAGTTTCTGAAATGTGAGAGATGAAGTTCCCGCCAACACACCCGCTTTAAATATCATCATTTAAAGCACATACCAATGGTGCGCACACGAGCAGGTGACATTAAAGAAATGTGCGCGACGAAACGGCCAAAGATGAGGCGGGCAGGAGTGAGAGGAAAAGAAAAAAATCAATTTAAAGTTTTTTTTTGCGAACTGTGCAAACATTTGAAATGGAATTTAATGATTTGTAAACGATTTAATGAACTGAGAGAAATGTCGCAATAACTGTTAGAGTGGCATGGGAAAAAAAATTTTGACTTCAAAAAAATTATTTTCAGGGTTTGAATTTTTCAAAAAATAAATTGCACAGTGGATTCAATCTGAACAAAAATATGCATCAAATGAAAATGCGATTTACGATTAGTTTTTATGCTTAAAAAATACTTTAAACCTTGGCCCACAATATTACGAAGTCAGTACATTTTCCTCCATATAAAAGTATGGCGGAATCGGATTCCAAAATGAATAATTTTATATACCCCCAAAACTATGTGTTTTTTGAGATGACTTTTACTCTAAGATTTTCTATGGAAGTCAGTAACTTTTTGATACCAAAATTTTCGTTACAATCTCTATTATTTATTTTTATAAGTGGCCCATCAAAACAAGCTTTGTAAGTGCTTGAAAATTAGAAAAGTACGAGACCTTAATCGACTTTTTGTAGAATTGCTCTGCGTTCTTTGCAATCTCCCGCAATCTCTCAAGTCCCATTAATTTGTACAGATGAAGAACGCATCTTTCAGGTTTTTATCACTTGGTTTGCCACTTTTTGCCACTTCGCACTATGAGATAATTTCATTCAAACGTGCGCAAGTTAAATTTCGAATACTAAGATCAAATTTATTTTTCGAGTAAAAAAATATTTTTTTTCCTTGAAAATATATAAATTTTTTCGAAGGGTTTAGTTTTCTATCACTCAAAATCAAATTTTAAGTTAATCCCAACCTCCTACTGAGCTGCAAACTCAAAAAAAAGTTAGCATCAATAAAGAAATTCATTAGCCTACTAATTTAACTTTCAATGATTAGAAAGAATTTCAATAAATTTTCCTTGCGAAAATATGCATTTTATTAAAGTGGAAATTAGCCTAATTTCCGGCTTTTTCCCGGCATCACTTATATATATAAAATGATTGTTCATGTATCTATCTACATTTTCTGATATTCATATGTCGGTTCTGTTCGGTTCCGCAGAAGTATTTTAATGCTGAATTTTACTAAACTTTGAGGAACCACAGCTTGATATTTCCTATTAATTTCCAAAATCTATTGATGCAGTTTGATAGATATGACTTTTTTCATTTGAAATCTAATTATCATCGAATGTTGAATGTGCTCACATTTAGAGATATTTCGACTTATACCAAAGGGTAATTTTGTATTGAAAATCACATAAAACCTCGTGGAGCTGGTAATGTTAAGGATACAATTTTCGAAATGATATTTTTTATTAGCTACGGTATCAAGCTTTTAATCGAGTAAAGGGAATTAATTTTAAAACAAACTTAAAGCTAAATTTAACGAGTTTTAAAGAAACTTGCACACGTTTGAATGAAATTATCTCATAGTGCTTCGGGAGAAAATCAAATCCGAAAGTACCCTATTTTCTCACTTTTTACATACAAAAATGGAAAAAATTTACTCATAAAATTTAAAATCGTTGATAAAGCAACCTTTAAACCGATCATAGCAAATAAACATTAAATGTAATATTTTCTTCAGACTGAAACCACTGTGAATTGTGCAAAAAATTATTTGCTTGAATTTTTAAAAATTAAATTCAAACTTAGAAGATTCATGAAATTCTACTGTTAAGATGTAAAACTTTATGCTGGAATTCATATAAAAATTCCTAGAACTAAATTTTTGAAATTCCAGTAAAATTTCAAAGTACAAAAAAGTTTTAGTTTCGAAACGAACAAAAAATTTTTTTAAACCCCTGAGAACCAGCGAAAAATTGTCAAAGACAGCGATTCTGTGATTTCTATCGAAAAAAAATCTCAAAACTTGCAACCTGAAATGTCGAACATATTTTTAAAAAGTCGTGACTATTGTTATTAGACGAAATGCGCTGTCCTGTTGTGACAAAATTGCAATATATTGGCATAGAGACAATCATTGGAGTGAATGATAAAAAAAAATGTCTGTTCATTTGAAAGTGAAATCTGTCGTGCTACTTTAACTGCCGCCGCGCTCTATGGATTTGTGGAGACGTTACGTAAATATTGCATAAAGAAAAATTTGCCGATGATATTTTGCAGCAAAAAGAGATTTTCAATTTAACCGTCATAAATGTCAAACATGTAGCCGGTGTAATGTTCCAAAGGCACATCAGAAATAAGCTTAGCTGAATTAATTTAATTATATTCAATATCCGAACGAGAGAAATTAGCAGCAGATAGGAAAGTGTTTTTCGGTGCTATAATTTGACATTTTTATTATCCAAATTAAAAATTGAGAAGAGTCGCGAATATGAGTAAAAGGCGTTGGAGAAATATTTTTATAACTCAAAGGTAAATTCATAAATATTATGATGAGCGTAAAATGAATGTTTCACACTTTTATTGCATGTATTCAACTTTTATTGCGAATCTCTACTTAAGAGTGCAAGAGAGAGAGAAGGAAAATTTTAGTATGTGATTTTTATGCTTTAAAGTATTTTTTAAGAAGAAATTCTTTATGCATGATTTGACTCACATACGGTCGTTTTGAGAATCTTCGAACGAGAGAGAAAAATTATTCAAGGGGGATGTTCGTAAATCAAGTGACACCCACTGGATGTTTAAAAATTTTAGTAAAATTCAACGAACAAAAACTGAAAAAATTCAAAGTTTTTAAACTAATGTAGATTTTCTCAGATTTTAAGAGCAAACAAACCTAAGAAAAAAGAATTGTCAAAATTTCAACTCCATCGAGACGCGCTCGAATAAAGTTTTGACAAACAACCAGCTAAAAAATTTCTCTCCTCATCCCTGACGGATGGTTCAGTTTATAAATTCAAATACACAAAAGAAAAGACGCAAATTCTTTCAATTTCATTTAATTAAGCCAACGTCGTAGCGTGCACTAACCGACGACCGAAAAAAATAAATTTTATTTCCTCATTTATTTTGATTTCTGCTATTTTGGGGGTCCTTCCTGCCTTTGTCAGCGACGATGACGAGGAAATGCCAAAAATAAGCACAATTACAGTTTCTAATTAATTACGACTATATACAAGACCTAACCTAACTTAAATGGTATTAATAAAAAAAAAGTTGGAGGAGCGACATGAAAAGACCAGAGAAGAGGGGAATAAATGAGAGCTCATTGTGGAGATTTCTTTCGCGTGAGATGAATATTAAAGAAATTTCAATAACGAGCTCGGCGCATGGCTTTTCCCTTTCATCGGCGACCATTCCAACTGTATGGCGAAAATTTCGCAAAATCTGTCGAACTATTCGCAGAGGCAGATGATGAACCTAAACTACTATTAGCAAATTGATTAAATGAACTAAGGAGATTGTTACTTATCGAGTATGGACTGTCGGATGAGAGAAAATCATCGAGACTGCCATACGATCGAGTCGGCGTTTGTGTAATGTGCTGAAATGCGGCTTGATGGTGATGATAGAATGACAATGAGGGTGAAATGCCAACGGAGATGCCTGAACTATTGCCCGATGAGCTATTCAATGAGCTCGTATTGTTCGAGGTGTTTGGCGATTGTGGCGATTGATTTAAACTACTATCGGATAAATTCAACTTAAGCTTTTGGTTAGTTTTGGGTGAGGAGGATTCGGGAAGTGTGAGGTTAGAGTTTAATGTGTTGGGACTATTGTTATTACTCAAAAATGAACTGTTAGCTGTGGATGAAAATGATTCGAGATGAACCTTCACCAATTGCATCAAATCATTTTCAGTGTTAATTAGTGTGAAGCTTTGATTAATTTTCGACAGTAAGGCTGGCGTATCTACGAAGAGAATATCCAGCAGCTTACCTGTGGTAAAGAGAACTATTGCTTTCAGACACGAGTATTCAGCCGAGTCGACATGTAGCGCTTTAAGTTTTTCGACTTGCTCCTGAAATATTCGGATGTGATCCATAAATGCCACCACGCGATCAGCTGCCATTGGGGAACTGTGGAATATGTTGAGAAAATTTATTAGAATCAAATCGTTTAAAAAAGCCGTTGAAAATAACTTACGCGTGAAGACCGGCGGCTGCGAGAAGAGGTGCAACATGGAGTGGCATTGAGCACTGTGATGCATTCAGCACGAAGAGTTCCGACCAAACTAAGCGTAACAGAGCCACTTGATCTGTAACTTGCAAGTCGGGAAAGAACGGGATGTTGCGAGCCCACTCGACAGCGGAGAACAAAAGACGAGCTGCCAATTCACAGATGTTGTCGATACCCATGATGTTGTTGGATTGCATGCAGGTTTGTCCATACCGCGACGTCGGATAGGGCTCGGCACGCAGGAGAAGTGATATGTAGGAACTGAGATATGAGTGTCCATTAAATCCACACATTGCTGCCGCATCGCCGTTCGTCAAATATTGACCATGCATGCCGGTTATTCCTGGCGGTTGTGTTGGGGGCACACGTCCACGCTGTACAGCTGTATTAAGAAAGTAGTTGTTGTTGAGTTTTGCTATAAAAATTTGTATTAATTGGAAGTCAGTGACAAAGTTCATAATCCACTTGCATAACGTCGTAATTTTCAATGAAAAATTTAATTGTCACCTAGCATATTTTTTTTGCGCGTAACACCTTCGATGAGTTTTTTTAATATACAAATTTATTTAATTGCATTTTCGCGCCACATTTGCTCTTTTTACACGCTCCGATGTCGTCATCAAAAAGGTAATTTAGCGAAGCCACTTAGGCTATTGAAAGATTGATTGTTGCAATGAATTATACTTGATGCTATATATGTGTGTGTCATACATTTATAATATGCAAGCGCGCCTTCAAATGGCAAAGGGAATTTATCACGGTGAGAGATGTGCAAACTCAATAAGAGATACATAAGAGCTGAAAGACCGAAGAAGGGACTTAAACACTTTGTTGTGATTAATTTCTTCATTTCGCCATAACAAAATGTAATTTCTCTCTCACTTTTTTTTTTGCGCGTCTAGCATCTTTTTTCTCACACACAATTTGAATAAAATCAAAATAAAACATTTATCAAGCACTATGGCGTACATTATGGAAAGAGAAAAAAAAATTCAATCATCATTGTAACATAACGTGTGCATTAGCGAGTGAGGGTAAATTATTAACCTTTCGGGTTGCTAATTTGTTTTGCACTGGCCGCAATTAGGCGACCTCTTGTGCGGCGCGTTCTCTTTTTTTCCATCACATCCTCAAAAATTGGATTTCGAAAATTATTATAATTTGCATAATGCACCAGATTCTCTCTCATTTTCAATTAAAATTGACTCACTTAATGTTAAATTTCCATTAGTTTTTAAGCTGCTGATGATGATGCAAAAAAAAGCAAGGCATCTCATAATTTGCTCGAAGCAATGACCATATTTCACAAAAAAGCATTCACACGTAATGGTCAATTAGGAAACTCATTTGTACAGTCTATGACTCTTCTACATTCTTTATCTCTCTTTTTATGTTCTTTTAATAGAATTAAGTGTGAGTCTCGGAGGTGAAAAAAAGTGTGAAATTCCTCAAATTTTTGTGTTCTCTTTTGCACTGCAAATGCAAATGGGCCATAAATAATTTATCATTGTAATTTTCATATAAGGCCCGATGGAAGGCCTATAATTCGAATCAATCATCATATTCTTGTGTTTGGCGGTAAAGCACGATTTTAACTGAAATCAATTTTTCTTCTTTCTCTCTCTGACGATGACCACAAAATCATCACACTTCGGCTCATTATTATAACACCTCAGCCTTCGATGATTATCATTGTTATTACCGATATATACGCAATTTGATATTCGCTGCATGTGCAGCTCGTTTTGCAATTGATTTCGGTATTATTTGCATCTTCAATTTCTTTGGTAATTTCATTTATCATTAAACTCTCCTTAAAGTGTTCGATTTATGATGAAATTTGCAAGCCGAAGCACATAGACATGCGGCGGCGGTAAAAGTCTAAAGAAAAGCAATTTACGCGGCCGAATAAAATTTTCAATATCGTCGAGTTAATGGGAAAATCTCTTTAGCTCTGTTTACCGCAATTTCACTTATGAGCTTATCATGCAATTCGTTGATCGAAAGCAGACGCTTTGGTGCCATAGACATCGAGATGGTTTTGATGATAAAATTAAAATGTTAAATTTTATTTGTGCATTAAGGCGTCAATTTTTCTCTAAATAAAGACCAAAATGCATTTATTAGATCCAAGATAAAATTCACTTCATTTAAGTAACAATTTCGTGCTCACTTCAGCGATGGACATGCGAGTGAAACAAATTGCAGCCTAATGAGATTATTCTTGTCTTTATCTTCATACCGTGTACAATAAACTTCTTCTTATCCTCGTCTCCCCCTTTTTTTGAGGCACAAAAAGCATCGCAGAATAAATTTTGAATGCTTCAAAGAAAGTTTTTCTTCATCTCGCGCATTTTATTTTATTTTCGTTAGAAGCTCAGCCGTCAACAAGAGAGAACACAAAAAATTACAGAAAAAATAAAACTTTTTCTTCTTTTCGCTGCCTTTTTTCTTCATTGCACGAATTTTGCAAAGTACTTTTTTATACTCAGAAAAATAAAGAGCGAGGTACAAAAAAATCCACATTAAAGTTCGTGTGATTTACTGGGAGAGATAAAAATCCTTTGGAAGAATGTAACACAAAATAGAGACAGAAACGAA
Organism: Tanytarsus gracilentus; assembly: GCA_038502055.1. Lineage (NCBI taxonomy): Eukaryota > Metazoa > Arthropoda > Insecta > Diptera > Chironomidae > Tanytarsus > Tanytarsus gracilentus. Next base: position 454,722 of record JAXRKN010000026.1, on the reverse strand, counting down.
AAAAAAGAGTAAATTTTTAGGTTTGCGTTTTCAACTTCACTTCGAAAGAAGTTGTACATTATGCACACAACTGGCATCTTCTAGTTAAAACGTGGTCTTTTGTTGCGCCTTTAATTAATTGATACATTTCACAGTTCCAAACGTATCTTTTTAATGCAGAGACGAGAAGGGCAAAACTTATTGGAGATGCCAACATTGTTTAACGCCACTTGCAATCCATTTCTTCTTTTTTTATTCGTTCACTGTTTGCAATGCAACATAAGCAAATTGGTGTCTCTGCACGAAGGTTTGATGAACTCGCGTTTGAAAGTGATAAATTTAAGCCTTAAAATTATCGTTAAACACAATTGTGACTCGCAAATCGGATTTGAGCATTACAATTTTCTTTATTTATCGATTGCAATAGGTAATGGTTGATCTCTTCAGAAGCGATCGAAGGTGAAGTATCGATTCTTGTGGGGTACCGTAACGACCCCGAATCGCTATGAAACAGGTCTTTTACGTTTAAAAGGTTAATTTGTGATCAGCGAAAGGGCAATGCCAATATGGCAATCAAAAAAATATATAAAATATTGACAGGCAGGCATATCTCACATACACACAATGGCAGCACCTCTCTCGCTCTCTTAATTGAATTGAATCAGAAGAGAAGAAATTTGTGTGAGGTCTGAACATCAAAAAACATCAAAAAAATTTAAATATCATGCCCATTTTTGAATGAAATTAATGCTATTTCTGTGAGTGATAGATAATAATGAACATTCAACTACGGCAAAAGGTAACAAGATGTGTGCTTACGATCATTTATCTTTCTTTCAGAGAGAGAAAAAAAATTATTCTTCGTCGTCGATCGAAGTGAGAAAAAAACATGAAAAGAATTATTGAGTTAGACATTCTTGGAACATCTCTATGTATGACTCAATGAAATTAACTTCGGCAATCGATGAAATTTTCATCACTTTTGAACCCTTCCGCATATGCGTGTAACTGCAACCCTAAATCTTCTCATTATTTACCTTAATCTATTAATCGGCATCTGGGTGATGCAAACACCCAGGGCAAAGAGAGTAGCTACAGCAAACAAAGGTGATTCGCGTGCCTCTTCACCGAGAGAGTGTAAGTTATGATGGAAAAGGTTATTTCGTATACCCAGAGAATCTGTTTTTTATTTATTCGTCAGTATGACAGCATCCCTAACACATAATCGATCTTATGAGCGTTTCATTGTCGTAAGAACTTCCTCAGACCTCTCATTTGACCCCTTTTTCACCTCTTTACGTGCACATCAAATCATTCAAGAGAGTTTATTTGTTATTTTTGTGTTTGTTATATTTTTTTTATTTTCATTTTCAAGATGATAGATTTAAAATTCTCCTCTCGTCTTCCTTTATATGCGCATTCATTGAGCGATCGTGTAACAAAATGCTTTCAAAATATTTTGATGATTATATTAAAGGCTGATTAGTTGAAATGAGATAAGACGAATGCTCTTTTGCGTTATACACAATTTTAAAAATGAATTTCAGTGACATTTCTTGAGATAATTGAGAATTTTATTTGAGAGTTTTTGAATTATAAAATTTATGAATGGAATTTGGAATAATCTTGGGATTACGATAAAAGTTTAATTTTATGAACTTTAAAATCAATTTTAGTGTGGCTAAAAATTTAACGACTTTTTAAAATTTGAATATATTTTTTAACGGTTTTAAATAATATTTCACATCACCCAACATCCAAATGATCCCTCTCAATATTTCGACCGAAGGGCGAGTCAGTAATTACCCGGCCTAAAACAACGGCTAACCATAAAGTACATGATATCACGTTTGTCTTACAAATCGTTCTCAATCTCCGTCCATAAACAGAAAAACGTGAAAGATGAACACAATTCGTCTAAGAAAAAAATATCTTTTAATTTAATTCTCTTTCCAGCTCTCGCTCTCTTCCACAAATCTAATCTTATTATTCATTCCACATCATCATCATCAGCATATGTTGGTTGTTGTTGTAGTAATTTTCTGTTGCTATATTTCACCACTAAAGAAGTTTATTCCCGAAAAATATTTTCGAATAAAGATTTTTATGTGCGCGCCCCGAAGAGTGTAAAGCGAATAAAATTAATTTGAGAGAATTTTTCAAGGCATTCCTCTTGCACGCAAAAAAAAGAAGAGAATCGCCTGAAAATGTGTGTTATGCACAGTGTGGGAAAATTATTTAATTTTTTCCTTCTCTCACTTCCTCAAGAACCCTTTTATATTGCTTAAAGTTGAACGTTACTGACCACTGGTCACTGGTCAAACTAGAAAATCTTTTCGTCTTAACCCTCCTCACTATCTTTCGCATGAGAAACTTTTCTCCTCACGAAAGAACATTCTAAAATCCTTCAAATCGCATTACAATCACACAAGCGTCTGCTTTTTTCATGCAAATCATCGACGACACACCAGAAATGTATCACTCATAACAAAAACCGGACGTGACCATATGAGGTCTAAATATTTTAATAATTTACCATTGTCTCGAAGAAATCCCCGAAACGGAATCGAAGCGCATCTCTTTAAGGAAGAGAAAAAAAGGTCGCAATGTGTGTGCGCAGGTAATCTTTGTGTATCATCAATGCTAATGGATCTTCTTTTTTTTCTGCGCAAGAGCAGCCGGATAAAATTATCTCTCCGAATATCATGTGTCTGTCTTTTCTTCCATTCTTCCAATCTCACGAGAACAAAACGCAGAATTAGCTAAATTAAATCGAGAGTCCCGACATCAACTTTTAACGCAGAGATTTGTAAAGAAAATTTAATAGTAACTCGATACTTTTTCGCTTGCTGCTCATGTCGAAATACTTCTTAAGAAGTGAAAATGCGAAAACATTACATGCGAGACCTCCGGGAGGTTAATGTCTGTGAATTTTGATATTATTTGTGAGCATTAGGAGGGAATAGATTATAATAGGGATGGAAACTATTTAAAATATATTTCTGTGATGATTTAAAAACTATTTTTAAGATTTTTTAAATTTAAATATTTTCAACTCAAATGTTCATCCCTTATTTAAGTTTAAAATCTAACGGATTCTTTGAATGGTCAAGAAATATTTTATGACAAAATTTTCATGCTTCTCTCTCACTACATAAAGTCCATCCTCATTCACATGATATGAAAATATTTTTGATAATTTATGTCCTTTAATTAAATTCATAAAATAAAAAATGATTGAAGGAACATTCAAGTCAACCCTTTTGCACATTAGTGTGTGTAGATCGTTTTGCGTGAAGGAATTTCAGCACCTGAAATATTCATGCATACATGATTTGATGGGACTCCGAAAAGGGTTTTTGAAAAAGGATACTTTGAGAAGGTCACACAGCGACTGGGAAAATATTCAATTACTGTTGTCAGTTAAATTTCAACGAGAAAGAGTAATTAATCAAATTAATTGGATATAGTCAGAATAGAAATTTCTCTAACGGTTTTTTCCTAAATTTTTGTGCAAAAATTTCTTCCCCTAAAATTCAAACGTGAGCAGTATAAAAGAGAAGAAAGAAAATTAATCCATAATGCATACAAATCGAGTGTATAAATATTTGAATATTCCTTTCCAGATATCCATTGAATTTCTCTCGCTCACATGCACACATCGATCATAAATAAAAGACACTATCCTGTTATACACGGAACCTTTTTCTTCTTCTTTTATAATTCTGATCATACTCAAACAAAAGCATCGGCGATTGCGTGTGATTTATAATCTAAATGAAAGGACAAAAAGTTCTTGCAGGCATGAAAATTTTTAAAAATTATTTTCCATATCCTTGAAGATGTGACCACTGGTCAATGAAAAGAAAATTTGGTTTTTAATTTATGTATGAAACGAAATTGTACATGGCTGTTATTGTAAGGGGTTTAAGTTCTTTTTTAGAAGATGTCCAGTTGGCGATTATTTAAAGACATCAGAGAACTGGTTTTCGATTTTATGAGGGTAAAAATTAGAATAACATCAGTGACCGTTACATCATCCTTGAGGATTTTTTTTCGGTATAGATTTTTATGTTATTTACTTTAGAGTTTAAAAAATTTAACGTATTTTATCACGACACAATTGAATGCTGGATGATTTCGGCAGATTTAATGTAAATGCTCGATTACAGCACGTGTTTAAAAGCACTTGAACTTCATTTCTCTCTTCTATAACAAACACTAATGCCTGACCTGGATGTAATGAAAGAAATGAGGCATCAATGTACGTCAATTAATAATCCATAAACAAGTGATTAACAAAAATAAGCGAGAGAGAATTGGAGAACTTTTATTTTCTAATCCGACGCGGCTCGAGAGTTATTTCCAATGTATAACATAACAATAAAGAACTTTTTTTATTTTCATTTTCAAGATGATAGATTTAAAATTCTCCTCTCGTCTTCCTTTATATGCGCATTCATTGAGCGATCGTGTAACAAAATGCTTTCAAAATATTTTGATGATTATATTAAAGGCTGATTAGTTGAAATGAGATAAGACGAATGCTCTTTTGCGTTATACACAATTTTAAAAATGAATTTCAGTGACATTTCTTGAGATAATTGAGAATTTTATTTGAGAGTTTTTGAATTATAAAATTTATGAATGGAATTTGGAATAATCTTGGGATTACGATAAAAGTTTAATTTTATGAACTTTAAAATCAATTTTAGTGTGGCTAAAAATTTAACGACTTTTTAAAATTTGAATATATTTTTTAACGGTTTTAAATAATATTTCACATCACCCAACATCCAAATGATCCCTCTCAATATTTCGACCGAAGGGCGAGTCAGTAATTACCCGGCCTAAAACAACGGCTAACCATAAAGTACATGATATCACGTTTGTCTTACAAATCGTTCTCAATCTCCGTCCATAAACAGAAAAACGTGAAAGATGAACACAATTCGTCTAAGAAAAAAAATATCTTTTAATTTAATTCTCTTTCCAGCTCTCGCTCTCTTCCACAAATCTAATCTTATTATTCATTCCACATCATCATCATCAGCATATGTTGGTTGTTGTTGTAGTAATTTTCTGTTGCTATATTTCACCACTAAAGAAGTTTATTCCCGAAAAATATTTTCGAATAAAGATTTTTATGTGCGCGCCCCGAAGAGTGTAAAGCGAATAAAATTAATTTGAGAGAATTTTTCAAGGCATTCCTCTTGCACGCAAAAAAAAGAAGAGAATCGCCTGAAAATGTGTGTTATGCACAGTGTGGGAAAATTATTTAATTTTTTCCTTCTCTCACTTCCTCAAGAACCCTTTTATATTGCTTAAAGTTGAACGTTACTGACCACTGGTCACTGGTCAAACTAGAAAATCTTTTCGTCTTAACCCTCCTCACTATCTTTCGCATGAGAAACTTTTCTCCTCACGAAAGAACATTCTAAAATCCTTCAAATCGCATTACAATCACACAAGCGTCTGCTTTTTTCATGCAAATCATCGACGACACACCAGAAATGTATCACTCATAACAAAAACCGGACGTGACCATATGAGGTCTAAATATTTTAATAATTTACCATTGTCTCGAAGAAATCCCCGAAACGGAATCGAAGCGCATCTCTTTAAGGAAGAGAAAAAAAGGTCGCAATGTGTGTGCGCAGGTAATCTTTGTGTATCATCAATGCTAATGGATCTTCTTTTTTTTCTGCGCAAGAGCAGCCGGATAAAATTATCTCTCCGAATATCATGTGTCTGTCTTTTCTTCCATTCTTCCAATCTCACGAGAACAAAACGCAGAATTAGCTAAATTAAATCGAGAGTCCCGACATCAACTTTTAACGCAGAGATTTGTAAAGAAAATTTAATAGTAACTCGATACTTTTTCGCTTGCTGCTCATGTCGAAATACTTCTTAAGAAGTGAAAATGCGAAAACATTACATGCGAGACCTCCGGGAGGTTAATGTCTGTGAATTTTGATATTATTTGTGAGCATTAGGAGGGAATAGATTATAATAGGGATGGAAACTATTTAAAATATATTTCTGTGATGATTTAAAAACTATTTTTAAGATTTTTTAAATTTAAATATTTTCAACTCAAATGTTCATCCCTTATTTAAGTTTAAAATCTAACGGATTCTTTGAATGGTCAAGAAATATTTTATGACAAAATTTTCATGCTTCTCTCTCACTACATAAAGTCCATCCTCATTCACATGATATGAAAATATTTTTGATAATTTATGTCCTTTAATTAAATTCATAAAATAAAAAATGATTGAAGGAACATTCAAGTCAACCCTTTTGCACATTAGTGTGTGTAGATCGTTTTGCGTGAAGGAATTTCAGCACCTGAAATATTCATGCATACATGATTTGATGGGACTCCGAAAAGGGTTTTTGAAAAAGGATACTTTGAGAAGGTCACACAGCGACTGGGAAAATATTCAATTACTGTTGTCAGTTAAATTTCAACGAGAAAGAGTAATTAATCAAATTAATTGGATATAGTCAGAATAGAAATTTCTCTAACGGTTTTTTCCTAAATTTTTGTGCAAAAATTTCTTCCCCTAAAATTCAAACGTGAGCAGTATAAAAGAGAAGAAAGAAAATTAATCCATAATGCATACAAATCGAGTGTATAAATATTTGAATATTCCTTTCCAGATATCCATTGAATTTCTCTCGCTCACATGCACACATCGATCATAAATAAAAGACACTATCCTGTTATACACGGAACCTTTTTCTTCTTCTTTTATAATTCTGATCATACTCAAACAAAAGCATCGGCGATTGCGTGTGATTTATAATCTAAATGAAAGGACAAAAAGTTCTTGCAGGCATGAAAATTTTTAAAAATTATTTTCCATATCCTTGAAGATGTGACCACTGGTCAATGAAAAGAAAATTTGGTTTTTAATTTATGTATGAAACGAAATTGTACATGGCTGTTATTGTAAGGGGTTTAAGTTCTTTTTTAGAAGATGTCCAGTTGGCGATTATTTAAAGACATCAGAGAACTGGTTTTCGATTTTATGAGGGTAAAAATTAGAATAACATCAGTGACCGTTACATCATCCTTGAGGATTTTTTTTCGGTATAGATTTTTATGTTATTTACTTTAGAGTTTAAAAAATTTAACGTATTTTATCACGACACAATTGAATGCTGGATGATTTCGGCAGATTTAATGTAAATGCTCGATTACAGCACGTGTTTAAAAGCACTTGAACTTCATTTCTCTCTTCTATAACAAACACTAATGCCTGACCTGGATGTAATGAAAGAAATGAGGCATCAATGTACGTCAATTAATAATCCATAAACAAGTGATTAACAAAAATAAGCGAGAGAGAATTGGAGAACTTTTATTTTCTAATCCGACGCGGCTCGAGAGTTATTTCCAATGTATAACATAACAATAAAGAACTAACTTCGATTTATGAACACCAAACATAATGTACATTGCTCAGTTTCAGCTCGTGTACACATATATATTTTTTTGAGCGAGTGAATAAGAAGAAAAAAATTGACGATAATAACAATGATGGACATGAAACTGAAGATTAAAACACTTAACGTTCCTTTATCCCATATGAGCATCTCCCCACAAAGCTACACACATACTTTTTTGCCATCATCGAAATTGCACTGTCATGACATTCCATTTATGAAGGAAAGTCATCGATTGGCATCGTTAGATAGACACTATATGTATGGGCATGAATTGAATTTTGACACTCTTTCTCGGGCTATTGAGCACATTCCGTTGGATAGACTTTTTTTTTATTATTTATTAGATATTGAAAGAAATTTCTCTCAACGCGATGCACAATGGTCGTGTAATGAAACGCTTTGATGAAAATTTTGGAATTTAGAAGTTTGGAAAATGTTTGGAAGTTATGAAAATTATTATTTTGATATAAAAATTCTCTAATTTATTTACAAGCGACATGAGTAACAAAATTATTAATTTAAAAAAATTAATTTTTAACAACGCTACTTTGTCATGACCCCCGAAACGTCCCTAACCCCACAATAAATTGTTCGTCCTTCACACTAAGTAGCGCGATGACGACGAAAAGGAAGAAGTCACACACATATTGTCGTTTTTGTTTGCGGAGAGTAAACAAGACAATCATTAAATGTAATTTTATTTGCTTGAAAGATTAGAGCATCATCGTGTACCTGAGAATCAGAGAGAGAGAGAGACGACGTTTTTCGGTACATCCCAGTATTAACGGGTGATAAGAGTGAAAAAAAAACTATTTTGCATATCGAAACAATAGAGCGAGACGTACACACAAAACACACATAGGATCTTTTATGTTCATGGTGAGAAGAATAGAATGTTATGTCATTAAGGAAAACGATCTCTTGGGCACGAACAGTGTGTGTCGAGGAAGTCGATGGCAGAAAAAGGGGTTAAAAGGATGAAATAAGCAACAGAGAAGAAGAATTGTGAATAAGAATTATTGCAAAATATATTTCATCAATTAGGGATGCTTTCATGGGATTTTTATAGCACTATTTTGATGTGGCGGTTAAAACCTGGCAACGTCGTAAATCGAAGAATTCGCCGTCGGTCTCTTCTTTTCATTTTCTCATCTCTCACACTTGAGCGATGCTGCTCGGATATGGAAACCCACTGAGCTTTTGTACATTGCAAATGCGATACGAGGTCAAGCGTTATGCAATCGACATATTTTCACTGTTAATGCAACAATGATGACAAATTATCAATTAAACTTCCTCATCACTTCCTCTCGCTCGAGATTCTCTTCCGAGATTCATTTGCTAAATTACAGCGCGCTTCTGTGCATAATTTCTTTATTCATAAATCAATTAAGGTCGCGATTATGTGTGCAATGAGAGGGAAGAGATGATAACTAGAATTAAGAAGTCAACATCAACACTTTTTCAACATGTCTCGCGTGGATAAAAATCACGCAAAGAATAATGATTAAACATATCCACACATCACAGACCGTATGAATGTGCCTGTATACAAACACTTTATGAATAAAGAACATTGAAGCCTGAAGTTTACGAAAAGAATAAAGCAATGTTTGTGTAATAATATTTGAGAGAGATCTATCAAATAAAATTGATGATCTGTCAGACGAATTAACTCGTACAAAGCGAAAACCATCAAAAATTTATCATCCTTCACGAGAGTGAGAGAAGTTACATTTATTAAACATAAAAAGGGGGTGTTGAAGGTTAGAAATGAAGTTCTTTGAATTTTTAACGGAAAATTTTTAAGACCAACTGCTTAAAATATTTTTAAAAATCTAACAACATTTAAATTTAATAACGTAACGCGTTTAAGCACAAAAATTATTATTTAAGCATAAAATAAATTTTTCCTTCTCATCTTTATACTTTTATGGCTCGCAGGAGAGTAAGAAACTCATCGATCGAGGGTGGAGCGCTGTGCAATATTTTATCTCGAAGATTAATTTATTATTTTTTTATCGCTTCTCTGGAGCATGAGAAATGCTTATTTTTAATGCTATATGCAGCCTAACAGTTAGCAAGCCCTGTGTGCACATTTTTTTTCATGTGATAAAAATCGCAGTGCGCACAACAATTGAAAGGTTATCGACTCGCTTTACAGCCAGTAATGCACACGAGCGACGACCGATTCGGGAGTTATGTACTGAGATTTAATTTAATATTGGTTTTCGCCTTTTCATTTCCTTCATTGATCAATTGCTCATCGATTACAATTGTCTGCTTTCGACGTTCTAATTTTCTCACCATTGTTCGTATAAAAGATCAAACAATGTAAAAGTCAAATCGCGCTTTTCACTAGATCAATGCGAAATGATATAGAGTCACTAAAGCCTTTTGTTGGGCCAGACAGCGTATTGAATACTCTTGCGGTTACTACATTGAACTGGCAAAGGGATCATGAACTTTCTCGATCTTTCATTTAACTTCCGACTTTTAAAGTCAATATAAAGTAATAAGAAAAGAGACTCAAAGTGTGACTTACCTTCTCGACGCATTCCCATTTTTAGGCACTTTCGCAATCTACAATATTGACATTGATTTCGATGATGCTGATCGATGGGACAATTGCGATTCCCCCGGCATGAGTAGGTTAGATTTCTTCTTACTGATCGCTTGAAAAATGATTTGCAACCTGCAACAAAAATAAATAAATTTTAATATGGAAGCATTTCAAATTAAAATTGCCAAGTTCATTCATACACACTTGCCGCGAATAAGATTAATTATATTGACCTTTGCATCGCTGCGGTGGTAATTAGCGAAATGTTATAATTTAGTTTTTATCTCATCGACTTTGGCTGAAGAAGGAAGAGATAAAAAAAATTAAATCACAAAGCGAGAAGATGAGAAGTGCGAGAGAGATCGTGAAGGTTTTCTCATAAGCACACACTTTACATTATGTAACGCAGACAAGGGTGATTAATAATAGCGCAGTCACTCTTTTTTTTCGCTAGTTGAATTGTGTGGGTGGAGATCGACTAAAATTAAATTATTGTTTGAATTTTCTCGCTTACATTCATTATAAAATGTTTATGCCTCCCTTTTGACCATCACGTGGAGACCTTTTGTGTATGTTTAGAGCATTACTTTTTCTCATGTCTTAACAAGACCACGAATTACGCTTAACCTTTTTTGGAAATGAGCTCTTTTCACTCAATTGAATTTACATTAAAAGTCTGTGATTTTATTTTGTTCCTTATCGGGCTCTGGCGTCGACAATTTAAATGAATGTGATTACAGAAATTTAAAGGACGGACTTTATTTTTTTTTTGTTGAATATTTTTGTGGAAGTAAAATAAAAAATATTTTTAAAATTTAAAACCACAAAAAAATGAAATTGAAAAAATATTATTCAAAAAGTTTCTAGATTTCAATGATTGCTAATTCAGAATTAATGTTTTGATTTATGAAATTTAGGATTCGAACCTTGTTTTAAGATTTTCTGATTTTTAAAAACTTTGCGGATTATCAAATTTTTAGATTTTCTCATTTTAAAAAAATTGAAAATTTTCCACACAACGAAACCTAAAATTATCCTCATTCGCATGTTACTTAAGCTAATTCCATAGGTTATTTGACTTCCTGAACTCATCGCACTGCAATAAATGTAATTTGACTTGCAAAGGCGCTAAAAATGTAAATTTTTCTGCTTTAAAATTTAAATAATTTTTTCTTGTATGCAAATTAATTTCTTCAAGTGCGTAAATGTATTTAATTAAAGCCCCGTGATATTTGCACTCATATGGCGGGAGACTCATTATCGTCATTTGAGCCATAAACTGTCTTGTATCATATGTTTGCACAGGAGAAAATACATTTTATGAGTCGGGTCGTGTAGATCGTGTATGAAATGTTGAGTGTTAATAATTATGTGTTTGCTTACACTGCCGATGATATCATCCGAAAGACGTTTTAATGAGAATTTTCCATCAAAAATTTCTCCCAAGACGATGCAAAAAGGGGTCGCTTTAAATTTCCACATAAAAATAATTGTTCATATCCCGCCTTTATTTTGCGCACCACACACTCGACAGATATTAAACTCGCATCGTGTGATTTATCAGTCGATTTGTATTTTGCTCTTATTGTTTCATGTTTAAACACATATCAACAACAAAAAGATATTAAATTATAATTCCTTCGAGAATGGTTTTTTTTGTGAGGCTTGGCCGATGTACATTTTATTCTTTTTATGAGGGTTCGTAAGTTGTGTAACTTTAATTTATTTTTTAAATTTTTAAAAACTTTAAGTGGTTTTTAAAATATTTATAAATTTTCAAAAGTTACATAATTTACGGACATCCCAATGACCGAATGATGCGAACAACAATATGTGTTACATGCATGTTCTTTATATAATATTTAATGTTGCACGGTGCTTTATGGATATCCAAGTGCACTGTTAGAATTCATGCTCGCTTGCGTTTTTGGGTGATTTTCTCATGCAACCGTATGCGCTTAGATACTGCAAATTAGTGCTGAATCTCTCTCGCACACATGATGGAACGGATGATTCTGTGTCCGTTGCACTTTTTTTTTAAAGAATATACTTGGAAGCGAGAAACAAGAGAGGAGAAGAGAATTCACGATATCGTGTGGTCGATAGACGAAAATTAGGTGGAAACGATACGAAAAAGAAAAGAGCATAAATCATTGAGCAAAAAAAACATATAAATTATTGATGATATGGCCTGACTTTCAGCTTTCACATCCAATAATGCTTCGACGATGCTTCTCCAAACAGAAATTGCACTGCGCGATCCTATAAATTGACCGCAACAATGAGCAAGGAGAAAGATTTCATTTCTACTACCAATATTTCGTGCTCTATGTGGCTCTCGAGCGAAGTTTAAAAAAAAGATTCTAGAGACTTTTTTATGAAGTAAAGCACGGAGGAGAAGAGAGTCGAGAAATAACATAAATAACACGGTGCTGAAACATTAACTATAACAGAATCATGAGTGCATAAGCGCGAGAAAAATGAATTGCATAAAGAACTGCACATCATGTTCTTTACCGAACCGATTTTAATTTGAAATTTCATGCAGAGTGTCTTAATTATGAGCTCGCCTCAATTACTGTTAGAACATTGCAGTACAATTTTAATTTATTTTTAATTGCTCTAGTTTTTTCCCTCCGCTTATCATTGATGCAACATCGTTGTCAACTAGCGAACTACTGTTGGTATAATTTGTCACAAAAGAATACATCCGAGGGAATTTTTCAATTAATTCACTAATTACAAAGTTTCATTATCACGCCATCTTAATTGAGAATTCTTCTCATTCTGTTAGGGTTTGTGATGAAATTAGGGAACCAAAAATTCATTTAATTTATATTTAAGATTTTTTATTTTAATTTCAACGTTCAAAAAAATGTTTAAAAATTAATTTTACTCCCTAATTTACGATTCACCCCTAAAACTCATCACCAACCAACTTTGTCCATGAGAGTGTAAGAACACAAGTTTATGATATTGTTGCATGCAAACTTTTTCAACGCTGCACATATGCAAATTATCAAAATTATGAAATCAGTCCACGGCAATTGAACAATAGCTGTTATGATACTCATTCTTTCACTTTGCTCGGGCTTTATCTCTTTGTGCAGCATCAACCTGCATTTTTTTTATATATTTATATAAAAGTATATTGTTGAAGAGCTTATGAAATGAGGATAAACTTGTCACAACTTTATATGCGCACTTATGCTCTTGATGCTGCTCGAGCGGCATTTTCTTCATTTGAATCTCATTTTTATGATAAGTGAAGGATTTGTAAATATTACGTGACTTACGAGCTCTTTAGTATGGAGTAGAAAATGTGTTGTAAAAAATGTGATGCAAAAAGTAAATTAACAAGAATGTAAAAAAAAAATTTAACGTTTAAACTTGAAAATTGCCGTTAAACTTTGAGATTTTCAGAAATTATTTTCGACACTTTTCACGAGATTCAATAAAATTTCCGATTAACGAAAAATATTGTGACACTGGGAAAAAGTAATTTCTGTAAATTGAAATTTATTCTCCCCGTTTTGCGTATGAGATTTTTTTCAGAAGAAAATGTCCAGCAGTAAATAATTTCTTAAACTGTGCTGTGTATTTTCCAGCATGTTCCGAAAAGATATTTTATTTCCATTTTCATCGTCTCTCATTGCCTCGGTGCTGCTTTATGGAGACAATGCAGACATTTTTTTTGCACAGAAAGTACAATAATGGGTCTAAGCATGGAATTAAGTTGATTAAGTGCCCTCTCTTTTTTTTCATTAAAGATGCGCTCGTGAATTTCCTTTTCTACTTCTTGTGGTCGATTGTTTCAGCTCTATTTTCGTGTTGAGAGTTGCCCGATTCAAGCCATGATACACAATTGCACTTAATTCATCCTAAACTCTAATCATAAGTCAGAAACTTGATACGAAACAATTTTTTTGCGGAAGTTTTTGTACATAAAATAATGCAAGTTCTTGCGCTGTTGTTAGTTGAAAAAAATTCATGGGAAGAACCCGGAGAGAGAGAAAATAAATTTATAAAAATAAATCGTGACCTACGATCTCTCTCTTTATGGCCCGTTTTGAGATTTTTGTACTTTACATTTTCTTGCGATTCCAGTTTTTTTTTCTCTTTCATCCTCATGTCGATACGCTCTTTTATAGTTTTTTTTTCATTTTCAGTATTGTGCACATTTTTTGGATTTTTAAATCGCTATGTGTGTCAAAAATATAAAGTTCAAACTGTTTTTAAGGTCTAGCAGTCGAAATCAGGTTTTGCAAGATAAATTGATCATGAAATTTTTTTATCCTCAAAGGTTTGAAAAAATATTTAAATGAACTTTGAACGAGAATTTTTTTACGTGAAGGGTTAAAAATATATTAATCACTCACTCACTCACACACACATTCGTCGATTTTAATAATTTTACTCACCTTCGCATGTAAATTGACCATAGTGCTTTCCCGAACTTTTATCACCACACACGACACATTCAATATTTTGATTTTTCACATCACTAACTTGCGTTCCATTTGAACTTCCGATCGAGGACGATCCCGAATTGTTGTTATTATTTGCGGAACTATTATTATTGTTATTATTTGATGAATTTAATGATCCATTCGTGTTATTGCCATGCGTTTGTGAATGCATGCCATTTGATGATGAATTTTGCATTGGTAACATTTCACATTTTGAGGGTGTTTGTGATAAAAGTTCACATTTTGGTTGAGTTTGCGAGAGAAGCGATTGCGATGGTCCGAGAGTAGTCAGATCATCGTTGGTGATGTGATTCGCGAGACCCGAGTCACGCCAGCTAGAGTGTGGTGGTGGCGGTCCAACGAGTCCTCGCGAAAAGCCAAGTTCTAGTGGACTCAAGTCAGACGACTGACTGCGCGGATTAAAGAATCCTGAAGCGGTGGACGGCGAGGGACATAGAACACCCCCACCGTACACGCTTAATGCATTGTGAGTAATAATGTTGCCGGTTTTTGCCCCGCAATCTGCTTGGGGCCCAACACTGTCCAGAAAAATTTTGACTTTTTTAAATTAAAAGTTTTTATTAAAATAATTTTTTTGCACTTTTTTCACTCAGAATCTTTTTTAATTATTTTTTTTCTCTAATAAATTGCACACGAAAAAAATTATTTTTCCAAGTTTTATTTTTTCACTCGAAATATTATTTTTTCCTCAGAAATAAATATTTTTATTTTAAAAAAATCTTCGAGAAATTTTTTTAAGTTTCCAAGAAATTGATGTGCAAGCAGAAAAATTTAATTTTAATATTTTTTTTTTGCTCGGGCAAAGCGATAGAGTACAGTATCAAAGGCCTTTCAGTGCCTGACTGCCAGAATAAGTCAGTGCAGAGGTACACGACCCGACCCGACTTGAACGACCTGTTTACCCCACTACCAATTTATTTCCTTTCCTTCATTCTACACTGTCGTTACAGACGAGGCACGAACACACTCACAGACGCTCTCAACCCATCGAATCATTTCATTCCAACACTGTGGAAGTTTAGATTATGTTACTTTATAAGGCACACTGAAAGGCCACGCCTGACAAACTCAGACGTTACATATCGATTGGGTAGATTGCCGTGCATGTGTGTGCGTTTTTGACTTCTTTCCTTCTCCGACTCTCAATCGTTCGGCTTTGCACTCGGGTATCGAAATGTTAGTGTTGGATCATGTGGCAGGGCACTTTTGAACAACTTTTTTTTTCCGCTGCACGCCACACCGGGTATATCGTTTTGTGATTGCTCGAGTAAAATTGTGGGGCCAGTGCCCGGGGGTTAAAATGGTGATACGGGCGAGAACCGTCAGCAAACTCTTATCCTCATGGTAAAACTTTTGCCTCTCTCTCTTTACACATTCAAGTTTAAAGATTTTTCTCCTCCACTACAAATGAAAAAGGGAAATTCGTGCTATACTTTTCGTTGTCATCGTGCTTTAGAGATGCGGTCATAAATGAAAAATTTGTTTTTCGTAAATGAATATTTGGGGCATTTATAAATTTTTTTAAAGTCGAGTGAATATTTTCGTATGAAACATCGAGAAAATGAAACATTTGGAATTTATGTGGTGATTTTAAATTTTAGTCATTCGACTTCTAGAAAAAAAAATCACAAACACAATTTTTCATTTAATTTTTTTAAAAAATCTTTATTGCGCATTTGAGGTCAAAAGTTATCAATTAATTCTCGTATAGGCTCAAATATTTTTTTATTTATCAATTTAAAGACGAATGACGAAAAACTGTAATCAGAATGTTTTCAAAAATGACACTCGCTTCACGCTCAATTGACAAAATGTTGGTTGTTGTTGACTAGATGGTCATATGAGGGTGATTGACACTTTTTTTTGGAAGGTTAGGAAAAATAAAATAATTAAAATTAATTTAATTAATTAAAAATTACACGAACGGATTCAAAACTTATTTTTAACGTTAAATTTTTAAAATCAATAATAATTTTTAAAAAATCATAATTAATTTAATTCAAACGAAAATAACAAAATTCCTCCAAATTTAATAATGACATGAAAGAAAAATCAAACTATAATAATTTATTATGTCTCTTTAAAACGGTAAAATCACTCCGACGGCCGGGTCAAGAAGCATCAATAAAAATATTTAAATTTGATGTTCATAAATGAGATGTCTTGTGAGTGTGGAAGACCTCTTAACCTCCTGTAGCTTCAGCTTCCCCGAAGATCAGAAGATATTCAAATTTTTAATATCACACTGCATCTTCATCCCCTTTATTGAACAACGAAAGGTCAACTGAAACACGTTATTTCCATTTTTCTTACGGTTATTTTAGTGCATTAGAGAAGTAGAGAAGAAAGAAAAAATATTTAAATATCGTCGAGAAGCATTAATCTTTCTTATTTGGTGCGATTGAACAGATGCTGCTCACATAACTGGACATTGCCTTTGCTACTGACTGACCCCTAGAAATGAAATCACCCTTCAAAAAAAAAGATTTACCTTGCGCAAGTCCGTTGCTGTCGATGTCCTTCCTTCATTCTTTTCTCTTCTTCTTCTTTCCATTCAAATCCTTACACCAAACATAGACATAAAGTTTTGTTTTTGTTCTCTCTCTCTTTTGAGCAGACCCAATATATCCGAATCTGCGTGAGAAAATTATTTAAATTAAAAATCTTCCTTACTTTTATATTTTTTCGGAAACTCATAAATCCGATTTTAATGAAGCGAATCGATTTCAATGTGGTTAATAAATTTCATCATAGTTGAATGGACAAAAATACCAAAATTGTTTTTGTGGAGCAATTTTTTTTCGAGATCAAATGAAATTTGACCGAGTTGTGCTGCAGAAAATTTAGAAGAGACACACTTGAAAAATGTCTTTTATTTTTTTTCTCTTGTTGAGTTCAAAGTGAATTTTTTCTCCAAGTCGACATGTGAAAAATAAATCAATCGTAAATGTCGCGATTGTTTTTGCACGAGCATTTCACTTAAGAATTTCTTCTAAAATAGATTTTCTGGAATTTTTTTCTGTGAAGTGCATAAAAATGTCATCGAAGATCGTCTGTTAACTAAAAAAATTTCAAGCGTGTCGAGTTACAGCTGAAATTCGAAGACGAACATGAGATAAGAAAAAATAACTTCTCACACTCTAAAAAGTCGCAATATTTACCCGAAAGATTATCGCAACTGTCATAAGTGGTAGCGCTAAAATCACTTGTGGCCTTTTTTGTGAGAAAATTACACACGTCTCAAAGACTGAGAATTATAATTTTGACAGCAGCACAAATACTTGAATTATCGTTGCACTTAACCGCAGCTTCACCTTGCCGCATTTCTCATATGTGTTGTGAGACGATGACAATTCTTTTTCCGCTGTTAAGTCACCTGAACTTTGTTGACATTTTAATTAAAGTCATTTTGTAAAGCTTTTATGAGATTATCTCAAAGACAAGTTTCGCGCTCATTCATGGAGAATATGTGCAAGGTGCATAGAGCACATGGCGGCGTGTTCATTATGGACTTAATTTGAGAGCATTTTTATTGGTTCGGGAAATTAGAAAAAAATACTTAATTTAAAAAATGTTTAAGTAGAAAAATTAAAAAAGATCAAAAATAATTTATGAAGTCGAGACGATTTAAAAAAAGACACCGCAAAATATATTTTTTAAGGGTTTAAATGCAACTTATTTCGCTCACTTGATTTTCAAAAACTGTCATCGACATCCGATTATTTGTAAGTGATTTCGAACCCCTTTTTTAAGAGATACAAAATAAGCATCGTGATTCTATTATCGAATAGGATTTTCACACTTTATTAAAAAAGATACAAAACATACAATGAAAGGATTAAAATTTTCTATTTATTGAAAAAAAATCTAGAAATATTTTATTATTTTTTCCCAACACATTCAATGTCCGCGTGGCTTCTGATTTTTGGAATATTTAACATCTAATAACGACCTAAACAATTAAAACCCGTAAAAAGGAGGGTGTTGCAATTTCCATGACAATGATAGATTACATGCGAATCTAAATATTTGAATGAAAGTAGCCACAGTTACGCTTTATAAAATCCAATCAATCACGAACTCGTTATTGTGCGATAAAATTGCAAAATAAAAGTTTACAAGAAATTTTCAACCACATAAATTCCCCTCATCTTATTCTCCTTATCTTTCCGTTGCAATCTTGCGCCTTTTTCAATGGCCATACAAATAGAATTGAGGACGATTTCTGATGTGGTAACTGTAATATTGTCGATGTCCTTTTCTAAACAAAAGATCTTCGATTCGAATCGAATTGCGGAAATATTTTTTTTTGAGGGTGAAATTTAGGCAAGAACCAGCATCGACTTGATCGATTGTGGGAAGAATGACTTCCGTGTGTGTGCGTATTTTATCATAAAGCAATTTCTTTAAATTATTTTTTGAATGCCGCTGCAATCTGTTGGCGTTTTTTTATGCGAAAATTATTGAATGCAAATTTCACTCTTCGACACATTCGAGTGCACAGAAGGAAACTTTTTGAGTGCCATTTCTTGTATCACATCATGCAAAAAGTGTCGCATGTAACACATTTGAAATTCATACCATGTTCGCTGCATAAATTTACTTCTTCTTCTTTTTTATGCGATATCATTTTGGCACCCCACAGGAATTTTTTAGCATTTCAAGAAAATTGAATTTGAAATGGAAATTTTTGGAAATAAAATTCTCAGCAGTATAAAAGTTTGATGAACCCTTTTTTTGTTGTTGTTGAAAAAATCGGAAGAAGTTTAATGGCTTTGAAAAAATGTCCAGTACTGACCTCTGACATTCAGTTCCTCCGAAAAAAAAATAAAAGGTAAACCATTTGAATAAATTTCACATTTAAAAGCGCATTATGAGTTTTATATTTTTTTTATTCAATGTCCATCGGGCCCATTAGAGAATCGCCGTTGTCTCTATGAGCAAACAGCAAATCCTGCAAAACGAGTTTCCATAAAAGTAAATTTCCGTTAAAGTTTCCTTAAGAAATTTATTATCGATCCACTTCAATTCCTCCGCATGTGTGTGTGCTCGAAAAGAAAGAAATTTTTGATTGACACTTTCAATTCTCTCCACTGACAATTTTGTGCGAAGGCAATCTTGACAACATTTTCATTTCTCAATTGTAGATGAAATGTCATATTTATTTAAAATATTTTCTCCTCTCGGAGTTTTGTGCAAAAATAATGCGGTAATATAGTAAAAAGTCAGGAATTTATGTCAAAAATATAGGAAGGAAGCTGCGAGTCCCTCTCTTGATCCTGAATGATCTTTCACGTCTGTTATTTGAGACGTTTTAACCTACTTTTGACTTTATTTTTGTTTAATCAACTTTTTTTTGTGAAATATTTTGATTTGTTCTCGATGCACGCCGCAGAGTCAATTGAAAAATTTATTGATATTTTCGCAGCCGTTTCGCATGACGACTGAGAATTGCACTCAATTAAGTACAATTGAATTTCTCTCCGATTCGCGAAAAATTTATCAGTTATTGTGCAAACAGTTGAGACTTGTTATAGAGACGCACCAGCGACTGGCTCCAATTGCAACGGCAAATATCAAAACTAAAACTCGAATTGATAACAATCGGCGAGAATTCACTTATTTGCTTCTGTATGCACTTTTTGTGTGTGGCGCATCGCGATTTCATGCAAGGGTTGTAATTTTTAAATTCCTTTGCAATTTTTAAAATTAATGAATTTGACTTTTTAAAATACGTTAAAATATTAATTTTATGAAGTATTTTAGAAAACAGTAGAATTTAAATTTTAAAAATACGTTAAATTTTTTTTTCCATATTAATTATCACTTTAATATTTTCAAAACTCTCCATCCCTTGCGCTCACATGAAATCCAAATCAAATAGATTCGATTGCATTCATTCCCGTCATCCGCGCATCAAGTGAAAAGGCTTAAATAAAAATTGACGAAGTGGAAATTTTTCGCTGCTGTGATTAGCAAATACGGAAATGTCTATTGATTTTAATTATCATAATACATCCATCTAAAATCAAATAGCCAGAGAATTCCCATTCGGAAAAATCTTAATTACATAATTTCTGGTTTCGCTCACAACAAACATTAGGATTTTTTTTTCAGGACGAACGAGGGAGAGAAAAATGTATTTTTAGTGTGTGGACTATAATGAGTGTCGGTAGTTCTCACACTATGAGTTCCATATACGCACATTTATGTATTTTTCGAGTATCCTTTTTGGCAAAGGAGGCAAGTAAGCATTATGAAATGACCATCTGTTGATATTTTACGAGCCCCGGACTTTTTCCTTTTTAATCTTTCTTCAAATGTGAATTTGATTTTGATGAAATTATCTGAGAATAAGAATTTAAAAATTTTATATTTGCATTTTATGAAAAGTTTGAAATATTTTTAACAAATTTTAGAATTTTTATTTTTTAAAATTAAATTAACATTCAGATCTCGCACTTTTGAAAAATGCCTAAAGCTATATCAGCACAGCGGGAAGTTAATGTGGTAAAATGTATAAATTAATTTTTATGTCCTATAACGAGTGCAAGCAGATTTATTGAAAGATTAATATCCTACACAATGACACTAATGATTTTAGTAGAGGGAGGTCAAAACTAATTGAAACATTTAAGGCAATTTTTATGGTTTTCTTTGACATTTTCTTTTGTAAACCTATATAAAAAAATTTAAAACATAAATTTTTAACTTTTAATTTTTAATTTTATTTTCCACGTGTTTACAGTCGGTCAATAAAAAATATTTCACCTTCACTAGAATTTTTGGAAAAAATCACTTCTTTACTTTTTAGTTTGCCGAATTTTCTCTAATCCACTCTGCATATTCTGAAGCTCTCGTGTACACATCAGGCATTCCGATAGCACAGACACGAGTTCCATAGCTGACTATTCCAACTAAAACACCATCCTTGGCTAAAGGACCTCCAGAGTCACTAGAGTTAAAATTTTGTGAAAGAAATTAAAGGAAATTTCCGTTAAATGTAAAATATTTACCCTCCACAAGCACCTTGACCGATCCTTTAAAATTGAAACTAAATATTTTACGAATTTTCGCAAATAAATTTCTCATTTTACCTCGATAGCGTGCAAATTTCTCTCGGTCCAACATTGTGTCCATTTTTATTGCACTCTTCATTCGTGATTGTCGGTAAATTCGCCCTTTGGAGTCTATTTGGAAGAGGAAAACCTCGAATCATGCTCGTGTATCCCCATCCTGTCAGTATACAATTCTCTTTTCCACCTACATACGTCGTATCCAACTCAATGGGAGAAATTTTGTCTCCCAACGGAAATGGCGTTGATAGTCTGCAGACAGCAACATCACTATTGTTGAGTTCAACATATTCGGGATGTATGACACAACTTTCGAGTGCATGTCGCGAGCCTTTCGATTCTTCACGCAAATCATTTTCACCAGCAAAAACTGACATACGACTGATGTTGAAGCCTTGAATGCAATGAGCTGCGCTGACGATGTAATTCTCGTTCAGGACACTTCCACCACAAAAGTGAGAATAATTTGACTTTGGCTGTTGAAAGAAGAAAAATCCACCGCCACCGCCACGAGATTGCATTTGAAGTGACACTTGATAAGGATAATTTATTGGCGATGTTTCACCTCCGACAATTCGAGAATCGCCTTGCGGACTCGATGAATGTTGCTGAGTTAAAAAGTTTAATCCAAAATCACAATTCACTAAACCGAGTGCGAGAACGAAAACTAAATTAATTTTCCACATTTTTCACTTCACCAATGTCTCCTCAACTAGCGTCGAATTGAGTTTAAGTTGAGAGGAAATAAGTGGTTGTACTTTTATAGGTTCTTTTGTAAAAGTTCTTCATTCATAATGTTTGTTTTATTGCCATTAATGCACGAGTTAATGCGTGAGTGGAATCAGTAAAATTTGAATTAATGTATGCAAATAATTGCTCATACAATGGAGGAGTAATTAAAAGTGATGTAACGCACATATGCGACAGCGTGTCATATTTTTTGTGTAATTTATGACTGTCGGTGGAATGTGCTGAAAAGCTGTTAATTGTCTGACACGACAATAATAGGGAAATACCACGACAATGCCATAATTGTTCTCGAGTATGAAATTAATTATCGGTAATTGATTAATTATGCTGCCAGCATTGCCTTTTAGCTAGTGACACTGAACTTTACTTGCAACTTTTTTCCTTCTCGATTTTTATTATGTAATAGGAAATTAAATTCATTCACATTTTTTCACTCATTGTCACGGCTGATTTTACGAGCTCATAAAGCGATCTTTTTTTGCTGCAGCCATACAAAGTAATTAAGAGTTTTAGCAGTTGTAAAATATTCATTATTATCGTCTCTCTCTAGCCGTCGACGCCGCTAAATTAATTATCTGGAAATTGAGAGAAAAAACCGCGAGAAATATTTTATGAATTTGTCGTAATCAATTTTACGTCATTTCCTGAAAAAAATCATTGGCATTAATAAATTTTATGAGTGCATTAGTTATTGAAAATAAACTCAAGAATTTTTAAAAATTTGTGAATCTTTCTGAATTTTTTTATCCTTACGACTAGGGATGGCAATTTCTTTGATCACACGATTAATAATTAGAATTCCATTAAAAATCACAAATCATGCAAAAAGTTGGATTTAAATCCTCAAATTATAAAACGATTTTTAAACTTATTCTTTTTTAGAATTGTGAATTCAATGCAAAACTTTTTTCTCACTGATTAAATTTAAATATTTTAAAAATTCACAGACGTCGAAATCATCAAATTAAATTTTCAATTTTCATCACTCTAATAAAAGGGTTGAAGTGCGTGCAATTTTGCGTTTGCCTTCAATTTTTCTGGTTGTTGTCGCGTGCTCTCAATTCTTTGTTCTCATCTCCTCGAGAGAGATGTTTAAGAGATGTGTAACAATTACATATAAAAGGGGTGGTAAAGGGTGACAGTCGTAATCTCATTTAACCTTCTGAGTGTCTCAGCCCAAAACAGAATCGAGAGTGTTGAGCCCGAGGCACGGGTTAAGATGCTGTAAATATTAAACTCAAAGCCAGATGACTCCTTTCATATAATTTCCAGCATTTTCTCATGATTGCGAATTGTTCCGTTAGAAAACGGTCGTCTGTTATCTCTCGAGCATGAAAAGAAAATAATTTCAGGATAAAAAGATTTGTATCGCCTAATAAATAATCCATTCACTACAGACCTTGATCTAATTTAATTTTCTCTATATTTTTTACCATTTTTTTTCAACCCAATTTTTACTCAAATAAAAATTGCAATTTTAAAATACAAATTTGTAAAAGGGAGAATCACAAAAAATGATTGTTAAGTGAAGCATTAAGGTCATCCGAAAAGGTCAATGCATTTTTTAACGTAAACAGGAGCAATTTTTTTAAGAGGTAAAAAATTAAAATGAAAAAAAAATAATAAATCTACTTAAGGCGTGAAATGTTATAACAAGATTTCCCTTCAGCCGACATACAATGCAATTTTAATGCACTTTTTTTAGTGCTTCCCTTCTTTTTTATAAGTAAAAAAAGTGAGTCTTATTGACACATACTTTAAGAGGTAGTTCGACAAACGACAACAATGTGACAAATCAATGAATACGTTATTAGCTTGAATATAAATGAATGCACAATGGAATTGCAATATTACTTTTTTATTATTGTAGAGCGAAGATATGTTTTTTATCTTCGTCATGCATAATTTGCAATTTTACGTTAGATGTAATTTAAAAGACGGTTGAAAATGTCCTCATCGGCTATAAATCAGAGCGAGGAAGAAAATTTAAAGACAGGGTCGAGAAATTATTTTATGCATAAATAGCAAAAATTCCCATCATAACTCGGAAAGGAAGGCCCTTAAACTCATTTTGTGTCGTCCTTTAGAGAAAAGATATCAAAAATTATTAGAACGTGAAAATTCAAGTTGAAATTCAATTTTAATAATAATTTTAGGAATTTCTCGTGCAAAAGCCAGTTTTGAAGTAAAATGTAATTTTGCATAAAAGCAAAAAAGCCCTCTTTATTGTCCCTGCGACACAAAGTGAATCACATCTCCCCTTCACATTAATCAGTATGCGGACTTGCAGCGAAGATTATGGGAAAAGATCTAGAGCATAAGGAGGAAAAAATTTAAATTTTTTTTCGGGGTTCTTTTCTTGAGAAATTTAAATTTTTATGTTGCATTTTTGTGTAAGTCTTTCACACATGTTCTCATGATGACCCTTGTGACTTTTTTTCATTTAAATTTCTCGCATAACATTTTTCTCTATTCTGAATCAGTCCAATCAAGCGAAGAACATGTAAATTATGAATCCTTGATTGAACATAATAACTTCTACCTTTTACAATTTTCTGCATTTACTTTTTTTAATTACCTGCAAAAAACCCCCGAAATCAATGTCTCTTTGTCTTCTTTCAGAAAATCTCTTTTATGCATTCACGATGAGTCGCATAAATTGAAAAATATGCGCGAGAGTTGATTGAAAATATGAAAATTGGAAAATTCGAATCAGATGAAGATTGGCATTGAATGTGTGGATGCAAGGGATGAAATGTTAAAATATAATTTTTTTTCAATTTTATTACATCTTTTAATGTAAAAATATTTTTGACTTTCAAAGTTAAGAACTTACAAACTCAATGTCCTTTCCTCGAAAATCTCGTTACTTACCGTCGAAATTGAAGTTGCGTGCTTCATCCATTTATATTTTCTCTCTCTCCTGTGAGAACGTACATAGAATCAGGAAGGAAAATGAAGTGTTCATGTCGCGCAGAGAATTACAAGTCTCATGAGAAAAATCAGGAAAAAAGTTTCCGTCATAAATTCCCGTGAATGTGGTTGCGAGACATAATTTTTATTTCCACTAAAAAATGTGCAACCACTAAATTCCAACAATTTTTCGTGTGTGTGTCCTTATGCATATATAGATTGCCACCCCTGCAATTCATGCGTATCACAATATTAAACATAACGACATGTAGTTTCCATATATGAGTGGATGTGATATAATTTTAAAAGAATGATTTTTTTTATTTGAGGTTTAAAAAATCAGAATTTTTTATCACATTTTAAAAATTCCAACTCGAATGTCTTCCTCATGAATTTAAAATACCACAAAAATCAGCACTGCTTTTTTAACATCAAATTCCCTCCACAAAAAAAGGAGTTGGAGTTGAGTTTGAAAAGATTTATTAAGTTTAAGATTTTCAAAGTTAATTAAAATGTTTTATTTTCTCCGCGAATGTGCTGAAAAGAATGAAAATTGAGATAGCGAGAAAGATGAAGAATTTCACTTAATTATCGCGTAACAATTGTTTCGGCAACACAAAAGGGGTTGGTGGTTGGATCATGTTAAAGCGTTACATGAGTTTCATTTGATTTTTTTCGTTGACACCGAAGGAATTTTTTATCTCTTGAATAAAATAAATCAAAACTGTCCCTCTTTTTTTTGTAAGAAATTTCAATAAATTTTCGATATGCAAGGACATAAATATGTTGACAAGCATAACAATTGCCACTTAATTGAAACAAATTTTTTTTATTATTTTGCAAAAATGTGCATTTTTTGTGTAAAATTAAAAAAACACAAATTTACCCTCAAAAAAAATTTATTTATGTGAGTCAGAGAGGGGAAAAATCAGAGACGAGATATCCCTAAAATGTGGGATAGGGTCAGATGAGATTATAGTTGAAGATAGTCGCCGCTGTTTTATGTGACGCAACACATTTAATTGATGTCAGAAATTCTTCAATCAATTTCCATGATATTGCCACTGATGTGTGTCCCAGTTTCATACAGCAATAAGAAGCAATTAAACCAATTAGTCTTTTTCTATCTTCAAACATGTGATCGCTGATGTTTGTCCACATACATATACGAAATGCCATCATCATTCGTCATGTGGGTGCATTAATTGATGCACATTTTTTTAAATTTATATGATTTATAAACGAATTCGATGTTCACATACATTTAAGTGCACTCTAGCGTGTGTTTGATGGCAAAATTTTTAGTGAGTACTTAATGGAAATACTTTATACCACTTGACAGTTTGATTTAATGTAATTTGATACTTTGAGCATTTTTTTCACCCAATAAAAAAGTGCTTTTGTCGCCCTCTCACATTGTCGATGGAGATTCTCACTTTTATTGACCGAGGGGTGTTAAGATTTTTATAAAACATTTTCGTGAATGAAAATTGAAAGTAAAGTCTCGATAAAACGGATTTATGAATACAAATAATAATTTAATCTGTTTTAAAGAGATTCAAGTTTATTGAATTCATTTTAAAAAGACTCAAGTGCTTGAAAGTTCGATTTACTGCAACTCAAGTCTCATTTTATAAAGACTCAAGTAAATTTTGATTAGATTTTTTAAAAATACCTAAAAACTTTACACGCTTCCTTCCCTTGACCCATCCCTTTTCAAGTGGATTTCACTGCAGATAAAAAATCGTTCTAATCAACTAAATTGGTTCTGATGGTCGACATAAAATTACTTCACGACATCATCGCATCTGCACAGGAGAGAATGAAAAATTTCCAAGGAATCTTAAACAACCCAAATTCATTTTCAAGTGATATCTCGCACCAAATAAATTTTTAATTAGGACGATTAGCATTCACCACATGTGGCACTTACCGTATAGGATTTTATCGTCATTTGCTAAATTTGTATATGGAGAAATGCGAAAGGCTTAGAAATGTGTGTGACTTCATCTTGATTTATGGCAAGTAATTAAGCAATGTACATGGATTGTGTGTGTCATGGAAATTGATTACAAAATGCCTCACAATCTTCTTTTTTTCTCGGTTAAATTTTGCGGTTACCCAAAAAACAGTTGAGTGAGTGAATGAGGGTGGTGGCTTTGTTACAAACCGCATCAGCGTGTGTGCAAAGGGGATGAAAAATTTCAACTTTTTGTCTCTTTTCACCCTTTGATCATGAGATGCAACAATGGAAGCATAGGGATGCATATTAAATTTTTTTGCATCGTTTAAATTTTAACTTTTGAGTGACATTTAATCGATGATAAAATTTTGAATTCATGAATATTCAACATAGAAATTGATACATTAAATTCACTCGTGATACCCTTTCGATGTAACCGACAATCGGAGTGGATTAATTATTTCGATCTTTACATTCATGTCCGCTGATGTTGTCAAGAGTTTGATTGAAATATCTCTCGAATGTTGAAGTGGCTCGAAGGGTTGCTTTCACCGCATATTTAAATTATTATATAGTGGAAATTTGATATGGGAACAAAAGCAAGGAGTATGATGACTTCATGAAATGATTTCCGTGGAGATTCCACTGAAAAATTTACAATTGTTAATTTAATAATGGAAAAATCTCCTTTTTGTAACATGAAAAAATTGAACGTTGAGCTCTCTCTGTTTGGTTCAATTTAATTTCCTGCCAGTTATTTACACATCACTTCTCACGTTTTAACTTTTTGTCACCATGTCGATACTTTTTTTTCGCAAAAGCATGAAGAACATTCGCAGCAGACAGATTATCATAGATAATGGCTTCATTCAATTTCGATTTGGATTTAAATGAGTCGTGGAAATAAGGGCGGATGCCACCCCCACAGTGAAAACTCCAACACATTTAAAATTCACGCTGCATGACACGCCTTTTCTTCTTCTTCAACTTTCTTATGAGGTGAAAATTCTTTATTTTTTTGCTGAAAACTCATTAGGTTGAGAAAATTGTTCGTGAATTTACGTGAACAAAAGAAAAATCTTTTAAACACACACAATAAAAAATTCATAACCGTACATCAAAGTGAAAAAAATTCTTCATTGAACCATGCTACATGGATCCTTGTCAATCATCAAAGAGTTTTTCTCATTATCTCAGGATCATGTATCAAAGTCAAAGGCTTTAAATGCTAGATTAATAACAAGGATTTTTAACTTTCGAAAATTTAATGAATTTTAAAAATTTACATTGAATAATAAATTTTGTTGTTTAAAGTTTTTTTAAATTTTTGAAAGTTTAAAATTTAAAAATTTTTCATATGGATATAAAATGAAATTTTTCATCACTCGATTATTATTATGACGATGATGAAGTACCTCTTTTTTAATTACGAAAATGGATGGAAAATTATAACCGCAATGACTCTGCGCACCTGCTAACAATTTCACAAGATGAAACATAAATTTGCGCTCAATTAAGCATGCAAGGACAAGAAACAACATAAAAAAAATTCTCCCAAGATATCACTTGCGTCTCTCACTGAAACTTGACACCGGATTGAAAGAAATACCGGAAAATGATTTTACAGTTTCTTTAACCATTAGTTACTCAACATCTTACATTCCTATTACTTCACTTCATATGTGCGATCAGGATGTAGAAACAAAAAATGCATGTATAAGAAGTTTTAAATGAGCATCACACATGATTCCGTGTGAACTTTACACACGGAAGGGCTAAAGTTATTTGAACATATGTTGCACTATCGAATGTGATTGACCTCTTGATGCATTTTATTTTATTTTCTTACTCAATTATGTACAGATTTTTGGAGAAAAAAAAATTGTGAACTCTGTTCAGAGTTTTAAAGCTCATTAATTTTCTTCATCACTTGCGTACTTCATAAATTTGACCTTTTTCTTGGGTTTCAGTTGCAGTTGAGTTCCAGGACGTTTGTACGATGACGTCTCATGGAGTGGAACATTCATCATATCATCGGATTCGCCTTCTTGCTTGAGATCTAAGATTGCATCGTCATTAACGCTCTGACTTGAGTTCACTTTTTCGAGAAGATCAGTGTCCATTAGAATTTGTGATGGAATTTTCGGGAGCATTCCTGGAGTTTTCATTATGTTTTCAACTTTTGGTGGATTTTTCGGTGGACTTTGTGACATGCTCATTTTAAACAAAACTTCATCTGTCGTTCCCTCACTCGCATACGTTTGTCCCTTCGTCACTTCATCGCCACTCTCGTCACTACTCTCAGAATCTGATGATGAAAGAAGAATTTTGTTGACTTTCTTGGGCGGAATTTTACAACCAATTAAAGATTTCAATAGAGAGCTTGGAGCAAGTTCAAATGGCTGAGTTTCCATGTAAAAGTTTCCATTGTTCGCCTGAGTCGACTCAAACTCATCAAGTGATCGAGTATTTGGCTTGAGAGAATTTTGTTGTTTTGTACGTAATCGTGTTGCTGGTGGGAGATTAAAGAACGGTTGAGTCATTAAATCTAAATTTTCGTCTCGAGCTGGTACATCGTCTAAATTATCGAATTGCTCGAGATATGACTGAGTTTCCATTTGTAAATCTTCGTTAGAATTGTCATCCGGATTTTCTAAATTGTGATTTCCCTCTGGTGTCTCTGGAAATTCAATATCCTCAAGCTTCTCACTGCTTTCCTCAAGTTCCTCGTCAGTTTCTTCAGTTCCAGGTACAATAAAGTGAACCCTCTTTAACATCACGCGTGGCTGATTATTACTTATCATCTCAATTTGACTTGGTCCGATAACTTCCGATTTTTCAATCTGATTGTAAACGAGCTGCTGGCCGCCAATGAAAAATGTATCGCCATCTTCCAGATCATAAAATTGCATCGCTTTCAGTGCAATTTCAGATCCATTCTTGCGTAAGAGTAGAGTTTCCTCTGAACAAAGATCAACCAGTTGATGACGTTGGTCAGATGTCTTGCGTTGGATAATTGCATGTTTCGTTTGAAATGACTAAAAACAGAAATTTTTATTTCGATAGATCAGAAATTATATTTTCAACTTACAATATTTTCAAATATTTTGTACTGTGATTGCGAGAGATTTGTGTGCGGCTTGTTTGAAAAAAGAATCGAGGGCTTATCAAGATAATAGATTTCTTCTGTTTCTTGATTTTTCAAGAATGCCTGAAAATAAAATTTTTAATTTTGGCGGTAAATTTTAAGTTCAATTTTAAACCATTTTTATGAATTTAACAAACACATCTCGATAAATTCTTGAAACATACCATAATTTTGATGCTGTCTTATTACTTTGTGTTTTTAATTAAAGCGTATATCTAACTAAACTTTTATATTTTCTAATTTAATAAATTTTTCTTTTTGTTTGTGTTTACATTTTTGATAATGTGTCTCGGATTTTTTAGGTTTGAGTCATGGACGTCAAAAATATTCAAATTTTAAGAAACCGTTAGTTTTATAATTCTTCAGTTTTTTGTTTTTTAGCATTTGGCTCATTAGCCAAGTATCTATCATTGATGAATTTGAATAAAGCCTCAATACACGAATAGCTTGTCATCTCATGTTTAATATGTCCTGCTGATCTTCTTTCCATATCACCATCATAACGTCTTAAAACAGTATCTAATGACTCCTCGCTCGTGACAAAATTAACTCCAACTTCCATCAGCTTCTTTGAAAGACCTCGACCACTGTGAACTGAGTCAGTGAAAGCAACAGCAATGACTTTTTCGTCAAAATCCTCTTTGAATTTCTTGGCAAGTTGGGAAGTGACAACACCTCCATAAGAATGCGCGACAACGACTATAGAATTTGCATTCGAAGGCTGGACTAATTTCTTCCAG
Source organism: Tanytarsus gracilentus (assembly GCA_038502055.1). Lineage (NCBI taxonomy): Eukaryota > Metazoa > Arthropoda > Insecta > Diptera > Chironomidae > Tanytarsus > Tanytarsus gracilentus. Next base: position 423,642 of record JAXRKN010000026.1, on the reverse strand, counting down.
ACACTTTCAGCATGAACTTCGGGTGATCCACTGCCCTCGATGCCTTTACCATTTCTGAAGTTATCGTTTGTATTTGTAATTAACACTTCAAAACCAGCCTCTCGAGCTTTCTGGACGTAAGGCAAAACTGTTCCTGAATCAATCGAGTCATTAATTATCAAAGACCTCGCCCATTGACCAGCTCTAACGACACCACTGCCGTGGATGATGATCATGAGTTTATTGACATCCTTAAGCTCTTCTTTAGTTGAAAAAACGAACGTTGCTTTTTCTTTGGGAACATTTTCAGGGATGTAAATTTTGTGCAATCCATTTTCAATCAGCAAATCATACACGTGTTCATTGAGAACTTCTCCTAAGGCTTCATAGTGCTTTTGATTCTCGGAATGTGATGAATAAACGTCAAATTTGAATGGCTTGTCTGTTAAAATTCCAGCTTCATCTATTTGTCTCAATTTTCCATCTTTAAATCCATATCCGAACTCTTTAAGCGTTTTTTTAGGACTCGAAGACATTGCTCTCGTGATCGCGACAATAAACTAAAAGTTGAAGGGATTATAATCTTTTAATTACTTGAATTTTAATGATTTACATAAATTATTAAAATTTGAAATACTTTTCTGATCATTTGTTTTTGTTTTTAAATGTTAACCGATTATTGAAAAACAAAAAACCCGGCTTCTTAGTCCATTTGGCCTCTTCTAGAAATTTAAATTTTATAAATACGTTATAAAAAATTCACGCGACACGTGACAAAAATTATTTGTGTGGAAACGGAAAGGAAGGAAGAAAAGGAGATGAAAATGTTTTGTCAGTTTTCATAAAGCCCTCGAATAAGAAAGTGCATACAAAAAGAAAATGTTTTTAGTGAAGAAATTTTTGGGTTGCTTTAAAATTGAAATTGCTGGTTTTGTGTGTGTATTAGATGATTGTGTTTTGAGTATTTTGAGTTCTCTGTTAGCTGTGGACATGATGAAAAATGCACCTTACATAAAAGAACATCCCGATCTATTTAAACCCGTAAAATATCTAATTTTTTTGTACTCCACTACTGAATTGATTGCCGCATTGCTTGTATTTATTGCTTTAATAAAGGTATTTGAACTTTTTTTTCACTGCGATGATTGAATCATCATGATTCTTTAAATTACGCAATATTTTTAATTAAAGGTGTTAATTATAAAATAATTAAAAAATTTAAGAAAATTTTTATCGTAAAATTTAAAAAATAAATAAATTTTATAGTTGACAGCCCAATCTTTAATTAGTGAATGTTACGTCCAAAAAACCTGTAAATAATTTTGTTAATTTTTCTAGAATAATTCAACAATAATAAATGCCTATGTCGGTTACATGCCGCTCTCCTACTACTGGTAATAAATTAAATAATTTTGATGAAAATGTAACTTAAATAACTTCAATTTTTTTCCTGGATTTTCCAGTCAACTCTGGTATTTCTGTCTAATTCAGAGCTATTATCTCATATTTGTGCACGCTTTAATATCGCTCTACCTATTCCTCTGTTTATGCGCTGTGTATGATCAATTTTTCAGCAGCAAATCTCCCATCTCGCATGCCGCTGGACGCTACGGCTATGGTGCAATACGAAATTCCCGAGAACAGGAAGACTTAAAGTGCTTATAAGCAGGGATTAAAAAATACGCTATAGTGGGTCGATGCGAAAATTATGTCACAAAATCTCCCAGTTGCATCAATAACTGCTTAATAATTTTAAAAATCACATTTTAACAATTTTAATTAAAAAAAGGCACACCTGAAAAGTGAAAATTTGTGACATAATTTTTTTATCATCTCTAGAATATAAAATTTAGCAACGAAAATAAATTCCGTCGATTGTCACGCCTTGATAAAAAAAACTTAGCATAAAGTGGTGCTTAAATATTGCCTTTTTTTTATTTTCTAATTAATTATTCTACAAGACACATACTAAAAAGTTGTAACATCGAAAAATATTCCTTAATAAAATAAAGTTGTTGTGCACACTCTCTTTTTTTCTCTCATTCCTTATAAATCTATAATTCATTCATTCGTATAACCTCATTGTACAACGTTTGCGCCTGTTTCGAGTTGGGATTTGCATTGAAAATTTTTGTCGCATCCTCTCCAAGTTGCGATGAGTGTTCCTTCGAGATGAGTGGAAAGGAGCCGATTGTGATGGGAATGTGGACGAAAAGATTACTGTGAGGGTCATCGACAATTGCCGCAATTTTTATGACATAAGTGATTTGAAAGACACGGCAAGTGGCGTCATTAGATGGATTCAACATTTCAGGAATTCTCAAGAACTCTTCAAGCTTTATCGATTTCCTCGCCTGGCATCCCATTGCCAATTTGTAATCTAATCGGTACTTCTCAATGTGCTTCGTCGACGATGGATACTCAAAGTGAAATGAGTGGAGACCTTTTAGGGTGATTTTAGTACACTTGACATTGACATGCGACTGATTATCGATCTCAATTGAAATCAATACCTTTTGACCGGGACAAAAGCCACTGTACTTGATGCTCGCCTTAAGAAGCAGGGGAGAACTCTCGAGGCAGCACATCCAGAACCAACAGTAAGTCTTTGTAATTTCTTCACGTCTCGGATATTTGAGCAATGGTAACTTATTGAGATCCTCATACCGGATGACAGTAATTGGAAAACGAATTTCTTTGTCAAGCTCATGTGGAATGTCTAAGCACACTTTAATCCCATAATAAATCTCTCCATATTTCCCTTCTGAGCTGTAGGGCAAGTTAGTTGGCAGCTCATACTCGAACGGATAAATAAACTCATTCGGTTCCATTTCAATCACCATGCCATGCCTTTTGCCGAACAAATCCTTCACGTAGTGAAAAAATTGCTGTTCTCCCGAGAAACGATGCTTACCAATGTCCTTGGATGTTTTGGCAATGCCTTTGAATCGAAACTGCAACCCTAAACGAGGAAATGTGCGTTAACGTGAGAGGGAGAGAGAGAGACAGAGAAAAGCAATAAAACAGATGATATTGATCCGAAATTCAGACAACTCGTCGCCACGTTGTTGTTCAATGTTGCGAAAATGACACGTCAAGGTGTGGAAACTTTAATTTTTAATAAAATTATTAAAGATTTAAACTACACTTTATTAAGAATTTAAAAAATTTAAAAATCAAAAATTTCCACTCCTCGAACTTAATTGATGATTTGCAAAATTTCACCACTTCTTACCTCTCAAGCCCATCTTGGCTGCTAGTTTGAAAATCACATTTCCTTTAATGAACATGGAAGAAAAATTAATTCAACTGATGGGTTTTAATGTTCAACTCGTGCATTTACCAGAAACAACTTGACCGGGCGTATAAATGGCATTTTGATTATTATTCAATCGAATTACGATTCTACAATTCGCGTGACTCATTTTATTATCTCGCTTTTGATTTAAAAAAAACTCTCACACGATAAATAAATATGAGGAAAAGAAACGGAAAAAATTTTCCCTGCGTATGAGTCGAGATAAAAATTTCTATAAACTGACAACTTTTTTTGAAATAACTTTTTGCTCGTGCCGCTGAGAATGTGAAGAGATGAGAATGCGTTTGCGTAAAAGAATCGAGACATGTGGATGGAAAAGGAAATTTGTCTATTTGCTAAATGTTTTTCATTCACTTTTTATTCATCTTTGACAGAAAGCTGATTTAGTATAAAAAAAGTTACAAAAGTGTTAAACACAAATAAAATTCTTAATTTCGATGCGACTACTTGATGATGATGATAATATGAATATACTTATTTACTTATGCTTACAAAACTTGTGGTGCGATTTAAAAGACTCTTTCACGAGAGTTTCCATCGTTGTTTGCTCGGTTGCCACGTGGTGGTGAATTTGCTCCTTTGCTCTTACGTGATCTCTTGTATTTCTCGCTGCCATGAAAAACATCGCCTGTAGTGCGAAAAATTTAAATGAGTTTTACTTTTAGGCTGTAAACAACAAATTTGCATAATTTGATGGTAAAAAAAATCTATTTTGGACTTGAATTTTGTTTTTATAAAGATTAAATTTTTTGTTTAGCTTAAAGTTATCGAAATCTTTGTTCAAGAATTTTTGTTGATGCTGCTCATAAAAAAATAAAGTTATGACATGACTAAAAATATTTTCTAATAAATTCGACAGCATTTTGAGATGCTCAAAAATCAGATAAAAGTGTCACACATGCGAGAAAATAGAAATTTTGTTCATCACATCCCACAATAATGCTCACCTGTCCGGAGCGTCTCAATCAAATCATCAAACTCTCTTGTCTCCGCCTTTGGTTCCTCTTTTGCTTTGAGACCGAGATTTTTGGCCACCGAGCTGAGGAAGCCGTCTTTCGATTTTCTCTCTATTGTGCGTTTCTTCATCTGTCAAAGCGTGATCGGCATTCATTAAATGCTTAAACAATTATTTACTCTCATTTTACCTCAGCTTCTTGCCTCAATCTTTTCTCCTCTTCTTCGGCACGTTTCCTAAAGTTTTCATTATCGTTGCGTGCCTCAGCAAATGCGATGAGAAATGAATCGAAAATGCCAAAAAATTCTTCCGGCTGAACGACAGAGCCATCCTCGCCGAAAAGCCTCACAGCCCGGTCAAATCTAGTTTAGAGTGAAAATTAATAAATTAAATTTCAATTCATTTCTGTCACGCAATCACCTCGTTTTCATGTCTTGAAATTTGTCTTCGAGCTCCGCAAATCTAATCGACGCTTGAGCATAGAAATCTCGCATGACTGGAAGGAAACGATCGCCGGGCAATGTCGATGCCGCACTGCGATGAAATTCAATTTCTCTCGACACTTCCGCCAGACCCGTCCTCAAATTACCAATATCTTTGTCCATCTCGCCAAGACTGACTTTCGATGCGTCTCTGATATGCGGCATGTCTTCCTCCAATCTCAAAATGTCTTTATGCTTTAGCTCAATTATTTGGACGAGATAGTGCAGCAATGTGGTTCCTTTCGCTTTACCCGAACTCGCTTTTGTGTCCGCCAATTTATTTAACGATTGTAATCGAAAGCCAAACGCATTGCCTCTCGCTCCCCTATTCATGTAATTGCCAAGCGCGAGCACAATCTCAAGAAGCTTTCTCAAACGTCGACTCCGTGACACTTCACGCGATGCCTCCATTATGTTACTGATTCGAGGAAATAGATCATTTAGCGTGATATTAAAGCGTTTCTTGAAGTGGAGACTTTTCAATCGCTGCTCATAATGATGAATCCTATATTTCAAGAAAAAAACAACATGCGAGAGAGTGCAAGAAGAATATCATGAATAAAAAAGACTATTTTATTGTGATTACATCAATGAATGAAAGTAAAAGTGAACGAGATAATTTTTTTTGCGTAAAGAGTAAAGTTTATTGCGCTTTTAATGTCCGTTAGCTAGCGTGAGGTGGTGTAAATATTTGATTTTATGAACTTCCACAGGATATTCACAGAGAAGAAAAATGTTTCAAAACCCACCAGTGGGTGTTGCCGCGTAACCCATCGTAACAGATCAGTGTTTGAAAATCAAGTGCATAAAAAATGAGTTTAAGTCAATCCGGACACTTTGGTTAATTTGAACAGTTATAGCTTTAAAAATAAAATTAGTAGACAAAATTTTCCTTCACGGCATCAAAAGAGGAGTTCAATGAGATACATGAAGCTTTAGTTCTGAAAAATGGACATTATGGCTGTCCGTGGCAGTTCTGTTCGACCATTCCTCAAAAATCGTTTATGTCATTAGATTCCTGGTCCAATCACGAGTTCAACGATGCCCATGAAACCATAGTTCTGAAAAATGGACATTTGTGGCACTACTGACCGACCATGATGGACATTCCTCAAAAATCGTCAATGTCAATCGATTCTTGATAAAATCACGAATTCAACGAGATACATGAAGCCATAGTTCTGAAAAATGGACATTATGGCTGTCCGTGGCACTACTGACCGACCATAATGGACATTCATCAAAAATCATCAATGCCATTCGATTCCTGGTCCAATTACGAGTTCAACGAGATACATGAAGCCATAGTTCTGAAAAATGGACATTTTGGCTGTCCGTGGCACTGCTGGCCGGCCATGATGGACATTCCTCAAAAATCATCTATATCAATCGATTCCTGGTCCAATCACGAGTTCAACGATACCCATGAAGCCATATAAGAGAAAATTTGTATGAAAAATGGACGTTATGGCCGTCCATGGCACGACCTATGGTCACTGCCCAAAAAATAGTCAGTGCCTGCACATATAGACCCTAAGAGCTACCATCTGGCGAAAACTAGAAGTCTCTAGCTGGTCCAGGGACCGAGATCTCGCTTGTGCAGACGGACGGACGGACGGACGGACGGAATCACGAGCATATAAGCGTTACACCACTTTGTGGGTTACGCTAAAAAACCAAGAGGTAAAAGGTGTGAATATTTTATACAGGAAGTTTGTACTTATCTATCCAGGATAAACCATTTTAAAATTGAATGTATTAAAGTTCATTTTAAAGTACATGACCATGACTTCTGTCTTTTACAGAAAATTGATCTAAAATTCCTGGATTAAAAATATTTAACTCTAAATTTAATTCAATTTTATTTTTAAAATTTTTTGTAGATTCTACATTTGTGCACAATGAGCGTTAACATCAAAAAATCGACCAAGAAGTTTTAAAAATATTTCTTCCAGGAAATTAGCATCAATCCAGGAATGCTTTATAGAAAACTTAATACAGCAAATTCAATTTTGTTTAAATCTTCCTGGATCCAGCTGGAGTTGAATTCAGATAAAATTTATCCCTCATAAAAAGTTTAAAAAACCCAAAAAATCAACTTTAATCTTTCTCCATTCACTTTAAATTTTTAAAGTCCACAACAATAATTTGAATATACAATAAAAAGTTCACTTCCAACTAAAGTAGCAGCCACTTACTTTGAAATCTCATACAAAAATCGATCGGCGCGTGCAAGTGAGTCGATATCTTCCGAGTGTTCATCTAGCAAGACACGCTCCTCGGCAGTTGGTGTAAATTTTAATAACTGCTCCACCATATCGGTTGGTAATTGATCGTTGCTATCCATGGAAAGAATGGCTCTACATACACAGACACACACAAAAAAATGTTACAAAAATAAAATTAAAGTAAAATGATTAATGATTATTGAACATGTCGACTCGTTCGCATAATACACTCACTTGGAAATCTCTTCGTCAGTCATTTTTAATTTGCTGAGGAGAATTGTGCAATTTTGAGAGCGACGACCGTCGATAACGGAAAGTATTTTCGTTTTATTTTTACCAATCAATCGCAGGTCTTCAATGCTCGAGCCGTCATTCTGCAATTATTACTCAATTTATTCATACAATTGACACTCATTAATCAACACATGCATGGAGGTGGTCATTGTATTCACTTATTGTTACATAATTGGCTATTTTTAAATCTCTTTAACTGGATTTATCTCCACTTACCGCTACTCCGTTGGCTTTTTGATATGCGGAAAAGAGTTTATCGATTGACTCCAAGTCCATTGAGTTGTACCATTTGGTTTCATCCAGTTCCTTCCAGACAGTTCCCTCGACTTTCATGTCGGGAAGTTTTGACCAATTAAAGCTCTTAAGGGGTTGCGCTGACTGTGGGATATTTTTCTTGGTCAAATCAACTTTTGGCATGGGAGGTGCACCCATATTCATGAGTGGTGGTGGAGGTGGACATGAAGGAGGTGAAATTAGGGGTGCGGGAGGTGGCGGTGCTGGTGGCGCCTTTACGACTGTCGAAGATTCTTTCGAAATCTCCTTGTTGCCCTGGAGACCCGCTGCCTTTTGATCGTCCGGAAAACTTCCCTCGGACATCAGCTTTTCTAACCGACTTCTCTCCTGCTGCTCATGGACTAGTTTATGCTGCAAATCTTCCGTTTTCATTTCAGCATTTATCGCTCTTGTTAATGCTTGCGAGTGATTTGTGCTCTCCTTCTCTAATCTCTCTCGCATTCTCGATAAATTTGTTTCTAAATCTTCCTTCTCGCCGGTCCTTAAATCTAATTCGTGCTCTTTCTTCGATAGTTTCGCAACAAATTCTAAGTTTTCCTTTTCAAGCTCTTCCGCCTTCTTTCTTGCCTCAATCAATTCTTCTTCCCTCACGAGCAAATTTACAATTTTGTTAACGTCAATTTCGATTGGGGAGACATCAGGATTATTGAGTTTGGGCTTGCTGCCCTCGGATGGCAAAAGTTTCTCGAAGAAACTTTCAATTTCACTCGATGGCCTTTGGTCGCTCTGTTGCAATACAATTTGCTGTAGAATTCGATCAAAAAGCAACCAGTGATGAGTGTTGGAACTTGTGAATGGTAATAGAAGCATGTGTTGCAAGAGCGACACAAAGTGCGGATATGCGGGTGAGTAACTTAATTTTCGACGAAGTAAATCAAACATTTCAATGGCACTTTCAGCATCGATAGACTCATTGCTGAACTTTTTCGAGAGCTCTTTTTCGTCCTCTAATCGAACATGCTCAAAAAAGTCCAAATGACGATCGAGCGTCTCGCTCTCGAGCTTTCTAAGCTTCTCGATAATTTTTTCAATGCCCAACATGATAAATTCGAAGCGTAAATGTAATCGAAACTCGAGTTGATCCTCTCCCGCACCGTAGTTGACCATCGCATTAACCAGTGACATTATCGCCACTTTGAGATTAGTTTCGTCTCGATACGATCCGGTTGATCGGTCCAAGTCATTCATGATGCTTTGAAAGCGCGTGCGTTCAGACGCAAACTCTTGGAAGTTCGTGAAAGCGTCGAGTACTTTTTTATGGCCACCTTGCACCAAACATACGGCACCGAGTATTTCAAGGGCGGCGATTTTCGTCTTGACACTGTCACACGCAAGTGAGCGTGCGATAATGTCAATGGACGTTGGATGCTGAAGAACATTCGAACGGCCATTCTGAGTGAATGATTAAAAAATTTTAAGGAAGTTGATTAAAAAAAATAATTAAAAATTTAAATTTTTCTGCACGTGTCAAAAAAAAACATTTCGTGATGTACCAAAAATAGTTAAATTAAAAAATAATTTCTTCCTACACAAATCTCATTGACTTACCGAGTTGTTCATAAGTGCTTTAATGCATCCAATTAGACTCGTGTGGAGAGCTGAATTAGCAACAAATACATCCGTAATAGACTCAAGAACATTAAGTAAAGCTGGCAGTCCTTGATAGTCGATGAACTTAAGCACGAAGCTATGCGCTGATGTTCTAAGTGCAGTTTTCAGTGCATCACAAAGCGACGTATGTTGCTCGATTTTCTGCTGAAATTCATTATGTTTAGGCGAGTCGTCGTTAGACATTTTCAATTGCGTCGCGATTTCGCGCAATTTGTCAACGTAAAATTGCGGCGTTTTCTCCACATTAGAAATACTTGAATTTGACTTGCCGTCAGGCGAATCGACAGTTTCCACCGATAGTTTACGGCTGCAATAAATTTGCCATTTCTTTGCGCTCGGTAAGCTCATCATTTGAAGTTTATTGGCTTCAGAGAGATCCAATTCCTCGACGAGTTCAGTAAATTTCTCCTCCAACTCGTCTGCCGATGGCATGGGCTGGGTGGGCGTGAGGTTTTCGAGCGTAAAGTTACCAATGACGCAAATTTCTGGTGGCTCATCATTCTATAAAGAAGGAAGAGGTTAAAAACACACTCGCAAATGAAATGCTACACTCAAATGTCGCGACATTAATGCAACAGGTAGCAAGTTCGTTAACTGCGACTAATCGATTCAACACACCTTGTGAAAAATTCCACTCGAAAAGAGAGTGAGACACTTGTGAAATTGCATGCACTTATTTTTGAGCTAATATAATTAAAAATAATTTAGAGCCGCTTTTGAGATCATGTTTCTTGCTCAATTAACATGGTTAGGATTTATGGAATTTATTTCTCATAAGGAAGCCAATAGTGTTCTATTAAGTGAACATTAATTTTTATAGAGTTTAATAAATTCAAATGGGGGTCATGAAAAAATTATTTTGCAATTTAATAAAAAAATATCTGCTGATTTTTATCGCCACCCACAAAAGGTTGGCTTTTAAGTTTTTAAATTTTAATTTATTAAAATTGGATTTTTAACCCCTTGAATGAGATTAAATTAAATACTTAAAATCGACTTTAAGTGATTGAATTTCAAAAGCTTTTGTGGGCTTTCAAAAAAACATTTTGAAATGTGATATTTTTTACAAAACGAAAAATGTTTTTAAAAATTATGAATTCTAGCAAAAATGTAAAAAAAATTATCACCCCTTGCATCAAAAAATTTAATCCACACCTATCGCATTAACAACCGAATATTTCATCAAATGGATTAACAAATAGATAGCAAAAAACACCGGGAGACTGAAAAGGTGAGGAGGAGGCATTTTGGGCGATTAAGTTAATGTAGCCATCATTCGCACTGGAGAGTTTCATTCGGGGATATATAAAAAACTTTCTCTCCTCGCGCTACATGACTGTGTAAGCGATGTCAGTACATCGCCTTAGTCAGTGCAAAAAAGTATACAAAATAAAAATTGATATTGGGAAGGAAATTGAGCATGTACACAGCGAATAAAAGTGATCGAAAACAGAATATATATAAAAATATTTTTGTACTCGAAAATCAAGTGCTCGCGTACGAGCGAAAGAGACTTTCTCCTGTCCACATTCTTTTCAAATTAAAAAATTGTATGTTTCATAATTTTTTTCATGAAATTGATTGCGGTGCCTCCGTCGACTCCACGGGCATAATTGAATATTGACCATTCAACACTTACTTGCAAGCACCCGCACCAATTTTTACCGCGCCGAAAAGGCATTTTTCGATGGTAATAATATTTCGCAGGGTATTTTGGCGGAACGTGAAATGATGTGTGTGCGATTGTTGCTACCGACGTTTGATCGTTGACAGATGTTGTTGTTGTGCAGTTGTAATTGCCAGTTATTTCGTCTTGTTGTGCCTCTGTCGATGACTCCTCACACCAATTACTCCAAGTCGTGCAAAATTTCGGCAAGTTCTGCAGCGACGCCGGAAGACTGATGGAGCAAGATGGCAAATTCTGTAAATGGAAAAAAAGGCATTTTTGAGTGTCATCGCAATTCTTCAACATCTGTTCACGCCTCTCTCAATTTAAAAGCGACAACAGTTTTCATTTTTCGAATAGCAAGTGAAAATGTCATGAGGTGGCATTAAAAATTGCAATATCTTGCGCAAATTCTTTCTACATAGACTTGACTTTATGCTTCGTTTGTTCAGCCATTGTAACGAAAATTTTATTTATATTTTTTATTTCAGTTTGATGTTCACAAGAGGAGGAAACTGAGTGTGTGAACAAATTAAAAGGTTTTGGCAACAATTTAAAAATTATATGTCGACAGTTTATCAACTTTTTGTCGCCAGATTTTGATAATTAAATAAAATTGTCTAAAATTAAAATATTTAAATTTTAAAAGTACGTTAAATTAAAAAGATTTAACCACTAGATTTTTTTGCATAATCAATTTCCAAGCGGCGTCATCTTTCGCTCGTTTTTCATCTTCTCGAAAGCAATCGCACGGCAAAATGGATTAAAGACGCTATTAATAACCCAACTTCCATTTATGTGAGCCGTTTTGCTTACATTCCAATCGCATACTTTACGTAACTCTTATTCACGGTCGAGTCTAACTCTTTATAGAGAAATTGGTGTATGGAAATATTGTAAACAAGAGCAGACGAAACGTTGACTGCTTATTTCATGTCAGTAGTCAAATAAAACAACAATCCGTAACCATAATACATATATCTGAGATCAATGAAATGCATATAAACCGTTTAATGACATTTACATCTTAGAGATAGTTCAGTTATTGATTTGTACGCTCATTTCGTGACTTTAACACCATTGAGAAAGAAGAAAAAATAGTTAAAAGCTTGTAATGGTGAGCATTGAAAAATTTAATTTTATTCCCTTTCAAAATGTTCCAATTTCATCATTTTCAAACGATTCCTATAAGCCTTAATGCACAAATAAGGAAAAACAAACTTCGACGTTGAATGGGAGGTGCAGCGTGTAGAAGTTGATCAACTCTGTATGTTTAATATATTAAAAAAATCATTCATTACAATTAAAACCGGTATTTTGTACTCTCACTTTCAGCCCATCGGAAATAAAACTTTTTTTTATCTCCGATGTATCGTAATCACGTCATTGAGAAGGTGTTAATGCCACACTTGCAGGAAAAATATAAAAATACCGTTTTTTTTGTTGCTTTCTTTCAAACCGAGCTATTAACAATTGACCCAGAGAAGGAGGGTCAACGAAGAGTCATTTGCGCGACCAAAGGCTATTTGCACACTTAACTTTCCATGTACACGCAACTCAATTCAATTCAATCATCAAAATGGATAATTTCATTTTTCATCGCACTTAAATAATTTTTTTTATTAATTGATGACTTTAGCGTCATGATGACTGCCACAAAAAATAGCTGTAATAGAAATCAAAAATTTCACAGAAATTTATCTCGAGAGTTTAATTTTGCGCGAAAAATTCATTTAATGCTTTTAAGCTTGGCTTTATGGTGCTAATCATGGAAATCCTTATTAGTGCCATTTAACTAATTAACAAAGTTTGAGCGCTTTGTAATTGAAAAATTTTAATTAGTAAAATTAGAAATTTTTTAGAAAGAAATTTAATTTTAAAAATTTAAAGGAAGTTTTTTTAATGATTATTTAAAAAATAAAAATTTAAGAAAAAAATAAAATAAATAAAAATTAAATTTAAAATTTTAATGATTTTTCAAAATTCAAAATCAAAAATGTTGCCATCCCTTGCCGCAGAACTATTTATCTAATTGATAAAAATTTGAGTAATGTGCAAACGCTGATGATGAGAAAGAAAAATTTAATTTCACTTTTCGCATTACGAAGATAATAACATCATCGGCGTTGTATCGAAGAAAAAAGTAGATGTAATAATGATCGCAAGAGTCTCTCGCGCGCCTCATTGTTTTGGGCGCTGATGAGAGCACTTTTGTGCCCGATTTATTAGAAGAGAAAGAGAGGAGATGAAGCAATCGAGACAAATCACTTGCAGTGTGTTTTGCGGCTTATGCATAGCGAATCTTTCACCACCTTCCCATTATTTAGCTTTCGATTTTTACCTTCTGAAAAAGGCAGTTGGGCAATGGAAGCGATTTGAATTGAACAAAAAAAATTGCAATTAGAAAACGAAGCTAACATTTTTTTTCTTCACTCACATTGCATTGCAACATTATAGTGGGCAGTTATGAACATCCATTTAGCATACACGATACTTCAAGTGAACACAAACCCCGCAAGAACCTTGATTTTGGATTTCAATTAACGCCAATTTACACAGCCATTCAATTCAATTTTTATGCTTTGTTCTTGAAGTCATTTCTATTAACAGTCGCGTCTCATTCACACACTGGCCCAATGCCCTAAATTCTCACCGACAACACACTGACCATCAAAAAAAATGCATTCGAAAAGAGTGGAAAAAGAGCGAAATTAATTTGAATAAATTTGAATATTTTCCATTTCGTTTGTGAATTTTTAATTTGCTTCTCCTTCCTTATTCAGCATGCATTTCTTGTAAAGTGACATTTTGAAAAAAAAATTTATACACAGTGATCGCCGATTGAGACAGCGAAATTGATTTGAGATTTCCCTTTCAATATCTTGAGAAATTCATCATTTTAAGCTCTTTTCTGGTGAAATTTTATTTTTCTATAAAAGTTTAAGGTTGACGATATTTTATTGGAAAGGTTATCGTTGTCTGCTGGTGGTGCGTCGTGATGACTCATCGGAATTGGAAACTTTTGGATGCTTTTTTATGTGATGAGAAAAAAATTGTATTATAAAAAATAATTTATTATTTGATCTGAGTCACGTTCGAATTCTAGTTTGGTTTTTTTTCGTGAAGACTATTTGCATTTTTAAAGATTTTTAAATAAGATTTACAATACGAAAGCTGGTTTGACATTATTGACTCAATAACTTCAAGTTAAAAATGGCCAAATTTATTTTAATACAATTTTAAAAAAAACTGGATTTAAATTCTTTTAAATAGTTTTAAAAAATTTAATTGCCGTGTTTTCGTTATTTTTTGCTCAATTTTTGGACACAGTTAAATCGTTTATTTCCGACCAGTCATCGTGACTTAAGAAAACGCTAAACATATCCAACTTAAACTTTTATTAACTCAATTAAATTTTTCCATTTAATCATTCAATTTTAATTTACGGTTTTGCGACTTACTAAATGCAATTTATCCATTAAATTGTTGAAGTGGTGTTTTGTATTTATGCTGCACATTTTAACTCTTTTTTTTATTTCGATCTTTTCACCACTTAATCATGCAAAAATGATAACTGCTTTTTAATTTGAAACTCAAGTAATTTTTTTTCGCGCTCAGACAGCAGGAGTTTGCATCTTATGCAAAAATTATTCACTTAACTAGGAAGCACTGAATGTTTAATTACTGAAAGTTGTATGTGCACTTTATGAGATATTAAGAGCATTTTTTTCCTGCTTTTAATTTTGCTGTAAATATTTTTTTGTTTGCTTAAAACTTGATTAATTCTTCACATTCTGTTTTGTTAATGCTGTGGGTCGCTTTTAAAATATTTATTTTTTCTTCATTAACTATTGAAATTTCACATTTTTATAACCCGCGATCGATTCAACAGCTTGTGCACGGTGCCACAGCAAGCGAACGAATGAGAGAAAAAAAAGCGGCGAGCGAGTAAGTTGATCGAACAGGTCGGTAAGTTTATTTTGTTGGGAGGAAGAAAAGAAAACGAAAAAAAAATGTGATCAGGTGAACTTAATTGAAAATGAGAGAGGAAAGAATTTTTATAATATTGTCAACGGGTAAGCGTACGCTTCGCGTTGAAATGTTGAGTTGAGATTATAGACTTGTATCTAATTCATTTCGATTATGTGCAGTTCATGCTTTTTTCCATCTAAAACCTATCATTTATCTCGCGACTTGTGCATGCCATAATGGTAATTGGTACCGTCCGCAGACAGTTTATGCAAAAATCAATAATGCACTCGCAAATTTTTTTGCTTGCGGAAATCAAACATGACATCTCGCTTTTTTACTGACACACTAAGTGGTTTTACCAACAGAAAATGATAAAAAATTTCTCAAAAATTCCATTAGTATTCAGCGCGAAAAATGACTATTACTTTCTATCCCATTCAGAAAAAAAAGTGTATGTGTGACAAAGTTATGGTTAATTGCCGCACATCTCGAAGAAATTTGAATGTCCACGCGCATTTCGTATTGCTCGCACATTTTTATTCCTTTATGGTTTTGTGAAAACTGATTTCGGGGTGAAATTGTGCCTGAGAACGTGCTTGGGATAAAAATTATTTGTTTTCTTCTTTTGTTATGTTTTGACTGGCATGAATATGCTTTCGAACAATTTTCTGCTTAATTTCTGTTTGTTGATTGAAACGTGTGAAAAAATTATTTGAATATCATGATTCGAAAATTATAAAAAAATTTGAATAAAAATAATAAATTGAAGATAAATATTGAAACTATTTTAAATTCAAAATTTAATTTGCCTAAACAATTTTTGGCATTAACAAAGCATAAAAAATGTAAATATTTTATTCAAAGATTGCAATCATAATTTTTAAACAAACAGATTCGATAAATTTTTCCATTCCACTTCTTGCTGTGCAGTTTTATTTTTGACTCATTTAAGTACCAGCAGAAACATCAAAATCAATTTTACGATGGACGAAAATAAAAGTGATGGCAATGGATATATGAGAGTAAAATTATTACGAGAGAGAAGTAAACAACAGCTGTTCGCGTGCCACTATACTGGATTTCAGGATGAAATATTTTTCTCTTTAAATTCATACTGGAATTCTTTTTGTTTGCACAAAACCAGATTTATTAAAAATAAATTGAAATAAATTTATGCTAATCAAGCGACGGTACAAGAGGGACACGATATGTGTAAAAAATGTATGTCATGTGACTATAAAATTTTGCAATGACTCACCGGCTTTTTCCTGTCTCTCAATTATTAGGATATATCCTTATCAATCTGTGTCCTTTTCTCTCACTCTCTTTTTTTATCTCTCTCACTCTCACTCACAACAATATGCACGCGTTGAGATCAACGAAAAATCGATATTTTTTATAATACTCTGTCTGGTTTTTTCGTATTATTCATTCACACTTTAAATTTTATTTTTCCTTAGAATATTTTTAATAAATTTCCACATTCTATTTTCTTATGTTTAAAAATAGCTATTTTATTAATAAAAATACTTTTATAAATATTTTATCCACCCATCAGATCTTTTTAAAATATTTCCAATTTTTCGATACATTTTCCTTTCTTACGCGGTATTTTTAAAATTAATTCTTAGAAGCGATTTCGGAAGTCCACTTAAGTTTCGGCTAGACACAAATTTTCATACTAAAATTTAATTTTCTTTTAAAATCTACACCCATTTTCAAACCGAATGACTTTTCACTTCAACGAATATTAGAAGTCTGCAAAGAGTATAAAAGTTATGAGAGTTCTCACACAAAAAAAAAGATACGCATGCGTTAGGAGTTCCTTTTTGGAAAAGTTCTCTCAATATATACTTTCAGATGTGGGTAAACAAAAAATTTAATGAAGAATTGTTGCTCGCCCTAAGTGAGAGAGAGAAACACATGTTCGGTATGTGCATGCGAGAGACTTATGCATTTGAAATTGTTTCACTCTCATTTTTAATAATAGCGAGGGTTGATTTTATTCTCAAAGTACGCGCATATGGCACTTCAACATTGACGTTCGCATGCTGCTTCATGCTCTCAGTTTAAAATCCCTCTCTTCAACATATTAATCAAGTTCAAAAATAGACTCAAATATATGTATATGAGAAAAGAACGGAAAAGATTTATTTGCTACGAGAGCAATGTCAATGGCCTCATCTCGAAAAAAGAAGAAAGAAAAACATTCGAAAGCAAACAAATTAAAATTTCGATAAACAATCATAAAAAATTTAATTAATATTGCAGACGACACTTTAAAGTGAGATCGATGCACATTTTCCAGTATGAACACGCTGGAAAGCATTTTGAGAGAAACTTCAAATTTTGACTCCCCCACCCCCCAGCATCGTTCGCCGTTTTCTCGCTTGTGTTTGAGAGTTTAAGCTCAGCTAGCTCAGTTGGAATCGGTCGATCGCCCAAGCGCCACATAAAATGGTAAAGTGGATTTTATTTTTTTATCTTATTAAAATTTGATTTATGTTTTGTGAAAAAAAAACATTCCAAACAAGATCAGCTCTCGTAAGCTCAAGAGGATTGTACAAATTTTTTAAATGATTAATGCTGTGATGTCATCCAGTGAAAGTTAAAAAAATATTATGGAAAGACCAAGAAGGTCATTTAGCACGCATACAAACGAATACCTTGTGAATAAAGTCAAGTGCATCAAGTGCAATTACTTAACAAGCTACAGCGAAATTATTAATTTCAACATTTTCAATCGCAAAGTGTGACCAATTTGATTTAAAATTTTTACTTTTTTATACGTCTCGACCACAGAGATACTCAAATAAAAGTGAAAGCACAAACTATTACGTTCACACATGTGAAAGAAGAAAAAACAGCAAACAATCATTTATACACACGAACACGAGGTGAATGTTGTGAATGATTCAATCAGTAAATGATAAAAATTACGTTATGTCTCGAGATGTCACCGCGGGAAACGAAGAAGATTTTAAAGCTTCGAAAGTGGCTAAAAGTTCAAGGCTGTTATGAAGATGAAAGCAAAAAAATTGTGGTCATAACAAAAATCTTAACGGTCTAAAAACTCAACAAAAAAACTCTCGAGAGTCTTAATAGTTTACGGACTGCTGACCTCCAAATTTTTAAATTACTCACATGTAGATTTTTTTTTGTGTTCACTAGATTTTCTTTGTTTCTTTTTTTCTAGCGAATATTTTTGCATAAAAAATGATTCTTAGAAGTATTTTTCATGCTTTGATTGCACTAGTCGCCATCAAGTCTTGCACCTCCCTTCCAGCACAAACTCCACCACTGGCACTCAATCTTCACCAAAATTTATCGCCTCTCGATGTGAATGAACTGGGAAAAGATCAGCGAGTGAAAGCACTGCTCGATGTGCAGACCACAATAGATGAAGTCCAAAAGCTTCTCTCATCAGATCCATCGCTGCCGCGGCTAACAAAGTGAGTCGAGAAATTATCATTCATGATTTCAAAGAGTTTAACTTTTTAATTATAATTAAAGCTTTCATTCATTTAAATTTGAATTTTTTTAACCCACTCACCATGGGCAAAAAATTTAAATTTGCAATCATTACTAATGAAAATGAAATGGCTTATTTTTCTAAAAGTTCACCAACAAATTTCCAAACCCAAAAAAATTTTCGAAATCATTTCCCATTCACCCCTCCCAAGAAACATTTTAAAAAATCGCGATTTTGCTGAAAGTTCAACTAATTTGACAGATTAATCAGTGCTGGATATTTTTTTTAAAAAAATGTTATCTACGAATCTTTTATGTTGTACAAAAAAAACACCATTAATCTGTCAAATTAGTTGAACTTTCAAAATTTTTTAAAATAATTTACGGCTTTCCCTATTTCCCCTCAACCGATGTATTAATTGCTTGTCAAAGGTCCAAATTAAAGTATGTATCTCGGTATCTACTCCATCAAGTTCAACTATGTCTGACACCAAAGTTAACAATTTTAGGAAGCTACAAATCACATCAAAAAAAATTCTGTTGATGCAAATCGATAGAGAATAAAAAAATAAACATTTTTTCAGGAAGTGAAAGAGTAAAAAGTTAGAGCTCATTTAAGAAAATTAAATTTTCAGAGGGTTCATAGAAAATGGGTGCAAACATTCGATTCCTACGTCCGAAAAAATTGGTTCTTTGCATTTTTAGGAGGTTTAAGGACCAAACATTTGATTGAGCATGAACTTTTAGAAAAATAAGCCATTTCATTTTCTTGACTTTTAAGCGGAAAATTAAATTTTTTGCCAATAGTGCCACTCAGATTAAAATTAAAATTGTTTCTGAACCTACTTGGATTTAAATTTATTTTAAAATCTAATAGAATTTGAATTTAAATTCTTGTTGAAAAAAAGCTCAATATTTTTCAAAAAAGCTTTTCAATTTTTTATTAAACTTCCAAAAATTAAAAAAGCTCAAAATTGAGGTTATTAAATTTTAACAAGCTGTAAATATCTGTAAAAAAATTAATTACCTTTTTAGGGGTGAAATAAAAGAGCTTTTTGAGAAAGTCACGAAGACTGAATTCGAGCAGAGCGTTCTTAGTGGCGATGCCGAAAAGCAGGAATTCATGAGAAACTTAATTCTCGCTCTTCCGTATCACGCCGATGAATTGGCAGCAATTGATAATTTGGCAAGACATAAGGCATCAACGAGACCTCCCACGATTGAGCCTGAAGTGCCGGAAGATTTGAAAAAGCTTTTAAAAAATTATGGCCTTCTTGATAGTGAAGAGAAATCAATTGGCCTAAAATCCCTGCCAGTTCTTCTCAATGCTGATAACCCATCATCGCTTTTATTTCAAGACTCAAATGGCACACCAGATGCCCAGCCACTGACACTCGAAAATTCTCAAAAATCAACGCTCGTTAATGCTAAAGATTATGAGTCATTTAAGCCACTCACAGGCGTCAATAAAAATATATCATCAGAAATGGATTCATTCTTCAAACAATTCGGTCTCAATCAACGCGGTACAACAAAGCGGCCGAGAAATGATGGCAAAAATTACAACTCATCATTGCCATCAATCGACTCATCATACTTAACTCCAAACTTTTCGAAGCTATTAAGCAACATTGGCATAGCCACGATTGATGACGGCAAGAATAAAAATCAACTCAAAAAGTTGAGTTCGAATGTGAATAGACCTGCAAATATGAAAGCCAAAGAAGATGATTTTAGAAGGCTTGAGCAACTTTTGGACACGATTAAAGAGTTGGAAAAATTAAATCCATCAGAGAATAAGGCGAGCAGTTCGAGCATTGACCCGGTAAAGTACACCATAAAATCGGGTGCTCAAAGAAATGGCGTTAAGAGACAGCAGATGACAGATGAACCTACAAAATTGAGTTTATCCATCGACGCACCACTGCTTGAGTCCTCACTCGAGTCAACTGACGATGGTGATGCCAAAATTAAAGTTACGACCACAACTGAAGCTCCATCGACCACCACAACGGAGTCTTCTATCGATGAGTCCTCAACCACCGAAGAATCAAAGAAAAATACACTCGAAGATGAAATCGAACCTGTTGATGATGAAATTGAACAACTGCCAAGTCCACGGAGAAGTGGATTCTACATGATTTTCGATTGGAACACCTTCCTAGAGGTCGGGGAAGATCCGCAAAAAATTGTCGTAAGATTTGATCCAAAGTTCGGTGATCCAACTCGTTTTCTGCCTGTAACAGTTCCATAAAGATTATTTAAAGATCACCAAGGATGTTTTATAGCTTTATAGACTTTATTTTGATTCCTCAAAAAAAAAATTGTATTTTGTAAAAACTTTTCCGTTAAAATTATTAAATATTAAGTAAAATATAAATTGTCTTAATTTGCGTGAGATTTATCAGCTAAACTACTTTGTGTACATTTTATTAAAAATTATTTGTGGCATTTTGTTTCACTCTTTCATTTAGTTTGTCTGGGGGTGTTTTAAAATTATTTTACATCTCATGTTAATAAATTATAAGTCATTTGAGCGATTAGAATTGGATAAACAGTCAACCTGATTTTCAAAGTTAGTAGTTAAATCTATTTACAGTCTTTTTATTAGCTGCTTAGTTTTTTTTTTCGCTCTCGGCGTTGCTTTTATGTTCGAGTTTTATTCATGGCTTAAGTTTTGTGACATTCAAAAACGAAATGGACGGATTTGCTTGAATTTAACTCTCTTAAAATATTAAACTTATTATTGTGTGGAATCTGATTATAAAAAAAATGTTAGTGGTGATGGATGGTTGTTTAGAAATTATAGAAAGTTTTATTTTAGATTTTTCAAATTAACTTAAAAAATATTTTGATTATTTTTTAAATTTTAATTGAAAATATTAAATCACTTAAACTAATTCTGGGATTTAATAATAAATCAACTTTCCCAAATTTTTTAATCCGAGATTTATTTTATAATTCAATAAAATGTTTTTCATGGATGAGCTTTTTTTCGAATTTCACTTATAATTTTGAAATTTTAATTTTAAACTGTTCCATAATTTCTAAACAATCCCTTTCTATGGTTAGTAATCAAAATCTTTCTTTAAACTTTAAAATCAACCAGCTTTGAAAAATTTCACGCATAAAGTTTTTCCGAAAAAAAAATTATTATCACATTTTTTTTATATAAATTTTACATTTATCCAAAGATTTCAAATTTTCTATGCGCTCAACTCTTCCACATTGTCTATCTTAACAAATTTTTTTAAGGAACTATTCGATTATGAAACCTAGATGATGCAAAAAAAGAGTTAGTCTCACATTCTCTCTCTGTCTCTCTCACTCATCCTCTCATACTTCAATGCTATTAACACTATTTAGACTGGCTGTTGATTGCTCGATATCGCCTCTTCGCTTTGAAGAAGCGCGCGTTGGCATCGGTGACCTCTGATGATGTCGTCCATTACGGATAAATCGTGGGCTACCATTGTTAATTGAATTATTTGAGCCGCGCATGCCTTGACGTCTGATAGATGCTGTGCGAACGATTGGAATTCCAAGGTCGCCTTCCGATCACAAGTGTAATGTCAATAGTCACGAAAATGAAATAAGAAGACAAAAAGGAGAGTTAAGTAGGGGAGAATAAAGAGATATTCGCAATTACTTTACCATCAATCATCGTCTTAGTCGATTCTAAAATTGGCATTTGATTGTGATGATTATTTCTAATGTTCCTCTCGAGGGTTTTTCGGTGCGCGGATCCAAGCGGAGGTAATTGTTGTACGCTGTGCGGTGATGTTTGATGAGTCGGCGTAACGACGGGAATGCCAAGGCCATTGATGTCATTCTGCGGCGATGAAAGACAAATATTATTGTTGAGACCAATGGAAACCAATTCCAATCGATTCTAAAATCACAGCCAGAAGAAGAAGAAGGGGAGGTTGTTTGCATCACAATTAAATTGGGCACAAAATTAAAAATTAAATTGCGAGAGAAATACACAGAAAATTGTGATTACAAACTACTGCAGAGGAAAGTTGAATTTTTGAGAGAATTTTCCGGAATGATTTGAAAATTAAATTTTTGTGCCGAAAAAGGATAGAAATATATATTTTTTTTTGAAATAGAAAGTTCGGGTGGGTGCAACATGCAACTGGCATTAGGAAGCGAAAGCGATTAAAAATAATTTTTTAAACACAAGCGATGGAAACTTTTAACTCAATTTTAAACTTAAAAGTTTCCATCCCTTTTTTATGTCAATTAAAAGAACTCTTACTTTTTCATCGGAAAGTGGATTAGGTGTAATGTTGATGCGAATTATTCCATTTAAATGTCGATTATTATTCCGATGAATTGGCGAACGCCCACCATTAACCACGCCGTCAGCCTGAATATGGTTTGACTTGCTTTCTTGCTCTATAGAAATTAAACAATTTTAAGTGACTGCCGGCATTGTACACTGTCATCATGTCTTACCTTCACGTTGATTTTGAACCATGTCTCGTCGCTTTTTGAGCGCGATGAAAATGAGAATGAAAATTAAGAATAGCAAAGCACATCCGCCGATTGCACCGACAATCAATGGTAGGAAGGAGGTTTGACCTTTCTGATCGTTTTTATTGCTCAATTTAACTGTTGGAGGTGTTGTCGTCGACACGGTCGGTTCTAAAAAAAGAAATAAATTTGTTTCAAAAAAAGTTTCTTTATTTGATTTTATACAAAGCTTACTGTGAGTTCGGCCCATAACAATCGGACTAAATTCGGAAGCGGCCACCGAAGAGAAACTTTGAATTTTAAACTCATAATTCATGCCGGGCTCAAGGTGTCGAATATTGAAATGTCTCTTGTGTGCACCCTCACATGCCACGACTAAATAGTCGTCGGCAGAAACTGTTTTTCTGTAGCTAATGTAAAATCCACCGAAAATATTATTATGATGCTGATCGGAAACTGACCATCGAACTTTAACTTCTGTTTCAGAAACTGACTCGATGATGACGTCAGAGGGAATCGGTAAAATTGCCTTTCCTCCATGCTTGATTCGTTTTAGATGGAATCGCCTGATTGGACTTTGTTTGTTGTCATTATTCGAGTACACGGCAGAAATCTTAAATTTATAGTGATGTTCTGGCTTTAGATTATGAATCTCATACGATCTCAAATGTGGCGGAATATCTTCAGTCATCGTTATCCAATCGTCATTTTTTCGCTGCTGATTTTCATGAGAAATCATCATGTACTGAACCTTGAAAAATTGGATCGGCAGAGAGCCTTCGTTTGAGGATGACTGCATTACTGACCATTTTACCATAACTGCCTCATCGTTGAGCCTCGTGATATTTGGCTTCGAAATGTTGGGCAAGTTTGCTGTAGAAAAAGAAGATTTGATTAAAATTTTAAATCCTTCGAGATTTTAATTAATCCGCATAGATTAAAATTTAAATCCATGCTTAAATTTAACCTGTTTTTTATTTGATTTTAAAAAAGTCGTTAAAAATTCCAAATTAACTTACGTCCTTTATTTCTTCTCTTATCGCCGTGCATTCTATTGTGACCTCGAGATCGCGGTTTATGAGGCACTCCACCGAGCGGAATTGGCTTTCCTTCGCCATCAATTTGCTTCGGATTAACTTGTAGTAAGGCACCTTCATTTACCTCGCCGAGATCGTTGCGTGCGAAACATTGAACTATGCCAGCATGTCTCTTCTCGACCGATGAGATTATTAATTTGGATTCTTCTTGTATAATTAGCGGATCGAATCGTGTGTTCTCCCCATTTATCATCCAATAGATTTCAGGCTTTGGGAAGCCGGTCGCTCGGCAGTGCAACTCGAGGCGATCGCTTTCATTGGTCAGTGATGTCTTGGGAGCATCAACAATCTCGGGTGTTTTAAGAATGTTAAATTCTATCGTGTGAACTTTAACCGGATTTTCTCCATTATCCAATCGACAAATGTAAGTGCCTTGATCGTTTTGTTCGACATTAATAATTTGTAAGCCATAACCAAAAACTGAAATTCGATTGCTGTTAAAATTAAGAATTCCATTCGGTCGACTCCACGTTGCCTTCGGAACTGGATTTGATACGCCGGGACATTCGAGAATTATACTTTCGCCCTGTCGCGCATAAAATGATGTTGGAGGTTCGAGTAGAAAAGTTGGTGCACTTCTCGGCGTTGGCGTGACCATAAGTGAATAGCGTTGTGGCATTTTTGCTTCAACACCTGCGAGTGTATTCATTGCAGAGCAACTGTAAGAAATTTGCAACGTGTCAAAAATTAAAAATCTAAATTTTAGTTCTAGGGTTCGAACCTGTACATGCCCGAGTCAACGGAGGTGATATTTTTAAGGATATATCCGCCATATTTACTTTGTACTTGATTTGTCGTGGGCAAAAGTACATCATCTCTGCAAATAAAGAGATTAAAATTTCTCTTTTATTAATCACGCGTAAAAAATTTACTTGTAATAACTCCACACGGGGTCGGGTGCTGATGTAACTGTGCCACATCGAATGATGATGCTGTTTTTGGGTGCAACTTTCCAATGAATGATGGGCTTATGGGTGTCTCTGTCATCAATTGCTGTCGATGCTAGACGAAGCTTTGCAGAAATTGAAGCATGTGCTGACGATCCAAACCAACCGACACAGCGATAGTCACCCACAGTTTTTTGATTCACATACACGTGTAGTTTCGTAAGTCTATCTTTTGTCGTTATATTGTAGGACGACTGTAATGTCGAAAGTTGTTGTAACGAGTCATAATCATGCTTGAGAGAGTGAGGACTCACCATTTTCTGTACATTTATTAGCCTATCACGCTCATCAGGACTGGAATTTTGTGGTCGAAACCGAAATTCAACTTTATCGGGTGGCAAATTTAGTTCGCATCGTAGCTGAACTTCATCGCCTGCCGGTGCATCGGTAGACTCGGGTTGAATTGACATGTAGGTTCCCAGTGATGACGATGACGACGAGGACGATGATTCGGTTTCGTGTGTGAATGCATTAAGTGCATTCAGAAGTAATAAATAAATAAAAAACTGTTGCTTTGAAAAGTCCATTGCTTTATAAAATATTGGTATTATCTGGAAATGAAATGAAAAAGTGTTCGAATGAGAAAAAATATTTTTTTGCGATAAGGTTGAGAGGAGAGAACGTAAAAGTGTTCTTTTTATGCAAAATCCAGTTTTTACACTCTATAATCAAATTTACCGCGTGACGTAGAAAAGCATACGAAAAATTCCTCAGAACAAGTCATGCATGTTACCCAGTTCAAAAAGAGAGTTCTCAGGAAAAATTTACTGGAATGTTCAAGGGGGTTATAAATTTTTAGTGTAAAAAATCTATTTAAAAAAATTAAATAATATTGGATTTTAAAAATTTTAAATTCGTTTTTTAAATAAAATATTTTTTAAATTCGATCAGTATTAAATTAAAGACACTCATGTCAATGAACTATTTTAGCACTTAACCATATTTTTCAGGTGGTTTCAATTTAAAGTTGAAGTGACGGGCAAGTTTTCAAGTTGATTTATCGTCGCACGTTATCAATAATAAAAAAGTCAATAAAGCCGCCTCCATGGCAATTAAATAATCTTTACTTTCCTCCTTCATCGCGGACTAAAAAAACTATATTTATACGACTCGACTCCAGTGATGACATAAAATGTCGCGCACAAAAATAATCATTAACAATTAAATTGATGTTCACTAAATAAACAATTTGGTAAAATCTTGATAACGCACTACATACATTTGAGGAATGTCAATAATTTTTCTACCAATATATTTGAAACGTGTGACAACTATCTTATCTATTGATAGATAGATTTAGAGTGCGTGTTTACGTTCTTGATTTCCAAAGCGAATATTATTTTTTATTAGTCCGAGTCGATCTTGCTTGACAACTAAAACATATATTTTTTTATGCAAAGCATCACGTTTTCGATGAATCATAAAATTATTTAAATTATATTCACTTGAAGATGAAAAACAGAAATTTCTAATGAAAAACGGAAACGAAAATATCACGAAAATGTCCCACCCTCGTATTTAGAAGAACATATGAGACACACCTCTGATTCATCAGATCAAAACACACTGCAAGTGACTCGTAAGATATCATCAAAAGATCTGACGAAAACCATTTATAAGCTCACGAATTGCCATGTCTCTATTATTTTGTGGTTTCGTAATCGCATTCTTATGATCAAAAATGTCTGGTTTCTTTTAACCCTATACGTAAGAATGACACGATAACCATGCGTATGTAATTTACCCTTTCCGCTTCATATTCACTTTATATTCTTCTCTCCCTTAATTATTTCCTGAATCAATTGTGCGGTGATGACTCAAGTTCGTAAGGTATCAATTTTCATACAAGAGTGAAGAAGAATTTTGACGAACAAAATTGCATTTAATCATGAGAGGGCATTCAAAAATATGTTCATGATTTAAAAACAAAATTTATCAAAAAAAATAATGTTTCCCACTATCCATTCACTGTCAAAATTTTCTAATTCAAGGTTTAGAACCTTTATCAATTTTTCTTTATAAAACTATTTCTAAAAAATTCTTATAATTTAAAGAAATTTGATTCAATTTAATCGCTCAAAAAAATGCAATTTGATCTCATATGTCATGCTTGGGTAAAGGAAGTAATTTTCGAAAATGACAATCTCTCAAAAATAATTTCTTACAAATAAGCAATTGTGTTTTAATAATTACCTAAGTCTTTTCGTTTGTTTCGAAATGTTGTTTTCTTCTGTGATGAAATTCACCTGGTAACGAAAATAAATTGTAATTACTATATCTCACTACTATTTTGACGTGGTGGCACAAATATGGATTTAGAATATTCTTTTTTGAAATTTGGGTAACGCGTTTTATTTTTATAATTTACGACTTGTACTTTTTACACCTGTTGGCGCCGTGTTTCAACATAATCACCTCAATTTTCAAACAAAATCTGGATGAATTTATGTGGAAATCTGCAATAATTTACACGCTCTTCTTTCATGCTCCCCTCTTCATAAAATATCTTTTGG
This sequence comes from Tanytarsus gracilentus, assembly GCA_038502055.1. Taxonomy (NCBI): domain Eukaryota; kingdom Metazoa; phylum Arthropoda; class Insecta; order Diptera; family Chironomidae; genus Tanytarsus; species Tanytarsus gracilentus. Next base: position 396,335 of record JAXRKN010000026.1, on the reverse strand, counting down.
ATCTTTTTTCTTCTTCTTCTAAGAGCTTCATTATAAACTTACTCAAATAAGATTTTTTTTTGGCACGATACCAACTGACACTTTTGTTTAAGGCACACGATCATACGGCAGCGTGAGCATTATTCATATGTGCGATGTACTCTCCGTCGTTTGACTTAAATAAACATCGAGACGTGAAAAATCTACGAGACGGAAAATTTTTTCTTTCAATGAGAAATGTACACACAAAAAAGAAGCGTTGACGCGAGGGAACTTATTGATTACGATAAGAGTTATATTTTTTTGAAATATCGTATTTATTCTAACTGGCGATGATGTGATATAAAAGTTGTTGAACTCTCCGTTCCCATGATATCTCTATTTACTCCTAAAAATAGAGCAAACAAGCCAATATATTGGATGGATGTGAAGATGTTTATTTGATTTTAGATTTATATGCTCATTTTGTTAACTAACTCATATATCATTTTGGTACTCTATTAAAATGCTTTTATGATATTTTCTTCATGATTTACTTCTTTTAAATAATTTTGTTTGCCTTTTAAATTGACGAGTTTGCACAGCTCATTTTTTTCGGTGGTTTTAATCTCTCTCTTTTGCTTAATGAATCCATTAGACTGATGTTGATCGCCATTTATTAATGGAGGAGTCGAGCGCGAATGAAATGTAATTTTCAGTTATGCCCTAGATGGAATTTTTTTGCTATTTGCACGAATGATCGGACAAAAAAAAATTCTCATGAAATTTTTCATTGAAGGCAATGGAAGGTAAATTAAGTTTTTAAGCTTTCGAACAATTTAACAAAACGGAAAACGTTCATAAAAGGTTCTTTAAAGTAACAAAAACGCTTCTTAGAATTTTCAAACTCATTTTACTATTCACTTCCCGTCCCTTGCATTTCGTTCGATAATACAAATCTCCGAGGTCTGATGAAAAAGCAAGAAAGAATTCCATGAGAGCAGTGAGAGGTATATAGAAGAAAGAAAGAAGCCAAAAGATGTTTGTTATTAATTCAAATTTATATTATATGAGGGAGAGAGAGAAAAAAAGATATTAAAGCTTGTGACTCGAATGCTAAATAAAGAATTAAGATTTTATTGGAATTCATTTAAATATTTTTTGGATATTAGACTCTTAACATTCGTTAATCAATTCAACCAGTCTTCACCAGTCAAATCTAAAAGACATAATCGAATTCCAGAATTTTTCTCATGGAACTTCTTCTTGCCGTGCTTTTGCAGCCTCTCTTGTGCTCGCTTTTAAAATGTCTTTCTTTCACATCCCGCGCATTCACGGTGGTGGCTGAATAAGAGATCGGAAAGAATAAGAAAAAAAATCCTTAATGTGCATTAGAATTTCAGATCACCATGGAAGACTTTTGCTTTTTTTTCGCTGCTTTCATTCCACTCTGTTTTTTGTCTTCTTTTATTTTTTTTCAGATTTAAACTTTTACTAAGAATTCGCTTTTTTATTCCTTGTTGAAGCACACAATGAGTCGAACAGAGACATTCTTTTCTCTCTTTATATTGTTGTTGTTGGTACACGGCGTGTTAACACAAATTGCGGGACAATATAAGCCCGCGAATTGACCATTGGAATTTTTCGCTTAACATCCAATTAGACTGGATTCAAAGCCGGCTTAAGAATTATAAAAACTAATCAAAAACTATTTTGTCCCATTCTCTTGATTGTTCGATCACGCCATTGATTCAGTTAAAATCAATTAATATATTTTTTTTTGCAGCAGCCGAAGAGAAGATTATAAAGAGAGATATTGGAAATACATCAACAGTCTTCGAAATGTGCTAAAAGAACCGGATATACAACTTCTAATGCCAACTTGCTAAAATTATTTTTCGTTTCGAAAGCCTTAAAGCTGCCATTCCGTCGATATCACCAATTAGCTTAATTCAATTCAAGTTCAACGCTAAAAGATTTGAATATTTTTAAGACGACATAAATTAAATTCCTCGAAAGCGCCATTCGATTTATTGAGGTTTCCTTCATTGATGAAAAAATTAGCGGATCCACACGATGTGTGGGGTTTGTTTGAAAATTTTGATTAAATTTCAAGTTAAAAATTAAAAAAATCCACGTGACACAATTTTAAAAATTCCTCGTATTAAAAATTGCGGCTGCACTAAATGTCATAAAATATTAAGACATCACATACTTTCGAAATGATCCTCTAAATTAGTCACATGGCGGAATGTACGATCACCGGTGTGTGTGATGATGAAGGCCTGATGAGATCTTTGAGATTCCATTTCAAATTAAATTATTAGCTCGGCATTTCTTTTCTTCATACATCCAGGAAATAAATTTTCTGCTCTATTATAAATTTTCAGTGTGGAATTTAAAATCATTATAAAAGTAATAATTTTTGAGTGAAAATTGTTCTCATGTACGCTCGATTTAATTGAAAAGTGGAGGAAGTATATTTCGAGAAAGAGACATGAGAGAATGAATCAATACTTTATTGCATTTTTATTTATAATGTTTCGCTTCCTCCACTAGATTTTTATGGTTCACTTGCATTACTTTATATTTTTTCTCTCTCTTGCTGTGTATCTCATGCAGACATTCTTGTCTGTCGAACGATTTTTTATTCTTGTTTTTATTTCCTCAAGAATTTCATTTCATCATTGGTCGTTTTCGTTTTCTCTCTCTCTCCTTTACCTTCTCATCCGTATGTGCCACCTTATCTCAACTCACTCACCAGATTGCTTTATGCTTGTTGTTTTAAGAAAGAGGCACAATTTAAGCACACATATATATAAATTTTCGTTTCATACTTGATTCAGTGCTTTTTTTTTGAAATGAGAAAAACGAAACATCCGTCCTTAAGAATCTTTATTACACTCGTTTTCTTGAAGGAATTTCTATATACGAGCAAATCATCTCTCATGGTCCGATCGTGGCAATTTATTTTATTTCTCTTCTGCTTCTCGATATCTTCGGGAACGGTAGTAAGAGAACAACACGTCATTACACATTACAGGTAGTGCCGCTGCTTGCTTGTTTGTTGTTTGAAAATTTCAACCTTAATTTTTTTTTCGTCTCGCATGCTTAAAATTGCATTTTGTTTTAAACGCAAAAAAATTATATATCTTATTGATCTTCTGATGACAATGGAATGTATTTTGACAATTTTATTTTTCTTATTTTCTCTCTTATTGCGCATTTTATTGCTTGTCGCACATAACTTTGTCGTCTTTAATAAAAAAGATTAAAAAAGGATCGTGTTTGAGACATTCACCTAAAAAAAAGAGTCCACGAGCTTAAAATGAAAAATTAATTTTTTATTTCTCAAAAATTCCTTCCTTAACTCCCTGAGACGATTTTCGAATGCATATAAAAAGAATGAAAATAAATTTGAGAGCAATATGTAAGTCGATATGTTAAGTTGTTAAGTATTTTAATATCAAAATATTTAAAACATTTCCTTCTCGCGATTTTCGCACATTAATGATCCCATAAATAACATTGGAAATAATCTTGAAGATAGAGCACAACGAGAAGTCTTAATTATATATGAATGAGCCATTAACTAGTGCTTCATATCGTTACATTTGTATCTCACTTTGTGGGGTCACATTAATAGTGTGTGATGAGCTCAAATTGAGTTTATAAAACATTTTAAATTTTAACGGAATTTAATTTTTTTAAAACTTAACATATTTTTTTAAAATTCATCTTTAAATATTTTGACTGGATTATTATGAAGTTGCAGCAATATTTAAAAAGTCACGTCCCACACTTTACAGCCATTCCCTTCGCCTCGCACGAAATTCAATAGATTCTCATGTGTGCATGAAGAAGCTTCAAATTATCTCGAGAATTTAATGAGGTTTCCCGCTTATTTCTTGTGTATTTTTTTACGTATTTCACAACATCTCATTTGATGATCTATTAATATCATCATCATATAGTCTTCGCATCACTCATTAAAGGAAATCTCTCTAGTGTCAAAATGTTTCCTCTTCACGTATAACGTGTGAATGAAATGAGAATGTGGAGATTTATTTTAAAATGCAATTCTGATGTTTTAGAGAGAAAAAAATTATAGTAAAAACTCATGTTGATGTCGCCTACATAATCCAATAGAGAATAAATTTAACAGGAAAATTCCTACGGCATTATTCTTTCTCAACTCGATGATTTTCGGTCATTAGACCTTTTTTCAAAAGTCAAAAGAAATTTGGCCATAAATCCTTAAAAGAAATAGTTGCCTGAGTGCAATGTTCATTGCACACACTGGGAACGAAGGAGTGTATAAAGAAGGAAGAAAAATCAGAAACCCTGCTGAATCCTAATAAAGTTGTCTCTGTTTTTTTTTCTTCAAAAAAATCGTTCATATTTTTTTTCTCTCATTCTCTAAATCATCGAAATGACATGCCGAAAAAAATATCTTAAAATAAAAAAACATTCACTAGTTTATTTTACCCACTTGCATCATGTGTGTGCATCCACACATTGAAAATTGCTCTGTTTATATTCTGCAACTTGATATTTTCAAGAAAAATCTTTACATCGAACTAAATGCTAAAGTAAGCATGGAGAAGAAAAAATCTCTTCTCATAAAGATCTCAAGAATCACTTTAATAATGTCTCCAAAGAGTATTATGGTGTGCATAAAGGCAGAATGAAAGATAAGAAGTAAAGTATCAAGTATGGCATGGCGGGTTGTTATAGGAATATTATTGTTACGGAGAAATACATAATTTTGCATCATGTCATGCATTAGTAAACCTACGTTCTTTTTTATCATCGCCACACTCACGTTTCATTAAGTGGTACAGAGCAGAAATTATTGACGATGTTTTGAGAGGGAAAAAAGAGTATTTGAAGGTTGAGAAGAACTTAAAAGTGAAGTAAAAAATCTAGTTTTATATAAATGAAAAATTTCGTGAATTTTTCTCAAAAACAATTTTATTAAAAAGACACAATGCAAAAAATCTTCATGTGTGTTTTCAATTAAAATGTTTATAGCAATTTTTATTCTTTCGTTTCAAGAATATTTTACAAAGCTATTAAATTTTTATGAATGGAATATTTTTCGACAATAAACTGGGAGATTATCTTTTTTAAAGATAAGTAACATAATTATCTAATGTGGGTACTCTATGATAAAAGCTCGATCAAATAAGGCCACCGACGTCGTTGATAAAATACAATCGACTTTTATTTTTCAGATTCAATTTCTTTACGATTATAAATTATAAGAGCGATATAAAAAAATGTGTAACATCAAAAAAACACCTACCTTGAAAAGTAGTAAAGAAAAAAAATGAATGAAAAGTCTCGTTTCTCTTGCGCTGCACTCGTTCACTCTTTCGTCGCTCGATGTGATGCAATTTAATGCAATTGCTTGCCAATGTGACGATTATTGAACTCTAAATAATCTTTCTCTCTTTCGCTATATTGCCTCGTTCTTCTTTTCTTGATTTTGCTTTATATATTTTTTTTTGCTTCAATGAATGTGTGTCTCAACGAGAACCCATAATGATGATTGTTCAAGTATTTCAATCATTTTTTATGTTGCATGTTTTTTTCTTACTGAAAAGGTAAGATTTTTCTCTCTTTCTCACTCACTCTTCTTCAAAATTTTCTTTTGATCACACACAATTCACGAAAAAAAACACCTACACATGTTCATGCAATGTACCAATACTCAAATCTCGAATGAAATATTTTTTCATCTTTACTTTTTGGTTCACGAAGAATTTTACATTCTCGTTTCTTGTGTGCGTTTGAAGATTTATAAGAAATTTTTATCAATTTTATCCGTAATTAATTTTTTTTCGCGTTTAAAACCGACTCGAATCATAAAACTTAAGTTATTTTATCGAATTTAATTGATTTGTGTCAGAAAACTATTCAAATCTCTCTAAAAATCACTTTTATTCGAATGCCTCGAAAGCATAAAAAAATACGTCTTTTCAACTTGACGATCGGTTCAAGATTGCGGAGTCGAGAGAGAGAAATTGACTAGCTATGTATGTGTGGATCATGAGCGAATATGTTCAAAAAAATGCTTTTGAAAATACAAAAATCAGTTATAACTCTGGAAATATTTATTTGTTAAATTTTAAGCTTAAAAACGTTTAAATGAACAAAATTAATATTCAAAAAATTTTATACATTTTTAATAATTTATTTAAATGAAAATCAATCCTTAAAAATCATCTTTTCATTCATAAAATTAAGAAAAATGTTCAAAAACATCGTACATGCCACTTCCATGCGCATGGATAGTCCAGCATAACCCATGAAGTTGGATAATGTCGCATGCGAATCAGTCCGTAAGACGGAGTTTTAGTGGAATAGTCGCAAAAAAGTTCTCTTAAGTTATTTTTTAAATTTTTGCTAAAAATCGGAAACATTTTTGTGTTTTTCATAATCATGTAACACTTTAATAAGAACTGCTTGAAAGTGAGTTAAAAAATTTTTATTTTTCCTCGGTGACTCATTAAGTTTAAGCAAATAAGAAAAAAATCAATAAGTTTTGTTTGTGAGAAAAAAAATGAAAAATTATCGATTTGATGCTTGGTGAAGTGCGAATTGCGGAGTATTTTACCAATTTATTGCTCACACATCGAAAATTCCAATAAAAAGGTGCCAAAGTTTTGATGTTGAATTCTTTGACATTGAATTTGCCATCAACAAAATAAAATATGTTTTTTTTTCTCGCCTTGAAATGTGGATTGAAAAATTACGAGGTTGATGACATTTGTGGTGTCTTTCAATCCATCAACACAGCTTTTACACAAAAAATTCCTAATTGCCTTCTTTCGCATCATCAAGATCAAATTAACACACACGAGACTATAAAAAATAAGTAAAAAAATTTAATAACACTCCCTTCTCTTTGTACAACTAGGTATTTCGCACGGAAAAGTATTAAATAAAATAAAATCAGTAAAGATTTTGACATTTTCATACATTTTGTTATAGCTCTCTTGAGAACTTTAAAATCTAAATTTTGGTATTTGCTTTATCGCAAAATAATAAATATATGTTTGCAATACTTGAATGAATTTAATATTGGAATTTAAGATCCAAAAATTAGAGAAGTGAAGCGGTAATTTTTGTTTGTTTGATGTTTTTTAAAACCGCTCCACTTCTCTAATTTTTGGATCTTAAATTCCAATATTAAATTCATTCAAGTATTGCAAACATATATTTATTATTTTGCGATAAAGCAAATACCAAAATTTAGATTTTAAAGTTCTCAAGAGAGCTATAACAAAATGTATGAAAATGTCAAAATCTTTACTGATTTTATTTTATTTAATACTTTTCCGTGCGAAATACCTAGTTGTACAAAGAGAAGGGAGTGTTATTAAATTTTTTTACTTATTTTATTTAGTCCTTTTTCCTGATCAAATTTATTGTACTTAATTTGGTAACAAAAATACATTAGAAAATTAAGCGTGTGAATGTTTAAATTGTTCGCGACCATAACTCCTAGACGAATCTCTCGAGTAAGATTTCACCGTTATGATTGACTGTTTTTTGACATTTTTATTTTATTGGTTCCAACACTGTCTTTAATCTTGTCAATGTATGAAAGTGATTTGGGGGTAAGACAGTGAGAGCGCATGATTATCGAGGGAAGAGGGTGAGTGGTGAAGTTGATGGTGTTGAAGTATTGGAGCGCACGTAAGAATTTTTTTAAAATATTTTTGACCGTTATTTTTAAACAACAACTGTTGCTTCGCAACAGCTGTTGAGCACGGCCGTCACATAGAGAAGAGAGAGAGAAAAGATACGATTGTGTGGGAGTAAGAGAGAAGGGAGAAAAACCCATTTCATGTGCATTGCATTGACATTGAACTTTTTTTCCTCTCTTTCATGAGTGTCAAGACAACAACAATACAAAAATGTGTGCTATCATTCGGAATTGTTTGTTTGGGATGCATTGGGGAGAGTTTTGAGAGAGAGAAAAATGTTATTATAAATATTTGCGGATATTTTCCTGCACGTGCTTTGTGTTTTCATTAGAACATTTCACATCGTAAGCAGGTGAGAGCGTGTGTGTATAAATAAAATATTAACTAGACACATATGGAAGTGATTGTTTGGTTTTGCCGGCAATTAAATCTAATGGAATCGCTGAGAGTTAACTTGAGAAGTGTTGAAGCAACAAAAAAAAATTATTGCGAAATGATTTGAAAAAATTCAAAGCTTTAAAGATTTTTTTTTGTTTCATTTCAAAGTACAGAAAAAAATCTTCTGGAAGCTTTCAGTATTGAACTTTGACCTATCATCATGTACAAGAATTATTTGGCATTTTTTAACGATTTGCTAAGGCAGTCGAGAAGAGTTTTAGGTACATTGAAGATTTTGTTATTTTTTGTAATAAATTAATTTAAAGCTTAATTCAATTAGTGCTAAAATTTAAATTAAATTTGACACACCCCATAAACAAATCCCCCCCGCTCAATATTTGCTTTATCAAAGTTTTTTGTGAATGCCGCATGTCGATTCAGTTATAAATATATGTGTGTCATTAAAAGTGAAGTCGTGGGATTGATAAGCAAATAATAAATAATGGAAATAACATTTTATTCCGCCCGCATTGCTTAAACTGTAAACACTAAAAAATTATATTTCTCTACTCGTCTCTGCTTTCAGTACAGCGAAAAAAAAAATTTATATTTTAGGAGTGATTAAATGTGACATAAAAAAAGAAAAGAAATTAAAAATAATTAGAAATGGATCAGCAAATAAATGAAAATACTCTCGCTACATCACGCAAGGACCTTTTAACATTAGATAGAGATAGTAGTAACACGATAGAAAATAAAAGCGTTAGTGGTTGCAAAGGTATGCTTTGAAAACTAATCAATTAACTGCCATTGTTGTTTGTCCTCACCGTGTGCCATATTTTCCAATTGTGTGTAGACGTTCCATTATCATCAGCACCCTCCACTCGTCACCATCTTAAAAAAGACATGTATTACTCGAAATTCTTGCCAAAAACCCAATCGCTTGATATTGTTGATGAAGCCTCCGCCAATATTAGCAATGAAAATTGTTTTGAATCAATTAACGAAGAAATTATGATGACAGATTCGACCGATCAAGTGAATGCAACAGATAAAATGCCAAAGCACACATCTTTCGAACAAAATCATGGATGCAGCAGCTCCGCTCGACCCATCTTTCCCAATCTCACCTATAGCCCTTACTCAAGTCCAAGGAGCGTTCGGAAACCGGCCAAAGAATCTCGACTCATCTCTAAAGACAAAAATGGCAGTTTCTTGCAGCTCAACCAGTATAAGTTAATGGATCAAATTGGTGTTGTGAGTAGAACTTTTCAAATCTAAGATTACTTTGTTAAATCTGAAGATTTAATTTTTAATCCGAATTTAAATTACGGAAGTACAATTTTACTTAATTAATTTTAATTCTCTTTAGGGATCATATGGTTTAGTTAAATTGGCGTACAATGAGGAAGATCTTCAGCATTATGCTATGAAAATTCTCTCGAAGAAAAAACTTTTAAGAAAGGCCGGAATCGGATTAAATCGAAATCATCCGAAACGTGGCATGAACATAATTACACCTTTAGGTAATTGTGCAAAAATTCTTTGTTTGAACAACTTATTTTTTCTTCTTAATTTTAGATAGAGTTTACCGCGAAATAGCTGTCCTAAAGAAACTTGATCATCCCAATGTGGTTAAACTTATTGAAGTGCTTGGTGAGTTGAAAAGAATTTTCTCGCTCGCATTAACACGTGTAAGAATTTTAAAATTGCATTTCTATGTGTAACTAGATGACCCTGTCGGCGATGAGCTTTATATGGTGTTCGAGCTAGTGACTCAAGGCGAAATACTTAATATTCCAACAGATAAACCGCTGAGTGAAGAGAGATCATGGTTCATTTTCCGTCAAGTAATTTTAGGTATGCGCGCGAGAGCAAAAACGTACTTTGCAAAGTTTTAATGTAAATTTTTTCCTCCATCTCCATAGGTGTCGAGTATCTTTTTTTAAATAGAATAATTCACGGCGATTTAAAGCCAAACAACTTGCTACTGGCTGACGGTGATATTGTAAAGGTTTGCTTTTTAAAGTTAAAGTTTTTTGAGTTACAAATTTTTTTTTCGCTTCACGTAACTTTTTTTGATAGGTGGCTGATCTTGGAGTATGCAATGAATTTTTGGGAGAAAATGCTCATATTGATTTGCGAACAATCAGCACAACTCCTGCATTTCGATCACCAGAGACTCTCCTGGCCAGTGGAGAGCACTTTTATTTTGATGGAAAAAAGGCTGATATTTGGTGAGCATACAGTTCAGTGAACAGAACAGCACAAATTTCTATTATGGCAATTTTTAAAAATTGATTTTTATCTATTTATTCCAGGTCATTGGGTATAACGCTTTATTCGTTTGTTTTCGGTGATATTCCATGGCGAAATTGTAACTCAATTCCTGTTTTATATGAAATTATTAAGAATAATGAGATTGCATTTCCATCCGGAATTAATATAAGTGATAATCTTAAGGATTTGATTATGGCGATGCTGGTCAAAGATCCCGAAAAGCGAATTGACTTGGAACAAATAAAAGAGCACAAGTGGATAACTAAGAGTGGAACTGCACCTATGCCTTGTCAAGATAAATGTGAATGCACTATTGAGATTTCGGAAGAGGACATCAATTCCGTGGTCAAGAGCATCCCAAAACTTGACACCCTAATCCTGATTAAAAAGATGCTGAAAAATCATTCATTTCAAAATCCATTTTTGGTCAGTGCAATTGGATCTAGCACAAGCGTGGCCAAGTCTTTAGCATCTCGACTCGCTAAATTGGAACGTTTTCAATCGAGCCGATCAAATTCAGCACCCGGAAATTACCTTGCAGACTCGGCATCGCAAAGTGACTTCGAATCACCTGTTGATTAAAAAAAAGTTTTTGCACGTTGTGTTTTTAATGGATCTTAAACTCGTACTTTTGTAATCTTACTTAACTTTAAATTTTAACGACATGTAAAATTAAGTGGAATTGTTCATGGATTTTGTAATTTTGGGAATAATTTAAATTTTTTTAACTTAAATACTTTCCTGGATATATATTTTATTTCAAGAAAGTAACTTTTTAGGGTATTTAAATTTTGGTTTTATTTAAAAGAAATTTTATAATTATTATTTTTTTAAATTAAGTAAAAATATCCAGGACTTTTAACCGTTAAAACATCAACAAACATCTCATACTAAAATTTTGTTCCTCTTTAAAAAAATTTTAATGACAAAAAAAATGTTAAATTTTAAACTTTAAATCTATATTGTCCGTCGCGCATAAGAGAAATGTTAGTTTTTAAACTTTTACATCACTTTTTAAAGTATCTTTAATCTCTTCTAAGTATTTTTCATGACACATATACACAAAGCTTCTCTCTTAACTTAACAAAAAAAAATCTTTCTCTCGACGCATAGCTGTAAAATATTTCTTAATATCCATTGTAACCGGCGACATAATATTGTAATTAAGTAATAATGTTGGAGAAGAAACAAAAAAGCTTTAAAAACATATATTAAAATTTTTTAACCAACATATAAATTAACATACACACATGAGCTTTTTAAAAATTTTAATTGAATAAAAGAAAGTTGAAATTTGTGAGAGAGGTGATGGCGACAAAAAAAGCTTAGATTTTAATGGAAAATTCCTCCGATGAAAATAGATAGAAAACTCATAAAACGGTTGTCATGTTTAAAAATCAAGTTTTAGCAGCGAATTGAAGTGAGAATTTTAGAAGAATTTAGAGCAGTCGGGACCAGTTAATTTCAATTGATTCCTTAAAAATATCCAATGAAAGTAATTAAAATACCTTGCATACAACAACGAAATCATACAATCTAGTTTGCAGAAAAAAAATCCCATTCATCATTGCCAATTTTTTCATGTGTAAAAGATTTTTTAACGTCGCACTTTAAGAGAAGCCAAAAAGTTGAAACTTTTTGTATATAACTTGAAAAGCTTTAAATTTATTAAAATGAAAAAATACAAAACGTTGAAAGTGATTTGAAATATTTTAGAAATAATTTTGTAAGAAAATATTTTTCTCCTCGTCTCATACATGAAAATATATATCTATTTAATGATAGCCACAAGAGTTTTGAATCTCTTTTTCTCTCTCTTTCACATTCCAAAGTAAATTGTTGATAATAATAATGTATCTGAAAAAAAAACCTTTCTTGTAACTTTTTGATGCAATTTCAATTTTTAATAAAGTTTTAACTTCCATTAAAAAAAAGATTTTATTTTTTTTCCTTACCAAAATCATCAGTTTATGCAAATTTTTATTATTTCTATTTTTCCAGCATGATTTTAATTTTTTTATGTTGAAGAAATTAGACAACTCGTTGAGTTAATTTGTAAAAACAAAGGATAATGATATTTAAAAGCACATAAAGCTTTATGTATCAATTGTATCCCCAGTTCATCTTTGAGCTTTATGTTCAATCAAGTGAGTGTTTTTCGCAGCAGTAAAACTTAAAAGATCCGAATTACTAACGTAATTTAATAGAGAAAAAATACACATACATAATATATATTCAATGGGATATACAATAAATAAAAGGAAGAAGTAGAATGGAAAGTAAATTTTAACGACTTTCTCCTTTAAAAAATAAAATATATATTTATAAATTTTGAAAAAAGTGGAAATGTAGGGAGAAAAAAGAATCCCTCTTTTTTTTGCATAATAATCCAATGTTCATAAATTCTTCGATTGAATTTTGAATGATCGATTCTTGACACACACAATTTATATTCTATGTACCATAGTTCTCTATAGAGACACATATATGCGGATGAATGAAAGTGAGTAATAGAGCGAGAGCAGAGAGGTAAAGTAAGGCTAGAAGAATTTGCAATTCGACAACCAACCAAACCCAGGCTTCCTGGGCGGCTCGTTAGGCTTCAGCTGATGTCCCTTCGGTGGATTGTTTGCTTCCTAAAAAAATTATTAAATTTAGTTAATGTAATTAATTAGTGAAAAATTCGAAAACTTACCAATCTCTTTTCCATCTTAATTTTAATATCGCGTGCTAATGTAAAAAAGGCTTCCTCTACATTGATGCTATTCTTCGCGGAGGTCTCGAGAAACTTGATACCATACTCAACGGCCAACTGTTCACCGCGCTCTTTTGTCACTTGACGCTTCTCATTCAATTCACACTTATTGCCTAACAACATCTTCTCAACATCCGTGCTTGCATTCTCTTCTATATTCCTAATCCAATTTTTAATATTCTCGAATGACTTCTCTTGAGTGATATCGTAGACGAGCATAATGCCCATAGCTAAAAATAAATAAGAGCGTTTACGTTAATCACAGAGGTATGATTTATGTGAATTAGTGAAACTCACCTCCTATAAAAATCGATAAGCGGTGATTGACAATTTGGCTTTGTGAGAAAAGGTTTTATAAATTATTGAAATGTTTCCATAATTACCTCCTGAAAGAAGAAAAAGAAGAAAATTTATAATCAGCACATGAAAAAAGTATTGCAAATAATACTCACGATAATATGCTGTCGTGATAGTTCTAAATCTAAGATGTGATAAGAGAAATATTTGTTAAATTCATTCGCACTCAATTAGTTTCGTAGTCATACCTTTCTTGACCTGCTGTGTCCCAAATCTAATATTAAAAGAAGATTGTTAGCAAGCCTCTTATTAAAGGAAATTTATTAGAACCCACCTGAAGTTTGATTTTCTTGCCATCGAGCTCTATTGTCCGGATTTTGAAATCAATTCCTATTGAGAGAAGAAAATGTATGTTAGTAATCTGCACGCCTATATACACAGATATATCTGGAGTTCGTCAAAAAAGTAATAAAGTGGCAAAGAAATTTTTTTTATCGTGAGCTGAGAGGAGAAAAAATGAAGGAGGGGTGAAGAGAAGTAGTCATGATATTATGTTTGGTTCTATCGATTTCCCTTTACTCTCTTACATATATTTCACGAAAATGAGCATTAGTCATCGAACAGCGGTTAGAACGAATATTGTTATTAAGAACATGAAAGGATGGAAATTAGTCATTCTAATTGTAACAGGAAGTGTGTAACAAATAATTTCATGGTTGCACACCCAGAAGAATACTGAATAAATATTCAATGCGATAAGTCCACTCAGATTTATTCTTAGGCGACGAATTTTAATTTTTTTTCTCCGACAAGTGTCATCATTGTGACGAGAATAGATTGATTTTAAATAGTACACAATACGCGAGTATCGAATTAACTAATATGCTGTTCAATGTATCTTGATTAATTAATTGAAAGCGCAAGGAACAAACACAACGCGCGCGAGAGAGAGAGTCACTTAATAAAAATATATGACGTTTACGAATGAACATCCCGAGCGATTGAAATTTTTGGAATTTGAACGCAACTTTATGATCGGCAGCAAAAGCTTTAATTCTACTCACCAATCGTCGAGATAAATGTTGTGTTGAAATTGTTTTCCGAGAATCTAAATAAAATGCATGTTTTTCCAACTCCTAGAGATGATGAGAAATAAAAAAAAAGGTTTTTTTGAATGACAAAAGGAACTTTTTATAAAAAAAAGTTGATTAGCGGGTATTAAAAGATTCATCTTACCACTATCGCCGATTAGCAGTAGCTTAAATAGATAGTCATAAGTCTTTGTAGACATTTTAATGATCAGGAATTCCGCTGGTGATGGATTATTTTGCTAAAGAATTAACGTAGAAAAAATTGCTTTGGACCGACTTCTTCTTTTTCTCAACTCGCAAACTCAGTTGACCACCCTCCGTATTTGAAAAAATACGTTACAAAAATAATGAGCAAGTTTTTCGTTTCAAAAGAACTTTTTCGGGTAAATTTTTATTAAATTTACTTAAATTAATTGAAAATCTCCTAAAATTCATCAATTAAGCATTTAAATTTCATTATTTAAGGTTTAATTTTCTCTTCATTGCGCTTTTCAACCACCTCAACGCAATCCGCAACGAAGAGGCGAAAAAGAAGTGTTTACAAAATTTACAAGAAATTCATAAAAATTCAAGAAGAAGGATTTAAAATGTTTAGAAAGTGTCAAAAGTTATAATATTAGCTAGTTATGGGAGGAAATAACTCAAAACCGTCGATTATATCGTATGAGGAGGCGATTAAGCGAAGTAATTTGAGAAATAAAATTTTCCTTGTTTTTTCCTTCGCCAAGAAAATTCCCAAAGACAATTGAATTCATTTGATATTCTAATTTTCCTCTAAATTTATCAATCGATATTGTTCAATCATAAAATATTAATCCAGTCAAGTGCCTTAAAAATTCATTCAATATCAAAATGTGGATAATTTTTTTGCATTACAGTATGTAACACATAATAATAATTTACGTACTTTCCGTTCTAGTCAATGACGTCGAATTGCGAAGAATTAGAGAAGCGTTTAAACGATCAACGGGAGCTAGCGGAAGTTTTCTAAGTAAAAATGCATTCATCCAGGAGGTGCTTTGCGAGGGCACACCACCAAATATCGCCGATTGGCTTTTCCAGGCGTGCGGAGGAAACAACAAAGGAATCAACTTTAAAGAACTCATTTCGGCATTGGTTCTCATCACGCGAGGCAGTCAAGAGGAGAAAATTAAGTAAGTGTTGACAGCAGAGTGTTAGATTTTAATCTCTGCACACATTATATTCAAATAGTTGCGAATGTGTTTTATAATGGAGTATTACGATCAAGTGCTTGTTGCTGATAAGCAATCGTAATTCCAATTGAGTAACAAGTGAGTGTTTATCACACGAAAAAGTCCACATATATAGAAAATTATGTAGTGGTTATCTATTTAGCAGCAGCAGCAGCAGCACTGTATGATAGCACATGAACCTTATTAAATACTAATCTCTTTGTTTTCTCATCGGTGTGAAAATAGAGCAATTCATGACTCACATATTTACTCTATCTCGTTTACCGAATTGATAAAATATAATTAAGAAACCGTTTTATTTTATCTCATTTCTCTAGATTTCTTTGGGCACTCTATTCGAATGACTCAAATCAGCTCATAATTAAAAGTGACTTTTATAAAATCCTGCAAATTGAAGCAAACTATCAGAATTCAAACTCGACAGATCAACAGCGACTTAATACTTTATCACTATTCGGTACTTCGCTGCCGTCAGCTTCGTTTGATCAATTTCGATCATGGATATTAATGCATAAAGATGCGACGATACTATCGAAATGGCTCTTAGTAGATCCCTGCGTAAACTTGAGTTCCGATCTGGAAGCTCCAACATTCTATCAAAGTCTCGCTGGCGTGACACATCTCGAGGAAAATGAAATCTGTGATTTGGAAAAAGTTTTTTGGCAGTTGAAAAATTTCTCAATCAGTGGTCAACTCGATATTGAAACGTTAACGCCACTCTTGTCACCTCCATTGCCACGTGTTGCTCTAAAGGGATTTTTTGCTGCTTTCGATGAAAACTGTGACGGTCACATAGACTTTAAGGAGCTCTGTTGTGGCGTGAGCTGTTCATGTAGAGGACCAAATGTTGAGCAATACAAGTTTTGCTTTAAAATATTCGATCAAGACAAAGATGGCTTACTAAATGGAATCGAAGCCGAACAAATGATAAGGATAATGTTGACCGTCGCAAGAGAGTGCTGTACAACAACTGCATTCAGAAACACGACATATGAACAAGTAATGTCTGATTTAAAAGACTTTCTAATACAAAATAAAACGTGGTGCAATAATCGAAACAATCCATCGGAATTCAACCTATCTCAAGAGGATTTTCTTATGTGGTGTGTTCAAAGTAAAGCGAGCAATATAAGTCAACCTTTTTTGGATCTCCTCTATGAGGTTTGTCATATTGTCTTTGGACTACGACCGCAATGCAAGCATATGGAATTTTACATTGTTAAGGGATGGCTTTCTCGCGAAATAAGGAGAGGCTATGAAGTGGGACAGTTCTGGTATTTGATAGCATCCGAATGGTGGCAGAGCTGGCTATTTTATACTCAATCAAGCAATAATCAAATTTCACCCTGCTCCCACTGTAAGTCCGTTTCACGATCAATTGAAGTTTATGGCGGTGACTTTGCATCTCTTTCGGATGAAGGATGTTTTTCGATTCAACATGCCGACTCGCTTGGATCAAACTACAATGAAACAACGAATGACTCATCATCATTGGGCTCGGGAAGTAGTTCGAGTGTTTCAATTAATCGAAATTCCCTCGGATGTATAGACAACTCTTCCTTGCTCGCTGTCAATCCATACAAAGCAGTGTCGACACTTACCGGCGAGGGTGGTCGGCTTAAGAAGGAAGTTCCGCTTGTACAGCATCGTGATTTTGAGCTCGTACCTGAGGCGCTGTGGAAAGCACTCTCGAGCTGGTACGGAGGAAATCTTGCATTGCCACGACAGGTGGTGAAGCCACCAAATACCGACGAAATGGAGATCGAACTTTATCCCCTTAATCTTAAAATTTTACGTCATCAAACTCAATCAAATCAAATGGCTAACACGACACAGTCTGCACATACGTCTGCATGGACGAGCATCTCGAGCGGATACGGTGCTCTTTCTAATGCGGGCGGCTATGCGGCCATGACTTCCACAAACAGTAGTCTTATAGCTCCGAAAAAGTATTTAGCGTACATTGCCGCCTTCTCAAGGTTGGCAACAATCCGTCAGGTGGGTGAGTTTCTGTGCATTCGATTGAAACTCAAGCAGGACACTATTCGTCTTTGGCACATGGGACAAAATGGTGAAATTCCCTATCTTCTCGAAGATGAGCTGGCGACACTCGAGGAATTGAATTTCCGCGATAACGATCAAATTTTGCTCGAAATCCGAAACAAAGATTTAACTTGGCCGGAAGAGTTACGCGCACTTTCTCAAAATCAAAATTTAGTTCAAGATCGGAGAGGTACGGTTGGCTCGGTGCAATCTTTTCATTATGTGCCTGGAACTTGTGGCCTGCATAATTTAGGCAATAGTTGTTACATGAATTCAGCACTGCAAGTTCTCTTCAACACAAAACCATTAACGGAGTATTTTAGACAAAACATTCATCTCTTTGAGTTAAACACTCAAAATAAAATGGGAACCAAGGGACATTTAACAATTCGGTATGCGGAACTTCTGAAAGAGGTTCTTAGTGCGCAAGCGAGATCAATCGCACCGATTAAATTTAGGTTTTGTGTGAGCAAATTTGCACCACAATTTGCGGATAAAGGACAGCATGATTCACAGGAATTGCTCGATTGGCTTTTAGATCAACTTCACGAGGACTTAAATCGTGTTACTGAAAAGGCTTACGTGGAAATAAAAGACAGCAATGGACGAAGCGATCAACTTGTTGCGAACGAAGCATACGAGGCATTTATTAAAAGAAATAATAGCATTATTACCGACTTATTTTATGGCCAAATGAAATCAAAAGTTTCGTGTGAAACTTGCAAAATGGAAAGCGTGAGATTTGAGCCCTTTTCATTGCTAAGCTTGCCTTTACCTGTTGAAAATTACGTCCTGTGTGAAGTTCTCGTTATTAAACTCGATGGCAGTTGTCCTCTAAAATATGGACTGAGATTGAATAGCGAGAGCAAATATTGGGATTTAAAGAATCACCTCGCACCTGTTTGCAATCTCGATCCAAATTCACTTCTCCTGTGTCACATTGAAGCTGCGCAAATTAAAAGCTTATATTCAAATCACCAGAAAATTAATCCAATGTCATCGCTCGCACTTTACGCATACGAACTTCCCAAGCTCATCGAAAGTCCCGAAAAATCGAGAAATCATTCCATCGAAATGGGAACAATTGAGAAGGGACTAAAGGACATTCAGAGGAATCAAGGTTATTATTTGAAGAGTTTATTCGTTTTATATAAATTAATTTGAGTACTTTATTAAATCGATACAGATCATAATCTACAGCAGACATCGTCGGGCTCTTCGATCGAGGATAATGGAGCAGCTCTCAACAGTGCGAAGCGTTCATCGATCAATCAACCGCAGAAGGTAAGCAGAAGGTGCTTTGGATCAAATTCTTGCATGCCTTCGAATCTTCTGTGCTTTAAGGTATAGTTTTTATTTGGTATGATTTTATTTATCCATGCAGCGGCATCATGTGTCACTTTTTCTGGAGGATTTTATTTGGCTTTTTGTAGTTTTAACTTTTTTTTAGTGAACAGAAAAGGTGGACTCACATGGCCGTACCTCCTGATGCGGAGAGAATGGTCATTATAGTTTGTTATCATTTTGTATTTAGCGCAGTTTTTTAAGCACTTGATTATTTTATTTCACATTATATATGTATTTATTTATAAAGCACCCGGGATATTTACTAACATGGTGATCATTCTCTAACGTAGAAGGGAACTAACTGTAGACAATTTAGCTTAACCCTTTTAGCTTTATTATTTTAAAATATTTATTTATTTGTTTTTTATTGCTTTAATCGTTGATTCGATGATAAAATTTCATTATTCCAGAACTCTATAGAAATGATGGGAACGAGTCCGATGAGTTCATTTATGGCCACTGGAAATGCATACGAGATGAATCCAATATCGCCCATAGACTCGCTTGCTCTTCAAAATTCATATGAACATACTTCCAAAGTGATTACGACGACGACGGCAGCAAATAAAATGAATGGAACACTAAATTCAACTGGTAGCAACAGCACTGCGGCAGATATTGACGACGATAACATTTCCATTTCTTCATCGCGTGACAATCGCTTTTCAGTTAATTACGACGGTCAATGTGACTATTTAATAGCCGTTCATCGGAAATTTACTCGACAAGACACATATTTTCTGAGTCATCATAAAACGAAGCCATCGCTTTTCGGAATACCGCTATTAATTCCGCTACACGATGGGGTGCTGAATAAGGATATTTACTGCAGTATATGGATGCAAGTCTCGAGACTCTTGAGTCCACTGCCGCCATCGTCGAGAGATCAATCTAATCACGCGGAAGATTGTGATGACAGCATGGTGCGTAAATATTTTTATAAAAGTGATTTGTTTTTTTATTACTCACCTACTTTAGGGCTACGATTTCCCATTTACTTTGAGCGTAACAAAGGAAAACGGACAGACTTGTGCACTTTGTTCGTGGGAGAAATTCTGCCGTGGATGCAACATTCCTTGTGATGAAAAGCCACTTTTGCATGGTGTTCAAGGGTTCACTCAGCTCTTAAGTGAGTCATAAGGGATTTTTTTCTTATCTTTTAATAAATAAATTATTTTTTTATTAATTCAGGTTCATCCATGACAAATTTGTCATCATCGGCCACATATGAAAGCGATGTAAACTACAAGAACGCAGTTTGCCAAAATTCACTTTATTTGGCTATCGATTGGGACGCTTCAGCTCTTCATTTACGATATCAGAGCACTCAAGAAAAATTATATACTGAACATGAGAGCGTCGCAATTTGTCGAAAACTATCCACCGAACCCGTCGACTTGGATCATTGCCTGAGAGCTTTTACGTCGGAAGAAAAGCTCGATGAAAAATTCCATTGTTCGCAGTGTAAATCGAAACAACCAGCTACTAAAAAATTACAGTTGTGGAAATTACCACCGATTTTAGTGAGAACTGAGAATATTTTTTTTAAAATTTCTAAGAAATTAAACTTTTTTAAAATTTTAGATTATTCACTTAAAACGCTTCAACTACGTCAGCACCAAATGGGTTAAATCGCAAAAAGTCGTCAACTTTCCATTCGACAACTTTGATCCCACAAATTTTCTTGCAAGTGTCCCTCAAGAAAACATTTTAAGGCACAAAGAACTTTTGGAAATGCGAGCGAAAAATCTAAGAAATAACGATTGCAACGATGAAATTACTGAATTTGATCTGGAAAATGATATTCCGGTGGAGGAGAAGAGAGAAAACGATAGAAAGTGTGATGTAATTCAGGAGGAGAATGGGGATATTGCTGAAGCTTCTAATAGTTCTGAACCTACGGAGCAAATTAGCAGCAGCGTGAAACCGTCGAGACGAAAACGTTTAGTTTCAACAAGTTTAACAAAAACACCAGTCATTGACACTGAGCTAGTTGATTATAATAATCATAAATTGACTCCAACTACCGATCCATTTGACTTGAAATATAAACTTTATGCTGTCGTTGTAAGTTTAATGAATTTAATTTAATTTTTACATATAATAATTACATTTTGTTAGTCGCATTCGGGAATGCTAAACGGAGGACATTACATCTCGTATGCCACAAATGGCAACAATAAATCGTGGTATTGTTTCAACGACTCGTCGTGCAGAGAGATCCAAACAACACAGCCAAACATTGATCCAAGCAGTGCTTATTTACTTTTCTATGAACGTAAAAATTTGGACTATCTGCCATACCTACCAAAGATTGAAAATAAGCAGCCAATGCTCAATGGACATGCCGAGTTGTTGGAGGAGAGTGACAATGACCTCAAAAAGATGTGCGTACTATCGTAAGAAATCGATTTTCTTTTCCCTTAGGATAGGTCATTGAAATGAAAATTTTCTTAAATGCTTTAAGCTTTTTTTGACTTTATATATATATTAAAATATAATTTAGTGGGTATCATGCGATGATAAAATGATATTCTATGCTATTACTGTTGCATTTCATATTTGCTTTTCAATTATCCGTTGATATTCTTCTTCGTATTGGATCTTTATTAAAAAAAATTTGCTAAATTAATTTTGTTTCATATTTTTAGCTGTATTTCCTAGTCAATAACACGTTATCTATTTGTTGAAATAAAAGAAGAAAGGAAATTGATTTTTCATGCCTTCTAAGAAAAACTGATATAAGTTTTAATGTTATTCTTTACATTAACATCTTTATATGCTGTGTGCTATGTGATGTTAAATCTATGAAAAATGAAATATTATTAAAAAGCTTCATTCCATCAAAATCAAAAAAGAAAAACTTTTTTTTTATTCAACAATTTAACAATTTTCAGGTTTAACATTTTGCATTTTCAACTTGAGTCGACCTTCAAAGTCATAATTTTTAAATTGCTTTGCGTGTTGAAGAAGCTTTTGAGCGTCCAATTTATCATCGGCATTACCGAATTTAAATAACAGAGAAGATAATTCGAAGTTTGCGTACGCGGGAATGTGAGTGAATTTAATAGCTTGATTATTATCCTTGCATTCGTCGATACACTTTCGATAATATAATATTGCGCTCTGAATATCTTTCAGTAGATTGAAACACGTAGCTATCATAAAATTACACAATCCATAAATCGGCTCATCATCTTGATTCATATCTTTGCATGCGTTTATGATCCGTTCCAAAACATTCGAGGTACAGCCGCCAAGAAAACCCCAAAAATACATGACTTCGAAGCATAAGAGTTGCCAAAAAAATTCACTTTTCGAGTCGGTCTTGGGAAAGACTAAAATGCATCGATTTTGAATAAATTTATCGACCACGCCATCCTTTTGCGATGATCCATTAATCACTTTCAATAGACCGTCATAATTGACGTGAAACTCTTCGGCGCTTCCTTCAAACGCTCCTTTGCAGCAAATCATTAAATACATGTAGTAAGTTTTTGAGAACCTCGAGACTCTGTAAAAGTATTAACGTATATTTTAAATTTAAAAATTTCACAGACTTCCAGAGGACTTTTAAAAAATATATAAACTCACTTTAACTCGTTGAAATAATGCATTGCGTCATGATAATTCAGTTCCGATAACAAACACACTCCCAGTTCATTCATAACGAGAATTTTGAGTTCACGTGGAATATTTTTGCAACGAATAGCTGTGTCATAATGAATTATCGCATATTTAATTTTTCTCTTCAATCGTTGACGGCGTCCGGAGAAGAAAAGAAACAGTGCCGATTGATCAAATTGTTCGTATTCATTTAGGATGGCTGTGGCTATCGCAATGTCTTCCGTAAGTTCAGCATTTTCACTGACGAAAAAGGGTCTAAGGACGAGATAGTACCAAAGCAAACCGACAACCGCTAAAATGCTTCGAAAATCAGAGGACGTATGACACTCGTGCAGACAGTTCAAACCAACATCGCGATCACCTTGATAGCCAAAAAGATTGATTAATTTAAAATGCGGTGGTAGAAAGGAGAATGCCAGTTGAAATAAGCCATAGCCAAAATAAACGGCACCTCGTAAACGTAACAATTCTCTCTTGAACTCCTCATCGTCAATATCTACAACAGGGTTGCCATCGATCACAGAGAACTTTTTAAATCTATTAGAACGTATCGATTTCGGATTGAAAATGCTAGAGTGGGATTTGGGAAGGGGACAAGTGTGTTGCAAGTGTTTTGAGGTGGTGTTTAAAGGCACAGTAAACGCACTACTGTTTGCACTGTAGAAAATAAAAAAAAATTTAACGACCGTTAAAAATTTAAATTTAAAAAATTAAAATTTTGAGCACTCACTTAAATTAAGAGTTGAAATTTCATCCGCATATTGCCCGCATAGCTCGTGAATTTTTCTCATGGTCTGGCAATAAATTTTATGTGCCCGACGCAGTGTCAATGCAGCCTTAATATAATTAGAAACATCGAATTCAACAATCGACAACACAGATGAGCATAAAAGGATGTCGGCAAGAATTATATCGCGTTCAATTTCATCAATAATTGATTTTCGATGGGTGAAGTCTCTCGAGCTTCGAAAAAGTTTCTTTATAGATTTTATCCAACCAGGCTGATGAGCAATGCATTTTTTCTCGACATCCCTCAATAAAAGGGAAGTTTCAACAATATTCTTTCTATCTAATGTAATAAGTGAATTAAACACTCGTAATAAGCACGCTGCATAATCGATAACTAAGGTCTTTTTCTTTCGTTTCTCTAAGAACTCAATCGCCAGTAATTGCTCGTTATTTAAATATAAACTAAAACTGTGCTCGATATAATCCGAATCACATAAACTCTCCAAATCTAAATTTTCACAGCTCATTTTTCAAACACAAAATTGGCTAAATTTTTTTTCATCCATCCTCTGCGATGTTTTCACGACAACTAGAGAAAATGAAAGTGTAAAAAAATCAACGGTAGCTCTGAAATATTGTCGAGCACGTATATGCGACTTACATGCTTAAAAAGCTTCAGAGCTTTATTCATTATCAAAAAGCTCACCAAAGCTCTCACGTGTTCATCCTTGACTTTCGCTATTGATTTTTTTCGACATTTTGGCGCTCTTTCAAGTTCGAATGTAAATCTTTTTTATTCATCATCTAATAATTAATTTAATAGTGTTAATTTAGTAAAGATTTTTTACACATCAAATAAACTCTAATCCCTCATATTTGTAGTCTGTATGAACTTTCTCGTCGTCGTGAAGAATGTTTCCTTTAATATCAAAAACTGTTACATATGTGCTGGTCGATCCGTTCAATTCTTCTGTCTTTAAAGCGATTATAATACTATCGTGTGTTTCGGGTACAAACTTAAATGATGAAAATCCTCGCGTTGGCTTTAGTTCGCCAATTTTGATTTTCTGTATTTCACTAAAACTCTCATCAGCTATTAGCAAATAATTGCAACCTCTCATTTCATCTAGCGTCTCGTTGTATTTATCTTTTGAGCATCTACGAGGAAGGAAAAACCATTTTTGATTGATATCGCTCCATGATCCAGATTCATGAATCAAATATCCCGGCCATTCGATATCGAGTGCCTTTCTTAATGCTTTATAGTTATTCACCCAATTGAGTGTCCTAACATCTCCATTCACGCCTATCACTTTGACCATCATTGGATTGTAATTTTGAAAATCTCCACCTGAGTTCGTCCATTCCTTTCCCATACTGCCCACGATGAGCTGTTGATTTTTTACTGTACACCATTCTGATTTAAAGCCTTTACTCGAGATACTTTCGCCGTCCGTTAAAATCACCCAGGGTGCGACCGTATCATTGCTTATTTCAAAAACGATTCCTGTGCGATCATCAAATGTTAACAATCGACCGTTAAACGTGACCAGCTCTGATAGTTCCATGCCACGACCTTAAAAAAATCATTTGGTGAGTAAATTACGATCGACAAGGCTTCGTCACTTAATTACCTTTCAGCGAATATCCGCTCGTTATTTCTTTTGAATCTGAATCAAATTTAAAGTCAAAGGAGGTGTGAGTGCTTGATATCGTGACATGTCCTCGTTTAAGGAAACTCGAAAACTCATTTTCGCGCTTGCTTCTTGAATTCGTATCGAGATCTGCTATTATTCCTAATTTATAAGTTGATGTTTTCTCGTGTACGTTTACGATAGGCTTAGTTAGAGGATATCGAGCATTGTACGCGATTATTGCATTCGATGGAATTTCATTCTTTGACGTTGGCGTCTGGAGGTGCCGATAGGATGCGAAGTGTTGACGATTCGTTGGCAAACTTATATACACGATTAGCACGATTAAAAAAATTAAAATTAAATAGATGAATTGACTCCGAAATTTGCTTTTTCTTATTCTTATAAAACTCGCTCCAGTGTTTTGTCTCCATCGATTCTGAAGAGCTCCTTCGCTTAAAAGCACGTTGAACGATGAGGACTTTTTCATTGTAGAGCTTCAGTTGCAAGTTATCATCCTCTAACTATCATATTTTATTTTTTTTTTCTATTTTTTCTGACGTATTTGAAATAATTTCAATAATTTTTAATTTTAACGAAGAATTTAACGAAATGCTATAAAGCGCTTTCAAGCGTTTTATTTAAAAATTATCCCAACGGCATTTTTAAACGTGGGAACTTTATTATATTTTCAAATATTCTGCCACTCTCAAGAATTGAAATAAACTTTTCATATTTTTATGATTTTTGCATAATTAAATATGAATTATTTTGGGAAAATAAACCTGCAACATAAATATTTTGTGGAGAAAAAAAGTAACGTATTTTTTCAAATATATACCGGAACTTTCAGTTCGTTCAGTTTACAAATAAAAACAAAGTAAGAAGAAAACGTTTTATAAAAAAATATTATTTTAAAAAATAATTATTTTCGCAAGTAAAAAGATAAGATTCAATCATTTAAATAGAAGATAAACATAATATAAGACAGTATGGAGGTCATCGTGGCAAATATTGACATGCTGCAGTTCAAAATCGAAGCAGAACTAAATGATCAGATCGGAGCATATCAGTTGCCATTTTCTGGTATGGATAAATCTACAAGCGCCGTATGTCAATTCTTCAATCAAGGTAAATGAATTAACAATCTTAATTGAATGACTCTAAGCCTTAATCAATTAACCTAATTATTTTAATTTTAGGCAAATGCGATAAAGACCTTTGCCCGTTTCGACACATGAATCTTACTCAGAAAACAATCGTTTGCAAGCATTGGCTTCGAGCGCTGTGTAAAAAAGGCGACAGCTGTGAATTCCTTCACGAATATGATATGACCAAGATGCCTGAGTGCTACTTTTACTCTCGTTTCAACACATGCCATAAAAAAGAGTGTACTTTCCTTCACATTGATCCAGAATCAAAGATCAAAGATTGTGCTTGGTATGATCGAGGATTCTGTCGTCACGGACCGTCGTGCCGTCATCGTCACGTTCGAAGAGTGTTGTGTAAAAATTATCTCGCTGGCTTCTGTCCCGATGGATCTGGCTGTAAATTTATGCATCCACGATTCGAATTACCACCAGTTTCTGATATCACTAAAGATCCAACGAAACGACCACCTGTTTGTCACAATTGCGGTGAGCTCGGACACAAAGCTTCATTCTGTCCCAAGCTACCGCCAGAACAGCGAGAAATTCTTGAGCGTCAAAATATGATGAGAAATCCGCCCATCTACAATCATCATCTGCAACAAAAGTTACGTGAGCAAAAAGAACACGAGGGAGGAGATCATGAACAAATGCAAACAGATGGTCCAAATCAATCGCCTCAACATCCAATTCCAATGTCTGGTCCACCACCAAATATGATGCACGGTGGACCTCCGCATTTCCATCAAAATCAAAACGGACCTCGACCGCCTTTCCAACATCGTAAACTAGAAGACATTACTTGCTTTAAATGCGGAATGAAAGGACATTACGCTAATCGCTGCTACTCATTTCTCAACAATAATTTTTCGGGAGGCAACAAAACTGGTTAAATTGTGTAAAAACTTCTTTGTAAAAATTTTTAATAAAAAATTTTGATTTATTAACTGCAACCATCACAAAAGAGAGATTTATAATCGTCCAGCTCTTTCCAAAGTGTCGTCAACTAATTCATAAGCGGGAAGGAATTTGTTATCACTAATTTTGAGATGCGGATTAGGTACGGTGTTGTTCATGTTTCCAATGGAAGTGTATCCGACATTGTAAAGTCGACAGTATGGAACATGATTTTTAAGTAAATACTCCCAGATATTTGAACAATTCCAATCGAGAAGGGGATTGATGCGCATCAGTTTAGGCCAGTCGCCGTCAGTTGGCTGAAAAAAAGATCAGTTAGACTAGGAAAGATTTGAAGTGATAATTTTACCTCAAAAGGACTCAACTTTCCACAGTACGGATCGGTGCGTCTAAAATTTAAAATTATAACGGATATATTTAAAATCAAAAAAGTTTATAAAAATGATGACTATAAAAGTTACATAATAATAAATCCCCTCACCTACACCCCATAATGCATGCTGTCAAATCTTTATCACTATCGCACACTAAAAGTTAATTTTGTGGATTAAAATTTATCAGGCGAGATAATATTTTTGCATACCTGTCTTTAGAATTTGTTTCATCGATGCATCAGCCTCAACCGTGTGAATTGTAATCTCATAATATTTTTCACAGTCTTTTACAAAGCTGAGTAAACAAGAATTAGATTATTTTCAAAATTAGTTAAGAATTTCACGCTCACGAATCAATTTCAGGATATGGAGATTTTTGCCTTAGATAAATCACTTTAAGGTTCTTTAAGTCTTCACTACTCAGGTGATCTTTAAGTAAATTAAGTAGAACTGTGCAGTCCTTGCCACCATTAAAACTCAAAAAAATTGTGTTCATCTCATAATTTTGAAATGCTTCCTTCAAGACCTTAAAAATATATTCAATAAAATTATTGTATAATACTTAAATCTTCTAAACCATCTTACATTCATCGATTGTTCAAGCTTCGTCGTTAGCTCATCAGAAATGATTTCACTTTTAGCACCATTAAGTTCCATTTCTGCAAAATATTGCTACAACTCAGACATAGAGCGAGATGATGTGGAGTTATGTGGTTAATATTTTTTTCTTATGTAGGTTAACGAATCATATGTTTCATGTTTACTGATTTATTTTCACATACACTGCTGCGATTTAAAAACATTACAGGGTGGCATTCATGGTTAAACATAAGAAAAATTGATCCTCTCAGTTCAACATTATCAATTGAAGTAATGGACATAAAAGCGATAATTTGTGATATTGAGGGAACAACCACCAGCATTTCCTTTGTTAAAGATGTCCTGTTCAAAATAGCTGCAGAACAATCTAAAATATTTCTTAATGAAAATTTCGATGAATTAAAAAATATCATTGATGAACTTCATCAGTTATCGTTGAAGGATAATTTCCAATTAAAGCATGACAGCGATGATAGAGAGAAATATGTTGAGGCTATTGATGAGTATATCCAGCATCTCATTAAAACTGATCAGAAAGTGAAACCTTTAAAGGAACTCCAGGGAAAAATTTGGCGGCATGCTTACGAAAGTAATCTGATAAAAGGACACGTTTACGAGGATGTACTGATAAATTTTAAGAAATGGACTGAAAAGGGATTAAAACTTTACATTTACTCGAGTGGATCGGTTGAGGCTCAAAAATTAATTTTTGGTTATTCGCTTTCCGGTGATTTGACTCACTATTTAAGCGGATATTTTGATACGAACGTAGGACATAAGCAGGAAGCTGCGAGCTTTCAGAATATTCTTGATGCAATCAAATTAAAAGGTGAAAAAGTGCTTTTCCTTTCCGACATACCAAATGAAGTCATCGCTGCCAGAGCTGCTAAAATTAATTCTATTCTTCTGGATCGACCTGGAAATGCTTCAATCTCCGACGAAATAAAAGCACATTTTAAAGTCGTAAAAAACTTTGATGAAATTGAGATTTAATTTTTTATTGTTTTTCATCTAATCTGATTAAGTTGATTTTTGTTAGTTTTTAACAATAATTAATTGTGGTTATAATAATTCCTCATTGTAAAAAGCGAAAATAAATTGAGATCTGCTTTGATAAAAATTTTTAAATGAGACTTTAATTTTACTTAAAACAACGATAATGGACCAAAACTTTTTTGAAAAACTATTTTCGTTCAAGTTTTATAATAAATCAGACTAGATTAAGGATATTCGCCGCACTATGTACATGACTTTTTCAGTATTTTTAAATACTTGGATAATTTTTTTCTTAAAATCTTTCTTTGCATTCAATTTTAACATTTTTAGCGACTCTCGATACATTCGTGGCGAGATTCGCAATGACATATCGACTTAAATCGACCTGTGATGTACTCTCAAAAACGCTCGTTTCATTGTTAGCTGCTGCAGCGACGACTGAATTGATCGTAGATTGTATGCTGGAAATATTTTGCGGTGGACGTTCTCGATGCACTCGATTGTGGTGTCTGATTAAATAGCTGTCCCGAATAAAACTTCTTCCACACAGATTACAATGATAATTTTGACCAGTTGAATGGGTTCTAAAAATTAATTTAGTTTTAATTAAAATCATTTATAACAATTTTAATTCACTAACCTAATATGAATCGCAAATTGGCTCTTTGATGTGAACGTAAGAGAACACCTTTCACAGCTCAATGGTTTTTCTGATACGTGAGACCAGCGATGGGCAGTAACATAACTTCTAACTGAAAAAAGTTTTCCACAAATATCACAAGAGTACGGCTTTATGCCTGAATGAACTCTCCTGTGGATGTTTAGAGTTGATCTTTGTGTAAATCTCTTCAAGCATGTTGGACACTCATATGGGCGAACTCCTGTGTGTGTTCGAAGGTGAATTTCTAAAATGTTTAAGAAAATGTCAGATAATCCAGGAGAGATTAAAAGTTAATTAAATCTGGATTATAAAATTTAATCTGGATTTAAAATTAAATGCGCTTAAATCTAAAATAAATTCAAGTCAATTAAAATTAATTAAATATTTTCATTTACCCAAATATGGTTTTCTCGAAAATGAAGCTTCACATTGATTACAGGCGAATGGTCGATGTCCGGCATTATGGGTCGTCTTGTGAATGTTTAAAGAAGACTTTTGAGTAAAAGCTTTAAAGCAGATCAGACACTTGACTAAAATAAAATTATTAGTTATGTGTTTAATCACCAAGAAGTTAAATTTACATGGACGCTCTCCACTGTGAACTCGACTATGAATATCTAAATATGGTTTTCGAGAAAAAGATGACGGACATTCGTGACATTTGTAGGGACGCTCTTGGACTGCTTCTAAAAGTTATTGAAATGATTAAAATATTTGTAACCGACTCAAAAAAAATTAACACACAATTAAAGAACACGAATAAAAATTTTCAAAAGAATTTAAACCAACCGGGAGTGCCATGGGCTCGGGTATG
Organism: Tanytarsus gracilentus; assembly: GCA_038502055.1. NCBI lineage: Eukaryota > Metazoa > Arthropoda > Insecta > Diptera > Chironomidae > Tanytarsus > Tanytarsus gracilentus. The sequence goes on along the minus strand of JAXRKN010000026.1, from coordinate 365,753 downwards.
CAATGTTAAAGCGCATTTTTGACTAAATGATTTCTCACATATTTGACAGCTAAATGGACGAACGCCTGCAGAATCATGAATAAATTTTAATCAAATTGAACGCGAGGAAATCTTTTAGAAAATTTTCATTTCATTTGAAAATTATTTTCGTCGCGTGTTCTTACCCAAATGAATTTTTTTATGGGTATTTAGCGATGACTTTTGACTGAATCTCTTCAAGCATGTTGGACACTGATATGGACGCTCTCCTGTATGAACTCGCATGTGCACATCGAGATAGGGCTTTCGGCAAAACGCTGCATCACAGACTGTACCTAAAAGAAATTAATCATGTAATTTTAACAAAATTATGTTTAATTATAATTTACATTGGAACGGTTTTGAGCCCGAATGCAGCTTCATGTGCACATAATAGCTGCTCGCTGACGATAAAACTTTATTGCATATTTTACACGTTTGCGGTTTACTTGCGCGAGATGTCGACGAAGTTGATTGTGCACTCGGATAAATTTGAGGAGTTTGTGTGATTATTTCTGGTTTTATGTGCTCAAGAAGGATTGGCTAAAAAACTTTAAAATAAATTTTCAAACTTTAAAATTTCACACAAAAAAGTTTACATCAGTTGAAATATTTTTATTCATAATCACTCCATGCTGATTTGGTTGAAGGGTCACAGTACCAGCCGGTGGCGTTGTCGTGAAGTTAGAGGGATAAAACTGAATGGGTTCAGTTTTAATTTGATCGAACAAGCTTAAAGCTGCCATTTTCTTCTTTTTCTAGTTAAACTTTTTTATGCAGTTTTAAAAATCAATTTTGAATTTAATTCACAATCACATTTTATGGTTTAGGCGCGATTTTAAATAACTAGAATTAAAAAGGATTTAAATAAATTATAATCTTTTTTAGAAGAATTCAATAATTTAGAGAATATAAAAAATTCAGAGATAAAACCGAAAAAGTTCAAGGTGAGAAAAATCAATTTTTCTTTTTTTCACACTTCATTAATTTTTGCGAAAAAGACACTTTGTGATTATATTATTAGAAAATTTGGAATCCTATCAAAAATTTTAACATCTTTAATAATTAACTCCAACACAAATGTCCAGTCATTCTTAAAAATTTGAATGAATAGAAAAATGATCCATGATTTGATTCCAGTACCACAATTTTTAATTTCTTTTGTGGTAAATCAAAAAGTTTTTTTTTATCGTTTGAAGGTGAAGGCTAACAAAATTAAGTCATATGGAACTTAATTTGCATTTTTTAACAATTTATTTTTTTGTAATGCAATTTTAATTACAAAATGACAGGAGCTAATTAAAAAACTTTGAGTATTGGAATTTTTTCTTGAATTTTAAATTTGATAAAAACACTTTTTTACGCTTTATCATCTTGAATTTTTCATATTCAAAAAATTGTCATATTTAAAGCAAATTTCTTCTCACTTTTAACAATTTTTGATACTCGAAGAACTTTATCATCAATATTTTCCGATATTGACTTCAAACTCTTTCCATTTCATGAGAAAAATCAACAGGAAAATTTCACGTCCGGAGAAATTTTAATTTGCAAATTTTCGTTTTGTTTGACAATGAACGAAATGGAAAAATTTAAGGATTAGACGCTAAATCATAAAATTTTGAAAATTCAGAAATTTTTTGAGGGATTGTTAGTCATGGGCGATTTTGTATTTTAAATAATAATTCATCGTTAAATATTTTTAAATTTTTAAAAATTATTTTTCTATCACACTTCATTCAGCTTAAGAGCCCCCTTACACTCCTTTCCTTTTCGTCATCTCAGATTGCTTTTTTTTCTCATTCGTGGATTTTAAAAAAATGTATACATTTTGACCAACATAACTTTTAAAATAGTTATTAGATAAATCAAAAGCATTAGTGAATTATAAAATGTCCCGACCGCGTGGTGCGTTAGCTCGAGCACTATACGATAAATATCATAACGATGCTTTTATTGAGAATTATGATATGAAATTGTGGTATAAGTTGCCAAACGATGGAACTGACATTTATGAGAGGTACTTGAGTTAATTACTGATTAATAAATTAAATTTTAGCTACGAATGATTTTTTTTAGATATCGATCAAAATTCTTCAATCTCTATGAGCCCGATGAAATTACTCTTCAGTGGCTTTCAGCATCAAAAGAAAAATCCGCTGATTTATGGCTCCAAATTTTTCACATTATCGCGAAGGCAGTCCTCAAACTATTCCTAACACAAACATGCTGCAATGGACTGTTGAGACGAGGATCCATGTTTATAGCAAGCGAAAATCAATTTGCAAATTTCTTATCACATGGCGGGCTTAATATCGCCAACGAATCAAACGTCAGCATGCTCGATGTTGGTGCTGGCGACGGTGAAATTACGACGCGTCTCGCACAATCTCTAGTTCAATTAAATAGTAATATATCACTTACCGTATACGCAAGCGAGTCCAGCTACATCATGCAGGGTAAATATTTAATTAACTTAATAAAAAAATTTAATAAATTTGAAATCTTTTAGATCGACTGCGAGAGAAAAACTTCAGGGTCATTAATCAAATAAGAGAACTTGAAAATGTCCATTTGATAACATGTTTGAACGTGCTTGACCGATGTATAGATCCAAGGTCGTTATTGGCAGATATGCACTCAGCGTTGCATCCCTCCGGTCGCGTGCTTCTCGCACTAGTTTTGCCGTACAACCATTACGTGGAAAGAAGTATGGAAAAAATGTCTTTAATTTTTAAAATTATTTTCAAATCTTTTTTAAGGTTCATCACACATGCCCGTTGAACCTCTCCTACCCCACTGGCCTTCCACCTCACTGCCATTCAACGAGGAAATCAATGCTTTTTTCCAGCAAGTCGAATTGATGGGATTTCGTGTCGAAAGCTTCACAAAAGCCGCTTACTTATGTGAAGGCGATTTGAGGCAGTCGTTCTACTGGCTCATCGATATTTTAGTGATTCTTTCGAAAGTATAAATAACGATTTATATTTTTTAAATGTTCCTTTCTTGAAACCTCTTGTGCAAAATCATTCCAAAATGTTAGAGAATTTAAACTGCATTTAATCGAAGGCCAAATTTGCTTAATTAAGTTGAAATTTTTGATGTTTCAAAACTTAACAAAAATAAACTTTGAGAACTTATCAAATCTTAAATTAAATTCCTAGTCTGTAAAATATATAAGAATGAGTAAAATCTACCAACACTTTAGATAACTGCTTCTGTTTATTTTATTTTTCCTTTTTGAATACTTGATTTTGATCTAAACCAAAAACGAAATATAAAAAAGGACTCAAAATAGAATGCCATTACAATCACATAATGAATAAATGTTCAATAAAAATTTATTTTGTTCAAATCACACGCCATGTGGTCTATATAAGAAAAATATTTGGGAAGAGGGCAGACGAAAAAAAGTTAATTTCGAGAGTCTAGTTAAAACTTCTACCTTTAATGCTAAGATTATAAAATAAATTATGTGTGAATAAATAAGTGAAGGAGGAAGAAATAAAATGGTAAATCCTTAAAAAAATTAAGGACTATCTCAACAAGAAAAAAAAGAAGCACTCTTTCCTACTCTTTAATGGACTTTAAATCATTGCTTATTATTTTGTTGTCTTTTTTTTAAAATAAAACTTTTAATTTCTTTCACCTTCTTAATTTTTTTTTCTCAATTTTTTAGGCAGTATTACGCAATTTTCATCTTTTTTTTATAATAATCTATTTATAAATTTTTATAGCATCTATGGAATTCTCCTAGCAATACATTATATTGCTATTTAATTCAATTAAGAAGCTTATTTCCACCATTTTCAAAATTCTTTTACTACAAAATTTAAATTGTTTATATTTTTTTTCTTCTCTCTTATGCACGAAGCTTGAAATCATGAGGCAGTGAAAATAAAAATTGTGAACAAAAATAATTTTACGTTTTCTTGTCTTAAATACAATAGTTTTAATTTTCGTCTTCTTGCCATGATCGTCGAATACTTTCCATGTGCATATCTTTGATTTTTAAATATGTCTCAATGACTTTCGTGTCAGCTCATGGAAATGCTCAAAAAATTCATAAGAATTTGTCAAAAATGATGGAAGGAATAATGTGTGTATGCAAGTGGAAGTCTGGTAAAAGATTTTTCTCTTCTTTTTTATCATACGAACTTTGCGTTTATAACAAAGTGTTTAAGATTAAAATAAAATTGGGTATATTTGTCATTTCATAAGTTGGAAAAAGGAGGTGTGGAGCGGGAGAAGAAAATGAAGAAATTTGGAAATCCTTCTTTGTCCAAAGCTTATAACATAGCCTACGCAAATTTTTATGATACTCTACATTGCCGCCAGTTAAACCTCCCTAATTTACTGATAAATTGGATGCGTCATATGACTTATAAAACATGTATGTATATATCCATAACAAAGGGAATAACTTCCATTTCCTTATATCCAATAAAAAAAATTACTTCAAGTTCAAACTTTTGTCTCTCTTTTCATATTTCCTTTCGTCGTCGTTGGTTCAACTTGTGTGTGTGTGTGTATGTAAGTGAGTGTGGTTGTAAAAAGTTCTTCTTGATGTTTTACATTGTTGCTGTTGCGTCAAAATCTAGAGGGTTTTTCTTGTGGACTTAATTACATCATGTTTAGTTAGTGAAAGCATGAGTAGCGAGCGCTGGTATAACCTTCACAATGGAAAATACGTAATCGAGAAAATTTGACCACAAGTCTCGAAGCTTTTTAGAGCGTGCCATCAGAAAACGCCAGCAAAATACGACTAGTATGACTTTCGTGACCTGATGCAGAATTTTTAATCTAAAAGAGAGAAAAAATAAATTAGTTAAGTAAGTGAATCGTGTCATCAGTATCAGAAATGAGTGGGTTAATGCGACAGTTAGAAGTGGGGTACATAAATTTCTATCAAATTACCCTATTCGACCGCGAAAAAAGAAAACCGTTACAAAACTTACTTGGACATTCTTTTTCTGCTTTCATCTAGAGAGGATGGATTCTGTTTAAAGAGGAATTGTCGAAAGCCTAGCACATATTTTTCCACATAATTCTCCCACTCGATGGTCCGAACGTCGAATTGAAACTCTTGACGGTCATTTTCTTTCATTGCATCCAACAGCATCTGCACATTGTCCCCGTGAAATGTCCACTGATGTGTCGTAAAGTATTCCAAACATTTCACCGATTTCGCTAATTTATCTTGTACTTTGATCATTCTAAAACAGAATTAAAATCATTAAAATTTATCTCTCATCAATCGTGTCGCTTTTACATAGGCTTCTTGCCGGCTATCCTCGCTAGAATATCTAGTATGTAAGCGGGGATGTAATGAGCCAATACGGAGTGCATGCTGTTTATCACTCGATTACGCCGGAGAATTCCCGTTGGATACCAAAATGCACCCTCTGAAAGAATAAAATTTTCATTAGTGACACATCCAAATGGTTACTTTGTTATTATCGTCAAGGGATACATAAAAAGTTAGTCAACTTAATTTTTTTCGTGGCTATTATGCGAGCCTCAAAAAATTATAACGCGAGTTGCGTATAAAACTCACCTAACGGATGAACTCTCATTTTTTCTATTGCTAAAGATACCAAGCGTCCCCATGTGATGGGCGCTTTCTCTCCTGTGCAGCAATTGTAGACCGTTACTGCTGACTTTGAAATTGCTGTTTTCCACGCTGCCGCAACCATTAAGTTTATAACCTGAAGAAAGCTCGTTAGAGAAATCTCGAAAAAGTGAAAATTAAAATTTTACCATATCGACGGGAACAAAATCAGCTATGCTATCCTCGTTGCACATTATTGTATGAAATATTCCTTTGCCGACAGCCGAAACAATTCCAGTTGGTCCATTCCAATTGTCACACCAACCGCTCAGAGGTTCATTTATACTCGATAGAACTAAGGCGATAATTAAATTAATTGCAAGTTAATTGTGAGCATTTTAATCAAGTCGTACCGATTGATGGACGAACAATTGCTAAGGGTAAATTTCCAGCCTCTTTCATTAGCATAGATTCCGCAAGTGCCTTTGTGAAGGTGTATGTGTTTGGGCGATTACCAATTAGCGACGGCGTGAGCTAAAATGAAAAAATGTGTTTCCTTATCACTCCAAAAAACCTCGCTCTTAATTGTCTTTATCTTTCTTACTTTATCCAAAAGATCTTCGGGAAGCCATTGAACAAGCGAAATTATATCGTTTGGATTAAATGGAGGTGAGTAAATTTTTTCGGCTACATCAGATCGATCACAATTGCAATATGCCGTTGAGACATGAATCAGAGCCTAAAAATAAACCAAACAAGGCGACAAGTCGCGCGAGCGAGAGAGAGAAAATGAAAAATTGCATGTTAGTGACTACAATAGTGGATGTTCGTAGTGATTCTAATCAGATTTTACCTCTAAACGTGTCATACGATGACAAAGCTCCACTAAACGTTTCGTACCCAGCATGTTGATTGTGACCGAGAGCTTTAATTTTTCGTCAAACTTAACAGTGGCGGCCGAATGAAAAACTACCGAAACCTTCTGACACAGCAGTGCCTGATCACTTTCTGATATTCCAAGTTCCTCTGATGTGATATCGCCGTTGATTGGAATGATTTTGCCCAAGTCATTTGGTCGCTCCTTTCGAAGGATGTCGAAGAGCGGTCCATTGATAATTTCATTAAGACGCTCATTAATGTCATGTCCTCGTTTTGGTCTCATTAACAGATAAATATTTTCAATTCCCGGACATGAACGTAATAATTTTTCTACGAGGACCTTCCCCATGAAGCCGCTCCCTGTTCGCAAAAAAAATTTAGTTAGAAATATGCGGAAAAATATAATTTAAAGTATTAGTTACCTCCAGTTATAAAAATACTGCGTCCATTGTAAAATTTTGAGATCGGTACGTAGTCCTCAAAACTGGTGTGACTGTCAACTTTCGAGTTATCGACTTGCGTCTTCTTGCCCGGCGTCGTCATTTTTAAGGGCTTCTTTTGATTTATCGCTACTTTATGTCTAATAAACAGCTTCAATTAATATGCTCAGCAGATGATGATTTCGTCTACAGCATGCATAAAACTTTTCTCTCTCTCTCTCGATTCGAAAAAAATTGGAAGCGAACACTTTTTCACTTTTAATTATGTGCGCTAATATATTTTATATTTTTTAAGGGGAATATTTTTTTTTCGTTAAATATTTTATAAGTAGATACGGAAGAATATGTGGGGAAAAAGTCAAGTGCTTCTAAAAACGTCTTAAAAACTTTTCTTTTGATTCTTTCCTTTTTGGCTTTCACTTAAAACTTAACTTTTATTCACTCGCGAATTTTATTCGTGTAGCTTTGTCTATATTTATTAATTATGTATTGTCGAATGTATTTTTGCAGTAGCTGCTATAAAGAGAGAAGGAAAAATTCGTTACTCGAATATTACATTAACGAAATACCAAAAAATACTGATTAAGAGCTTATAAATTTTGTACTACAAAATTTTTAGTTAATATTTTTTTCTTATCGAAATTTTTTAAACGTGCATGTGTATGATAGTTATGTCACATTTCATAGATAAAACCATATCATGAATCACTTTTTTTTATGATAAAGAGTTTAAGTTCTCTTGCAAGTGACGTGATAGCGAGTAATTACTTAAAGTCGGATGGAGGAAAGTCGTTATCATCTATCGTCGACGTTGTAGTCGATGATAAAATAAAAATAAAAAAATTAGTTTCTAAATTTATACTCCCGCGTTCTCTCGCGCGACGGCAAAATTATCCAATTTGCGTAAGTCACATTTTACAAAAAAAAGTTATTGAATGAATGTCTGGGGTGTGTTTGGAGGTTCTGCTGCATTTGAGAGGAGAAATTTAAAAATCACTAAAATAATTTGTGTAAAAAACTTTTTTACAGCCTCCACGCGAAAGCACATAACATGAGATTTTTAATCGTTTTGCATATTATATTACGTGAGTTTATGACTGACCCTAATTTGTGTTGAGTAATTTTTGGAAACGCAATTTCGTGTGAAAGAAATACCGGTTTTGTGGCGTTACATAATTTACAAATATCCTAACAGAATTTTATCAGCATTTTGATTGCATGCCGTCTGTTGCTCTCTTCCGCAAATTCTTTTTTTTAATTCAATTATTTTTTATTTCTCTCACTTTAAACGCACCATATAAAAAAATTGTAAAGAGAGTAACTTAACATTTTTTTTGTATTTCGGTCAATAGAGAAAGTTTTACTTTCATCATCACGGAGGAATATAAAATAAAATAATATTTAATTGGAATTTTTCGGGGATATCTTTGAATCACTACAACAACATAATAGCTATCACTCACGACACGACACTGAGAATGTTTCTGAATTAATATTTCAACGAATCATGTTGTATATTATACTGCGACTCCTATCAGTGTTTCTTATTCTTTGGAAATGCATGGATGAACGTGTGTATACGCTCGATGTTTTTATGAAACTGTCGGATGAATGAATAACGTACCTTCTCCCGAAAAAAAAAAGTTACTCTTTGCAGCAAACTTTTTTTATATATATATATTTTTTTTTAAGGTCTACAAACTAAGCACAACGATATCGATTAAAGAGCCATGTGTTTATGAGTTTCGGCGAGAGAAAAAAGAAAAAAAAATCAATTTTTTGCACTCTTCCACTTTCTTTTTGAGAAGATGATTCTTCGTTATTTAAAATACACAAACTAACTTGAAATCTTCTCCACACGCAGTGTCTTATGCAAGTATTTTCTCAGATATACTTTCTAATTTTTTATATATATGATTTTTTACCGTGGTATAGTGAAGAGATGAAAAAGACTTTTGATTCGAAAAAGGATTTCTTATCCCCTAATTTTTTTTTGAAGCACGCCCTTCACGGCTTTTCCTTATTCTATGCGGAATTTGTTCACTTTTTTTTATATGGAGGTATTTTTGATTGCACTTAAAAAAATTTCAATACCGCTTTCCTCTCTCGAAAAGAAATTCTCTTATGCACACATGTATGAGTGAAAATAGCTCAATAATTAATAAAATTTTACTCTCTCGGCTTATGGAATTTTTTTCTTTTTTTTTATAAATTATCCGGCTCCAGGAAAGTTACAATTTTTTTTCTCTCGCATGTGGAAGAGAACACAATTTTTAGAGAAACAAAATGTTTTACACTTTAATTAAGTCCTCGGCTCCGAATGACTTAGTAGGAATATAATGCGGCCTATTGTGTAATTGGATACGAAAAAGATAGCTTCACTTATGTCACATGTATGGCTTTTGGAGTTAAAGCTTTTCCTCTCGGTGTCTTAAAAGTTAAGAGGTGAAATTGCAATCAATGACGCCATAATGATTTTTTAGCGAAACACTTTTTTCCTCGACTCGAATGGTTGTGGGTTTGAAATTCCTTTACCGATCGCTATTCAAAACGTCATGTACAATTTTCAATCTCGAAGTTCTCGTTTGAGCAGCATTAGACAACTAAATTTTCTTCGAAATATTTCACTTTGCACGATTTTTTGTCAATGAGGAAAAAATAAAATTTCACTTTTATGTTACTCAGAAGTGCCGTGAAAATTTTCGAGGCATTTTAGCACCGCGCGACAAGAGTCGATAGCAAAGCCATTGTTACTGCAAATTGAAATGTCAATTGTACACAATATTTCAAATAAATTAATTTATCTCAATCACGAGTTCGGAGGCAAAGAATTTGTCTTTCGATCGACCGGAGAATCCGTTCCTACCTAGACGTCCATGCGTCTGCGCATTTTGTGCCATGTGCATTATGAGAGAAAAATATGTCTAAGGTTCTATGCTCGCTCACACATATAAACCCGAGTATGCTGTTTTCCTCTCTCTCTCTCTCTCTCTCTCTCTCTCACGATTTTCTTTTTTTTTGCATACATCAAAGGGCGGGTGATTCAATTCAAAAATTATTTTGCTCGAAAAATTTGATTTTCTTTTTTTAACGACTTTGTAAATTTTTTTTCAATTGCATTTTAACAGCTCTAAATTAGCATGTTAATTTACACTTTAAACTGTTTGCACCATTAATCAATATATTTTATTATTTAAATAAAGAAAAGTTTTTTGATAAAAATTCTTCTTGAAATTCTTTCGAACTATGTTTTGTGAAATAAATAAGAAAGATTAAATTATTTTTAAAAAGTCTCACTAAAAATTAAAACTCTAGAGAACTAACTTATCTGCTTGCATGCAAAAAACTAAATGAGCTTTAAATTATCTTACGGTTTTATGAGGACGATTTTATGAGAGATGAACTTTGGCCACTTTTTGTTACATCTGAAAACTATTTTTGATGAATTAATCTTTTGTGAAATGATTTAATTTGTGTAAGATTTTTCACCTTCTAAAATATTCTTGTAAATAGTATTTTTTTAATTGATTAAATCTATAAATTTAAGAGTATATCTTTATTTTATAAAATTTTAACTCCTTATATAAGGAAGATTAAAAAATTTAACACGCTTTTAATTGATGTATTAAATTTGACCTTTTTTAAACAGACGTTTTAAAAAATATTAAAATTAGTAGCTGGTTTAAAGTTTAAATTTGTTTGCAGACAGTTTCAGTTGTTTCAGTTGTTCGACACCAATTAAAACAACTATAAAATTCTCATTTAAAAATAGTATCCTTGAAAAATGATAAACAAAAATTTTAAGTCACAGGTCACAAGAAACGATGTTCATTAAGCAGTTTTTTTTGCGAAAGTTTTAAATCTTTAATACAAAAGATTAAAAATATATCAATGTTACAAAAATTTTCTTCATGCAACATTTAAATATTCTTCATCAATGTTTTGCGCTTAGAACATGCTCGAAGCATTTAACAATGAATTGTCACAATATTGCCTCCCACCAAAAAATAAATAAAGTTTAACGCAAGCACGTGAAAAATAACGAACAAAATGCATGCAACATTATTACTGTAATTTTCAGTTTTCAGTTGTCAATAGTGAGTTAAATGATCAAGTTCATAAAAAAGAAGAAGAACTGAAAAAAATTATTTGCAAAAGTGCAAAATTAACTTTAATTACTCACAATTTTGCGAGAATAAAAATCCAATCTGATGGAAAATATTCAAAAAGTCTACGAGTCGTTTGGGGTTGAAGAGGCAGGAACGCAGAGTGAAATTGGAAACTTTTTTTCAGGAAAAAGTATCTTCATAACAGGTGGGACTGGGTTCCTCGGACAAAGTCTTATTGAGAGGTTACTAAGCGCGACTCCTTCCATTGGCAAAATTTACATCCTCATTCGTGGAAAATATGGATATTCGCCAGAGTCGAGGATAGAGAGATTAATGTCAAAACCTGTAAGTTAACTTTAAAAACAGAAAATTATTGTAAGCGATTTTAAAGAACAAAAAATTATTTTTTTATTGACAATTGTCAATTAATCAATTAATAATTTTTTCATTTAATTCATAAAAAAAAGTTTTACGTCATGAAATTATTTTTATTCAGACCTTGCTAATTAATCAAAAATCAAAAAATGCTCGAGTGCAGAATTTAAAGCAGTTTTACATGGAGTTCCGCACTATTTTTTTCGAGTAAATTTTATATAAATTATGCTCATCACGTTTTTTTATTATTCAATAAGAAAATTGGCAAGCTTTACTTTAAAAGAAGCGTTGACGCTTATTGTTTTTAATTAATGTCGGTAGTAAAATTTTATTTTTGCGCATAGTTTAAATTTTTTCTTCTCTTCCGACATGTGACCAAGAAGTTTTCAAAAACCCATTGTTTAGCCACATTTTTTTCGCAATATTACTACGAAAGTTATGTCATCGCTTTGTTTTGTGCACTCGAGCATTTTCCATTGCAATGTGCAGTAATAACATTTAAGCCCTTCCGAGTATAACTTTTTTATTGTTTTATGTTTTTCTTTCGATTTAACCTTGCAGATTTTCGAACATTTGAGCAATGATGACAAGTCAAAAGTTGTTCCGGTCATCGGCGAATTGTCAGAGAATAATTTTGGATTGCACGATGATGTGCTCGAAAAATTGACGAACGAAGTCAATATCGTTTTTCACAGTGCCGCAACCATCAAGTTCAACACATACCTTCCGAGTGCTATTAAAATTAACCTCGTGGGAACTAAAGTTGTTATCGATTTCGTTAAGAAGCTTCGTCATCTCGTCTCCTTTGTTCATGTCTCGACTGCCTTCTGCAACAGTTGCTATGTTAATCAAGACATTAAAGAGCAAGTTTATGCATCGAAAAGTGATCCATATGAAATGATGAAAATTATTCAAAATGGCGACATTAAACTCCCACAAACGGGAACGATCGAGCTGCATAATATTTTGGGCTATCATCCAAACACTTATACATTCACTAAGCAGCTCGCTGAAAATTTGATTCTTGCTGAATTGCGCAACTATCCTGTTGGAATCGTTAGACCATCAGTGGTGTATGGAACACATCGTCAACCTTTTCCTGGATATGTTGGAAGTGCAAACAATGGCCACATTGGTAAATTTTTCATTATCTTAATTAAACCTTTTTTAATTTTGTCGTTTTTTTTAAAAAGGCTTTGTCGCGGGTTTTTCCAAAGGACTCTTTAGAACGATGGGTGGTGACACTTCGTCAATCATGGACCTGGTTCCTCTTGATTTTGTTACAAATTCAACGGTGGTACTATCTTGGTATGTTGCGTCACACAAAGTTGAAGAACCAGAAGTCATTCACTGCACGAGCGGCGATGTTAATCCACTGACATTCGGAAATTACTGCAGAATCCTCAATATTGCGTCCAAAAAACACACAAACGACTACATAATATGTCAGCCCTATGTGAAAGTTCGCAATGGACTTCGATACACAATTTTCATCTACTTGTTCAACTTTTTGCCCGCAATTCTTTTTTGGTTGCCCGAGCATTTCATTTGGCGTAGAAAGGCTTTGCGAAAGTAAAACTCCATTTCAATATTTATGAATAATTCAAATATAAATTTAATTTTAGAACCTTGGACTATGTGCGGATATTCGTTAATGGAATCAAAGCTTTTGACTACTTTACAAATAGAAGTTTTCATTATAGCACCGAAAATGCTTTGCGAATTTTAGACACGCTCAATGATGAAGATAAGGTAAAATACAATTATAATTGCGACAAGAAATATTTAGATTGGGGAGAATTCATGGAGAATCAAGTCATTGGCATCAGGCGATTTTTCTTCAGAGAGTCGAGAAAAACTACAACATGGAACGTTTTCGTGTGGCATGCGTAAGTCTCTCATAAACTTTCAATATCGATTTTTTAATTTTTTTCATTTTTAAGCTTTGGATGGATTCAGTTTTTCTGGTACATTGTTGCTTTCTACGTTTTAAACACCATATTTTCGTACTTTATACACGTGCCTTTTTCCGTTGCAATTGTCTCGTGCATTCTTCTATTTGTCAAATGGATTTAGTAATTTTACATTTTATATTTACAGTTTTAATTTTTCTTTTGTATCTAATTTTTAAGAAAGCTATTAATAAAGTTATTTTTTAAATAAGTTATGATTAATTTTAAATTTGCAGCTTTAGATTTTAAAACTTTTGAAGGGTTCTAATTTTATAAGAAAAGCTGTTGTAGGACTTTAAAATTATTTAATTAATTTTACAGTTTCATTTAATAATTTTAACAATTTTAATTTAGAAAATTAAATTTTAAAAACAAAAAAGTAAAAATTAATTTTTTTCTGTTGCAAATTTTTAAAATAAATTACACAAATCGCACAGTGCTGAAGACATTTTATTGAGCTTAAAAAAGCGGCGTGCTGAAGTCGCCAGTGTTAAGAAAAAAAAATGTTTCGTTCTCGCTCTCGTTAAAAAAAGTCGAGTCTTAGTGATTCTGTGAATAATTGTAAGAGAAATAATATTGTTCAAAGTTTTAAAAGTGCATCTGTTAAGTTCGCAGTTGATTGTGATAAATTAAGCTCTCTCTTTACCCCTTTTAAATTCCCTGAGAAAAAAAAATCTGTGTTGAAAAAAAAATGTCAAAAAATTGTTGCTGTTTTTATTAGGAATTCTTAATAGCACACTGATAAGAGTAAAGGATAATTGAAATATTGATGCAAACCACTCGATGAATGTTGTAAATAAAACGAGGGACATTGAGAAGTAGGCAAAGAAAAAAGGATAATTGTGCAGTACTCTCTTTCGTTTTAAAGCACAGGAGTGTGGGAAAACAATAATTTTTCTTTTCATTATCCAAAAAGAGAAAAATAGATGTAAATTTTCCCTCATAAGAAAATCAAAGTGAAAAAAGAGTGTGTGTGTGTCTAAAAAACAGAGTTCAAAAGTATCATCAAAAATGCCGTTGTTTGGCAAAAAAGATTCGGGCAAGAAGGTGCGCAAGGATCATCCCAACAAGGACATCGATAAACAAATTATAAATATTGAGGATAAATACCATCTAAGACAAGTATTAGGAAAGTGAGTACCAAACATTCCATTTTACCATCATTCGTCGTCATCATCAATTAATGCCTCTATAATTCAACTCAAATGATTGCCAAAAAAAAATTTCGATTTCTCTTATTCTCTCGCTCACTCTAGAGGTTCTCTTTAAAGCCGAACTGTTATCATAAATCGTCGATTTATGTTCACATATATATTTTCCACTGAAACATTCTTTTTTCTCGCTCGTCTTGTATACAGTCTATGAGCTATTCCTTTTGAGAGTCAGTCAATCGGCAACAATTTGGGGGAAATAAAATAAAGCTGCTCGCATGAAAAAGCTCTTCCTTTAATCTCGGCGAATTTTTGAGTTTATATAAATTCGATTTGAAGCTCGAGAATTTAGAACAATGGGCTAAATTAATTATATTGCACTTTGCCTATATCAATTCAATAGCTTTTCCATGACATGTTATTATACTCTAGATTGAGTGTTGTGTTTTTTTCCCTCACAATAACACCGCGCAAAATTGTTCTCATTTTTTTGCACACTTGCTTCGCTTGACTTAAGCTCTCGATTTATATTAAATAATGATGACCTTCTGACATATCTCTGTTCTCTGTCGAGCGATTAAGTCCTACAGAATAAAAAAAAAAATTTTTCATCAAAGGCATCTCTTTGGTGCCATGCCTTTATAGAGACGTGTGTACTATAAAAATTCATTTGCCTTTTTTATTATAACATCATCAATAAAAAAGAGTGTTCTATTTATATTTTTTTTTTGTGAATGATAAAAATTCCACAAACACTCGAAAAACTTTGACGAGTGCTTTAATCGATAACTATTTGCTTTTCTCTCCTCAAGCGCAATCATAATTCATTTATCGTTTAAATAATAATCGGCACCTACATAGTGTTGGAAAAAAATAAGTTTCATTGAAATCGCAGCGAGAATTAGAAAAGAAAACATTGACCAGTCAGTTGTGTAAACAGTCTAAGGATGGGAAATGTAAATTTTAATCGCATAATTTTTATTTTGAAATTTCTTTGAAGTTTATTGAAAAATTTTCATCCTTCTTGAAACAAATCAAAACCTCATTATAGATTGTGAAAGAGAGAGAGAGAGAAAAATCTCTTTGTGCTTTTGTTGCTGATGATGATAATAATCTAACTCATTCATTTCTTTTATTACACACATCTATACACAAACACATCATCATCATCAACGTCTAGTGGTGCCTTTTCTGAAGTGAGACTTGGGGAAAGTAAAGAGAATCCGGGTCAATTATTCGCCATCAAGATCATTGATAAAAAAGCACTAAAAGGAAAGGAGGATTCGCTGGAGAATGAAATCAAAGTTCTTAGAAGGTAACTTAATTATTCTCACACACCTCATACATTCACTTCATTTTTCAGCAGCGGATAAAAGATTTTTAAAATTTTACAGATTCATTATATATGGACTGAGAAATTATTTAGCTTATTATGTCCCTTACTTATAATGCGAAAACAACCAGTTGATTTTGATATTAATAACGTCCTTGATAGCAGTCCCTGAACCTATCCGTTTTTGAATAGAGTATAAATTAGCGCCAGTCGTTTTCCTTTTAGCGAGTTTTGTTTTACATTTTATAGCAGCAGCATCATGCGATACGAGCTAAATTTAGTCATGTGAAACTGAATTAAATTCCCTTCCGTCTACTCTTCTTACCACCCGCCAAAAATATAATATACAATCTTTATTACCTAGACGAGTTTTCTTCATTGTATCGAAATGCGACGCAATGAGGCTAATTTATTAGAGCTATTAACTCAATTTTCTCTCTGTATATGATAAATTATATTTTTAACACCAAATCCACACTTCATCCCACCTTGTAATAATCACTCACTTACTTACTTTCTAACGCTAGATAGAGAAAAAAAAGTGTTAAAGTAATCAAACCAATTTTCATGTAATTCTCATCTCAATATTACCTCCCTGTTCTTTTTTTATTACGATAATGAAATTTTCAGAATCTGTTGCCAAAAAAGCTCTCTCTTTCTCTCCCCCCAAAAGACCATGTAATAGTGAGTGTAAGTCAGTCTTCTCTTTTTAAGCAAAGTTGTTATTTGATCGAATTAATTATTAAAAGCTCTTTCTACTCTATGTCTTTTACTCTGAGTCCTTAAACAATTCCTAACAAAATCACTACTCCGTTGCTCATGCAAAATATATATAAAAAATCTAGCTTCAAATCATGCAAGAGTTTATTTTAGAAATGTATAACAATGAAAAAGTTTTTTATTTGAATGTCGTGCATGAAATTTTTTGATTTAATTTTCACAATTATCTTTTTAATTGAACCTAGCTCCTCCTTCTTATTAATTTGCTCTTATCCTAATTTTTTAAAAAATTTAATGAAACGTGAGATTAAGCAGTTTTTAAGGATTTTATATAGAGAGCAAAAGCTCCGCACATAATATTCCGAATTTTATCACTTTTTGATCTCATATTTTAGTCCTTCTTTTGCTCTCTATATGCCTGACCACAACACTTTTGATTATAAAATATTTTTTAAATGCACATTTTTTGATTATAATTTTTAATTAACACGAAGTGAACTAATTAGTGAGATTTAATTGAATTTTTCGTATTAAAAGCTTTGGTTTCCTTATTTTTATGACTATCTATATCTATCTTCTACGAACAGGTTCTCGGCTATGCCTGGTAATGAAAACGATCCAGACCGAAAACCGTGGTGAGTTTATGTTATGATTTGAACGATAATTTTTCCTTTCCTAATTTTTTAATTATTTTTGGGACTGTTTTAATTATACTAATTTGTTTATGTATGAATTAATATTTTTTGTGCTTCTTCATGTGATATAAGAAAACTAAGTTTGAGAGATATACATAAATTATATTGAGACATACCTTAGAATATTCAAATTTATTGTACAATTTGTGCAAAAAAAAGTATCTTAGCACGAACTATCATCACATAGAAAAGTAATAATTCACGCCTGTCAAATATTTACGCTTGTGGCATTTTACAAGTTACACAAATATAGAACTTACTGATGATGAAGAAAGTTTACTTAATCATTGAGTAATCACGTATCATTGAGTTTGCAAAGTTTAATGCAACCGCAACAGAATTTCATGAGGAAGATGAAGACGAAGAAAATAACCAGCAACAATGTCATTTTTTTTTATCGGAAGGGAAAAACGAATTCAGTTAAGTCATCATACTTTCTCCGACATGAATTTCCTTATTTTCTCACACCGGATGCAACGATAATTTGATTATTTTTTTCATCAACGTCAAACAATTTTAGCTTTGTTTTATGTGACGAAAAGAAAGGAGAAAATTGAAAATGAATTTGTAATTGTCGCGCAGCAAAAGAGCGGAAGCTTAAAAGCTCTCTTAAACACATCCTTCAATTATTTATTTTTCCATTCATTCAAGACGCAGATTGTCTTATAGTTGAATATCCTCTTTATTAATTCTTAAAAGCAATTTACACTCTTGATTAAGACAACATTGCAACTTTTTTTCTTTTTTATTTTGTGTGCATTTCATATTTACTCTCATATTCCATTCGACAATCTTCTTCATCGACACATAACAAACATTGCCCTTAATATATGAATATTGGACACAAACCGTGCCTCAGGTTAACACATCCAAACATAGTTCAATTGCTGGAGACGTATGAGGATAAAACGAAAGTTTATTTAGTTATGGAACTGTAAGTGCATAAACCTTGACCTCCTTTCATTTAATGACTCCGTCGCTCATGCTTTTCTCCTCTTTCTTTTTTTTCTATTCGCCGTGGCATATGATAAATAGTGTTACGGGTGGTGAATTATTCGATAGAATCGTTGAGAAAGGCTCGTACACCGAGAAGGATGCATCGGGGCTGATACGTCAAGTTCTTGAAGCTGTCATGTACATGCATGATCAAGGCGTTGTACATAGAGACCTTAAAGTAAATAATGATAACTGCATAGTCACTGACAAACGTGCCATGACTACTAATCATTCATTCATTTATTCTAGCCGGAAAATCTTCTGTACTACAACACCGATGAAGAGAGCAAAATAATGATTAGTGACTTTGGCTTATCAAAAATGGAAGATTCAGGCATAATGGCGACGGCATGCGGAACTCCAGGTTAATTGAAAATTATTTCCTCTTCTAAGCACGCACACACACTCATAGCGAAAAATTTTCATTCATCATTATTATAGGCTACGTCGCACCAGAAGTGCTCGCACAAAAGCCGTACGGCAAAGCTGTTGATGTTTGGTCAATAGGCGTTATATCCTATATACTTTTATGCGGCTATCCTCCGTTTTATGATGAAAACGATGCGAATTTGTTTGCACAAATATTGAAAGGTAAATACTATATAGTGAGTGGTTGAGTGTTAATCGCTCTAGTTTTCATTTTCCTGTCGTAAATCTAATTATATTTCAATAAACAAACATGCTGAGCTTAATGTTATTAATGAAAACTCCACTGCGCATTAATTGATCAATGACACACGACGATTTGTTTATTTATTCACTTATCATTAACACAGGCGAGTTTGAGTTCGATTCACCATATTGGGATGAAATAAGCGACTCGGCGAAAGACTTCATTCGTCACCTTATGTGTGTGGATGTCGATAAACGTTACACGTGCAAACTCGCACTGGCTCATCCTTGGTAAGATTAGAGAATTTTAAGATTGTCATTAAACATTCATTATTTGGCCTCATTAACAAAGGATATCTGGCAATGCGGCTAGCAGCAAGAACATTCACGGAACTGTATCCGAGCAACTCAAGAAGAACTTTGCCAAGTCACGATGGAAGGTAATAATTTACTTTTTTAATTATTCTCATGACTGCTAGAATAAATTTTTTAATGCGTTTTCTTTTTTTTAGCAAGCATATCATGCAGCAACAGTTATCAGGCAAATGCAACGAATGGCTTTAAATAGTGGCGGATCGAGTCGAAATAACACGATATCACGCAATGAACCCGAGAAACAGCAGTCTTAAATTATGGCGAGTAATTGATTGAGAACTCACTCAACACACAAGCTTGAGAGTTACTTAAAGAGCAACAGATAGTTCGTTACTTTTTCCCTTTATCTCTCTCTAATTCACACTTTTCCACTTATCGCTCTCTCTCCTTCATGCACGATTTTAATCATGTAATTTTTGAATATTTTTAACATTGTTTTAATATTAATTTTAAGCAAAAACTTAAGGAAGAATTGGCCAATGCACACTATGTATGAAAAATTATTGGCCACTCTCCAAACTCTCTTAATTTCCTTGCCAAAAGTACTTTGTGACAAAAGTTTTTCTCTGTTTTGTGGCTCTGTTACATTATTTATCATAATTTTTTATCACATTCTATGCAAGACTCCCTTTTTTGTAGGACCTAAATAATTTATGTTCCTTTGAAACGAAAAGTTGTACTACCTAATTTTAGCTTTCATTATAATTGCAAAAATTTTAAAATGTTATATAACAATAAATCTTCATATTCGCCTGCCATCGTCCACATCACCATAATTAACCTTCAAATTGCGCATATAAAAGATATATCAAAATGTGATATTCAAACTTTAACAATGATAGAGTACATTTTAATGCAAAACAAAATAATATTGTTCGATTTTTACCTTTACATTCTATCTCCATCCTATAAATATTTAATATAACAATTATCCTATTTAAAATGTCCAAATTTTTTCTTCTAAATGTTTGACAAAAAAAATTAAGAGATGTAAATAATTTAAAATTAAAGTGGATACATGCTAAATCGCTAAAAAACTCATTAAAGTGAACATTTGATGTTGCTGTATTTTAAAGGTGTACTAGGATAAAACAAAAAGATTAAATCATAAAAATCAATTTAAACATGCATCATGACTCTTGAGATTCTAAATCAATGAATTAAATGTTGACCAATGTTTTATGCGTTTTCCTTTATAAACTTATATCAAGTTGGCAAACAAGAAAAAAATCACCACAATCGATGTTATTTGTGATCGCGCGCGCTAAGGAATTATAAAAGATGCACAATGCTGTTAACAAAAAAAAATTACCACAAAAAATTCTTTTAAATGATTTCGGTTTGAAATTTTTCTTTAATTGATATTGTTAAAGATGAAATTATTTACTTAAATATAAAATTAAATTGAAATGTATCTTAAATAGCATAAATTAACATTTGTAGGAAGTTAAGAGATATTTTTCTTGCCAATAAATTTCGTTTTATTGTGTGTTCAAGAAAAAACATCTGAAAAAATTACATAACAAGGCAGCAGCATTAATCATTGCATATAGTCTAAGAGCTACAGAGAAATTTACTCAAAAAAATATTGCAAACATTACAAAAAAATATAGTTTATTAAAACGAGAAAATAAGATTCTCGAAATTCGTCTACGAAAAAAAAAGTAAAAAACATGAAAAGATTTTTTGTCGTGCAGGGAAAAAAAGTTGCAATTGTGATTGAAAAAAACTTTTTAGTTTCAATGAGATTTTATGCAAATCATACAAAAAAAATATAGAAAAATATGCTAGATGTGCATGATAGAGATTTTAGAAAATAAACTTTGATGCCTCTCTCTAACACCTAAGCAAAAAAACCACTAAATTAAAAATCTCGAAACGGAAAAAAGTCTTTTCAATAAATTATTCCTTAATATCTTAAACTCAATATTTTATTATCTCTCTCTCTCTCTATCTAAAATATATTTTATGCCTGAAAAAGAAATCCAGTACATAACAATTAAATAGAAACTTAAACGATTATTATTAGTAACGTTGTACCATTATAAGAAAATTAATAGCTTCCTCGAAAAAAAAGAAATAGAAACTTACAATTTTATAATTTTAAGAATAACCGGAATATAAAATAATTTAAATCCAATTCCATTACTGAAAAAAATCCATAAAATGTTGGGGTTTATTAAGTAACGTGCTAATCACCTATTCAGTTAAAATTTTAACTTTTTTCCATCATTAAAGACCCCAACATAAATTTCCATAAACTATACATCGTGAGGCTATTGTAAGCCCAACTGACATTCACACTTTTTGTCAAATTGCTGTTTGCTATCAGGTTGTGAATCGAAATTGTCTTAATTTTTTTCTTGCTTAAATAATATTTTACATAATTAATTTAATTTCCATTATTTTTCATCTTCCTGTTGAGAAATGTAAAACTATTGAAATTATAAATAAAAATTATTGTAACATATTAACAGAAATTTAAAGAATAAAGATGATTTTAAGAAATTAATCTTGTTCCTCCTCATTCTGTTGCTTCATTGATTGTTCGGTGAGATCGGAAACGACTGCGACGATTTCTTTATCATCTGTAATTTTTATTTTAAAATTATTGCAACTAATTTATTTCAAAAAATTTACCTTCAAAATCTGCAGCTATTGATTTTGATTCTTTAAGAACTTCTTCTGGATCGACACGAAAAACTTTTCCGGTCCTCGATTCAATCGGTGAAAGCCTTACAGGTCCGGACAGTGCCTCAAAACTTCTTCTTGTCGTTTCAAGCTGCTCAGTGGCTGTGTTAACTTTTTGAGGTATTTGAGGATCGGGAATGTCAATGTCGAATGTCTCAGCGACATTTATTGGAAGTTCAAATGATTGTGACACAATTTTATCACTTAATAATGTCTCTTTATCATTTAGGGCAGGAATTGTTTCAAAATTTTCATTTTCTTTAGTGGTTGTTTCATCGACACTTGAAGTCTGTTGAATTGTGGTAATTTGAGGTTTTTGGGTTGTAGTTTGAGGATTAATTGGAGACAACCGAAGTTCCTTTACCATTCTCTCAAAATCTCCTTCACTCATTTGAATTGTGGGCAACGTGCTTGGTGATTCAAATGGCTCTGATGATATCAAGCGACTTTCTTCATTTCCAGAGATTTTGAATGGCGGATCAATTTCATGTTCTTTACGATGACCCATTGGATTGAGAAATTTAGTGGTGTATGAAAGTCCACCAAATCCATCAGGATCATGAACGACTTTTGCTATAATTTCAGCATCGCTTTTAATTTTTTCGGTTTTTACTGTTTTAACATCATCATAAAATCCAAACCAGCTCAAAGGTTTCTGCCACCACGAAAGAGATGCAGGCGTGGCATTAATTGGATCTTCAACTGGCGAGTAATTGTATTGAGATGCATCGTCACTTTGTAGAATTTCATTCGTGTACGGTTGGATGTAGTTTTGATTAAAATCGTCATTGCCCACTCGAATCTCGCCAGCACCAATGTCATCGTAAATATTATAAAATTCATCTTCCGCTCGATCATTTCCCTTAAGATAACTCGTAATTAGTTCCATTCCTTCGGGTGTCTCCGCCACCTCTCGAATTGCTCGTAGAGTTTCTTCCGCATCTTCAGTGCCTAAAATTGTAAGCACGTCTTGGATTTCGGGAAGACTCTTAATATCAACTTTTAATCTAAATTCTTTAAGAAGATTGTTAAATTCTTGAGTGTAATAAAATTCCGAAATGTCAGCATTTCTAATCGAGGGTAAACTGACGACTGAATTATCCGAAACTCTTTTGATTGGAAGTGATTGATGCTCATTATAAAGTGGCACTTCTGATTTTTCTGTTACTCTTTTTGCAGGGAGAGGAGTTGGTGTGACGAATCTGTGAGTGGTATGAATTTCTGGCAATGCAAGTTCGTGAATTTTAACTTCAGGTCTTGGCAAAATTGGTTTCATGATAATTTTTGGATTTTGTGACTGTCCATCAGGCTTTAAAATTGCCATCATTTTTGTTGGCTTCATAAATCGAACTTGTTGAGGTTTTATATCCATGGCTTCATTTTGAGACGCATCCGATCGACTTTGCAGCTCATGATGCATCGCTTCAATATATTCCGGTGGTAAATGCAAATAAACGACTTCATTGTTAGCACTTTTAGGTTTCGCTGATGACCAAATTGAAGTCAAAAATCTTTTTCTTCTATTTAAACTTGCACAATTTGAAAATGTCACGAGGAAGACTAAAAAAATGTTTAACGCTAAAATCAACTTCATCCTTCACTCTTCAATGTCAACCAACAAATAACTTACTAATACCTTCCCGACCTCCTTTTATACTTTTGCTGCACACATGCTACCCTTATCGACCATAGGGAATCGAAGTTTCTATAGAAAATTACGGTAAAAAGAGCATTTAGTGCAAAAAATGCATACCTGAAAATTGCGGTAATGATTTTAAGTGAAAAAATCCCTTCCATTGACAAAAAAGGTCATTTGTGCATTTGCTTAGTGACTTTATTTTCACATGAATTTTATTTAATTGACACATTTAAATTTGAGAAGATTCTATAATGTTCTCAATGGATTTAAAATTTAAATCTAGGATTAAAAAAATCTAGAATTATTTTAAATCGATTACAGATTAAAAAATTTCCATTCCTTGTAAAATTACAGTTTTTCGATTATCTAGAAATTCACAGAAACTCAAATTGATTTTCTTGAGAAATTTTAACTTGTCTTTCAGCAAATAAACGTGTTTGCTCTTTACCTCAGTCGCATATTGAATTTCGAGAAATTCTAAATTTGGAAAGGAACAAATTGCGCTTAAAATAATCTCATCACTTAACATAAACTTTCCAATCATAGAGAGACGTTTAATTTGAGGATATTTGCTATTTAGAAATTTATTAACTATAAAATTTTCAAGTGTCGAATTAACGCTTGCACAAAATCTTTTGAATTCAATTTTAAGTTCATTTAGTTTTTTAAAGTTTGAAAAATTAATTTCATTCCATTCGCAGTGCGGGCAAATTATGATATTTAATGATTTTAAATTTATTGCGTTTTCGGCTAATATTGCAAATTTCTCCTGATTTATGTGGTCGAAAGTCCTGATTTTAAATTTCTCAAGTGACTTTTGGGTTTCGATGAACTTTCTAAATCCCGTAGAGGGTGTTGTTGGTGAGTAATATACGGACTGGTAGCAAAACGACATTGAAAATGACTTTAGCCTTAATAATGATGTCGGCATCCTTTCGAGAAATGAGTCATCAAAATTCACTTCGTATAGGTTGAGTTTGTCTAGACTGGCTGCATTATTGCTCAGAATTGTCAAAACAATTTCGTAGCATTTTTCACGTGCTTCTATGTCAACATGTGGAACGAGGCAGACCTTGAAAACTTTTAATTGATTCCTTACATTGGTGAACATCGATAACATTGAATTTGTATTGTAGAAAAATTTTATGACTTGCAAATTGGGCATTTTCACTTCATTATCGCTTACACTCTTTTCACTCATTCGAATTCCTTCAATTTGAAGTTTAACGACATATTGAAATTTATTTAAATGCGATACGAAAGAATTGCAATTAATTAAATCGCCCTCGGATAAAGTTAGTTCAGTCACTGATTCGAGTTGATTTTCACAGCATGATTTATTAAAGTTTTGAACAGAATTGTGGCTTAAATTTTTTATTGCCACATTTTTATATCTTCGAACGACACTGAATTCCTTTAAGTTGTAAACTATTTTACTCATAAATTGCCGCGTGTTAATCACATCCAAAAATCTCCGACAAACTTCAGATGCCTTTAAAAATTCTTTCGCGTCGAGATACGAGAAAATATTTGCGACTAATTCCGCAGGTAACCGATCCATTATGCGGCTAAAATGTAATTGTGCACCTCGTCGCGAAATCGACAATTAATTAATAATGACATTGACTTGGAAGGTTTCAAATAATTTATTTATTTTATGAATGTGTTAATTCGTTTAAAATTTGAGGTCAATACAGAGACACAGAAAAAGTGATGGGTCATGATGTGATGATGACATTCTAAACATGATCATGAATTAATGTGAAAAAATTTATTGCAAAACTTTGGAAAATAATTTTAGTTCATAAAATTAAACTAGAAAATGTTCGAGCCCACTTTTTAAAGAAAATTTATTCAATTGCGCTTTAATATTCAAATTAATTGAAAACATCCCAATGACTGTCAATTAATTACGTGTGACTCATTGCTATTTACCTTGCCACTTTTTTCGTCACTTTTTATATTTTATAGAAAACGTCGTATGCATTCACACTCACTCAAAAAAGAGCGCTCTTAATTACATTCATTAAAATGGACCCAGTTTAACACACATTAAATTTAATTCCGACAGAATACCCTTTCTGTATGGAACTGATGACGACAAGTGAATATTTTTTTCGGCAGTACCTTTTCGACAGATATTCAATGAGCATACACTGAATGCCATACGCATAAAAGTAACAATCAGTCCCAAGAGATATCATCAAGCACACACAATCCAGATTTAATGTTTGTGAAACAAATTGAATAACTCGAGAGATAAATTTGTTTTGCGTGCCCTTTTCACATTCCAATGAGCACGAGAATATTATACATGGAATGAAAATCCCCTATAATCGCTCTACGCGAAATGTTAGCAAAATGAAAGGCGAAGCGAGGGTCGGGAAAAAAGGCAATGATTAATTTATGAAGTGGCTGAAAAAAATGGAACATATGGACGTATTGATGAGTTTGATTGACTTTTACACAAATCTAAAAATTGCATGTGCGAGTCGCATTAATCATGCGGTGTGATTGCTTAAATAAAAATTAACGTGTCGATAATGACTTAGAGTATATGGAGCGGAAATTAAAAAGAGTTATTGGGCAAGTTAAAGAGATATTCTGAAAATTTGAAAATATTTTTAACCGTCACGCCTAAAAATTTCTCATCGTATATAATCTCCTTCAAGAGGCTTTAAAAAGTAACTCTGTAATTTCTTTTTATAAGCTCTCGAGTGTAAGCAGAGCAACATAAAATTTATATGCATGCACGTCAATTTACATAAAAAAGAAAATGTAAAATTAAACGAGAAAAAAATTCAAAATCACTCATTGTGACATGAAAATAATTTACTTTTTCCATTTTGCCATCCTCCGAAGCTCTACCATGGCTGTTAAATGTCAAAGAAATTCACAATATCATTTGAATACAAATTACGGGTAGTTAAAGTTCAATGTCTAGCATGTCCCACGAGAGAGGAATATAGAAGAAAAAACTTTCTGTCTTAAATTAGAAAATTTATTGCATTATGTAATGAATTTCGCATCATACCACAAGAAAAAAAATCAGAAATAATCAATTTTTCAGCTTACTGGCGTGAGCATAATTAAATCATGATAAAATTCATATTTTTTCGCTCTTTCCCAAAATTTGTAACAAAAGAAGAAAAAGCAATCAAAAATTTGAAAATCTACACAAAGTGAGAGCGAAATGTACATAAAAAATTAATCACATTTTCAAATCATCGTATTTCCAGCTAGAATTTAATTATACACTCTTTCAGTGCTTATTGGAACACTAACCATAAATATTTAAGACACGCCTCCTTTTTCAATTCCATTGAGGGATGAAAAAATTCTACAAACGCTTGGAAAGTCGCGCACAAAAAGGAGAAAAAAAAAATTAAAATTTAATTCCTATGGTTTTAATTTTGACGCTCCAATTTATTACAACTCCAGGTTGCTTAATTAATGAGTAAATTTATTTTAATTACCTTTCTTTCGTCGACATAAAAATTATCCATCGACTTCAATCTTCATCATTAATTGGTACTTGAAGAAAATTCATGGCTGATTTTGAGAAAAACAAGCAACAAAAAATTTAATCCTCCTTTAAAGGAATTTAGAGCTTGGCAAAAAGGCAATTTTCTCCGCTCGTTAGTTAATTTCTCTCAAATTTCAAAAATTACATTACCATGATTAGAAATTGACGACATCGAAAGTGAAGTGCATACGCTCAAAAATAAATAAAGGTGAGTGTGCGTGTATGACTTTCAACAAGTTAAAGAGTGAGCAACCACAAAATGTACAAAGAATGCATCAAAGTTATTATTTTTAATTAAATTGAAAGGCATAAACTGGGGAGTGTGGGTGTGTCAAGGTAATTTCCTTTCATCGCCCACCGCCGAATGCCTCTGTAATATTAAATGTCCGGAAATGGGACGGAAAAATATTTTACGGCAGCTAAAAAATTAAATTTTATAATATGCATATATATGTACAAATTTTTTAAAAATAAACCGTAAATTTTTTTTAATTTCAACTTTCCATCCCACTTCAAAGTGTCCGCATTGTTTTGACGATTAATTCGTGTCATTTAGAAATGAATAATTAATAGAGTGCCTCGAACAAACATACATGTGTGACTGATCGTCATTATCTATCAAGCGACGAATAATAATTGTTAATTATGAAAACACACAGTCTAAATTACCGCGCACGATGTCAATTTGAAATCGATAAAATTCATTTTAATTTAATTAAATGGCTTAATCAATAAGCAGATTTAATTTTAATTCGGCTGGCATGTGTGTGTGTGTGTGATGAGTCATGGCAACCCGTCATAATTATCCGATAATCCTTTATGTAATTATGTACCCGAACGCTCACCTCCATTTTTCATAATGCGCCACTCTATTTAAACATCAACAAACATTTTTGTGTTGTTATTTACTCATTTAATTACTTTAATTATTGAAACTCATCAACGGCGTTTGCTCCTCTCTCCTTGTTTGCCTTTGCAAATTAATTATTAATGACCTAGAAAATGCGAGCACAAATCTCTCTATCTATCGCCTAGAAAAATGAAGTGCCTCGATGATGAAAAAGACGAGCACAATGAGGAGAGAAGTCGAGGGGAGGTAGAAGAAAGAAGAAGCAACAATTCAATTAAAATTGAAAGTAGATTACAAGTGATTAAGTTGTTTACATCTATATAACAATTGTGCTAATCCTCCTTGAAGAGCTTAACGCAATTTTGCCTAAAGAAATGTTTTTTGCTGTGCAATTTGTTTTGACTGAAATTCTGAAAATTAATTTGAGATTGCAGTGGAAGGTTTTTGAAAAAATTACAAGGGATGATAATAATTTTTAAAAATATTAAATTCATTACTCTTTAATATTTAAGACAAGATTAAAATTTAAATCCATGGTTTTAGATTTGCGAATAATTTAAATCTCAGATTTAGGAAACTATTTTAAGGAAATAAATAAAATTAAGGAGATCTTAAACAAAATAATTTTCTTTTGCAAAGTTAAGCACTTAAATAAATTCCACTCTTAATTTTAATTGAAAACTAAATGACAGCAATTCTTAAATACACGAAGGATGTACACACAAGGCAGTTAAATCTGATCTAACACTTGTGTAACATATCTATTATTTTATATTGTTGGCATTTTCTATTAACTTTTAAGGGGGTAAATAAATGAGGGTTGATTCACCCTTACGGACTTTTTTTATTGCACATTGTTATTTTTTCCGGTAGGCAGACACATCATATTAAAATAACAGATATTTTTTTTAAGGATTGTTGGTTTTTATTGAAACGAGACATTCTTAACAAGGATTAGTATAATGATCATTAATAAGACGAATGCATTTATTGCTGTGAATTGTGAATTGATTATTTTATATAATTAAACGCCATTAGTTGGCATCTTCATACAGTTAACGCGATAAAAGTTTATTTACAGCACAAGCTTGTGATGCTTTTAATTGCAAGTAAAGATTAAGCAACTACACATAATTTGACTAGAGAGATTGATTGAAATATATTATAGAGAGCTAAAATTTTAATTACTTCTCCTAAATTATCGATGCACTCGCGTCTTGATGTTGAAAGTTTTTATTTTGCATTTGACTCAAGTGCTGATAGAAAGAGTTTCGTTCATCGAAAGAGCTGCTCTGGTTGTTGTTGTTATTACACTCAAGTGACAGCCTCGCTACTGACCATAATTTAGTGGGTGCAGATCCATCTGAAGGTTTATTTGTCGCGGCATGTATTTTGTGCACGTAGTTGAATGTCGATGAGGACTCGTGTCTACCCGGCTGTGAAGAAAGAAAGAAAAAAATTCCCATGAGAACCATTTTTTTACACAAGTTAACAAAAACAATTGAGAAAAATCGTGCTTCATTTAAGGTGCTTGCGTTCAATCGTAAAAATAAATCCTGGCAGTGGCAATTGAAATAGATAACATTAAATGATCTAATTTTCGAGCCATTCGAGACGTGATGGGAATTTTTATCATCTTTTTGTTATCCTTGAAGAGTTTTTTAAATTAAAATGTTTCAGGTTGGAATTACGGCTGTGATTTATTTTGTTTTATACAAGACTAATAGCAAATAAAGATTAAATAATGATTTAAAATCGAATTTTTCCTCTACACAAGTCACATGCTATAAATTTCCTGCAAAATTGTCTCATGAATTTTTAATAAACTCCCGAAATTTTTTAAAAAAGCTTATGATTTTTTATCCGAAACAATTGAAATTCAATCTCAAAAATAAATAACAAAAATTTGAGACGAGCGAAAAAAAATTGAGTTTAAATTTTTGATGCACTTGCAAAATGGGATTAAGTGAAGTCATTTGAAATGATTTAAGTACTCGCAAAAAAATCTTTCTGCTTTGCGAAATTGTAAAAAATATCGATTGCACTTTAATGTGGGATTTCGAATAAATTTCAAATTTTTCATAACGGAATTTTTTTATGTTTCAATTTAAGCAAAAGTGGATGATCCACTTACCTCCTTCTTTAGATTTAAGGATCCTTGCGGAGGGTTGTTTTGTGCTGAGCTTTTTTTCATCAAATAACTCTCTTCGATTTCGCGTTCACTTCGATTTACAATTTCCTTTAAGAACCTTATCGGGCTCTTTCCTTTCCTTTCACCAAATTGACTTTCATACGATGCTAAATTGTTGTTATTGCTTTCCAATTTACCGTCGGTCACCTCAATTTCCTCCTCATCTTCAGTCTCAAATTGAGATGTACGATAGGGTTGTAAGTTGTGGATCTGAATGTCATCCTCTGTCGTCTCAATATCCACCATCTCACTCTCTTCATCGTCACTTATCGAGGGATTTTCAAGATTGTAGCTGTCACCTCCATTGCCATTAGTCAAATACACTTTTCTCTCCTCCTCGTGATTGCTCTCGTAGAAATCACCAGCTGTCTCTTCTTTGCCATTCTTTGACAACCTTTTACGGTTCATGAATTTCTTTTCACCACCAGCCGCTTGTTCATCGTCGCTAAGATTTGTCGAAGATGCTGTCGTGTGATTGTAATTTGATGAGTTCGATGAGGCTGGCGAATGATTGCGTGCATTTACACTTGTCACCATTGACGATGCATTTATGATTGACTCATCATTCAAACGCATTGCATTGATTACAGGCTTAAATGCGGCTGAATGAAAATGATTGAATGCCGGAGGCTTTTCATCGTTTGATGATGCGCTCAATGGCAGTGCCGGGGGTTGTGCGATTGTTGTCGTCGGCGCATTATTTGGTTTAAACAAAAATGATGTCGGTTGCTGCTTAATCCAGTTTAATGCAGAATAAGGTGGAAATTGAAAATGATTTACTTTATTTGCACTCGTTGGAGTGACGGATGAATGATGTGTTTGCTGTTGATGATGCCACATATAGTCGATCATAAATGAGCGAGATAATGAGAATGGGAGCTCTTGAGGGAAGGATGATGACGCTCTTATGGGCGAGGTGTTCAATGGCACTACAGAACTCACACTTGCAACAGGATTGCCATTGTTCGGTGCGCTTGGTGCACTATTGTGATGATGAATAGGTCTCAATGGATATTGAGAGGTGTTTGTGGGAGTTGAATTGCTTTTTGTATCCTTTGATCGCTTTGGTGCAGTCGGAAGTGATTCAATTGGATCAGCTTTGGATCTGTCTTTTGTTGCTGACCCATGAGAGGACATTGACGCATGTGAGAGAATTCTTTTGCGAGTTCCACCATTAAACATTGCTTTTACGTCCTCCCAAGCGTGAGTAACATTATCTGGTGGAGTGCCAGTCAGTTTCATATGACGACGCCATGAATTGAAGTTTGCAGCATCTGGCTGTACATATTTATCGTTGGGTGACAATCGATGCGAGTGAAAAATGAATTTATTAGGCGAGAAAAATATTCCACAATAAGCACATTTTATGCACTTTGCACGACTCGAGTTGTAGCGACTGGGAAGGAAATTTCCACGGCATCCCCTGTGATGATTAAAAATTAGTTGATTTATTATTTAATATTTTAAATTATTTTCTCACCATGCACACTCGTGAAAAACAGCAAAAGAAAAATCATCGGGTAAGCGAGGTGGCGAGTTGTCACCCAAAAATGATTTGCACAATCTTTCGGCCTCTCTTCGAGTTATCATTCCGCACCTTCGACTCGACACTGGCATTGCACCAGCACGACGAAGAATTTCCAATTGAACTGGAGTGCACTGTAAAGTTAAGAGAAGACAAATATGTAAAGTAAAATATATTTTTTTCAAGAATTTTTATCTAAATCCAGTAATTTTAAAAATAGAAAAAATTATAATCAAAATACCTGCACGCAAGTGATGCCAAGTGCCACTCTTCGATTGTGAATTTCATTGTAGCTAAATTGCTTTAATAATGTATTAGAAATTTGGGCTAAGCACAATCGCTCTTGGTGCTCAATGTAGAGTGAAACTATTGGTATTCCATATAAAACCACATTCGAAACCTGTTTCACATAAAAATCATTTTTTAATTTCTCTTTCACTTCTTTACTAAGATATTTTCCAACCTGATTAGGTTTTGGATTTATCATCGTCGTTTGATCGCCATCGGGCGACGGCGATCTAGATCCGATCACAAAAGTCGAAACTTTATTGCTGCTATTTGCACCCGCAGGTCTTTTTAAATTATTCTTTTTATCCGGACTCATTGGCGATGCCAAATTTGTTAATTCCATTTTAACTTATTTAATTCTTTTTTGTAATATCACTAACAAAAATTTTCCTAGGACTTCACTTATTCTTCGACGAAATTTTGGAACAAACTGATTTTTATTTTTATTTAACAGAACGAAAATATCATTATTTTTAGTTAACGTTAGGAAATCCTTATTCAAGTCTCCTCCTGTTTCGCATTACATGCACAAACACATACAATCTGGCTGTGCTGAGAGGAAAAAAATCAATCAAAATGCTCGTTTTAATCAAACATGAGGGAAGTATTGTTCACTGGTGAGTGGAAAGACTGGAAAATTCTTAGTGCTGCGAGGGCCAATGGCAGCATGGAGGGAAAACACGCCTACATAAAGTGAAAAGTCAATTTCCAAAGGGATGAAAATAATTTCATTTCGCTATCAAGTTTTGAAGCAATTGGTTTCGCTAATTGAATAATAAAAGTTCAGCGTGATTTTATTTTTTAAACTGCTTTTTAAAATATTTAAATTTTTATGTAAAATTAGAATTAAAAAGTGAAATAAAAAATTTAGTGACTACTTTTAAAAAAATCCCAGGAAGTCCTCAAAAAAGTCGTAATTTATACCTCAACCCTTCATGACACGATATCGCAATAAAAAATCTCTTTAAAAATAATTACCAGCTTACCTCTATAGATTTGAGTCTTTTTATTCTGGGTGCAAAATAATATCTAATTTAATGACGCTCGATAATTGCCTGCATTTTGGCACACGATCGTCAATAAAAAAATAATCTTGTACACGTGCACGAAAACAAGTAGGTGATTTGTTAACCAAAAATCATGTTACGATAACATCACTCATGTACACCAATTATTTTTTGGATTATAAATTTTCGGCATGTGCATCTCTTGAAGCGAATCAAATGGATATTTTATAAAATAAACATGAAAAGTGTGAAATCAATTTACTCTTTGCAATAAAAAAGGATGAATTTTTAAATCAAAACAAACAAGTTGCGGAACATATTGTAAAAAATTTATGACAACTATGAATGGTTAAAAAAATCAACCCTTTATGACATTAATCTAAATTAAGCGTGCAACAATATTGTTGCTAAAAGGATGTGACGAATCTATACATCTGTCTGCATGATGATATTTTAACCCCTAAGCCACAAATCATAAATTATTTTAATCAACACTTATCAACCTGTATCATCATCATTTTCATCAATTAAATTAAAATCTCCTCGTCTCGCAGTAAATTGAATACTTTGAGGATTAAAGTCACGTGCTTCTCTTTAAAATAAATTCTATTGAAACTACAATAAAACCAAAATAATCATCCTCTATTTGAAGCATTTTCTCTAACCATTTTTACAAGCTTGTAAAAGCTTATGTGTCGAAGAGGAATTTTCAAAGTGAATAAAATGAAAAAAATAATAGGATTTTCTACTTTTCATCCGTTTAAATGACCCTTAAAATGATTCAATTTATAAACTCCCCTTTTGCATCCAGCAATTGAAAACATTTACGTCAATTTGAGAATTTTTCCGCAATTTTGCGGTCTAATAAACCTCCTCACAATTCACCCCCACCCAAAAATTTATCCTTTTATATTGCTGAGCTCCCCATTCTCACAAGCCATTCGTGCTCGTTTACCATAAAATCAATTTGTGAAACGAAGTGCTTTAATTAAATGAAAATCGGGTTAATTAATTTATCAACCATCCACCCAAGCCCGTTACTCTGCCACTGAACTTTTTCTCAATTCAACATCAGAAATTAATTAAATCAAACAATTTTTGAGTGTTGCCATTGGGACGAACTTAATACTTGAAAATTTAATTTTCATTTTTGATGGAAATGGAAATTTCTTGGAAAGTTTAATTTTCTTCTTAATTTTCAATTTATCAGAGCACAAGAAAATTATTTTATTCTACTTAGAGTGGGCGTGTTTCACTCGTTTACGAAATTATAGATTCCAACTACACCGACGGTATAACAAAATTTTTTGCAATAACTTTTTTAGACAAAAGTTTGCAGTTAATAAAAAACTGAATAAATTGATAATAAAAAATAATGGAATGCACCTCCCAGAAAATTGTTAAATGTACAAATTATTAATGTGAAAAAGTTGC
The DNA here is from genome assembly GCA_038502055.1 of Tanytarsus gracilentus. Classification (NCBI taxonomy): domain Eukaryota; kingdom Metazoa; phylum Arthropoda; class Insecta; order Diptera; family Chironomidae; genus Tanytarsus; species Tanytarsus gracilentus. Next base: position 331,396 of record JAXRKN010000026.1, on the reverse strand, counting down.
ATTCATTGTTATTTTATGTATTTACTCTATATTATAATTGTCATTCCTAAAGGACAAATTAAATTAAATAAATGAAACGGAAGAATGCAATTTTTTTTTATTTAATTTTATTATAATTATTCTTATACTAATAAAATCAATAAATTATTACTTATTACCACTGAAAAAATATTTGAATTAATTTTAAATTATTCCCTAACCAGTTGTAATTTTTTTCCAGAGGCTCTAGATCGAACTTAATGCATTAAAGTATATTTTCAAGTTTTCAGAAAATCCAGATCTCTTTTTTTCAGATTAGAAAACTAAGAAAATTATTTGTTGTCACGTTTTAAATTTCCGTTTGAATATTTCCCTCTCTCTCTAACACAACGCGCCACGTCTTACGTAAACGTATTACGTCAAACGTCATTCGAGTTTAGCCGCTGTTCGCTCACATTGTATTTTTGAATTTAATTGGGTTTCTTGCATAAAATCTAGTTAATTGTTTCTCAGAAGTGTTATCGGTAAGTTGTAGCACATAGTGAACGTGAAGTTGTCGTGCATAATTGAGTTTTATTTTAAACATTGAGAAAACTAAAAAAAATTGTATGAATTCAAAATCAATTTCTTATTGTAGAGAGAAAGTTTTTTACTTTTTCATCTCTTCGTGGCTATTACATTGCACGCACTTTGCAACAACCATAAAAGTTTTTTATAACATGAAATTATATAATACAAAAATTTAAAAAATAATTTCAACCTTTGCTCTCGTGGTAATGGTAAAAAATTCAACACAATTGCTTCTGACGTCATCATCAACATCTCTAATTGATCATCTCTGCTTAAGAACGTCGACTCTTGATTTTTTTTTAAAAAAAGACTGACTAGTCAAACAATAATCTCTTTTCGATGTGTGATTTAGCGGTATTGACTTATATACCAGTTTCTTTTATTTTATTTTTTGATTTGCATTGGAAATTTCGAAACCGTAAAAATATATTTTGATGATTACGGTCTCTCTCTTTGCACCATAATCAAGAAACAGTTAACATGCGTCAAAGAATCCACGATAATCGAAAGAAAAAGAAATTCACACATCAATTATTCATGATTGCAAATCACATGCCAATCTCGATTATTTTCGCACACCGGAAATTCAATAAATTATTAAATTCTTTTTTGCAGAGAACGACTCGAAAAGGTTATTCAATTCAGTTATGGCTTCAAATGTGGCAGAATTCTATAAAAACAAAAACATATTTATCACGGGAGGAACTGGTTTCGTTGGAATTGCACTTGTCGAAAAGATTTTGAGATCATGTCCAGACGTCGGGAAGGTAGAAAATCGTCTATTTTAATTTCTAATTTAAAATTGATCAATCGCGTTTTCAGGTTTATTTGCTGATGCGCCCGAAAAAAGGAAAAGCCATCGAGGAGAGACTTCAAGACATAACAAAGAACTCTGTATTCGCTACCTTATTGGAACAAACTTCATCCGAGATTTTCAAGAAGCTAATTGCCGTTGCTGGCGATGTCGGCGAAGAGAATTTAGGGCTTTCGCCTGAGGACCGTCAGCTCTTGGCTAACAATGTTAACGTTGTCATTCATTCGGCTGCTACTCTCGATTTTCAAGCCGCTCTAAAACCAACCGTATTGATTAATTTGCTCGGCACACGTCGTGTCATGGAGTTGAGTCAAGAAATGAAAAATCTCACAGCAATGGTTCACATTTCAAGTGCCTACGTAAATTCTTTCCTTCTCGAGACCGAGGAAAAACTTTATCCAGAGCCAGAGGATGCTGAAATGGTCATAAAATTGGTAAAAGACAAGACAGAGGAAGAGCTCGATCGCATGACAAATGATTTAATTAAAGAACATCCAAATACATATACATTCACCAAGCACTTGGCCGAACACGAAGTAAACAAGTGTGCCAGTAAATTTCCATGCGGCATTGTTCGTCCATCGATGATAACTGCTGCTTGGCGCGAACCAACTCCCGGTTGGACAATTTCAAAGAACGGTCCGCAGGGTTTCCTTATGGGCGCTAGCAAGGGAGTCATTCGACGTCTACCAGTATCGACAAAACTCGTTTACGATTACATTCCTGTTGATACTGTCGTCAACCAGGTTCTCGTTACGGCATATCACGTCTCACAAAAGCGCTCCGGAGAGTTGTCAATTTTTCATTGCACATCATCGACATACAATCCATTTAAGTGGCAAGAGGTTGCTGAAAAGACCAATGAACTTCTTCACATGTACCCACTTAAATCGGCAGTCTGGTATCCCCACTTGAAGTTATTACCGAGTCTCATGCTCTTTAAAATTTCGGCTTTATTTGTGCACTTTTTACCGGCTTATATTTTGGATTTCGTCACACGCATTGCTGGCGGTCGACCGATGTAAGTTATTTGAACTTTTATTTAAAATGATTGTTAACTTACTTTTCGTTTCAGCTTGGTTCGCTTACACAACAATGTATGGGAGTCATTGAAGTTACTGGAGAAGTTTATCTTTACCGAATGGAAATTCCACAACAAAAATACCCTAATTTTGAGCAAAACAATGTCGCCGGTTGATCAGAAGCAATTTAACATCGACATCAAAGAGTTGCGCTGGGAAGATTACTTCATTAATTTGGCACAAGGTGTTCGCACTTATTTGAATAATGAGTCGATGAAAACTTTGCCGGCAGCACGCAAAAAGGATAAAATTTTACTCATCCTGCATATTCTCCTTCAAGTCGGTATTCATTGTGGTGTCTGGAAGATTGTCTCTGTCATTCTTGGCATTCCCATGATGCAATGCATTTTGGCCATTCCTTTATCATATTTAGTTTTGGGTTTGTTGTAAAATCAGGGTAACACAAACTTCAACTAATTAACCATGTTGTTAGTGATGTCAAGAATTGTTTGGCCTTTTCTCATAAAGATGAATTCTTTATTTATTCCAGCAATTTAAAGTGCATTTTGGTAAAGGTATAGCGGTTGTTGTTATTTTTTTGCATTTCTATAAGTATTTTTTCACGAAAAAAAGGTTGGAAATAAACTCTTTTGTAACTCAAAAAAATTCCTCATTAATTTATTCAAATTTTTTTCAGCATTTTACAATAATATACAATTAAGAACATTCTTTTTTTTTGTAAGGCGTTCACTTTTATAAAACCAATTTCACATTACGCAGGAGTGTTTTAGATAATTTTTTTTGTTGCGATATTGCATTAAAAACTTTAAGTTTTCTTATTCTTCAAGTAAGTCTATAAGCTAATTATTTCGGAATTGTGTGAAAATCATTTACTTTTTTTTAAAAAGAGACCAAAGCCGCTTAATATTTTTTTAATGACTATTGCAACATTTTTAATTTATTTAATTTTTCGTGCTTACCCACAGTTCTACTTTTTTTCATCATCATCTCGAGTTTGTCATATCAGCTTATCTTTTGGTTTTGTAGCAGTTTCTACGTTAGAGTTTCCAGCGATTTTTTGTGATGTCTGAATGGGATGAACTTGGGAAAGAATTTTCTCGTTTTGATTTTCGACAACTTTTTTGATTTTATCGTCGATCTCGTCAATCTAAAATTAATTCTATTTTAAAAAATTAATACTTGAACCAATTGATTTTCTTACTTTAGGCTTTTCGAGCTCCTCTGCTTTGTCTTCCAAAAGGAATTTTCCCTCAGACTCACTAAAGTCTTCTTTCTTTTCATTTTTTTCTTTCCTTTGTTCCTGTTCCTTTTTCAAGGCTTTATTAATCTTTGATTCAGTTTCCAAAACCTCCTCCTTGTCAATAAGGTCCAAAATTTCATTCAATTGTTTCTCCTTCAAGTTAACATTTTCCTTTCCAATTACTTCAATCACCTAGAATAATTAATTAGAATATGCCTTAGTAAAGGTTTTTAATTATTTGAAATTATCTCACCTTTAAGACATCCTCAACTTTCAATGACTCATCTCGATCGTCATCCATGCGACGCAGAACTTTCTCGATATGATCGAGAACTGACTCATCCGATACTTTTTGAATCTATATTTAAAATAATTAAGTGGTAAAAAATGTGTTCTCGAAGAAAAAAAAATAGAAAAATTTACCTTTCTTATAGCATTCATCATTTCGTCAATTCTCACGAGTTCGGCATTTTTCTTTTCCTCTTCGGCTATGACAGCATCGACAGCCTCGGTTATTTCAGCCGGCTCTTCGATTGAATCCTTTAAACGCTGTTCCTTCTTTTCCAAGTCATCCAGCACACGATCGAGTTTATGGATCATTGAATTGACCTTTTTAAAGAGCAATTTAGCGGCTCTCGATTCTTTAACTTGAACACCCTCGTCTTTCTTCGAGCCAACAATCTCCTCCAGCTCTTGAACGTCTTCCTGATAGTCGGCAATTTCTTCTTTGATTTCTTTAATTTCTTCTTTCTCAACCAAAAGAGTTTTCTTATTGCCACTGATGGTGCCGAGTGCATCGCTAATAACTTTGAGGTCTTCCGACGAAAGTTCCTTTTCAACTTTAACACTTTCACTAAAGAGTTTTTCCTCTTGCTGAATAACTTTCTGTTCCATGAACATTTGGCTAATTTGCTCAGACGTTGGCTTAACAGTTCCATCTGGCGTTATAATTGGAGCCTTATCGAGAAGAGTTTCGGCCAACTTTTGCTCTTTAGCCTTAATTTCCATTTCGGCTTCTTTTTGTTCCTCGAGTTCCTCCTTGATTCTTCGCTGTTCCTCCTTGATGAGCTCAATCTTTGTTTTATTGTCAATTTTACCTTCACGTTCGCCAATCGCGGCCTTGGCCTGCGTTGCAACGGTATCGGGGAGGGCAGCGAGAGTAGCCTTGAGTTTTTCACTAACTTGTACATCCTCTGGCAGCATTAATGCGCGCGAAAGAAGTAAAAGTGATGGCGGTACTTTTTCATTTAAACTTAAATCAATCCACTCTTGCAGTTGTGCCTTAAGTCTCTCCTCGCTCATACCATACGCACGCATTCCACGCGCCCGACATGCACTCTGAAGCTCCGACAAATTAAGTGCATCAATTCCCTCTTTCTGAATCGTTCGATCATCAGCCGCTAAACTTCGCAGTTTCATTCGGAGTTGAAATCGAAGGAAATTTGTAGTGCCAATTGTGTTCGCCTCGAGCACTCGACAAAGAGCCATAAGTTGAGGTCTAGTGAGTGAATCGAGTGTAATTTCATCCTCGAATAGCTTTGAAAACTTTATGATTTCCTGTGTTGAGGCCATATTGCCAGCAGTGCGAAGATTTTGAAAGAATTCCGAAAACTCTTTGGCTGCCTCGGATCGGTGATCCTTGTGCTGGACGGTCATGTCGTCGAGAGTTTTCTGTAGAAATTTGGCCATTTCAATTTTCACCTTAAGATTCTGCTTAATTTTTTTGTCTTCATCGCTTTGACTCTGGAAAGTTGAGGGTAGCATTCCAGGGAAGAATTTAATTGCGAGCGGTAGAAGCAATTCCATGAATGGAACAATGATAAAAACTGAAAAGGGGACGAGTCGAAAAATGTCCGATGTAGTACGAACTAGCAGACGATGTTCTCTCCTTGAAAGAGACACTCCATGTAGCACCTTCATTAAGAGCTTTCTACATACGTTTATATCAATAAACAACAGTCGAAAACCATGATAGTAGTGGACAATCTCTGCCCATATTTTTTGCATTAAGGTCTTTTTCACAGCCACATCTGTCGGTGCTACCTTTGCCAACTGTTGAGTTGGTATTTCTTTTACGGCCTGAATTACATCGTCGGGCGGTGATGTTGGAGAGGCTGAGGCAGCGGCAGCAGCTTTTGTTGCCTCCTCATTCTTCTCTTTTGCCACTTCCTTTATCTGATTAACAACATCTTCGACTTTTGAGGACGATTTCTCATATAAAAAGGACGATGTTGACAGATAGCGCTCGCTAAAAGCATAATTAGTGCGTAACGGTGAGTGTAGAAACCGTCCATATGACGCTGTGCTGTTGTTCTTGATGCAGTTAGTGGGTAATGCATTTTTAACGGCACGACAATAATTGCATGATGCTGTTGTACTTGCTAAAAGAGAGAAATTTAATTCATTATAAGAGTGTGACTGAGATTTGATATTGATCGATAGCCAAAAAAATAATAAGGAAAATCTATTTCATGGGAAAATCTTCTCTTTGTGTGTACGCGCTAAAATTTTCCATCAAAAACAGTTTTCTCTTCTTCTTAATTTCAATTGAACTTGAACACGATCATATGTTGACAATGGATTTAATGTTGTTATCGTGCGTCTTGTTATGTAACTTTGATATTACTTATTTACAACACTGATACAGGTTTAAAAAGATGATCAAAAGAAATAATTTCCCTAAATCTATTGACAAAATTTGTCAAATTGCGAAACGGAGAAGAGAAAATTTTCCATCACATGTAAGCACTGCTTTAAGTGAACTTTACATCCGATGGGGTAACTAATTTTTTTTGGCATGGATTTTGCTCATCGCTTACATGTCGGTAATCGGTGCCATCTCCTAATCCTTAAGAATGCCTTTTGATGATTCATAAATGCATTCATGGCTTTGATTTTTTGTGAAATTCACTCAAATAAAAAAAATAACTCGCGAAACTTGAAATTTATGCAATTTTTCCTTCTTAATTTACGGTAATTCCATTAAATTAATTAAGTTAAGTATCCACACTGTGAATTTAGAGTATAGAGTCGGATGGGTTTTGCCTAATTTACGATGAAATTTTAATTTAATTTTTCGCGACGTGAAAATTTCATTTCTAAAATTTTATTTTACTCTTCATCACTAACACAATCATAGAAACATATGGCTAAAAACGCCAGCGACAGACTGCTAAGCGTTTTGTTCGAGAAGAAACTGCAAAAAATTTCACAAAAAAATTGACATAATTTTAAAAAATTTAGAGCTATTAAAAAATTGTTAAATACTGAAATTGTAGGATAAATACACTAAAGACTTCGAGCTGAGCGAGTGACAACTCAAAATAACACAATTTATTTGAAAATTTCATGAGAAAAAGGAACTGAGAAAAAAACTGTAAAGTCATGTCAAACGATGATGAAATAATAATTGAGGCAAGACAGGATGAGGAGAAGATCAGCAGCTGGAAGGATAAACGTGCAAAGGAGCTGGGATTTCGGCCACAACATGAGCTATTTCACAATTTTTATCTTCCCTATGCCTCGTCACAGCTCCTCGACGACGAAAGCAATCAAATGCTGAATCACTTGAAGAATAATTTAGGATTGTCTGTGGCAACACGTGAAATTCATCCATCGACCGGAATCTTTATTACCAAACTAATGAAGTGAGTAGATGACATTGCAAAAAAAAATGGTATCACATTAACCTTTGTCACTTGAACCCATTTTTAATTTTATTCAACACTTTTAGTTACATCAAGCTCTACGGTTTAAAATTCAGCAAAGAGGATCATATTCAGTTCATCAAGTTACTGTTGGAAATTGTTTTGATACCAAATCTCGATCCAGCTAAGCTCAATAAGTAGGTCATTCTTTAAAATAGAACACCTCTTTAATTTATAACTTTTTAGGTGTTGCATTGTGCTCTCGGAACTGCTTAGAAAGTCAAATCTGCTATCACCTGATGACATCCAGATTGAGTGGCGGCCACTTTACAATTTGGCCAAAATTTATATCGACAAGCGCGGCTGTAAAGGAGAACTCATTCGTTTCTTTTCGTAAGTTGATATCAATCAAGTTCAATTAATTAGTCAATATATATTACATTTTGCTCCAAACAAATTTCCACTCTCTCTCTCTAATATTTAAATTTTATTCACATTGAAATATATCGACACGTTTCACTATATTAATATTAATAACTATAGGAAGACCGAAGGGAAGAAAGACAATCCCTTGAATTGGCTTCGGTCGATGATGTCAAAGAATTATGGAATAGATCTAAATAGTTATATGACAAGACGTGAAACGTAAATAGATTTTTATTACTATTCTTCGCGGTGTCTGATGCTTTTTAATTCACACTTTCTCTCTCTTCTGGTGTTTGAGATCATCAACAACCATTATTATCACACATGAGTTATATTTCACACGGAATTGCATTCTTCATTTTGAGCTTGATAGCATGAAAATGGGGTCGTTTTAATTGACGCATAATCATTTCATTAATTAAATTTTGCTTTCAGAACGCTCGAGCAAAATCTTCACTTCCTGATTCAACTCTGTGCACCATACTATCCGCTGACCGCCAATCAAGAGATTCTTGACGAAATCTTACCCCAATTGCAGCCGCTCGACAATGGAAAAGCTGGTTCCGAATTTGAGTTGCTTTCGATTTTCCTGAGTCCATTTTCTTATGAGCTTTGGTTGAAAAATTTTATGGAAATGTGGAGTGTTTATCAATATCCAATGTGGAATTTAGACTTGATGAATTTGGTGGCCTCAACGGCTGCTAATACAATTGGACTAATTGACTGGTCGCCATACGTCCCGATAATGTTTACGAGGATTTTGCGGAGTTTAGAACTTCCCGTTAGCTACAAGCAAATTAAAAGCTCAAAAAATCAGACACTCTGTGCGGATGCATGCGCTACATGGATCGTAGCTGTTTTAGGGCCCAAATTTAATGGAATGAAGTACTTACGAAATCTCTTCTCAACTATCGAAACCTATTTGAATCCAGCTAATTGCGGAAAATGGGATCGACACATTGCGGACTTGTTGGTTCAACTTGTGAGATATTTCCAGGAGAGATTAGTCACCGAACGATACAAGAGGCATGCATGGAAACCTGAAATTCCAGCCGAATATAGACTTCGTAATGAAGACATAACTGAATTCGTTGAAGTCTTTAAGCCCATTGCACTCATCGCCATGTACTCGCGCGTAAATTCTAACGACGTTGGAAAGATTTTCAAGGGACTCGCAGAGTTGCGGCCAGAAATTATGCTTCCACCAATTATCGAACGAGTTTGTACGACTGCTGAAGTTATTAGTGAACCCCACAAATTTACCTCAGCTCTAAGCGCCTTATCGTCCGTTTCGAGTGTGATTGTGTCTGGTCGTAGAGGAACGGAAATTGCCAAGACCCAACTAATTCCCATAATGTTCTCCGTGCTGCCGGGAATTGATTCGAATGATTTTAAGAAAACATCAATCACTTTTCAATTTCTTATAACCGTTTCGATTTTAATTCCAATCGTCGATTGCTCAAAAGCTTTTCTCTATCACGACAACATGACCGAGGAGGAGCGCACGCTGTGCGAACAAACAGCACAGTTTGAGGATTTTGTTTTACAATTTTTAGACAGAATTTTTGTGCTCATCGAAAGCTCGAGTGTGGAAATGACGCGCATGGAACACGCATCAAACGACAATAGTTCAAAGTCAAAGTTGGAATCAATCTCTGAAGCTCTCATTCAAAGTGCTGGTCACTCAATTTTAGGACAATGCTCGCAAGAGATTCTCGATTCGGCAACTAAAAAGCTAGTGAATTATATTAAGGGCAGTAGAGCGATGGAACCGCGAGTAGCTGGTGCTGCAATGAGTAGTTTGTGTCGAGTATTTGCTCGTGTTAATGGCAAAGACACTTATCGCTTTCTCATTCCCTACTTAACTGAATACATTGAAGAACATTTTGAGGAAAATGATGTCGTCGAAATGGAAAAACAAAGAGACGATTTTCTTTATTATCTTCAAATCTTGACGACTCTTATTCGGGGACATCCAAACGATGTTTCGCCGTACCTTGACAGAGTCATTGCGGTCATTGATAAACTCTTAAAGTGCAAATGTAAATCGACAGCTCGTTCCGGTGCCACAATGATAAGTTATTTGATGATAATTTTCTCGACTGTCCAAACGAATGACGTTAAAACTGTCCCATATGCCTTCACAAAGCCTCTCAGTGAATACCTGCCAATTAGATATTGGGGTAGGAAGATGGATCGTGACGAGAGATTTGTGTGGTTCCAGCCGGGCGAAGAGGAAAGAAAAATTTGCGAGAAAATAATTCATCACTATTTGCTGCCTGTGATTGCGAGATTTACGAGGTACATCGATGGAGCTGAGAATATTTCGAGAGATCAATTGTTAATTGACTTACAGCTAATTAGTGCGATTTTAAAGTGCAATAATTTCTTAAGCAATTGGCGAGATGAAGAGCCACTGCGTTTAGTTGAAACAGTCACTGAAATTAAAGTTTTTCCACTGACTCTTGGATGTGATAATTTGGAGGTAAAAATGGTGAATGGAGCGAATATCAGAAAATCACTAATTTACACGCTGGACAAGTTACAAGAGAAAATTCTAAAAGACAATGAGGATGACATCAAGTCAATTAAGCAGCTTTTGGCGATTTGGGAGAAGGTTCATATGCGAATTCATAGCAGTCAATCTTACGAGTCACAAATGAAAAATTATCAAATCTCAAAGCAATTTCAGGAGTATAAGTTGTGTCGCAAACGAAAGGACATTCGAGCTGTTGTTGCAACACGCTGCATAATTCAGCATGATTTGCGAGATGAAATGTCTTATCCTCTCTTCACTGAAACTCATCGTAAAGTGATGCTCAACTTAATTACATTGAGTACAAGTCGATATTCAGCAGTGCGTTCCTCAGCACAATCCTGTCTCTTTAAGATGTTCGGAATTTACTCTTTCGCATATAAAACTGTCACCGACGAAATTGTTAAACATCTCAAGCTCGATCCAAATGAAAATCATGAGGCATTTAAGGGTGCTCTCTATTTAATCGGAATGAATCGTCGACATCGTCTCATGCTCAAGCCCGACTGGGACACAATTCATAAGCTTTGGAGTGCATTTTTTAAGACGCAATTGAGCGAAAAGCACTCAATCATTCGTCTTATGGAGTCAATAACCGAAGGAATACACAACGAATTTCAAACAATCACCACAAAAATTGATGTCAGCGAAAGCATTGCGGAACTAGGTGTTAAATTGATGGTTGACAGAAGTAAATTGCCAGAAAATTATCTTGAATTGGGTGCGAATAAATTGCAACAAAGAAATGAGCACAATGAAAAGGTTTATTACTCACTCATAGACGAGATACTTGATTACTCTCAAAGTTCATCGTTACATTGGCGATATCATTTGCTATGCAGCATGCTAATTAATGATCTTATGCATCCCGTCTCAAAATATCCGCCAAAAGTCACGAGTATTTTCGTTAAAAATCTCATTCATGACTCAATCGAGGAGAGAGCTTTCGCTTTAAAAATTTGCAATACAGTTTTAAAGCAACAGAAAAGAATTCATCCAAAAATTGAAATTGATCCATTTGCATTGACAAACACACAGAGAAACACAAACGGAGTCTTGGTGCCGGGAATTCGTCCAGACAATAAATTCATTTGGTATGACAGCAAAAACTTGCCACAAAATCAACGGCAATGGGATGAGCCACATTATTTCTACAAAACGAATGGCTTCTTTGGATGGACCAACAAAGTTGAAGTGTATGCACCGAGTGCGCAGCAGCCAAAATTAGACAGAACTTATGAGGAGTTGAATGAGCACGAGAGGGAGTTTTATAATTTCTTCAGTGACTCTCAGAATGTCGATAAATTAATTGAATTTTGGAGTCTTGAGGAAAAAAAGGGAAGAGAAAAGTTTCAACGATCTCGTTTCTGGTTCTTTAAGCAACTATTGGATGTGTTTGGCGATACATTTTTGGAAACTCTTCTGCCTCATGTTGAACGGCTAATTTTAAAAAAAGAAAGTGAAAGTTCTCATCGATGTGCGGCCGAGCTGTTGGCTTCCTTTATGAGAGGCGCAAAGCATTGGAACTTTGAAAGGACAAAGAACATGTATGACAAGGTGATTCCGCTAATCAAATTAGCGCTAAATAGCATAACCTCAGAGAGTGACGGCATTTGGGGAACTGCTTTTGCCACGGCTGCCGAGAATATTGATCCTAAAAAACAATATTTCCTTCACGAAACTCTCCTCGATAATCCGATAAGAGAAACGACAAGTTTCACCAACTGCTCGCGTCTCTATTGTCTCCAAGGCGCATTCAATCAACACGTTTGGCGTATGGGAGAGACAGCACATCGCTTGCTAAACTATCTTGATCCTTTTCTCAATCATTCATTCCAAAATGTACGCGATCGTATTGGCAGTACACTAATTAATATTTTCGAAAATGACCTCAACTTTGAGACCTTAAAAAATTCAAACTACTCACCGAAACTTGAAGAGTTTTTGGCTTCAAAACAAAATGAGCTTATGCTGCTTAAGACTGTCGAGAATGTTAATCATGGTAAATCTTTAAATTACAACATTTATTTGTCAATTAATTAATTTAATTTAATTTATTTAGTTATAGAAGCAGACACTGACTATGCAGCTTCCGTTCGTCTCTTCAAGACAATCGCTCAATATATAACGGGAGTAATCAATCGATGTACGAATGGAAATGAACCAATATATTTTGAGTTGCTCTCTATCGGTGCTCGTCTCGAGAAGTGTGAACATGACAAAGAGTTGGCGGAAGCGTGTTCAGTTGTTTTCGCTTTAATTGGACAGGCTTTGACACAGCCTGCATGCATGGACGATGCTTTTAGAAAAATCGAAGAGCTCTCTTATCATCCATCATGGTCCGCACGTCTCTCAATCATTGACATTTTGCAAGTTTTAGTTTTCAATAATATGGCCATTGTCTACAGTCGCGATGATTTAATTAGTAAAGTGCAATCGATTGTGTTGCGACTCCTCGAGGATAATGTTCTGGAAGTGAGAGAAAAATCAGCACAAGTGCTTGGCGGTCTCATTCACACGAGTTTCTTACCAGCCACCGACGAACTTCTGGAACTTTTTAAGAAAAAGTGCAAGACAAAAGTAATTAAACGCACAAATCCAACGACATGTTCCATTGAAGCGCCGCTAAACGAAAACTCATCAATTATAATCAGGCATTGTGGGGTGTTGGGGCTTTGTGCATTTATCACTGCCTACCCGTACGACATACCCGATTTTGTTCCAAACGTCTTTGAAATCATTTCAAAGCACATGAACGATCCTCAACCGATACCCGTAAGTTTAGTTAATTAAATGATTTTGTCAATGATTAAATTATTTCTCTCAAATTTTAGACCACAATTCGAAAGACATTAGCAGATTTCAAGCGAACTCATCACGATGGCTGGAATTTACATCAGCTCAAATTCACCGAAAGCCAGCTTGCAGTTTTAAGTGATTTGAATGTCCCGCCTAGTTATGTCACTTAAAAATTTTATTCAAATGGTCAAAAGGAAATTTTTATTTCTTCTCAAATTACAATTTTTCATTCAATTATATATTGGTTAGAGAAAATTTATTTTATTAGCAAATTCAATAAAGAACGTTAAATTTTAAACAAAGTAAAGTTTCAGCGTTGATGTCGCAAATTTTTCGTCTTCATCGAAAAATTCAGTTTCAATGTCTAACTTTCCGCTGAGAACTTTTGCTGGCATCATCTGTGACTCGGGAGCTCCATCAATATTACTTATCCACGTGTTGATTGTTCCTGCCTTCACCGGTCCCATCTCAAAAGTTGTCTTTTCTAGCAGCTTTCCTTTAAATTTCGCAAAATGAACTAATCGAAAGTTTTTGAGCTCTTCGACGGTGGAAAAATTTAATTCCCTCAAAACTGCTTTTCGATCGAGAATATTTGTGGGTAATCGCACTTCGTGCATGTCTGATGAGTCCGAAAAATCTTTTCCTTCCTCCCAAATTACACTTCCATCCTCGGCATCTTTTAATTTTATCCAATTACTAAAAATATTAAATTTTATCTGTCAAATTAGTGCTTAATTAAAAAACTAACATCTTACACTTGAAAACCATAAAGAATTTTCTCAGCTCTCGATGATTGTTCATCCATAATAAATGTATTTCTTTTTAAATTCAATAATTTAATTTTATGTGTTGTTTACAAATTTTTGATTTTTTTTTGTTTACTTTTCTCCACTGAACTCACCAAAATATTTACGACGAAAATAAAATGTGGATAAAAGTTTTGCCGCAAATATTAATTAGAGGTAGACTTAATTTTAGCATTAATCATCATGTAAGATGAAGTTTGTGCTATCAACTTCTTTTAAATCTTAAAAATTTTCAATTTTAGCGTAAATTTTGTGCACAACTGAATGCATATCGGCGATTAAAAATGGATCCTAATTTAAAAGTCAGAGAAGACCCGATGGTCGTGAAATTGGATAATGATTTATTCAAGTCAATCTTTACGAGTGAGCTCAACGAACTGGTGGACATATTTAAGTCATATAACTATGAAATTAGAATTGCGGGCGGTGCCGTGAGGGACATTTTAATGGACAAGAAGCCAACTGATCTGGATTTTGCGACGACAGCAACGCCAGAACAGATGAAGCAGATGTTTACGAAGGAAAAGGTGAGGATGATTAATATGAATGGCGAGAAACATGGAACGATCACCGCTAGAATCAATAACAAGGAGAATTTCGAGTGCACGACACTGAGAATTGATGTGGTGACTGATGGCCGACATGCTGAAGTTGAATTTACAACCGACTGGCTGCTCGATGCCAACCGAAGAGATCTAACAATCAATGCAATGTTCTTGGGCTTCGATGGCTCTGTTTACGATTACTTTTATGGATATGAAGATTTACTGGCGAGGAAAGTTCGATTTGTGGGTGACGCCAAGAGACGCATTCAAGAGGACTATCTGAGAATATTGCGATACTTTAGATTCTATGGACGAATTGCAACGAAGCCCGATGATCATGAACAAGAAACGTTAGATATCATAGCGAAAAATACAGAAGGACTGCAACGCATTAGTGGAGAGCGATTGTGGGTGGAAGTTAGGGTAAATCATTTATATTCGCGTGAAAATGAAAAAGTATTTAATGAAAATCTTTAAATAGAAAATTCTACAAGGAAATTACGCCGGCGAGCTGATGACGACGATTGTAAAATGCGGAATTGCACAGTATATTGGCCTGCCGGAGGTCGCTAATCTCGGAGCGTTTCAGCAAATTTGGAACAATAGAATTAAGGACGTCGACTATCATCCAATTACGCTTCTTTGTGCCCTCCTTCATACATCAGAGGACGCCTTTAAGCTCCACGAGAGACTTAAGTTGTCGGCCTACGAAAGAGATTTGGCTTATTTCATCTCACATTGTAAAGAAGAAACCAAGGACTTTGATGAGCTCATGTAAGAGTTTTTTTAATTTCATAAATTTATGAAAATTTTTTTTCGATTCTCTAGAAAATTCCAAAAGCTTTGTCTTCAACCGACAACAGGAAGAACCAAGGACATTTCAAAGGAGTACGTTGAGGAGCTTTGTAAATTTCAGTGCAAAAGTGAAATCTATCACGCCCTTAAAAGCTGGAAAATTCCAAAGTTTCCTCTCGACGGTAATTCATTGATCGATAGCGGATGTCCAAGCGGAAAAGTTATTGGAGTGGTGATGAGTAAACTCAGAGAGGTCTGGGTGGAGGATGAGTTTAAATCAACGAAAGAGGAACTAATGAAGCATCTCCCGAAAATATTCAATGACCTCAATATTGTTGATGGAAAGCTTGTGAAAAAAGCCAAGAAAAATTAAATAAAAAGCAAAATTGCATTGTTTCATTTCAAGTTCCGTTTTTAATTTAATTATATATCCTTTGTTAATTTAATTAAGAAAAAATTTAACGATTTTCTTTGTTCAGTGAACGAAGAACTTTCTAATCCGAACGGTCGGATTAAATTGGTATAAAAGAGAAACGCGAGAGGGAGAAAAGTTTAATTCAAAGAGAGCAGTCGTTGAGAACACATCTAAAGTGAAATTTAAGTGAAAACTACTATATTTAAATTATAAATCATTCAAAAAGTGATCTAAAACTTCATTGAGTTGTGTTATAACTTAAAAATCATCAAGTAAGTACCGAATTATGGCTTTAAAATTGTAATTTTGGCGATTGAAAATTTTCTTCTTTGTCTTGAAGTGAAAATTTTTGAAAAAGTTCTTTAAATCCCAATTTGAAACTTTAGATTACTTTTAATCGATTAATTAGTACATTTAAATCATTTTTCACAAGATCCAGGTGAAAATTTCCCTCAATTAACTCGAAAAAATTGGGTTTTTCACTTTTTCAATTCAAGATGGCTGCCATCGATTTTTCTGGAACTTTTATTCGAGTGAAAAACATCTTTCTTATCGACTGTATCTATTTGTTTCTTAATAAAACCCCATTAAATACTCTTATCAACGTCGCGACCTCATTTAATTTTACTTAAACTTGAAAAAACCAGAAATTTCTAGAACAAAGGAAATGACCTGAATTTTACATAAAGAAAGGTCATCGAGCACATCAATTAGCTTGAAAAAATCAATAACGAGCCAATTAGTTGATTGACGAAGAATTAGTGATGAAATTTAAATAAAATATGAGTAGTCCCAATTTCCAAAATAAATCGTTAGTATTGGCTATGACGTCATCACGTGAAAGCGTCATATGATGTTTTCTTGATAACTTTTTCTGCGTAGTTTCCCAAATATTTTCCATGATCTCATGCAAAAAAATTTAAATTTTTAGATAAAATCATTTCACAATCTCAGTAACATATTGCGGAATTTTCTCGAAATTCTCGTTTATTTGCCGTCGCTCAACTTTTTTTATTTTATAAATTGTACGAAGCACAAATTATTCGTTTCATTCGTGCACTGAAAATCATCGAGTAAAGAAGTAAAATTTATTGAAGGAGAATATTTTATAAAAATTAATTCAAGTAAGTTAACTTCACCTGGATTTTAAATTTCAAAATTTTCGCAATTGCTTTTAAACGTTGCGGATGTCATTGAAATTGCAAAAAATGAATTAAGGTCATAGAAATCACTCCCTCAATTAGCAATGAAAAAATGTGTATGGAAATAAAGAAAATTGTTGAGCTTACGTGTTTCTTTTTGCTTTACATAAGGAATTTTTTGTGCAGTTGTATATAGCTGTAATACATAGATAGCAGCTCATATACTTCCTATTTCATCATACTGTAAAATCATATTCACTAACATTTTTCTATTTTCTTTCATTTTAGAAATGCAAATTTTCGTCAAGACTTTGACTGGCAAAACCATCACCCTCGAAGTTGAGCCAAGTGATACTATCGAGAACGTTAAGGCTAAGATTCAAGACAAGGAGGGCATTCCTCCAGATCAGCAGCGTCTCATCTTCGCTGGCAAACAATTAGAAGACGGCCGTACATTGAGCGATTATAACATTCAAAAAGAATCAACCTTGCATTTGGTCTTGCGTCTCCGTGGTGGTATGCAAATTTTCGTCAAGACTTTGACTGGCAAAACCATAACTTTGGAAGTTGAGCCATCAGACACTATTGAGAACGTCAAGGCTAAAATCCAAGATAAGGAGGGCATTCCTCCAGATCAACAGCGTCTCATTTTCGCCGGTAAACAATTAGAGGACGGTCGTACATTAAGCGACTACAACATTCAGAAAGAATCTACCTTGCATTTGGTCTTGCGTCTTCGTGGTGGTATGCAAATTTTCGTCAAGACTTTGACTGGAAAGACCATCACCCTCGAAGTTGAACCATCAGACACAATCGAAAATGTCAAGGCCAAGATCCAAGACAAAGAAGGAATCCCACCAGATCAGCAACGTCTCATCTTCGCTGGCAAACAGTTAGAGGACGGTCGCACATTGAGCGATTACAATATTCAAAAGGAATCGACATTGCATTTGGTCTTGCGTCTCCGTGGTGGTATGCAAATCTTTGTTAAAACTTTGACTGGCAAAACAATTACTTTGGAAGTTGAGCCAAGTGACACTATTGAAAATGTCAAGGCCAAGATCCAAGACAAGGAAGGAATCCCACCAGATCAACAGCGTCTCATTTTCGCTGGCAAACAATTGGAAGACGGTCGCACACTCAGCGATTATAACATTCAAAAGGAATCAACTCTTCACTTGGTTCTTCGTCTCCGTGGTGGTATGCAAATCTTTGTTAAAACTTTGACTGGCAAAACCATCACTCTCGAAGTTGAGCCATCAGATACCATCGAAAATGTCAAGGCTAAAATCCAAGACAAAGAAGGAATTCCTCCAGATCAACAGCGCTTGATCTTCGCTGGTAAACAATTAGAGGACGGTCGCACATTGAGTGATTATAACATCCAAAAAGAATCAACATTGCATTTGGTCTTGCGTCTCCGTGGTGGCATGCAAATTTTCGTAAAGACACTGACTGGAAAGACCATTACATTGGAAGTTGAACCATCAGATACCATCGAAAATGTCAAGGCTAAAATCCAAGACAAAGAAGGAATCCCTCCAGATCAACAGCGTCTCATTTTCGCTGGCAAACAATTGGAAGACGGTCGCACACTCAGCGACTACAACATTCAAAAGGAATCAACTCTTCACTTGGTTCTTCGTCTTCGTGGAGGTATGCAAATTTTCGTCAAGACTTTGACTGGAAAGACCATCACCCTCGAAGTTGAGCCATCAGACACTATTGAAAATGTCAAGGCCAAGATCCAAGACAAAGAAGGAATCCCACCAGATCAACAGCGTCTCATTTTCGCCGGTAAACAATTGGAGGACGGTCGTACATTAAGCGACTACAACATCCAGAAAGAATCTACATTGCATTTGGTCTTGCGTCTTTTGGAAAATTTTTTTAAAATTTTTATGGAAAAACCATCACCCTCGAAGTTGAGCCAAGTGACACTATCGAAAATGTCAAGGCTAAGATCCAAGACAAGGAAGGAATTCCTCCAGATCAACAGCGTTTGATCTTCGCTGGCAAACAATTGGAGGACGGTCGTACATTAAGCGACTACAACATCCAGAAAGAATCTACATTGCATTTGGTCTTGCGTCTTCGCGGAGGAAATTAAAAAAATCCACAGATCTTTGAATTCCATTTGATACCAAATCATAATGCAGTATAAAACGTGAATATTTTCTTTTTGAGACATTCAATAAAAATCTTGAAACAAAAAAATATCTGTTTAAATAAGTTTGTATTTCAGGAAGATTTAATTTTTAATTTCAGAAAATCGCTGAATATTTTTTAAATTTAGATTTCATATGAAAATGTCATAAAAATTATCATTAATTAAATTCACCATGGAAGTCGCTTTAATTTTTTATTTCATAGTAAATTGTTAATTATCATTTTCCTTACAAGTACATTTCGTCTTTAATTAATATGTTTGAATTTCCCGCTCTCGATCGTGAAGTTGGCTGCAAATCAAATGACGTGGTGTTTTGTAAAAATCAGCTATTAGCAAAAAATGAAAAGTTTATTTCGTGATTCATATAGAAAATAATTAAAAACCTTAAATTTACTTAATAAAGCTAAAAAAACATCAGTCATGGCTTCTGCTAGACAACCCGCATACGTAAGTGTTGAAATTCAGTCTAAACACAGTTTTAAGTAACAAAGTTAAAAAATTATTTTTAGATCAATTCGGATACACGTCTTGAGGGTGATAAACGAGTCGTACCTGACTTCCTGAAACGCATATTGAAGAAAGATGTAGAAGCTACTAAGAAGTTTGTGTCGTTCTGCATGAATTTTGTCCAAATGCGCAGTTTTCAGACCCATTGCAAGTTCTTAGAATGGAGCTGCCACGGAATCGTTTGGCTCGCTGGATTAATTGCATTCACTTACATGTTTGCCAACAGCAACTTATATGAGATGCAAGTTAATCTTTTTGTCGCTTTAATTATTGATATTTTCAATGTTGCAATCATCAAAGGTACTAGGAGTCATTATAGAGATATCTATTTATAGCTGTTTCTCCATATACATCATTTCTTATTTTTAGCTATTGCTAGAAGAAGAAGACCTTCAGTCAATGACGACCCATTTTGTATTGGACCTGATGTTTACTCGTTTCCCTCGGGACATGCTTCAAGAGCTTCGATGCTGCTCATCTTCTTTACATGTCTTTACTCTCTTCCATGGCTCTTTTGGGGGCCAATGTTCGCTTGGTGGTTCAGTATTTGCGTGTCGAGGTAAATTCCTTTGATAAGAGAAAATAAGACTTTTTAATTTATTATAATCTCTTTATCTTTTAGACTTTTGCTTTATAGACATCATATTTTGGATGTTGTCGGAGGAGTAATTCTAGGATTTGCTGAGGGTTTCCTCATGGCATTGTTGTGGTTCGGACCAGAGACATCAGCTTCATTGGTCAGATGGATTTCGGACGAGAGAAATATTGGAAACGATGCTGAGATAATTTAAAGATATTTTACCGTACTCTTTTGCTTTTACTTTTCATTCATAAAAAATATTCAAAGATTATGTTTGCAAATAATTTATTTAAAAAAGATTTTGCCAAATAAAAAACTTGTTAAAAAATAATTCAGTGCATGACTCAAATATTTGTGCGTAAAAAAATCATTCGCATAAAGCATCGATGACGCTTAGGTTTTTTTAAGCCCTCCACCCCTCTGATTTTTTTCAGTCAGCAATCATCATCGAGAAAAGGGATATTAGACAGCTGCACAACAACAATTTCTACAC
Organism: Tanytarsus gracilentus; assembly: GCA_038502055.1. Lineage (NCBI taxonomy): Eukaryota > Metazoa > Arthropoda > Insecta > Diptera > Chironomidae > Tanytarsus > Tanytarsus gracilentus. Next base: position 310,889 of record JAXRKN010000026.1, on the reverse strand, counting down.
TCACAAAGTTCACAACTACAACTAAAAAAAGAGATTTTCATGGAGGGTGAGAAATTGCAGTGAAATATCAATGCATATCGATATGAGATTACAAGTCTAAAAGATTTTTCTCTCAATTGAAAAACTGCATAGATTATGACGCATTTAAGTTCTCATGTGAATCAGAGGAAAAACCTGGAAGAACTCCCTCGTAAAAGGAGTGAAAAATTTCATTCTTATGCAGGCACGTGCTTTGACGCCGTTACAAAAATAAACTCTTCTAAAAAAACATATATCAAAGAAAAATATATCCATGAATAACAAAAAAAATCCTTCATCAAACTAAAAAATCCTTCCCTCTTAAAATATAAACTCCACTTATTTAAGTGCGATGAGATTTAGACATGATTTGCAACATTCTCACAAGTGATTACAATAACATCTTCTTTTGTTTCCACTCACGAAAATCTATTGGGAGTTAAATAATAAAAGATCATGAATCTTCCTCAATAAGAAGGACGTGCGCGGTTTATTCTATTTGCTTTAATTCGAAAATGAAGATTTATGAAGAAAAATGGATATTTTAGTTGATTTGTTGGGGTGTACTCGAGATTCACTTTTTGCAAGGAAAATAAATAATTTTAATTTTATCAGATTTCAATCAAATAATTTCTTCTTTCAAAAACTTGAGATTAGATTAAAAAGATAAATCGTAGGATCAAAACTTGGGTTCGAATCCCAAAAAGTTAATAATTATTCACGTGATGCATTAAAACGCAAATTAATAAAATCATTAAGCATTTTTATATCTTATCAGCAGCTCAAAATTTTACATTTTTAAATATATTACAAATCAACATGAACAAAATCACCATACATTATTTTAATTAAAGAGCATACTTTAAAAAAAGGAATTTTAAATTAATCCCTACGCACATATATTGAGGTGGCGTCGACTATATTTAATAATATGGTATTTTAAACACACTTTGCATCTACTTTATATGTTTAATTAATGCACGCAAACGTCTCGCTTGGCTAAATTTCGATAGTTTTCCTTCCTCATAATTTTTCCTATTCTTTTTTACACGCTGCAACACAACAACAATTGTGAGTTCTGTTGATTTCAACCCTCGCAGATTGTTAAAATGAATCATTGAAAGAGAATTTTCCTTCTTTATTTTTTTGCTACCATCAAACTAACACCAATGATTCATCGTACATTTTTTTTACTGCGGCATTATTGAGTTGGAATTTTTGAGAGGAAAATGAGCATTATAGTAACTGCTAAATATACCGAGAGCCCACATACAAAATTGTACAACAACCTTGCTCTTCACCCTCCTGTTCGCAAAAGCATATTATTCAGCTTGTCTTCTTCTTCTTCTACAATTCTCTTCAGAGCCGGGTGTTATTGAAATGCTAAACATTATAGTACGAACAAGCACGTGCAGTGATCGCGTGTCACAATATGAGGCGGCGCTTAGTACGCAAAATCATAAAAAACCCGAAAAGGACTTGTGCGAGTGTATTAGTAAGGCATTGGAAAATTAGGGGAAGATATTTCGTATAAAGCCACATGCATCTGATACACTTTGAGTCATTCGCATTTAACCATCGACCAACACGAAATCACAAAAACTTTCTTTTTCGTTTTCATCAGTTTTAGAGTATTTTTTTTATATAAAAGTTATTAAAAAAGTGTGTAATGTGAAATGGAAAGAACGACAGTGAAATTGCCCATAGTTCGATCAACTTTAGGATTACTAACGACCGTTCATCAGCTCCCAAGCAATTATCAAGTACAATATATTAAAATTAAATCTGAACCATCACCTCTCGATCTGACAATCAAGCCCATTATCGAGATCAATACAAATTCAGCATCAATGACCCCACCACATACTCCGACGAGTCCACTAAAGAAGCGCTATCGTGAGACGGAAAATGAAACTTTCACAATTCTCATCGACAATCAACAGCGTGTGAAAGAGTGTGAAAATAAAATCATTTTATCGCCACTCAAAAAGCGCTATCGTGAAGATAATCAAATAATTATTTCGTCACCCCAACAGCCTGAAATTAAACGCGAAGTGACGCCAAAAAAAACTATTCAAATAACCGCGGTTAGTCAGAAGGCGTCCAAAAGTCAATCTGCACCACTTTCAGCCATTCAGTCTTCAAGAAGTGAAAAAAAATCAAAAGCTGTTAAAAAGTTAAAGTTTGACGAATTTCGATCGTCGCCAGTTTCAGGCACAATAATTCGTACGCTAGATGAAATTGATGAAAACGACATACAGGAATCGGGTGACATTGATCCTCAATACAATATCGTGGAAGTGACAGAAGAGGCTAAAGCTGAGCTTGCTCAAATTAAAAATGTTATTGGAGCTTATTTGTGTAAATTATGTCGATTGGAATTCGATGATGGTGAGTTTGAGATTGATTGTGAAATTTGACCGTTAAATTTTTTGGAAATTGTGCTAAACGGCCAATACGGAAAAAAACTGACTTTTTCTAGAACCTCGTTTTGCTCATTATTTTTTATATTTTAAGATTTGGTTATTGAACATAGGGTTTTCTCTAGATTTATTTTAGGATTTCACTTCTTTTAAAGGCAGTTAAAGTGCTTAAAACATTTTTATGTGTACACATGTTGATGATAATTTTTTCAAAGACTACTTTATAAAGTGGTAAAAAATATGACTATGATCAGAAAAGGTGTTCCTAACTCTTCATTTGGGTACTGATTTTATAATTTTTGTATCCAGTTCCATTCATTAGCCTCATAGCAATGATTCTAATGCCTTACATTAATTTCACTGTGATATACTTAAAGAGAAATAAACGATTTTTAATTTTGCACCTATTGGCACTTCCTGCGTATCCATACTCAAAATTTTTAACTGAAAGTGATACAGAACACAGAATTGCTTCTTCTAAATCCCAAATAAAATTTCTAAAACAATTAAATAAGAGTAAATTTTGAGATTTAGTTTTTCTTTTGAGGATATTAAGCACTTCCTGTAGGTAAAAAAAATTTCTAATCCTTTCAAAAGTTGCTAATGTTCTTCATCTACAACATACAAAAAATTCAGATTTTTATCTTGAAAGAATTAAAAGTTATCGCAAAATCAAAAATACCCCGTTGGAATCCGCGGAAAAAAGTCAGAAATTTTAAGACTTACTTTTTCGCGTTTGAGAGCAGATTACTCCGTAACAATGAATGCTAGATAGTTCATGTGATATATCAAAAGACGCGGAGTAAAAAGTTCTATTAAGAAAAAATACAACCTGATTTTCGTTAATGTAAAAAAACAGTAAAACCAAAAAATAGCAAAAAGTAATCTTAAAAATTTTCCGTATTGGCCGTAAAAATATTTGTGGTCTTAAAATTAATTTAATTTTTAATAATGTTTTAAATTTGAGTTTCTAAAAATTAATTAAAAATGCTAAATTTTAATTTAAGTGCATGATGTAAAAATATTCTATAATTTTTAAAAAAATTCTTAAAAATAATTTTCGTTGCTTAAAAAATATTTTTCAATTAATTTTTAATCATATTTTTTTATTTAAATCTTTACAGCATTCGGTCTTGCGAGACATCGTTGCAACTGTATCGTACTATTAGAGTATAGATGTCCTGAATGTGGTAAAAAATTCAACTGCCCCGCTAATTTAGGTAATTTAAAAAATCTCAAATAAAAAGCTTAAAAAATTTAACTAACAATTTTTTTCGTCATATCTCACAGCCTCACATCGAAGATGGCATAAGCCTCGCGATCAGCTCAACAAGAAATCCGATTCAGCGGAAAATGTAGTTTCATTTTCATGCAGCATATGTGCAAAAAGCTTCAAGCGACAAGCTTATCTGAACAAGCATCTCGCTACACACAACAAAAAGCCAACAACAGGCACTAAAAATCTATCATTAACACATAATGAGTCGTCTGCAGGTTCATTCATTGCTCATTCGGGCCATTCTCACGACAGTGCCGACGTCCTCATACCTCAGACTGTGTTCAGTTTCAATCGCACGACATCACCAACACATTCGTCAGACAGCAGCGAGCATGAGCTTGTGATCAATGAAAATAGCAATTCGTCGGTGACTTCAATGGCCTCGACTGCTTCGGCTAAGTTCAAGCTTATCAGTACACGATTCACTGAGGACGAAAGCATTGCCATAAGTGCATTGACCAACTTACGTAATGGTCCCTCGGTAATTCGTCATACACTGGCGGTATAAAAAGAGATTCTAGAGACAATATTTTTATTTATTAAACGCGCTATACGAAAAGTTTTTTGTGCATATTTTATATATGACAGAGATTTTTATATATATACATTTAAATGAGAGACGGCTAAATATACCAAAGCAATTAAATTATTAAGTTACAAATGACAGTCATAGTCTATAAATTTAAAGAAAAACTCTTAAACTTCGCATGACATTCCCTCAATGATGGTGGAATGGACAAAAAGATGAGTCATATTCTAGTCAATGTTTATGAATAACTCGGCAAGGAGTCAAAGATGCGAATTAAGTGTGTACATATCGCAACCACTCGACACTTTCCCTTCTCCCGAATTTCTTACCTTCCAATGACGGTTGCGTGATGGCAACTTCTTTAAGGACACGCCCATTTTCTTCCTCTTACCATAAGCCCTATAGCATGTTGAGGAATTGAGAAAGAAGTAGAAGAATTTTCGGTGATTCACGATGGTGACGAGTGCGTGTGAGCTCGCATGCCTCCTTGTAATTTTTAAGTTAATTATTAGTCATTCAACAATTATTTTTATTCTTCTCAAATTGAAAATAGGCTTGGGTAATTGTTTGCAATTAATTATCAGTTTCTATTCGTCGATGAAGAACACGTAAATTCATTGTGCCATAGGTGTCCCAAAATCGTACTAAAAAGCATTAAAAAAATTGTATAGTTTTTATGCGTTTAATTTTTAGTGTTTGGAAGCGTTTTAGGGAGATTTTTCAAAATTATTTTAACACTTTTGAGTTTAAAAATTAAGAATTTATTAAATCTCTTTAAAATGTCTCCAATTTATTTTTTAAGATTCTAATTTTCCCTATTATCATTAACAAATGTCTGTCCACTGCTTAAAGTGAGCACAAAGTAATTTAAAAGCGATCTTATATATTTTATGTAAATTTCATATTTGATCCTTATCATAAATATGAGTTTTCTAGTCCAAAGAAGGGAAATACAAAAACAGGAAAACGCGCCTGAAAATTCCCTTCGAATAGTTTAAGCATATAATTTTTAAGTAATGATTTGGGGGAATTTTAAAAATTACGTAACAAGAAAAATTTAAAGTTAATGCATAAAAATGTTCAAGTTAAAAATTAAAAAATGTTACGTAATTTTCATCAAAACCCCAAATCTATTTATTTTTATGATCTCAATTAAAATTCAAAGCAATCGACAAAAAAAATTCTATTTATCAAAGCTCAATTTTTAAGAATCTATTAAAAAAACATATGAAATTGAAACATATTTAAAATGTGATATTAGGAATTTAAAATAAGAAAGAATAATTTATGGCTCTATCATGTGTAACTTTATAATTGTAATTCAGTTTGGGATTAAAATAAAAAGTGTGAAAAAGATGTAAACGGATGCGTTTTTATGCTTCAGCGTGCTAACATTAATTAATCATTCGGTACATTAGTTGCGGTTTGTGAAGGTTCGGCACCTCTCAAAAATGAACCATATGGACTCATTGAATGATCCTCGTCATCGTCGTTGGCCAGATGATGCCACAAAAAAGCAGTGTGTGCCTGAGTGTTTTGAATGGAAATCAGCGGCAGTTGATATAAAATTTCAAAACAAATATTTTGTGCTGTAACGTTAGATAATTTCTTATAGAATCCTTGAGAACTTCAATCATGAATGAAAAACACTTTCGATATTTACCGTAAAAGAGACCAAACGAGAAAAGGGTTAAAAAGTATTAAATTACTTTATCAATAAATAAAGAGTCTCGCATTCACTTTCCAATGCCTCAATTGTATGTCAAGATATTTCAATTCTCCTCACACATATATCCGTGTGCTTGTGTATGAGGGCCATTTATTGGACAGGATATGTTTCGTTATTCTACGTGACATTTTCTTACAATCATCGTGAGATTATTGAAATAAAATGCAACAATTTTTTTTCTCTCAAATGAAAATTGATTCTTTAAATAATTTATATTTCTAACTTGTGGCACCAACTTGTGGCGGCTCAAGAAATCCCACTTTCAGTCATGATTATTTTATTTCAAACAATTGCAAGGGTCGGTCATGATAAAAAAATTTAAAAAAAAGAGCTTGATCAGGGCTCTGGACCATTATTTTGTGAGACATTCAGGTGTGAGGTGGAGATAATTTCTTATTCCACATGCATGTGTATGGCTTGATTATATGCTCGCAAACAAGGTTGGTTTGTGTTTTAGGCGAATTGTGCTTCAAGTTGAATGCTTTTGTCCATTTCTAGATGAATTTTTCTCGCCTTAACTTTTTTCCTTTTGTCGATTTTCTTTTGCATTTTCGTTCATTCACAACCTGAACTTGTCGACCACCAATTTTGATCCATACGAATATTTTGGCTAAATGCTCTATAAAAACTGCAAGATAAAAAAAACCGCTTGTGAAGTATAAAACTTTTTGAAAAGTGAAACATTTTTGATTGTGTGAGCAAACGGTTCGAATCCTAATTTTGACAAGTTTTTAGATTTAAGAATTTGATTTAAAATCACTCAAAATAAGTTCCATCATGTCACATCCTTGAATTTAAAAGTTTCTTTTTTTCATTCTGAAATCTGAACATAATAAAAACATTCTATCGACAACGTTCAAAGCGATATGGAAATTTCTCCTTCTTCTTTTTTTCTAAAAATAAAAAACTTACGTGTTAGTTGCATGCATGCGATGAAAATTTTAAATAGCCAACCGCATCGGTGAGTGAAAGAGTGGACTGGTGGAAGTAATTATTGGACGAAAATACCTTATATAGGAAGTCTAGTCCATCTGTCGCCATTCACATGATCAATAATTTATCAAAGCACCCGTCAAAAAGTGACGAAGAAGAAGAAATTGATGGAAAATTTTAATATATTTTTTTAAAATGCCATTTCGTGCGATATTACTCGAAAAAAATCACCCCTTTATTCATTTTGATGTACACTTAAGTCCGGAAGTGCTCGACGATTATTATTATGGTGCGAGCATCTGAGTGGTGTGGGAGAGAAAAATTTCATTATTCCGATACTTCCTTCGGATCAAATCCACCTGGACAATTCCAATGAACTTTCGATTTCGATCTAGATCGGGGGTTGTACAGTAAATTCCTAAAGCAAACTTACTACAAATGGACCGATCTCACGCGAGAGCATTAACCGTTAAAACATCGACAATCGAATTAGGGTGAATAGTTTTTTTTTCTTTCTCCTGGAGATTTATGTGTGCATGAGAGATCGAAGTTTCATTAAAAATTTAACACCTATGGAGCAAACTGAAACAGTTCTTTAATGTTTTTCTACCAGTAAAATATATTTATGCAATTAATACGGGATGACACAGCTGGTAATGGTCAACGATATATTTAAAATGTCTCATGAGAGCTCTTTTCTCGTTCACTCTCGAATGCTGGTTGACGATTACCTGCTTGAGTACTCTATGGGCATTCAATTGAAATTCTGATACAATCCCGAAAAAGGAAATTCTCTTAAAGTGCAGCGCTTTTGATCTCATCGGTGCTAATATGCGGGCATATTTATTGCAATACATAATGTAATAAGTGCCAGGCTATAATTTCATTATGAACATTGAATTTTATTTCCTTTGATCGAGAAAATGATGATAAATTATTAGTTATTAAAAGTTAAAGTAACAAGGGAAAAATTATTTTATCCTTTTATAAAATTTTAGTTTTGAAAATTTTAGTTCGTGCCGACTTTCCTCGCCTCGAAATAATATGCAACATTTTTACAATTAAATTGACACAGCTTGAGGTAAATGAAGCCAAGATAATAAGCATAAGGATTTTAAAACTTCAAAGGTAATTTATGCGAAGCATATTTATGGTAATTAGACACTAAAAATATGCATACGAACGCGTGTGTGCTGCATGCATTATCATACAAATCAAGATTTTTTTACGGGGTTTCATGAAAAATCGTCGTAGCATAAAATTTTATCAGTGTAAAAATTCAGCCAGTTGTGCAGCAAAACTAGCATGTAGATGTAGATGTAGAAAAGTGAGCATAGAGAGGGATGGAATGTATTGTTTAAAGGGCATCGACAAAGAAGGGTGCGTACTGCAGACTTGTTTACCTTTTTCATGGCAGATGGCTATATCATTGAAAAATTACGCTTGCGACCATGATATCACTCAACATTGATTTTTTGAATCAAAATCGAATTTCATTTTTATGCATATATGAAACTTAAAAATAATATAAATGTAGCGTAAAATGCATAATTTGTTTAGTGCCTGTAAACAAAAAAAAATATCCTTATTCATGGTAGACATCCCTGAGTCATCAAAATAAAATTTCCGTTTTCCGCGGAAATGAATCATTAAAGCGTTATGTTTTGAAGAAAAAAATAGAAATTATGTTTTACACCAATTTATAATTTGTAGCGAGAAGGTTTAATGAACTCGATACATAAATAAATTTTTTCCAAATTTTAATTTTTAAGTATTAAATATTTGAAGAGTTTTGTAAAATTTCTTTCATGTTTTTTGCTAAAATGTAACGTAATTTTTAAAAATGTGGGTATAGCTGAACATGATGTGTCTTTCATAAAAAGTAAAATTTTTAAAATTTTCAAACTATGAAGCGTAAAAATTGGCGTTAAAATTTGAATTTTTCTTAAAATATTAAAATAATAATTTTTTTTCAAACCAAATTCTAAAAGAAATCCAGTAAAATATAAAATTTTTATTTAATCAGAAAGAGTGAAAGTTTAATGAACTCGATGCAACGTGAACATTTTTCCAGTTATCAATTTAAAGTCCTGCTCGTTCTGCTTATTTTTCCTCTCCCTCTCGACTATGAACAGCTCAACAAAAAAATCCTATTAAATATATATAAAATGTGCAGCTGCCTATCTCAATTCACAACTATCCCTATCTATACATTCACAAATTTCTGCTTTTAATGATGATGGTGAAAAAATCAAATTGTAAAGCGTCATTAAGTTGAAGAAATAAAGTTGTCATTGACACCTTATCGAAAGAAAAGACGTCTAAGAAGGTTGTTTAAGTCAAGTGAATAATTTGCCAGGTGGCAGAAAACCTTAAAAGAGGGTTCGCGCGACACAATTAAAGGGAATTTCCTTACAGTATAAAAAGAACATCTGTTGGAATTATAAGGCGAGGGTAAGGAACTTCATAAGGAAGTGCGAGTGTAGCAACAAGTGTGCGACCTTGACATTCGAATCGTAATCAATGCGCAAAAGCGATTTTCATTCCACCGCTCATCTTCAAAATCTTTATTTCACTTTAATTGCTACATTCACAACTTTATTTGAGTATTCAGTCATTCATTTTTTCCAACTCCTCCTGATCGGCCCGATCGAGATTTTCATCGCCATATCCCCAAACGCTTGTTTTGTGAGCCTCATCGTGAGACAAGAAATGAGTTCCGTCGCCGGTCTTTAGGACGCGTCTATTGATCATTTCCTGACTGACCAATTTTCGGTTACTCGCCCATCCCATGCTGCAGAAGAAATCAATCAAAACTGCCGACAAGTTGTAGTGACCAATATCTCCGAATTCGCCAGTACGATAATCAAATGGAAATACGTGATGATAGTTGTGATAGCTGAAAAATATTAATTTAATTTTCAATTTTTAACTAATTTTTTCTAATTTTACCCCTCTCCGAACGAGAAAATGGTACATGCAATGTTATCGGTGGCGCTCTCTCGTTTGTCATATGGACGTTTGCCAAAAAAGTGATTGGCGCTGTTGGTGAAGTTCAACTGCGTGAAATTAATGCAGTAGCGAAGAACAAAGCAGACCCAGAATGCGTTCCATAAAGATTCACCAAAGAAGTGACATGGAGCGAGAACCGACAAGACATTCAAGAAGGTAAAAATGTAGCTGTAGTTACTGAAATAAAAATAAATAAATCAGTCATGACATTGATAAAAATTTTTTTTAAAAAAACCTACTTGTACTGGAACACGATATCCTTATCAGCCTTGAGATCGCTTAAATCAATTCGATCCATCTCGCGCTAAAATTAAACGAGATCAAAAGGTCAGATGTGGAAAATATAAAAAAACTAAAAAGTAAGCAACCTGACATGCTGGATGATAAGTGAGGCAATACCATCCGACTGTATAAAAAGATTTTAAATTATTTTTCATTATCAAAGAAATTATTTTTTTATAATTTACCATGTGCAAAAAAGAAGCCGCGGTTAACATCGAGGGGGTCCTGATAAGAAAAATCATGTGATTTTATTTATTAACTCTTAAAGTCCACTATGGGGTCACTTACCTTAATTGTTTCGGAAAATTTGTGATGAACTCGATGAATCATTACCCATTTTAAAATCGATGTCTGGAAGAAAATAATTTGATAAAAATTTTAGCTTATCAAACGTGTCACGAACGCGATTGTTGTTAATTAATTAAGTCGAAAACAACAATGGGTAATTTTAAAAGATATTTTTGCCAAAATATAAATATAAATCCAGGAAATTATTTTAAATTTTTAAAAACATAGATTTACGCGATAATAAATCCATTCAATCACTAATTAGTGACACACTATCTCAAAAGTTTATAAATAGCCTTTTATCGTAAATTTACGATCGAATGAATATTTTAAACACGGACCTTCTTTAATCTTGCCATGCATTGTGGACGTGCGAATCTATGTTGTTACTCGCCCAAAAGCTTAGAGTAATTGTTGATAACGTTAAACAGCTGCTCTCACATTGCATGTCTACGTAAATGTTTGTTTAGAAAATGATTTAACGAGTTTATAAAAGTGTCGCGGTCAGAATCTTTCGAGAACTCGCTTTCATCGAGAACAAAAAAATTTTGATGGGGGGAAAATCTTTTTTTAGCCAAATCTGAGTGCCGTTAAATTAATATTAATGTAGCTTTATATGGATAATTTACTATAAATAAAGTTCGCATTGTATCTTTATGGAAATAATGTGCACTTTTTGTGTATATTTTAAGAATGATACTATATAGACGAATTGAATTATAAAAATTATCTTGGATTTAATTTTTTAATCGCGTGGATTTAAATTTAATGGAGGATAAAAAATTTAGTTAATTATTAAGTTTTATAAACCATGTTTTTAAAACTTGTGAATATTTTTTGAGAACTTAATGATAATATGATGATGAGTGATGACCCTGAATTTTAAAGTAACACATTTTTATCTATCAAAACAACTTCTTCCTGCCACACTTTCTATTTGTCACCCAAAAATTTCGTTGAGCGATAAATTTGTAAAATTCTTTTACGTAATCGATATTTTTAATCCCCATGGTGACTGATGCAGTTTTTTTTCTACTCACTTGTCCTGCCATCGTATAGAAAAACATTAAGGCCAACTTTAAGCCTCGATTACACTTAAAAGATCGATGGCTCCACAAGCGATGAACGCCAATAGTGACCGACAAGTTACACAATGCGGTTAAGCAGAAAACTGTAAAAAGTTTAATTAAGTTTTAAGCAATAAATAAATGAATTAATTGATCTTACAGTAGACGAACGTTTGTACTTTGATCTGCAACGTGATGAGATAATAGAATCCCACGAGAGCTCCAAAGTGGATGAAAAGGTTGACAAAAACAACCGGCCATTGGATACGTGCCTTATAGCTTGTTTTTGTAAAAGCATCTTCGGTCTCATCCTCAACCTTTGTTGCATCCGTCGAATTCGAATTATTTTGAACGTTCGGAGCCCTAAATTGATTGAATAATTATCAATTATGCAAACGTACTTTTCGCTTGAAAAAAAGTTTTTCAATTTCACTTTTTTAATGGCAGTCCAGACATTTGCAATTTCTCCAAAAAATATTTTTTTTTCGCTTACATGTTAAATTTTTAATATTTCCTTCAATGAATTTCTAAGTTAGCCGGTTGTTGTTGACTGAGAGATTGGCTGACGCTAACTGAGCGAATTTATTAACGCTTTATTCTCTTTATTTTATTTTTTGTGCAATCACACAGCGAAGAAAAAATTTTCAGTGGTGCCGGCAAATTTTCTGTGCGAATTCTATCGTTACTGCATTTGAATTTTTCACGCAATCACTGACATTCTCTTTCCGCTTGCTTTGTTCGCTCATTCATTTCATCTTCACCATTATAATATTATTATATAGACATCGCTGTATAAGTAACGACTGAGGACTCACGTGGAACGAAACATAAGAGCGAGGAATAATGAAAGCGAGAGAGAGAAGCCATATGATGATTCGTATGATGTGCCGGGTGTGAACTTGAAAATTAATGTGATAGTTTTTATATTATTTTTCAAAAATTTAAGTTTTACAGAATTTTAGTTAATGAAAAATAGTTTTTCTATAGGATTATTTCAATTTTTAAAAAAACTTTGTAAATAAATAACGTATTTTAAAAATTCAAAAAAAAATATGTTGAGTTTCACGAGGGGAAGCCAAAACTAACCACATTTGTTTACAAACTTTTTAAATTCAAAAGTTTTTCAAATAATTAATTAAAAAATCAAGAATTAAGCAATTTAAACACCTCAAAAATGATTCCAAGGCCTAAGAACACAGACACGATGGACGATGTGATGAAGATGCAAACTGAATATTTGAAGAAAAAACAGGAAGAGGATTTTAAGCCGGCAGCGCAAGCAATCAAATTAAACAAAGGTAAAAAATTAAATTTTGCAATTTTAAATTGATTTTTGATAAATTTTTAGGCAATCAAAAGCAGTCACTATTCGCTCAGCAACGAAATCTAAAGAGAACGAAAGATGACAGCAGTAGTAAAGTCAATAAAGAGAAGGAGCTGGAAGTTGTTAGTGATGTTGTCGAAAGAAAGTATGGAGAAGGCATGGATATTGACGATTTTCAAAGTCTGTCGATTGATGAAGATGTTGGGTTTCCTAAACCTATTGTTATTGATGTAGATCAAGACATTCCTAAAGGCAAAAGTGTATTTTCACAAATAATTGCATCATCCAGTAGTTCGAGCCTACAAAATGATATTAATCAAGATAATCTTAAAATCCTGAGTGAAATGACACCCGAGGAAATCATGGCCGAGCGTGAAAAACTCCTCAAATCAATGGATCCAAAGCTCGTTGAGTTTTTAAAGTCTAAGAGAAAAAATCCCGAAGAAAACGTCCAACAACCCCCGAAAGTGACTCTAAAAGTGCATAAAAATAAAGACTTTGAGGAGCTTCCATCACTTGAATTTCTCAAAGATGTAAAGTCAAAAAATTGGCTTAATATGGATGTGATTGAACCTGAGAAGCTCGAATGGACGCGAGATGTTGAAAAAATTTCTAATATTCTCAAGCCGGGAGAGAGTTATGAGGCGCGATTCGACTGGAAGGGATTTCTATTGCCATACACCATGGATGATTCTAAGGAAGAGGAGAAAGATGATCGCGAATTATATTTGCATGGCGATGAGACTCATCGACCTGGATATACTCTGAAAGAGCTCTTCAGACTTGCTCGATCGACAGTTCTTCAGCAACGTGTCTATGCAATTAATGCTATCGCTGGAATTTTAAACATCTATAATCAGGGATATTATGACAGCATTCTTGAGCTGCCAATTTCGAAGATTTTTTTCTTTCTTCGTTTTGCATTGGATGAAAATACGTCGGCGATTGTTGAGGCTTCAATAAAAGCGCTTAGTTATCTCTTTTACAACGATACCGATGAGACAATTTTGGATATTCTCTACGAGACTAAAAGTGGATTTATCCAGCCACTCATGGACAATAGCAGAGTCAACGAACAAACGGGCGATTTGAATGAAATGTCGTTGGAAGAAATGCAACCGAAAATAAATTTATTCGAGAGTAAAGTGGAAGATTTTCTCGATACCGATGCTGAGCGTGAAACGGAGAGCTTAAATGACTTTCATATGGCTGAAGTGAATCTAGTCGATTGCTTGATAAGAACAAATATCATCGAGAGAATCAGTTATATCGTGATCGCGACAGAACCAAACGAGAACACTCTCCTATCGTGCGTTAAAGTGTTAATTCGCATCGCAAGATCAAGCAGAGAACATGCGTGGTCAATTTTGAACAAGAGAAATTTAATGGAATGTCTTACGAAAAAATATTTATCGACAATTGAGGGCAGGCAAGAACCTTGTTATCTCATTTTAAAACTATCACGCATAATTAGCTCATACGATTTATCTTTTCTGGGAAATCTTAAGACTCTGGGTGTGGTAGATAAAGCGAAGAGTTACATCTGCACTCGTAGTGACATCAATATTGCACTTTTAAAGCTTCAAATTGAGAGTTTTCGATTCTTACGGCTTTACTTCCAATCAACGGGTGACGAGAGCTTTAGTGAGATTTTAATGAGCCTTAGATACTTTCTTGAGTGGCACTATCAACATCTCGACTTTCAACAAGAAAATCACTTCATCATTCGATCGCACGCGTCAGCTTTAATTTATCTTTTCACGTGCTCCAATATGTCAATTGCGTATCCGGTGTTTGCTGAAATATTCAAAATGTGCTGCTCAAAGTGGTTCCACATGGCATATCGGCATGGATTCGGCGAATTTTCTCAAAAGATGCTTCTATCAAGTGTTCTCGATGTCGCAAATTATTTCATAAATTTTTCTGCCGAATACTTTTATGAATTTTTCGATGAATATTTGATGAAATTCTTAAGCTCATCGCACTATCAAAGGATGGAAATAAATTTATTGTCAACGCCACTCTTCAAACAACCCTTGGATCGCTGCAATGTCCATAAGCCGCTCGTTAATGTCGGCTCTATTGTACGAAGGAGTTTGAATTCCGCTCCAACGTTAGTTTTCACTCAAGATTATTCGGCAATTCTTATGGAGTCTCTTCTGACATTAATCGAACGCATCGATAAGAATAAGAACAATGCACATAATGAAGAATATCATGTGAAATTGAGTGCAAAGTTCTTCAGTCAAAATCTCGAAAATTACATGCGACAATTTGCTGAACTTAAGAAAAGACCATCGCTAGCAGCAAATTGGTTTATGAGAGCGGAAATTAAGTTCATATTTAAAATTCTGATGGCCATCAAATCTCACAATCCAAATAGCCTACGAATGATCTTGAATCTAATCAATTGCGTGACTTGTGACAATTTTGAAATGGTTCTTGTGCTCTTCGACGAATTTCTCTTCAATCATCGCTATTATAATGAAAAAGTGGCAAAAGTTGAGCTTGAGAGATGGAAATTTATCTTCAACGGTGTGATTAATTCAAAAGTTTTAATGGTAAGTTGAGTTTAATTTAATATTTCTTAAAATTAAAATATTTTTTTTTTTCAGAACGAAGACACAGAATATCTTGCGGCAATTAAGAAATGGAATCAAATAATTCTTGATCGCACATGGACGTATTCACTTTTGATGATTCTTTTCTACAATGCTGAAATTAATCAAGACACAACACGGGTGATAGAAACAGAGTTAGAAGAGAGGGAAATTATTTTAACTACTCTGAAATTTAACAAATTGCTGATTGAGAATGGAATTCGATTTATATCAAACGAACAGGAATTGATGTATCTTATGCTGATTTATTTTGGCAAGGATTTGAATTTCTTGGATGATGACGTGAAGCCATTGATTGCTGAACGTGTACTGGAGTTAAAGAATTCTCAGTTTAAGTTCAATGAAAAACTAAATTACGAAAAAAGCTTTGAGAATCTTTTCGTCATGTTTCTCGACTTCTTTCAAGCAAACAGCTATGGCGATAAGCTTTTTAGCACTCTTGTGATGATTCCACTAGCTCAAAAGTATGACAACAAGTGGAGAAAGTTGGTGTGGTCGGAATATGCGATGGTTCTTAAATTTATCACGTGCGACGAAACTGATTTGAATTTCGATGACTATTTATTTCCAATTGAAACTGACATGAGTCTTCTCAAATCCTACGCGATAGCACTTTCATCAAACTACCTCCAAAATAATTCATTGCCATGGAAAATTGCCGATCATCATGCAAGAAACTCAAAGTCATTTAGATGTCAGTAAATTAATTTTATTCACAAACACAATTAGTCGAATAATCATGATTTATTTGTATCCAAGTCCCGATCCTCTCGAGAGATGAGTTATCGTTCTTGCTACTTCATACTGTTGCTCCATGTTAGAAAACATTTGTTCTGTATTCGAGGTAGTTGCAATTGGTTCGACTTTTGGGACTGTTGAAAAAATTTAATGAAATAAAATAATTAAATGCTAATTTTAATAAATTTTTACCATCTTTAACTCCCATCAAACGAAGAAATTTATTCGCTTTACTTCCATCATTGTCCTGCGAAAAAGTCGTGCTCGTCCAAGTAGCTTTCTGTTCGTCCTTCTTGCTCCATAGCAATTTTCTCTTTCGCTCCTGTTCGGCAAACTTTGAGGCGTTTACAATTTTTGGATTATAATACGAGGGTAAAATCTGAGCTGCACTTTCGACTGGTGGTGTTGTTAGCTCTTTAACATTTGGTACTTTAACGGGCGAAGTGCTCGATGTCGATGACTTTTCGGGAGATGACTGAACTTCTGGAGATTTTCTTTTAACTTCTTTAGTATTTTCTGAGGGTTTGCGACGCGTGGTCGTCGTCTCTGGAGTATAATTTCTCCGACGTCTATCTGGCGTTCTCGAGCGACGACGTCTACGATCTTCATCACTATCGTGACGTTTTCGAGTTTTCTCCTTCTCATTTCGATCGTGTCTATCTTTTCTCCTGTAGTCGTCATCGTATTTTTTCTAAAATTAAAAAATTTACAAATTGTTGAGCATAAATTTGGATGGTTTTACTCTATCATAATCTCTGTCCCTGTCGCGACTATGTTCGCGTCGATGCTTCTTATGCTTTGACTTCTTTTCATGGCTCTTTTTACTCTGTGAAACAAAAATCATTAAGTAAGATCTGAAAAGTTGGGAAAATATGTTAGAATCTTCATCTTTATCAATCTTAACTGATTAACAATTGTTGAATCTTTACTGTGTGCTATTTGACATGAAAAAAATCAACAATTGCTTTTTTTAATTAAGGAACAAAAAGTAAATACTTACGCAATCAAATCATCATCAACACAAACCTTTTTACAGAAAAGCTTTAAAGGTCGCTAGGCTCGCATTATAATAATAATGACTTACGATAAAAGGACTATATTGATATATTTTGATTTTTTTATGTGATCAGTGGAGAAATTGTAAACATGAGTTAAGATCGATTGAATTGGTTTTTCATTTTTAATTATAATTAGATATTTGCAGGAGAGTGAAATTTAACTTTATTTGGTTATTAAAAATTTACCTTTTTATGGTGCTCCTTTTCTTTTAGTTTTCGCTGTGAAGAAAATATTTAATTAGTAAATTTCCGAATTTTCGACTAATTTTCTTACTTTATTCGAATCTTCGGATGATTCCGAAGAGCTTCTGTGCTTTTTTAGCCGGTCAGACATCCCGAATTTCTTCTACTTTCTCGGTGATTAGTTAAAATAATTTTTGTCGAAGCATAAAAACAAAAAATTGAAATTGTTAACTTTTCCCCCTGATTTTAAAGTTTTCCCTCAAATAAACAGATTAAAAGTGTTAATAAAATAAAATGCATTTAACATTAATAAATTTTTTTAAGAAAAGCATCCCGGGAAACATGTTTCGAGGCAAGCGACGCTTGGTCCGTGAGGTGAAGTTCAAGCACATGCAGATGCGTATCGAAGAATTTGAGTTGCAAGAGAAAAATATGGCATTATTGCGAAAACCATATTTGACTTTGGTGAGATAATGAAAAATTTGAAAATATTTCTGGAATTTTAATGTTGATAACTTTTAGGCACAATCTGAAGGATTCGCTAAGGAGCTTGGAAAGACAGAAGCGAAAATCCATTTCTGGAATACTAATCGTATGAAGCCAGCATTCAAACCCCATGTAAAAATTGAAGATAGACTCAATCACGTCCGTCATACAGTTCCATGGGAGTAGAATCAACTCACTGCTAGTCTTTAGTGTTTACTTTTTAAAGCAATAAGAGT
Organism: Tanytarsus gracilentus; assembly: GCA_038502055.1. NCBI lineage: Eukaryota > Metazoa > Arthropoda > Insecta > Diptera > Chironomidae > Tanytarsus > Tanytarsus gracilentus. Next base: position 292,683 of record JAXRKN010000026.1, on the reverse strand, counting down.
TCACAGTAAGAAGAAATCTTTTATTTCACTTCTTTAATAAAAAAAAAATTAGTAAAAACTCAACGATTAAGAAGTGATTTTTCATTTAAAATAGTTGTTATCATCTGCTTGTCTTTGAGTGCAGAATAGACCTCATCTTCGTTCCACTGGAGGTGAATTTTGTGGAACCTTGGTTCTTTCTTCATAGTCAGTCTTACAATGCCTTTCGTTTCGACCAGGAGACAGAGATTAACAAACTCGGAGAGATCTGTCGATTGAATATTGCGATTTTTGCACACTTTCTTGTAAACATCATGTAGCCTTCCAATTGTGAGCTCCTTATTCTTGTCGTGCTTAATAATCAGCAAAACTGTACATATGAGAACGCGTTGCTGAAGAGGAAATGCATCGTCAAGTTCATCGCCAAAAGACTTTGTCGCTCCATAGACATTATTTAGCACTGAAATGACTTCATTTAGTTTAATTTTTGGCTCATCCACATCTCCCGTGATAATTCCTTCCAACTGCTTCAAATCGAGCTCTTTGTCGCTCTTCGCTGCATTAAATTCGGCTACTTCCACTACACGTTTTCCTAAGTTAAGTGCTCGTCTGATATCTCCCGAGACGGACGCCACTTTTGCCGCAAGAAGTTGGATTGCTGCCGGTGGAAAAAGATTACTCTCCTCCAAGCGTGCCTTAAAAATTTCGATGATTTGAGTTTTGGTGTATGCAGGAAAAACCATGATTCTTGGTTTCAACTCGCATTTTGATTGTAATCGAACGAGAAGTCTGTCAGTGAGATCTAACGAATTTGCTATTCCGATGAGTATTAACTTTGAGTTTGGTATTGAGGGCCACTCAAAAATGTGATAAAGAACATTCTGATTCTTGCCCGACGCAGCCAACTGATCAATTTCATCCAGCACCAAAAGAGTGGTTTTCTTTGGCGAAGACGTAAAGTATTTTTCAATTTTAATGAGACTTTCTTTCTCACTTCCGCCGCCATCAATTTTAATGTCCAACTCACTGCATATTTTCTTATATATTGCTCCAATTGAACTGATGCTAGTCGCGTTAATGAACGCTATATTTAGTTTCGACTCGTACTCATCGCTCTTGACGATTTTCATTAATGTTGCAGTCTTTCCGGTGCCTATAAAAAAGTGCATGAGATATCTCTTGAAAGTGCTGATGATATTTTCTTACCTGGCGGTCCACTGATGTACATGCTCGCCGATGTTCTATTGTCAATTAGTTCATTGAGGAATGACGTGAGCTCGTCATACTGTGTCTCTCTTCCCGGTAACTTTAAGTTCACATTATCAGCTAGTGCACGTCTCGCTGATCTGTATTTATTTGTTGATTTCGGCGTCGTTACATTAAGTTGATCAATTAGTTGATTACTCAGTGATGTTGTTGTTGGCGACTCTGATTTTGGGCTTTTGTTGATTGACGGTGGAGTTGGAGAAGAAGAAGAAGAGCTGCTTTTGCGCTTTTTTGGTCTTCCTCTCTTTATTTTCGGCGTCAACACTACATCATCATCAGCAATATTTTCTTTACAATTCGCCAACGATTTTCGTGTTAATCGTGGCATTTTAAATTTAATTTTTTTAACTCTCTTTTTTTTTGTTTTTCTCTCTCGTGCGCGGGAAAATATCAGGTGGTGTGCGTTAATTTTTATTCAAGACTTTTTAAGTTAGCGAGGTTCTTATTTTGCTAGATTACAAATAAATTACCTGCGTGGGACATGGCCAAATGTTACCGTTAAAATTCAAAAAATCCTCATACAAATAAAATTTAAATCTCGTCCCCAACGTATTTTCAATAGACAATTGTAAACAAAATGTATACTTTTATTTAAATTTACGGCCCCAACGGTTTTCATGTCCCACGCAGGATAAATTAGTTTTGATTAGGTTAGGTTAAAGTCATTCTAATAAAAGAGTCAGTTGAAAAATAAACTTCAAACAGAAAACATCATGAAGTGAGTAATAAATATTTTTCTTAATCCTAGGATTTTTTCAAATTATTAAAATTTACAGTAAAATTGTGATCATAACTTTCGCAATATGCATTTTTGCATCGGTAGATGGAGGCATCTTTAAAGTCGTCACTGATGATCGAATCTACGATGCAATCAAAGTTTCTCTCAAGTCCAAGTATCCCGATGACGAGCCGGCCGTAATTGACTGTATGGTTACAGTCTTTAGACACGAAAAAATCGCCGACAACTTTTTCACAATCGATATGTTAACAAATCAAGAAAAACTTAAGAAGGAAATTGAGCCCTATGAAGTCACCGCTCGTGCCGGCTGCACAGCAAAAGATTTCCTCACATCTCAATAGGAAATAATTGTTCAAGCCATTCTGAGAGAGCGCAATTTATTTTTTAAAAATAATTCTCAAATCTGTTTTCTCGAAATTTTTCCCATATATTTTTATAAAGAATATATAATTCCTTTTCATTAAAACTATGTAATTTCATTTAACATTTAATAAAGCCAAAGATCTAAAAAATTTCAACGATTCATAAACAACTTTTGTTTTATTTAAAAAATGTTGTCCCACGCAGGAATTTTTAAACCGAAACAAAAGCGTACTAGTTCGTGTAAAGTGCGAAGAAAAAATCCGGCAATTTGCTTACATTTTAAGTTAGCGAGGTTTTCATTTTGCTAGATTACAATAAATTCTAAAAATTGAGTCAGTTGAAAAATAAACTTCAAACAGAAAACATCATGAAGTGAGCATGAAAAATATTTATTCTTAGTCCTTCTAGAAGTTTATATATTTCGAACTTTTATTTATTTACAGTAAAATTGTGTTCGTAACTTTCGCAATATGCATTTTTGCATCAGCTTATGCAGGCTTCGCTGATGATCGAATCTACGATTTAATAAAAATTGCTCTCAAGTCCAAGTATCCCGATGACGAGCCGGCCGTAATTGACTGTATGGTTACAGTCTTTAGACACGAAAAAATCGCCGACAAGTTTTACACAACCGATTTGCTAACAAATCAAGATAAACTTAAGAAGGAAATTGAGCCCTATGTAGTAACCGCCCGTGCCGGCTGTACAGCAAAAGATTTCTTCACATCTTCATTGGGAATAGTTGTCATGGTTGTGGCAGTTATTATCTTGATAGGTTTCACATTGCGGAAGATTACCTCAAATACGCATCCATCTGAGAAGAAAAAACTATAATTTTTACCGACTAATTCACGTCGTCATTTCTGACGCGAGATAAACGGTAAGAAAGGAAGCTGCGTTGGTTTGCGTCTGACCAGGGTTGAAAGATACCTGAGAGCTACCACATCGTTAAATACCAATACCAAATTAACGTCGTCATTTGAGAGCGCCTTCAAAAAATTTTCTTACGCATTAGAATGCTACAAAAAACATGACTCATAAAATGTTATTGTCGCAAATTTAAACTCAAAAAGTTAACAAACACGAAATGTTATTTTTTTACAAATTAATCTCAAATCTGTTTTTGCTCGAAATTTTCCTCATATATTTTTATAAAGAATATATAAATCCTTTTCATTAAAACTATTTATGTAATTTCATTTAACTTTGAATAAAACCAAAGATCTTCAAAAATTTCAACGCTTCATAAACAACTTGTTATTATTTTTTAAAAGAGTAATAGTCGGCGTTTATAATTTTAACATATTCTAGAATCTTTTTTTTAATAACGATATTTTTAAATTTCAATTCTTCTTAAACTCAATTTTAGATTCATTCAAGTACTGCATACATATGCTTAATAAGACGCGATAAAGCAAATACCAAAATTTAGTTTTAAGCTCTCAAGAGAGTTATAACAAAATGTATGAAAATATCAAAATTTTTACTGATTTTATACTATTTAATACTTTTCCATGCGAAATATCTAGTTGTACTAAGAGAAGGGAGTGATGTAAAAATTTTTAATTATTTTGTTTGTTTTCTCTCTCTATCTTGTGCCGGGAAAAAAATACAGCAATTTGCTTACATTTTAAGTTAGCGAGGTTATCATTTTGCTAGATTACAAATAAATTCTAACAAAAGAGTTCAGTTGAAAAATAAACTTCAAACAGAAAACATCATGAAGTGAGTATGAAAAATATTTATTCTTAGTCCTTCTAGAAGTTTATATATTTCGAACTTTTATTTATTTACAGTAAAATTGTGTTCATAACTTTCGCAATATGCATTTTTGCATCAGCTTACGCAGGCTTCGTTGATGATCGAATCTACGATGCAATCAAAGTTTCTCTCAAGTCCAAGTATCCCGATGACGAGCCGGCCGTAATTGACTGTATGGTTACAGTCTTCAGACACGAAAAAATCGCCGACAAGTTTTACACACTTGATTTGTTAACAAATCCAGAAAAACTTAGTAAGGAAATTGAGCCATATGAAGTTACAGCCCGTGCCGGCTGCACAGCAAAAGATTTCTTCACATCTCCATTGGGAATAATTTTAATGATTGTGGCAGTTATTATCTTACTGGGTTTATGCGGTTTCGGAAGTTGGTGCTTATGTTGCAGACATTAAGCGAGTTGACATTCCGTTTTTGGATGCTTTTTAAGATTACCTCAAATATACCTCAGTGAATCTCAAAGAAAAAATCAATAATTTTTGCCGATAAATTTATGTTGTCATTTCTGTCTTTCAAGGTCAACATATTTTAGAGGATAAGTTACACTGTCATTTACTTTAGGGACCTTATTATTTTTAACATTAAAGCAATTAAAATACATAAGGAATCAAGTTCATGATATTAAAAAAACATTGCGAAAATTTGTCAGTATTACGCATTAGAATTCAAAAAAAAATTATGACTCATAAAATGTTATTCTCGCAAATTTAAACTCATAAAGTTAACAATCGAATCATAAAAAATTTTTTTTTACAAATGAATCTCAAATCTGTTTTTGCTCGAAATCTTTCCTATATATTTTTATAAAGAATATAACAGAATATATAAATCCCTTTCATGAAATCTATATGTGTAATTTTATTAAACTTTTAATAAAGCCAAAGATCTTAAAAAATTTCAACGCTTCATAAACAACTTTAGTTTTATTTAAAAAAGAATGTTTTTATAGCTCCGCTGTTCATTAATCTTGGATTTCTCCAAAAACAGTTTTTGGCCTCTAGTGCTAAGAGCTAACCTTAATGAATATTTAAATCATTGCACTCAAATGATATGCCTAGTCAAACCCTACTAACTGGCTTTTTTGGATTTTCCCTGTATTTTCACAAATTCACGATGGGATGAAATATTTTAAAAAACATGTCAAATTATGATAAAAATTATTATTATTCTCTATAATATTATTAACCTCGTAACTTGTTTTGAAAAAAAAAGAGTTGAAAAGAAAATAAAACAAATCAAATAATAAAAAGTCAAAAAATAAAAGAAAATTTCAATAAACAAATTATTTTATTTTTCAGTTTACAAATTAAGTGTTAAAAAACAACTTTTTAAAAATTAAACAAGTTGTTTATTTGACAAACAAATTTTTTGGCTTTATTCAAAGTTAAATGAAATTACACATAAAGATTTAATTAAAAGAATATATTCTTTATACTGGAAAGATTTCGAGCAAAAACAGATTTGAGATTCGTTTGTAAAAAACAATTTTTCGTGTTTGTTAACTTTTTGAGTTTAAATTTGCGAGAATAACATTTTATGAGTCATGTTTTTTTGGAGAATTCTAGTATCTAATTTTTGCAATGTATGTTTTCTTTATACTGAACTCGATTTTTTTGTATCCTTATAATAAAACTATAATCTTAAAAAGCTTACAATGTGATTCCCAGCACTGCCACTATAATGACAATTATTGCCTAACGAGATGTCAGGAAATTTTTTGCTTTGCAGCCGGCACGGGCTGTAACTTCATATGGCTCAATTTCCTTCTTAAGTTTTTCTTGATTTGTTAACAAATCAGTTGTGTAAAACTTGTCGGCGATTTTTTCGTGTCTAAAGACTGTAACCATACAGTCAATTACGGCCGGCTCGTCATCGGGATACTTGGACTTGAGAGAAACTTTGATTGCATCGTAGATTCGATCATCAACGAAGCCTGCGTAAGCTGATGCAAAAATGCATATTGCGAAAGTTATGAACACAATTTTACTGTAAACAAATAAAAATTTGAAATATATAAACTTCTCGAAGGACTAAGAATAAATATTTTTCATACTCACTTCATGATGTTTTCTGTTTGAAGTTTATTTTTCAACTGATCTCTTTTATTAGAATGACTTTAACCTAACCTAATCATAACTAATTTAATTGTAATCTAGAAAAATCTAAAAATGGTAGCCTCGCTAACTTAAAATGTAAGCACATAACCGGATTTTTTTCCCGCGCAAACAAAATAGTCTTTTTTAAAATTAAACAAGCAGGGATTACGATGAGGGATAATCAGATAGGGTTATCTTCCTTATTTATCGATCGGCAATTACTTGATTAATTTTTTTAAGTATCGCGTCCAGGTTTTAAACTCGTAAATTGTAAATTGAATGCATTATATTTTCAAAATATTAATTTCATAAACTTTTCCCTAATAAACAAGTCAATCATCGCATTAAATTGTATTGATTAAAACTGATCATTGAATGCAAAAAAATCTTTGATTTTTTTTAGACTTATAAACCGCCAAGAATTCAAAAATTTCGTTATGCCGAAAACAATTTAGTTTGCCTCTCTATCTTGTGCCGGCAATTTGCTTACATTTTACGTTAGCGAGGTTATCATTTTGCTAGATTACAAATAAATTCTAACAAAAGAGTTCAGTTGAAAAATAAACTTCAAACAGAAAACATCATGAAGTGAGTATGAAAAATATTTATTCTTAGTCCTTCTAGAAATTTATATATTTCCAATTTTTATTTATTTACAGTAAAATTGTGTTCATAACTTTCGCAATATGCATTTTTGCATCAGCTTACGCAGGCTTCGTTGATGATCGAATCTACGATGCAATCAAAGTTTCTCTCAAGTCCAAGTATCCCGATGACGAGCCGGCCGTAATTGACTGTATGGTTACAGTCTTCAGACACGAAAAAATCGCCGACAAGTTTTACACACTTGATTTGTTAACAAATCCAGAAAAACTTAGTAAGGAAATTGAGCCATATGAAGTTACCGCCCGTGCCGGCTGCACAGCAAAAGATTTCTTCACATCTCCATTGGGAATAGTTGTCATTGTTGTGGCAGTTATTATCTTGCTGGGATTGTGTGGCTTCGGAAGTTGGTGCATGTGTTGCAGACATTAAGCGAGGTTGAAATAAAACATTCCGCTTTTTAAGATTACCTCAAACTCAAATATGCCTCCATACAGCGAATCTCAGAGAAGAAAATCAATAATTTTTGTCGCCATCGCGTCGTCATTTCTGTCTTTCAAGGTCGATATACTTTAGGGGTTGAGCATTTAACAAACGTACTTTACATTGCCTTCATATTCGAGATGAAGATTATAAGACACAAAAAAAAATCAAATTCATAATAATTTATACATACATTGCATAAAATAGTCGCTATTACGCATTTAGAATGCTACAAAAAAAACATGACTCATAAAATGTTTTTCTCGCAAATTTAAACTCAAAAAGTTAACAACACCATCACGAAAAATTGTTTTTTACCAATGAGTCTCAAATCTGTTTTTGCTCGAAATCTTTCCCATATTTTTATAAAGAATATATATATTGTTGCTTTCCATTGCGAACCATTGTAATTTCATTTAACTTTGAATAAAGCCAAAGATCTTCAAAAATTTCAACGCTTCATAAACAACTTTTGTTTTATTTAAAAAATGTTGTTTTCAGGTTCTTAAACACCTAATTAGTAATTTGTAATCTGAAAAATACTAATTTAATAAAAAAACTCTCGTATATTGCATAATTTAGTTATTTTTTTAAGTCTTTAAGTTTTTATATTTATTTTTTTATAATTTTTTACAGAACTTCATTATTATCTATATCAATTTAATTACTCTTATTCTTACCACTATCTTGAAATTTATTCACAAACAAATTCTCAATCATCGCACGGGGGACAAATAAAATATTTAGCAATTTATATATGCACAACAGTTAATGAAGAAATAAGAGCTGCATGCAAAATTTAACACCTCATCAATTTCCATTAAAATGTTTTTTAATTTTTCAATGAAAACCTTTTTGGAAGAAGAAGATGTTTCTCATTCTTTTTGCACTCAGAAATTGATTTTTGGCAAAATTTCCCTCAAATTACGAGGCTTACAAAAATCAAAATGGAAACTTTTTTTTCTCTATTTACAATCCTGATATTTAATTTTTCTTCTTCTAATTTTATCAAAAATACTCGCTATAATTTTTTCTTACACATTTCCCATCATTATTTACTCCACTCAACAGCCAATGTGATTTTTTTTCTTTTGCGCCTTATTGGCTTCAAAATGTGATTCCTAATTCCTCATTTTTTTACTTCATTTAAATCCCGCTAGTTAGTGTAACTAACAATATTGTTCATTTCTGATTGTGTGTTTGGAGAAAGATCTGATAAAACTCATGAACTATTTTTTACAATCTTCTTATCAAATCATTTTACAATTTATTTCTTTAAGCAAAGCATTTTAACATAAAAGCATATACGGGGAAAAAATAACTTTTTACAAAACGAAATTTATGGTTAAGACAGTGATTTTGCTGTGGAACAAGTAGGTTGGTATTTAATGCCTCAATCACATGTAAAGAAATAATTAATTTGCTTAATACTCATTTAACTATAAAACTTATTTTTCGCTTATGTTTGTATATAGGGTTTTGTGTTTGCAGTGAAATTTTCTTCTATCAGGTTTAAAAAATAAAACGTAGAGTTTCTTGATTGAACGGGAATGAAAATTACTGACGCATATTGATGACGTAAATTATCCATCTTCCTTGGGAGGAGTGAACCAACCTTAAAAATAAATAAAAATTTAAAAGCTCTCTCTCATTGCCAAATGCTATTTAGGTCACTCACCATTTTTTTCGTGAATCTGGACCAGAGATTTAAAGCTTTGTTGGGCGCGTGCCAAACTATATTGACCCTGAGATTAAGAGAAAAAGACACATATTGAAATAAAAATTGATTATTGCCGTATGACATAAACCCACCTTTGTCGCTCCAAATTGTATGCGAGCTTTTCCTTTCACTAGCGTCGCTGAGATTTGCATAATTAGAGCTTCTACGGTGTATGCCGAACTCCACCCCTGTTTTGTCAATAATTCCATGCAAATTGCACCGCCGAGTAGCACATAACCACCTGGAAAATTGTCACGAAGCGATTAATCACATGAAAAAATGTAAAATAATAGCGACAAAAAAACTCACCTGATATGATGGGATGAACAACGCGAACAAAGGGTGGTTCAAATGGATACGATTCCTTAAATAAGATATTTAATAGGATTCCCTCTCTATCTTTGCCCTCCTTTTCCTTTAACATTAATAAATCATTATGCAGAGGACTGTCTGGATCTACTGAGAAGAGACGAACATTCCATTCGTATATGGACTCATTCACAAGTTCAATGGAATAAATTTTTCGCTTGAACGAGTCTGAACGGTATATATCGCGAAGTTCTTTCATAAGGCGATCTGTCGCTTGTACACTGCCTGAAACTGAACCCTATCGAAGAATAAAAGCGTTAACTTAATTGAACTTTCTCCAAATTCTAAACTTACTCGCAAATAGTCTTGTCTTTGAGTTTGTCTTAATCTCTCCAATGTCGCTAATTGCTCAACTTCCATTTCATCTTTCTTATTCGCACTCCGTCCGTCATCAAGCTCTAGAGGTAAATCTTCTTCGGCATCAGAGTCTTCACTCTCACCGACTGCATCCTCTATGTCCTCGGGATCTGTGTCCTCGTCCTGATGATGTTTTGTGGGTGTTTTGCCGTTATTGTTTACATGATGGTAATTTGAGCTCGTTGGCATCGAATGGAACGTGTTGAGTTGATGGACTTCCATCGGCATTGGGCAGGAGTGAATGTTACATAATTCTCCTAATAATATCTTAACCTGCAAATTTTTTTCTTCATTAACTATTTTATTTGTTGCGAATAAGGAAAAGTGATGATTGTGCCAAAAAATGGAAACTATAAGAGTTCACGAAGAAATGTTTGCATATGTATACGAACATCTTCACACGCCACATGTTCCGTCAAACAAAATCAAATGACAATGACCCGTTTCAAGGATAAGACAAAATGAAAAGCAAGGGTACTGTAAAGTGTGTGAGAGAGAGAGATACTTACTTGATTAATAACGTGGTTATCTATACCAGTTGTATTGCTAAGTAATTGAATTGCATTCGTTATAATCGGCTCTTCAACATCGGCAAACCAAACAGGCGGTGAGCTGGGGTATGTTTCCTGAAAAAAATAAAGAAATAAATTGAAAATAAGCTTCATTCTGAAATTTCAAATTTACTAGCGAGAACATTTGCAAACTATTTGTAAAATTTTTGATAGAGAATCTCTTTGTGTAAAAAGTCATCGACCAATACGAGTTTCAATCCATTCAACGCACATCTTTTGTTTATAATTCTTTGATATGGAAAAAAAGAGAGTGAGCGTGAAACACATTGCAAGTTAGACTATATAGTGGCAAAAGAAGAAGAAGAAAAAGCTCAACATCAACAAGCAGTGCTAGTTGAAAAACAATACACCACACTTTCTACTTATTTTACACACTTCAACTAACTCCTCCAGCAAAATTTTAATAACTTTTTTTGCATTAAATTCTTTTTACGCTTTTTTCCTCGAGACTTATTGTGAGCGACCATTGAACTAATAACACACAAAAAAGAAGAAGAGTAAAGCTATCAGGCATATGATTACATTCATCAACATCATCGTTTCTTTTCAATCATTCGACTCCAATTACAATTAGGACTACTGTGAATAGTTGAAGAGAAAAAAAATCATCTTTTATCGTACGTAAAGAGATGTGATATGGTCGGTCAGTAGAGAAAAAGAATGCGAGATGGTACGCATAAATATGCATAGGGAAGGAGGGAGGTCTCGTTGATAGTTTATTCAATAAACTTTATTGCAGACACATGAACAAGAATTATGAGTGGAATCCTTGCATGAATTTTAATTAATGCTTTCTAAATTTTTAGAATTTTGTCGATTTTATAAAGTAAAAAACTTCAAAGGAGATGAAAATAGTTGAAAATGTTCAATACTCTTAGGTCAAGGATGATGATGATATATCAAATTTACATTCACCCAACCCTTTTGTCCATCGTCCCATTTAAAATTATAAGCTACAAAATTTTTTTTATCATGCGTTCGATGACATAGAGATAGATGCATACGAACGAAAAAAAAATCATATTCGACCACTCGATGGGGGCTAAATCGATAATGCTACAAACAGTTGATAACAATTAAAACTTCCCAAGAAAAACTTTAAAATGCACACACACACACACACACACACACTGATCATCAGCAGGAAAAAGAGTCAAAATGTCATTATCACTCTATGACCAGACTCAACATAATATTTATGTGAAAATTTCTTCGCACAGATGTTTTTCCGCTTCCTTTTTTGTGCTCGAGCGTGCAATTTAAAATCTAGTTGAGAACCTTAAACTACAAAACGACCATCAAGTAGAGTCGAGTATTCGAAAAAAAAAATAAGAACAGAGAGAAAAATGAAAAGAGCAAGGAAAAAATCAAATATGGAAACTTCACTAAAACTCACCGTAATATTCGCGTGAATGTCATATTTTCGGCCATTCTTTGTGACAAATCGGCACGTTAGTTCATCTACGCTCGCATTAACGATCTGGAATCGCTCGTGGTTTTTGGGAAAGAGTTTTTCAAGAGTTTTTATCTCCGACTTTAAATTATTTAAACAAATTGCCATATTTCAATAAATTTCACTTTTCACACACGTTTACATGGACATTTGGATGTTTTTAAAGTCTCTGATGCTGGAGGATGGTTCGAGGCGTCACAATGTTCTTGAATTGACGTAATTTACAAAGACTTTACACGATTTTATTTTATTTCACTACTCTTTTTTGATGTCACAAAATTCTCTTTTTCTTCTAAAATTCCCAGAAATTGTTTGAGGTAAGAGTGCGTTTGAATTTAAAAAAGCCGTTATGAAATTAACTTGGTGTTCGGATTATTGTGAGCGGGGAAATTTCAAAATAGTTTTGTGTTAAATTTAAAAAGTCGAAAAAATTAATGAAGCTAAATTTTTAATTATTAAATAAATTTAATTTAATTATTAAAAAAAATCAACTAAATGATTTAAATTGATTAAATTTTAAAAGTCAATCAATTTCCATTTCATCGCGGAAATATTCGCCCTGTCCGAATTAAACTTGCACTCAACAAAAAAAGCTTAGTCCGAACCTCTAAATGAAATTTTTTAAAAGTGAAATAAATACTGCAAATCGATATTTGGAAACATTTGAAACCTATTAAAAACTCATAGACTATAATTAAACTCATAGTATTGAATACTGTGCGATTTTTGTTGGAATTTATGAAAAGTTTTTAGTGTGCTTCGAAAAGGAGGAAAAATTTAAAACTTTTTCAAATTTAAGCAGCTTATTGAAAGTGTCGAAAGTTTATTGTTGTTAAGTTCGTCTATTAAGCGTTCCAGCTTAAGGGAAAAGTTTTAATATTCTTGCAAAAACATCGGTAAGTGGGAAAATTTTCGCTTTGCCTCCATTGCATACAAAAAAAATTGTTTTATGTCGCTTCCACCATAACGCATACACAAATTTCTTATCGCTCGGGCATCTTCCTCATCTAAACAGCTATCTGATCAATAGTTTTTCGTTTTAGGCTCGCTTTCGAGGATAAATATAAAGATCCCGCGTTGTAGACATGTCAGAACCGTCTTCCAGCAGCTATCAAGATGGCGAAGTGGTCTGGGTGAAGTGGAGCAATTCGTGGTGGCCGGGGGAAGTATATAGCATTTCGAGGGTACCCGAAGATATGACTTCAACACTCAGAAAGCCAGTCATCGCTTTCGTTAAATTTCTTCAGGAGGACTCATTGTAAGTCGGTACTTTATGGCCCTTCGCGATGTCATTAAACGATGAATTTCTGTTTTAGTGAACTTGTAAGGAGTAAAAATAACATCTCTAAGTATGAGTGTGACAAAAAAATGGATCACATCAAAAAAGGAATGGGTAAGTTGGAAATTTAATTTAGAATTTTAGCATCCAACAATTAATCGCGATATTGCAGATAAATACCGAACTAATGCCACCATGAAGGAGAACTTTTCGGCCTGTATAGTCAAGGCAGAACAGCTGACGGGTGGAAATGTTAACATTTTGAGTGCACTCGATACTCCGACCAAGTCAAAGGCATCGTCAAATCCCTCAACTCCAGTAGATACAGCAAAGAAATCTATTTCACTTTCACAGACACCACAACTTTCTTCAGCGTCTGTGAAAAAATTGACAGCAACAACACCGAGCTCTTACAACTCGAGCGTCAAAGTGCAGAATACCACGAGTGCCGAGCAGAATAGGCCTAACGAGAAGCGTCTAACATGCACAATGTGTCCATTTACAACTGATCGCATGAACTTGTTAATGATGCACATAAAAGGACACTCGTTAGAAATCCAGTCACGAGTTAGCAGTTAGTTTTTTTAAAACAATACAATATTTCCAAAACATTTATTATATTTTTATTTCTCAGGTTCATCATCGAGTGAAATGCGGCGACCGATAGTTCCAAAAATTACTGCAGCTCGGAAGCTTGAGGTTGATGATGGAATTGCCGATGATGTTCGCAAAATCAAGGAATCCATGAAAGAGCAGACAAAATCATCGTCGTCGCCAACTCCAACAGCCGCGGGAAGAAAATCAAGGGCTCAAGCAGCACCAAAACCTGAAAAAGTCACGCCCAAAATTCCAAAATCTCGTGCTCCTAAGAGAGGAACAAAAATTACAAAGGAACCCTCACCGGAGATTATTCAATCAGAGGAGGAAATTAAACCAAAAGTTTACGAGGAGCTTAAGAAAGAGTTGTTAGCCGATTGGTCGGACGATGATGAAATTTCGCCAGAAAAGGAGAAAATAGAAACTCTAAAAGCTCCAGTAGTTGAAGAGAAGCCAAAACCTATTGAGAAAGTTTCTGAGAAGTCGTCAGTTCCCATTCGAAATATTCCCAAAAAGCAGCGAGTGAGCGAAATTTATATCCAACCTGAAAATACCACGGCGCCACCACCCGCAACATCAACGAACAACAATGTATCATTAGATGTTGAAGAAAAAGCTCCAATTGAATTGAGTAGAAAATCTCAAACGAGCCAGCGAAAGCGCAAGCTCAACGCATCTGAAATTCCGCTGAAAGAGGAAAAGATGGAAGTTGATGACGATGAAAAGTTATTGATGGCAACCGCCGAGATGTTAAGTGAAATTGAAGTGCCTACAAAAAGTGTGTGTGTCGCTGAGGTTCGATCTCAGTCGCCATCGACGACATTCCAAAAATCAAATGATATTGACAAACGAAATTTGCCGCCCAAGGAGAGAAATAAGCGAATTTTCAGGGCTAGAAACAAAAGTCCCGATCCAGTCGCGTCATCATATCTTTTGGAGGCCGCAAAAGTACAAATCGATGAGCCAACAGCCCTTGAGACGGTCAAAATCGTTTCCGTAAACAAAAACGATCGTCAGGAGTTGATGTTGCCACACAAAAAGAAACAATCGTCACGACTCTTACAGCCGACTGTAACTGAGCCTATTAAAAATCAGCCAACAATTGAGGTTGTTGTTGGAGCGAGAAAGAAAAAAAGAAAATCAAGCTCTGATGCGGTTGAAAATGAAGAATTGCCGGCACCACCAATCGTTGAGATTCTCCCTCAAAGTCCTCTCAGAGAGAGTGCATGTAAGTTTTAAATTATTTTTTTAGTTAAAATATTAAAAATATTTTTTCATAGCTGAAGAAATGTCAGTCGAAACATTAACACAGAATCGTGGCCAAAAACGACATTTATCCAATGAGAATTCGTTGGTCGATGAACAGACAGAGCAGCCAGAATTGAAAAAGTTCCACAAGTCATCTCCGCTCGAGCCGAGGACAATTACATGCGGTGCAAATGAAACCATTTGTATAACGAGCAAGGGAACTCTGGCGGTGGCAAGACGCGATTCTCTCAAGACAACACAAGCCAATTCAGTCGTGGTGACTTCGCAAGTTATTATTTCAGAGCCCATTGCCTCGCCGGAAGTCGTCACAACCGCTTCTAAGTCATCCAGCATTGTTTCACTTCCGCAACAAGCTCTCAAAAACGCCTTGAAAATACCCAAGGAAAATATGGAGGAGTTTAAGAAGCAGGGTTTACTTACGATTGAAAATAATCGAACGAAGCTCACACCAAAGGGACTTCAAATATTCAAAGAGTATCAGCGAGACGAGAAAACTGTTGCAAATAACAATGTGCAGACATCCACATCGACTACATCCGTACTGACGGCAACAAGCGATGAGCCTTCAGAACTGTCAGATGAAAGTTCAAGTCAAAAGGAAGAAGAAAAAGTTGAGAATTCAAGTCTGATTGAGGAAAAATCAGGTGAATCAGATATAATTGCTTCGAAGGAGGAACCTGCCGATGAAAGTGATAATAATGAAGGGATAAATGACTCTTTACCCAAATCAGATGAGCTTAAAGATGATGATAAAAAGCTAGAAAGTGATCAAAATGGCTCCGAGCATGTTGATACAGAAACAACTCCGATAGAAGTAGATGGCAATCCAACGGAACCTATGGAAGTAGATGAAAATCCAAAAGAAATTATCGAAGAAGAGGTTGAAAATTCAAAGGAACCTGCGGAAATAGATTCAGTAATGCCTAATGATGATGAAAAGAAAGATTTAGAGCCTGAAGAAGTAAAGAAAGGTGAACCAAAAGAGGTAGAGAGTAGTAAAATTAAATCAGTAACGCCAGAACCAAATGATGACCAACCTTCTGATGATTCCGCCGATATGAGTACAAAAGAGGAAGACGAAGTAAAAAAGCCCCTTGAAAATGGCTCAAAGGAGGTTAAGGATGAAGAGAGCGAGGACGCGAATACATCCAGTGGAGCAGGTTTAATTGCACTACAGGCCGAGAATTTCGGTGGACCTGCAAACTGTTTTTATCTCTGTCGGCAAGTTGACGATCGTTATGAACCGGTAGACAATCAGATTCTCGTGCTCAACGCACAAAATGCTTTAGTCCCGTACGAGGGTGAAGTTAATGAATCAGCTCTTACGCCGGCTGAAAATCCACTGGTCTCTGAAAATCTCTCTGCGTACTCTCAGCTTTCGCCCAACTCAAACATCATCATTAATACTCCGAGCGGTCAAAAAGTGGAATTAAATAATTTTGCTATTATGGCGTTGCAAGAGTCAGCCGATGAAAATGGAATTGCCTCGATGGAATATGCGGGAGAGCAGTTTGAACTAAATATCAATGCGATTTTAGAAGCGATTGCAGCGCAAGACAATGATGATGTTCCTTTAATTGATGGCATTGTCGATGGTACGGCGACTAATGCTTTAATTCTCACTGAATCGTCAGAGCTTCCGCTCGATATTAAACATTCAGCGACACAAGTCAGTGAAACTCTAACAAAACCTATAATGTCCACGACAGTAGCGCCTGAGATTGCAACAACAAATTCAGTTTTGCCGACAATCGTTGATAAAAGTTTAAATATCGACGATAGTTTAGCTGCAATTGGCGTTACTCAATCTTCGCGAGCTAACGTTCCAAAATCTCTGGAACTTCCCATAACCGTCACTAATCCGACTATTGCTGGTGTGTTAAGAGATAAAACTCCCGAAATTTTGTAATTTTAAGTTTTCAATCCACAGACACAGTAAATCTTCGAAAGCTCGACGCAGAGACACTCGTTCAAACAAATAAAAATAATGGATCGAATGAGTAATTTTAATCGTCGGCAACCGAATAAAAAAAACAATGTAAATTTTCAAATCCTTTTCAAAAAAAAAAAATAATTCTCATAATGAGATGTAGTTATTTTGATAATAGAATATATGTCGAGAGCAAAAATCCTCCATAAGGTAACACACAAAAAAAATATTTCGTACACAAAAAAGTTTAAGCCATGAGAAAAGCTTTCAAATTTAAAAAGCTCTGGATCTAAAAAATTTAAATATTTTTTTGCAATTTAGATTATTAAGTTTATGAGAGAGCTCTTATGATGAGATAAGACAAAAAAGATAATGATGAAAAAGCATATAGAAAATACTTTGACAAGAACACACATCAATAAGAAATTTTAGATGAGAACTTTTTTTAAATATAAAGTTTAGCAGATTAGATTTATCACTTTTTCAAAATAATAACCGAATAATCGTATGTTTAAAATTATTTCGATTTCTTTAAATATTTTAAAAAATCTTCAAATTTAATGTTTACACACGATGCTTGTAGAAAGTAAAAAATGGAAAAATGTAATAATATTTATATTCAAGATAAAAAAGGATATTAAATTTTGCTTGTTTCACTCTGTCCTCTGTTTCAGATGTGTGCGGGGGCAGAAGATGGGAAGAAGTAGAGAGAGAGGATGCTTTTAGGATGACTCGTTTATTGGCGGAAATTTCAATTTGGACAAAATCAAATTAAAGCGTGGGACGTTATTTACAGCGTTGATTGAGTTAGGAACTTTTGACATCGTTGCAATTTTTAATTAATTGAAAAATCTGTTGAATATTTGACCAAAATAAATTTTATAATTATTTAAATTAACTAGAGTGATGAGTAGAGGAGTCTAAAAAAAATTTAAACCATATTCTAAGGTTAATAAACATTTTTAATGACTTGAGGATTTTTCATTAAATTTTATTTATTAAATAAAGATGGAAAAAATTATTACAAGAACTTTTTTACACATTTATAAGACTGAAATTATTTAACAAACCAAGAAGAAAATCGAATTGTAATTGATTTGCTAAAACTTAATTATTTGTATAATCACCATCAATTAGTGCTTGTTGCTTGCTTGGGAGTGCGAGGCTGAGATGTGAAGGAAAAACAATTTTCAGTACACTTGATTAATTAATTTTGATGAAAAAAAAATATCGTGAATATCTTGACTAAGTTTATCATCGTAAGATTTTTCCTTTGCGTATTTAAAGGATTTAAAAAAATCCAGGAAAAATCCAGTTTTATAAAATAGCGAGAGAAAAGTTTTGGTGAAAGTTCAAAAGCGGAGATAAAAAAATAATTTTTTTGAAAAAGTGAAAAATCTAAGCAAAAATTTCTCAAGGCCTAAAAAATATTTTTCTTCATTTTCCCATTCCATGCACACGAAAAAAAATCTTCATGGGCATCGAGATTTGCAATTGAGAAAAACGATAGCAAGAAAAAGGGAAAAAGTGGATGGAGAATTAATTATTCAATTTTAGTCTCTAAGTTTCGGCGCCAAGTTTTTATCTCCGCAACTCTTGTCTCCCATATCAGTGATAATGTTCTTTATTCAAGTCATACGAGATAAAAAAAAGTAAATGTGTAGCTTTTGTTTTTTTATGTGGATGAAAATGGATTTCATGTTATTTTCGAATGAGGAGGTTGACTTGCGACTTTTGTACAAGGACAACATTATTTTTAAAGGCGCGAGGTCGCCCATTTTTTAAAGAGCTTTAAAGCAATTAATGTGAATTAATTTTTACGTCTCGAATTTAATTAAAATTTATCAAAGCTTTATGAAATTTCCACGCGCTATCGATTTTGCCAAATTGACTCGAAACATTGGTGTGGAAAATTTGCAAATAGCGGAAAACCCCAGCGTGGCATTTTGAGTGTTTACAATTTAACACCTACACGATGTGTGTGTATGTAATTTGCCTCACGAGAGTCACGCTCGAAACTCATTGAACTTCACATCGATAATTCGATATGAACTCACAAGTTTATCTCCCCAGATTATTTTTATTTTTAGTATGCTAAATTGTGTTTCGAATATGGCATTCTCACTACCCTCAAAATGATTCATTTCCCTCCATATATTTTCATGTCACCTTTCGCAACACCTACGCCAAGTCCAAAGAAAACGAAGAAAATTTAAGCTTTTCTTTCTTATAAGAGAATTTCAAAAATTTCTAAGAAAATTCATTGTTTAGGCTTCATTCAATTTGAGTCACTTAGAAGAGTATTTTTCCGCTTAAAGAAGCAACAATTAAAAGTTTTGTTCTTTGAATTCATCTTTATTAATTTTTTTTTTGGGATTTTAAGTTAAAATTTCTTTACTCTTTAGCATTGTTACTTTTCACTTGTGTCTTAATATTTTCTAAGGAATTCTTCAATTAAACAAAATTTAATTTCTTTTTTTTTGTTAGCATGGAGAAAAAAAAATTATATAAAAAAGATCAAGCATTTTTGATCGTAATACATTTTCATGAAAAAAATTTGGGACAGAATGTATTGGAGATTTCGTACAATATATTTTCGTTATACTTTGCTGCGAAACTTTGAGATTTAGTAAACAAAAAAAAATATACAATATATTCATTATTCAACTGGAAAATACTTGATAATTTAGCAGCTACTTCATAATTCCATTTTTTGTGGTCATTCGAATTTTTCTTTCCACCATTTCCATTAAAATTTTGAATCAAAAATAACCGTGTCTTTAATGTGAAGAGGAGCAACATCGCGGGACGTGAATGATGCATTTCTTAGTGAGTTGTGTTGAGTGGATTTTTGTGTGCAAATTCATGTTTGTGTAGGGGAAGAGAAAAAGTTGCTGATGATGGCGGAATTTATTGAACAGAAAACAATTTTAAAGGGTTTGGAGAAATTAGCCGCTCTTGAACAACAAAATGGCAACTTGTCCCAAATAGAAGTAGATGAAGTGACGGGTCTCGTGCGTTACATATGATCCAAAGTTTCGTCCGACGATACAATGCCAGGTTGGGTTATACTTTTTGTCAAATTCCTTCTTGATGTATGCGGCAATGTCCTGTGGAATAAATTAAATTCATAAATTAGTCGATTTAAATTTTAAGATAAATCACTCTCTTAAACTCAATGACATCGTCTATAATTTTTCCTCAGCACCAGAATGTTCAATAAAAAAAAAATTCATACATATATTGCTATGCTCTGTTGCTTAAAATAGTTCAAGGACTAATTGGTCGATTAAAATTCATTCACTCGAGAAAAAAATATACCAATATATAAAGGAAGTATTCATAACTCTTATTATTCAGTCTGCCCTCCTTATTATGAATTATCATAAAGCACAAAAGCTCCGCACACATATTTTTTCGCTTTTGTGTTGCTTTTTTTTCGTTTCATCATCAACAACCCCAAACCAACCTCGACTTTATCACTCGCTCGCTCGCTCGCTCACTAGCAACCAACTCGGTGAATTTTTCCTCGTTGAGCTATATTAGCGATTGAGGAGCGATAAAACTTTATCGTTGTCGTCGTCGTGGTGCGTTCAGCTGAGATCGATGAAAATACCTTTTTTAAAAATGTTCTACATTCGAATCTTAATTGGGTCTTTTCTGAGAAACTAATTAGCTGCATAAGATTGCACCGTTAATGTTGAGAAAAAAATAATTTACAGGAGGGATAATTTAACAGCAGCAGAGTCATGCTAGTGATTTAAATTCCTCTAGACAATTTCCCTCGATGTGCATGAGGCATTAAAGTAAATCGCTTATATTGATTTTCCCTTCTACCACCACCACACTGCCGAGAAGTTTTCCTTCTTCGTGTTTTTCATGCTGTTAGATCAATCGATTGTCTCACCAGCGACGACATGAAGGAATTTATTTAGGTCTTATAAAATCACGAGACATTCAAATGGCGATGGAATAAGAAAATATGAGAGATCATAGACGTGTTCCCGCGCGGGATGTTTTCTAAGTCCCCTGGCAAAAATTAAACGCTCACCTTTTCAATGTTATACTTCTCGAGAGCCTGGGTGGCACAATCGACTGCGTCTTGTTGCATCTCCTCGCCCATATCGGCATTCTTGATCACTGCCTTTCTATCACTCATGTTGATTTGTGCTGTGTGTAATCTGCAGCAACGAAAAAATGTGGGGAAAAATTAATTTCTCTCTTTATTTAGTGATTTAGCCTCAAGAGCTTTATCTGAACTCGAAATGAAACGCGAGGACACGAAAGTGGAGTGAAAAAAAATGGGGAAAATGTTTGCTGAGATCATAAAATTTCACTTTTCCAGATTTTTCCAAGAGGAGAAAAATTAATTTATTAATAGAAAAACTGTCGTGAAAGTAGCCTCGCACTCGAGCCGTGAAATTAGGCAGTTCTCGAGAGCTGGAGGACAATCGGAAATTTGCGAGTGCCCTTGAATTTACTGCTCGTTCTTTTCGTGGTTAACTTACGGTTTTTATGCAATATTGGAATTAATCGAGACAAGTATCAACTTGCACTTATAGATAACTATCGTAAGCGTAACTAAATGCTCTTTCTGGATCGGTTTAATACTTATTTCCTCACGTATTTTCACTATTAAGCCAAAATTCGCTCGCTTGCGCTCAACTTTTTATCCAAAATGGTTGCCTCTAGCAGTCGTACTCTAGCAGGGATCGTGACTGAGTAAAATTTTAAAAATTAGCGCGGTAAATTAAAACAATGAAGTACGTTACGTTATTAAAAATATTTTGTAAAATTATGAAAATGTTTGAAATTAAAATTTTAATTATTTTTCTCACTTTAAATAACTTCAAATCGAAGCTTTTTAGTTTTTAATTCTATTAAATTGCAGTTCTTTGAAAATAATCGAAAATATTAAAATTTCATTCACTAAAAATTCAAAAGTAACTTTTGTAACGTTCATTTTATTTTCAAATTCATCGACATCGAAACAAATTTTTCGCATCTCTTTCTTTTCGCATCTTCGATATTTTCGAGTAAGTATCGTTCATTTGATTTTTAATTAATTAAACAAGATTAAACTGCGTTTTCACTAATTTTTAATCGGTAAATTATTGATAACTGATAGTTTATTACTTTAAACATAAATGTGGCTTAAGATCTCGTTAAAATTAGTAAAAAAAGTCGATAAAGAGTTTTTAACCTCTCAAATAATCAACATTTCTTTTTTTCATTTTTAGAAATCATGGGTGCATACGCAAGAGAACCTGAGAACATTTCGAAATCATGCAAGTCCCGCGGTGATAACTTGCGTGTACATTTCAAGGTAAGAAAAACAGCATTTATTAAAATAAATTCTAAATTTTATTAAAATTTTAGAACACTCGCGAGACAGCACTCGCTATCAAACATATGCCACTCCGTCGTGCTCAGCGTTTCTTGAAGAACGTTGTCGATCAGAAAGAGTGCGTTCCATTCCGTCGTTTCAACGGAGGTGTTGGCCGAACGGCACAAGCCAAGCAATGGGGAACTTCAATTGGTCGCTGGCCAAAGAAATCCGCTGACTTCCTTCTCCAATTGTTGAAGAATGCCGAAGCTAATGCTGACTACAAGGGACTAAATACCGATAACTTAGTCGTCGATCACATTCAAGTTAATCGCGCTCCATGCTTAAGACGCCGCACATACCGTGCTCACGGTCGTATTAATCCCTACATGTCGTCACCATGTCACGTAGAATTGACACTCGTCGAAAAGGAAAAAGTTGTCCCAACAAAGCCAACCGATGACGTGCAAGAGAAGAAGAAAGTGTCAAAGAAGAAGCTTCAGAAACAAAAGGAAAAGATGATGCGCGAGGAGCAATAAACATCCCATTTGCTTTTAAGTGAATACTTTTATCTTGTTCAAAATGGAATATATGAAGATCACCCTCATATTAATAAAAAAAAATTTGCTGAAACTAAAAATTCTTTTAAGGCTTTTTTTAACGACCATAGAAAAAAACTCGAAACTTTGAAAACAAAACATGTACAAATTTTTTTATTAGTTAAAACATTCAGCTTGTACTTTCGCATACACCGTCTTGCAGCCCGTATGAGCAAACTTGGTAAGTTCATGGAAACCAATGTAGTTCATAATCTCTTTGACCATCTCATCCGAAACTGACTTCCTTCCGAAATTCTCATATTCAGCCTTTATACATTCTATTACATGTTTCTCTTCTAACGGCAAGAACGGTAGATAGAAGTCGATGACTGCCGATTTTATCAGACCGCTCTCTTTAAGTCCGCCCTCTTGATTCCACACATCATCGCGAATGATTTTCTCGAAATGTTGAAGCTTTGTCTCACTCCTAAAGAGTCTCTCCTTGTTGACAAGCTGATAGAGTACTTTTGTGATTTCATCGCCTCCATAGTTGGTGAGGAAGATGAAAATTGATTTTGTGAAATCCTTTCCTCGCACGATGACATGGTGATCGAGCACGGCCGTGATTGTGTTGAATATCTTTGGTGGCATCTTATCGACTTCGTCAAAAACGAAAAGTGAGTAGGGACAATTGTCAACTGCCTCATAAATTTCCTTTCTAATCGCTTCCTGATGCTCCTGTAGTCGATTTTCTCCTTCGAACTGAGATCCATGAAAGAGATGAAAGTACTGACTTTTTGTGCCTCTCTCAAACAGAGCCTCCGCTATCATTGTGGTCACATAGTTTTTACCAGTTCCTTGCGTTCCATGGAATGTCATGACGAGAGGCTTCTTGCTATATTCAATATCTTCAAAATGAGACCCAACCGATCTGAAAATGAATCCTCCTGCTAAGTGCTGGCCAAAAAGCTTATTTTCTAGTTTTTCCTTAAGCGAAATGATGTCGTGAGGAATTAGATCCGGCATACAGCATTCTTTATATTTACAGTAGCTATTAAGCTTTATTTTGTCAAAATATTTTATTCCTACTCCGGTTCCGGCGAGTAAAAGGGCGCCGGTTGTAAATGGCTCAATTGTAAATGCCAGTTGAAATAGCAGCGAGGTAGCTAGGGTGTAAAGCAGCCAATTCATCTTAAATCTATTTTAAACAGCTAAATTTTCCCATTAAAACCTTAATTTCTTATTTTTTATGAATCACTGAAGTTTTTGTTTACCTTTTTTTAACTTCGTGTGACATGTGTCGTGTGATATGGTTGCGCAACATGAAAATTGCCTGCTGAAAGGAAAATTTTCATTTTTACATTCATTTATTGTGTTGATTTAGACGAGTTGATTTGACAAGTGATGAGTGATGACAGGAATAATTAAATCATAATTTATTCTTCATTAAATCGTGAGAAAGTTAAAAAGTTAGCGAGTGACACGTGGATTTCAAATTTAACGGAAAATAATTAACGCACCTCAAAATAGTTTTTTTCCTACCAAAAATTATCGTTTGACTATCTCAAAGCCATTAAGAAAATAAGGTGTGGAAGGATAAAAAATCATTTTCTAATTAATTGGAGACCCTTTTAATTAGATGAAAAAGCCAATTAGACCCTTTCCCTCCATTAAATTAAACACAAATATTTTTAACTGTTTTAAATCATAAAAAAAAATGTTGAAAGATAAGCAAAAAAAAATTCATTATAAAAAGAGTTATGCGTGAATTTTGGCATGTTGCTGCAACTCATTAAAAACTCATCAAAAGAATTTTCTAATCATGAAACTTTGTGTGTGAGAGCTCAAGGGATGTAAAATTCTTAGAATTTATATGTCAAGTTGAATATTTTTCAGAGTTGACAAATTTGGAATTTTCATATCAATTTCCATTGAATAAATATATTTATGAATTTTCAACGCTGTCAGTTTCCTTTCCTTGAACAGATAAAAATTTCATAAAAAAGACGAAATGTGTCATGAATTCAATTTCTCAAAGCGTAAAACAAAACAGCCTTGATACTTGAGTCATAAAAAGAATTTTCGATAAAAACCAAGGATAGGCCTTTCAAAATGTTTTAAAGCAATTTTAAAAATTAATTTTCCAACCCTTTGCAAAATACAATTTCCGCATAAATTGATTGATTCAATATGCGCAAACTATGCAAAATGACTAGCATCGGATTTTTAATCTAACTTAATTTGCATAAAAAAAATTGAAAAAAGGTTTTGCGGAAAATGTTCAATGAGTGATTAAAAAGGCAATTTCAATTAATTACTTCTCTAGTTGTAATGGCCATAATTAAATGCCAATAATATGTTGAAAGAGCTATCTCGATGCGAGAAATATTAATTACACATCATAAATGTTTTCTTGCTACTAATCCAGGGGGAATGTGAGAAAATTACGTATTGGTTGGGGATTTTGGGAAATGAAATCAGATGTAAAATTACGGAAAAAATGACTAATCAAGGTTTTTTTTGTGCAATGAGATATTTAAAAAATAATTAAAGACTGTTTGTTAAAATATTCAAATTCACCTAGTTTATAAATAAAACCCAACAATTAGCCCCCTTAATAATTATTGAGTGCTTTCAGGCGTGTAAGGAAAAATCGCTGATGAATTCCGACCTCCAATTTTGTTATCTTAAGTCTTAACGATGTCGTTTAAATATATATCCAAATTAGTAATCATCACCTACCCATCTGTGATGTAATGTGAAGAGATAGCATTCGAAATAATTAGAGCAGCTGACTGTTTACTTGCTAAAAAGTTAGCTCTCTAAACCTACGCACGATATCTGATAACTCGCAGTTAATACTAGTTTAATCCAAGACGGCAATCAATTATGATAATGTCCGACACTATATTGCTAATCAAAAAGTAGCGCAATAACAGCCGCAAAGTATATTAGATCACTCAATCAATTGTGATTTAAGAACTTATACAATCATGTACATAAAAAATAAGTTCACAAAAATGCTTTAATTGATAGCTTTCGAGAGTGCCAATAGAGATGATGTACATGATAAAAAGTTATCAAGGCAAATATCGTGTCGGCGAGTGAGAAAAAATACAGCTAATACAATCATGATGATAGCTCGTTTTATGGAGTAATGTGCTAATCACGATTTTCGAAAAATGAACTCAATTTTTGTGATATGATTAGAGTTGAATAAAAATTGCGGAAAAATTTGTGCAGAATATTTTTTTACTAAAAGTTCTAGAGCCCTCCAATTTCTCATCCATTACACATCCATTACACATCATTTCATTCACAAAAAAATCGAGTTTAAGCCGACACAGCGCGAAAAAAATACAATAAAAGTTCATGAAATTCCTCGACTACATATTTTGATGACAAATGCTAACAAATCAATTAAAATTAATTTGAGCCTCGCAAAACAAATTTTTGCTTCTTCTTCTCTCACATTTTTTTCTCCCTTCATACTCGCACATTTTTATTTCATTTTTTTCTTTTCTCCTCTCCGTGCATACTCGAAATCGAAATGCGATCGACGTTATTCTATTAGCAGCCGTCGTCCAGTGGAGGCAGTTGATATAATATTTTTTTCGTATATTCCACTCTCAGTTTTCTTCTTATCCGTGATTAAATGGACAAAATAAGGCGGAGGGTGTTACACAGTTGTTAGTGTTAATACAAAGTTATGTGAAGAAGGATTGTCACATTCATCGGAGGAATTTCGGTGGAAAAATATTTTTCCCTCTTTCTGTTATTTTTTATGGTTAGAAAAGTAAATTTTATTACTATGTGTATATAATATGAAAAAAGAGAGAGTGAGTGAGAGAGAGAAAATGAAAATATAAAAAAATAGAAACAGAAGCGGAGGGAAGAAGGAAAAGGCACAAGAAAGTCAAGTCTCGTGCTTTAGTAAGGTGTATGAAGTGAATCATAAAAGGTCTATTTTCCTTCTCTTTCATCCTTCTCCATTCAATTCATTTACTTTCGAGAAAAATGAACGGATATTGAAAGCTTTTGTGATTTTAAGGGATTGTTGCTGAGATTTTTGACGGTTAAAAATTTTTTTGTAATTTTTTCTTTCGTCCTAAATATTTTAAAAATTAAATTTTAATTGAATTACATAAAGCTCTGCAGAAAATATAGCGAAAAGTTCTGAGATAAAAAAGCTTAATTAAATTTCTCCAATCACCGGAATAATTCTAGATAGCAAAAAATTATTTTCTCATTTTTCTTCCCGCCTCCCTCACCGATAATCCCTAATCACGGCCAACGTGAGTGAGTGAGAGAAGTGAAAAAGAGAAGGTAGTAAGGCCTAGTTGTTTCTCTATACAGAGCACATAGAAGGAGGAAAAAAGAAAAGGAAAAAACAAGAAAAATAACAATCAATGCTCCTCGCTTGTCAGAGAGCGTGGCTGAAAGAAAAAAAATACTTCGCGAGTCAGTTTACGTTCTGAAGCCATCGAATTTCCATCACCAGTTGAAACGTGAAATGTGATGTGCGCGGCGGATATAAGGAGCGAGAAAATAAATTAAAGGAAATTAGTGAAAGTGAAGCAAAACAAAAAAAAGCATATCGTGTTAAAGTGTCCATAAAAAAAGGCACTCAAAAAGTATAAAAGAAGTGAAAAATAAATTGAAGAAAATTAATCTTTAAAAGAAAAAAGAGAAAAGTGATTGCAAAAAATTTTCCGTTTGTAGTTCAATCAATTAAAGTCGATTTCAATTCAAAAATACCCTCCACGATATCGTTCTGTGGCATTCATTGTGTGATTTTAGTGGTGGTTGCAAGCACTCAACGGAATTGAAAAAAAAAGAGTTTTATTCAACAAGAATAGCAGGAGAAACAATTAAAGTGCTGATAACACAATGGATGACAATCGGGATGATGACAGTAAGTAAATATGCTCTGTGGATTTTACCACATGCTATGTCACTACATACATAATGCCATAAATCGATATTCTAATTTAAAAGCGACGAGAAAAATAGAATACCTGAAAGCGAGGTGTGGAAACTTTTATTTTTAAGGATTTTGAGAATTTTTTAAATTTATTGAGTTAAAAAAATTAAATGACAAAAATAATTTAACATTTTAATGCAAGAAGTTTTGCCTTGAAAATTATTTAAAATTTTTCCACCTTAAAAAATCTCAGCATAGAATTTAAATTCAAATTTTCCATCTCGACTAGTTTCTAAACCCTTTTCGCTCTATTTGGCCTCAAGTAACGTTGTAAAAACGAGAAAATCCGCTTTTGTGATGGAAAACAGAGCGTGGGAAAATGGCATGTATGGAAAAACACCAAGCGAGGAGAAATGAGCAGAAAATCTGGTGATAATTCAGACCGCAATCAATTTGCGATTTTCACAATATTTTTCCTTCTTTATGAGGAACGAATTCTAAAAATAATCGAACGAAGTTAATGAACAAAAAAATTATCTCGTTTCGCGGAAGAGATCAATTATTATTTAGGTATTGCCGAGAGATATGTCGAAAGTTTCATAAGTGATTAATGAACTTTTTATATCACTCAACGTTACTGCAATAGAATTGAGATAAGACAATGCGATAAGTTACTGAATGTGATAAGGTCAAGGGGCGATAATTCTTAAGTACCATAAGTTGCCTTCCCTCGCAGCAGCAATAAACATAAAAGCGAAATTTTACGACACCATATTGAACAATTTTTTTTCTTAACTGTAAAACAAGTCGTGCAGTCATTCTCAGTTAGATTCGATCAATCGTACTAGATACAACACCGCAAATATGCGTCATGAGAGGAAAAATTTAAATTTTTCATGACGTAACGTTTCACATGTGTGCATGCAAAAAAAAATGTACAATGTAATGTGAAATTATAATAATAATCATAGCAGACTGAAATTTGAGCGCTGAGTTGAGTTGAGTGAGCTCCAAACAGTTGCAAAAAAAATACATTTAAACCTAACGCATGTTGACATCCCCTGCTGTGAATAAAAATTATGATGATCCGAAAGTGATAATTCATTGAAGTACAAGCTAATAATCTAAAAAATGCTGCGTGGAATGTAATTTAAGTGCGTATGAAATCACATCATGTCTAAATGACCTTAAAAACACTGCACTTGGCACTCGACCAAGAAAATTTCGTTGACACTTTTCGCAGATCTCGCATGAAGGTCGAGCATGGAGTTGAAAATTCACGAGTCTAATAAAAAAAAAGACTTTTTAGGTCAATTTTTTACGCATTTCTGCATGTTAAAAAACGATCGATAATATTTCGGGTGAGAGTGCGATTTTCTTCGACAATTTTGCTTTAAAAATTTCTCGAACGATGAGCCGAAAACTCATTAATCATCGTTCACTGTTCTCTATATTGAAACAACAATATACCAGCGAGGAATATAAATTTTAATTACGGAGAATAATTCATCTCGAGAGAGAGTGAGGGTGCGATATGAATAAAAATTGTTAAAAATGTAGGTTTAAATATTGTAAAATTTTAAATCAATTTTTGAAAATTATTTTTCATGTCAAAATGTTTTTAAATAGTTTGAAAAGTAATTTTTAGATCGACCGAGAAAAAAATACTTTTCAGAAAATATTATGAAAATTGTTTCTTTACTATTTTTCAAATTCCGAATTTCAAATTAAAATTTCAAGAACCTTTCTCCAAAAATGTGTTTTTCCTCCTCTTCTTTCATCTCAAGAATGACATCTTTAAGTAAAATCACAAATGCCACCGGAAGGTAGCTATTTCGAGCCAGTCATATGAGCAAAAGAAAAATATCTCTCGGGATTGCTTGCACATCTCTTTTTCACACAACGACGACGACGACGATGATGATGACACATAAGTACATAGTACAATATGCACACCGAGTGCGAAGGAATTTTCAATGGCGATCGTTTTCAAGGCGACTACACGATGTGCATTTAAAATAGTTTTTTTTAAATAACACAGAAGAACATGAGGAGAATAAATTGCATCATATTGTGCTTTTTGGAATTTTCATCCGGTCGGAAGAAGTTGGGGTAAAAGTTGACTATGCGGAGAGAATATATGTGCATTATTTTTTCAGGCAGCATAAAATATGTTGTTACAACATTTCCTGCTTTGAAAAATGACTTCATGTAAGTTAGGATAATTTATTCATGATGTTGGATTGAGGGTGAAAATCAACTAGATTTGCGTAGTTAATTTCAGAGAGACAAGAGATGAACACCTTTCCGGTAGTTCTTATAAAACTCGAGGAGTTACTTAAAAATGGTTTCTTTCAACGTTTCAAGCACTTTTAATAATCGACAAATTAAATTTGCATCCCCTTAAGCCATTTCATTCATATTTAATAATATCTCATACTTTCTAATGCCGCTCTGACCTTTAAAAGCGTTGAATTTTCGCTACGCTGATCACAGAGAAGCGAGGAAAGTCCGTCTAACGAGTTGCAAGAGCGTAAAATTTTAATAATGTCGAGATTTTTTTTGCATCGCATATAACGAACCTAATTAAATGATAAAATGAAAAAAGTCACAAAAAAGAAGTGATTTCAACCCCTCGAGACATTATCACGATGATGGCTTTGATGGAGGGCTTGAATTTAGAAATGGAAAAAATTTCACGCAAATGATTGATGCGAGGCTTTGTTGGGGATGTGCTGAAAAGACAAAAAATTTTAATAAACGTTGAAAATTTTTCACATGTACAAAAATTTTATGTCCATAAATAAAATTGCAACATTGTAAAAAAATCGAGCACTTCTAAACTATTTTTCTAACATCCGATCGATAAAAATCATCACGTCTAATTTAATAATTTCGAAAATTTAATTTCCTTCAACATTGCTCATTTTTACCATCCACGTCTCATCTTCTCGTTGTGTGATTGAAAATTTCTTGCACAGCAGGACATCATGGTAGCACTCTCCATGGAGCTTTTCTATTCAGGTTGCAATTTCCACATATATTCATCGTCAGCTTTTTGTAACGATGGCGATGTTTATTTATTTCCAAGCGAGAGATTACATCTGCCATGTTTTGCTTGAACGAACGTTCATTAACAGATTTTATTGAATGTATATAAGCACTCGATTGACGCCTCTTACTATTGCCATCGTCGTTTAATTTACAGATGAGAAAAATGGAAAAAGTTGAAGTTAATTTATGAAATGGAAGGTAATGGATCATAGTGCAGTACGTGATCCGAAAAATAATTTATAACAAAGAGGGAACAGAAAATTGTATGACCTCACTTGAGAATGAAGAATTTATTGTTAAAAATGTCTTGAGGAAAATTGTCAAAGGTTCACCTGACAAATGTTTTATATCATCAAAATATTTTTATTACTTCAAAACCAAGGCGATCATCCCATGGCGACATTTTTAAATGAATTATCATTCTATCTTCATTTTTCATATTCACACAATTTACTTCTCATTCATCGAGAATTTCATTTCGTATTTAATCGAGTGAACGTGTGTGCAATTCAGTTCTTATGAGTGTTGACATGTTTCGTAAACATTTACATTTTTTCTCTATAATTTTTGCAACGCAAATTTCCATTTCATATTGATGAAATTATAGAGAAAAAAATATTTGCAGATCTGTGAATGATTCTAAAAGATATAAAAATTTCTCAATGAGATCAAAAAGGTTCAAAAGTTAAGTTTGCAGAATTCTTCTTATCAGCTATCAAAAAAAATTTACTTCAGATATTTAGAGTAAATAAGAAGCTATTCTCGGCCCTTTTAGGCACATAATCTAGAATTAAGAGGAAGAAAATGAAACTTTTGAGACTTTTTTATGGGCTTTTCATGCGATAGAGAAATATTAAAAGGAGCGGAAGGGAAATTTTTGCGAGTGAGGGGAGCAACATGAAAATGAAATATTTTTAGTAGGCAAGGAACGGAATTAATTTACATACAGAGGTTTGAACTGGTTGAAGGTGGATTGAGTGATTTTTATTATTCTCAAAGTTTTTTAAAAAATTCAAATTAAATTTTATAAAAAGCAAAAACTTGTGCAAAAAATTCTCCAAACATCCAATTTATTTTCTGCACCACACAATTTTGATAAAATATTCAGTCTTAACCCCAAAACTAAATAGAAAATCTTCTATTTCTCATCTCGAGATGAACTTTGAACTTTTTGTATGCAAGGATTCTTCGTGTTTTTCTTTTTCATACAAAAAGTAATAACAGCTGAGCATAAAAAGTAAAAATATCAATCATGCTGTTGAATAGATGTTGTATGGTACAAAATTTCTTTTGATGGCCTTTAAGAAGGAAATTTATTTCTCAACTTTTTATATTCTTAGCTTTTATTACTTCTTTTTTCTTCTCGTGTTGCTCCTCGAAAGGAAAATTCCTTGTAAGTGTGTGCAGTTCGATAACATTACAGGGCAGACATATGGGTACAATAAATTATGTTGAGTTAACATGCATAAATTTTCATTTTCCATTCGCCCACATGTCAGTCTATCAACGGGATCTTTGGCCTTCACCACCACCGATCTGATAAGAAAGACCTAACAATTCAATCTCGGTTGCGGTAAATCAAGATTCGACGAGTTATGCCATCCGTCCTTCAAAACCCTTTTTCTCTGCCGTACAAATGACATTGACCTCCTTCATTGATGAGAAAAAGAAAAGTCACAAACAAGCGATAAATTTCAATTTCTATTGCGAACCTAGGACGATCGCGGTGGAATAAGGAAAAATATGAATAATTTAGTAAGAGCAGTTTGTTTGCCGCCGCCGCTTCTTTTCGCATATTTTATTCATGGCAAAATACTTTTCCGCTCCTCTCATTTCACGGACAACAAAAATTATGTTGATATTTTGTGTCAGCGTGTACGAGAAAAGAGTAAAAGTAAATAAATTCTGAAAAGCTGAAACAAAAAATATGGAAATGGATTTTCAGGTCTTGTCGGTTGAAATTTATTCGAACGGAATTTTTTATTCGAAATAGAGTTGGTCAGGGCATGTTGGCTTTTAGTAATTGGAAATTCATGAATCGGAATCAGAAACGGCTTAAAAGGTTTTGTGGATTATAAAAATCAAGGTCTTGACACATTTTAAAATAAATTTGAATTTTTAAAATTTAACGGATTATTTTGAAAAAATTTTCCAGCATCATAAATGATAAACTTTTCATTATTTACTACCAAAACTTGTTTGTAATTAAATCAAAGTCGAAAGAAACATCCAAAAATCGTGCCACGATGACATTTCCTCAAAGATGGATGGATGCCAAAGAGAAATAATTTTTCCTTCTATTTCACTCACTACTCACCGATCCGTAGCGATAGCTACACCTGGCACTCTTTCAAAATGCCGAACCAAAAGCCTTTTCCAAGTAATTTATCAGAGATTTAATTTGAAAAGTTTTTTCTCTCCCTTTGATGATTGAGTGAGAGAGGCGTGAGGAATTATTTTTAACATGAGCAAACTAATTGAGTTAAAAATCTTGCGCGACTTATTTATTTTCAGGCCGCGAGGCGATTTAATAATAAATTTATTTAAATGTTAAAATTCGTGTAGTGATTGAAACGGGCATCGCTCATTGAATTATTCGCCTAATTGAATTTAAAATTGTTGAGGAAAATTAAATTAAACTGCGGTAAAAAAAAGTTGGGAAAATCCACTTACAATGAAAGTTCATTTATCTGTTTCGTGAAAACTTGATAGACAAGCTTTTCCAACTATACCAACAATTCATCGGGTACTTTTTGAAAAAAGTTTTGTGGGGGAGTCAATAAGTCAAACTTACGGTTCGAGTGAAAAGTTTTCAGCTTATTCTCTTTTTGCTAAAACTTGGAAAATTATTGCATTTTCACAGCATGTCATTCAGTGCATAGAAAGTTAAGAACTGACTTAACAAACTTTTGATTATAGTATTTTAAAAGCTTTTAAATGAAGTTCGAAGTTTGAAAAATCCAGTAAAATTTATAATCCAGGAATTAAAATTCCAGTTTTAGATTTAAAATCATCATCGTACATGCAGCAAATGATGACACCTTGTAAAGGATTTCTCGCACCTGATCTATCTCTAGCTTGATTTGAATCGTTTAACCCATCTTGAAGCCACCAAAATTCTTTATCCCAGCACTTTTTAACACAGTAATTATTTTCGTAATATTGTTCGGTATTGAAGAAATAATCTTTGACTGGGTTGTTGATTCCGATAAAAGCATATTTCATGCCATTTAAATTTAATTTCACAACCTTCCAAAAATACGCTGGAATCGGAACATTTTTATTGTCATCCAGATAGACATCCATTCGTTTGCTATTGTCGTGTAGATTCAGAACGCCTTTTGCACCTGTGTAAACATCAACTCTTCCACCGAGCGCCGCCAACATTCGAACACTTTTCTCAAGCTTCAACCAATTTATAGCATTAAATGCATGAAATTGTGGGCATGCATTTAGATAGTAAAATGTGGCGGATTGCTGTGAGGCATAAGCAAAATCAGATTTCGCTGCTAAATGTCCTCTATCGAGTTGAGATTGTGAAACACCAAACCAGGCTTCGGCTGCTTGTGTTCCGAGTTCCCTTTCGACACGATTGTAAGTGTTTAATCGATTGTACATCGCAGATAGGCCAGATCTAAAGATAATTGATGATATTTTAAGTAATTTTGAAAATCACAATTACTTACACTGGATGCATGCCTTGGCGGAAGTCTTGATTATATGAAATTTGTGGTGGCTGCGTCTTATCGACTCCAACTTCTCTTCCTATGTGGTGATGAGTGTACTTAATAACATTATTATGAAAGAAAATGTCAATCATGGGAAGAAATCCTAAAGTGTGAGTCTGAAAGCCGATGTTATAAGTTTTGTAGCCACGTTGATCCGTCCCGAGGTCAAATTCTGAACTTGCGGGCATCTAAAAATTAATAACTTAAAATATTTTCGTAATAAATGAAATTTAAACTCACACGACTGCATCCAAATTCATAGAAAGAATAATGACGTCCATTATATTCAAAAATTGCACCTCCAAAGCATGTCACAGTTGCGTCCCCCACCCCAAGAATATTCACCAAATTATTTTGACCAGGACATGACAGTGTAACTTGTTCTCCGTTTTCAAAGTCAATGTCACTTTCTCCGTTAACTTCTTTAAACGCCAGTTGATGAGCTTCCAATACCAGAGGCCACTGGTCATATGCGCCATTAATTTTTGTCTGAATATTAATTCGACATTTCACTAGAAAATATTTTTAAAATTTTCTCATCACTTATGGACTCAATCATCGCTTACAAGGTCTTTCTTGTTCTGTCGTTGATTTGCTTTTACTTTTTGCGTGATTTAAATTGTGTGAAAGTTCTTCATAAAGTAATCCACCAAGTGCTAAAGCACCACCAAATAACAAAATTTCTGGAGCAAACGGAGCCAAAACTATTGCAACTTCAGCTACTGCGACTTCACTTTCGCTTGCTACAACTCCTTCTTCGGCCACAGTTGCCATCTCAGTCGCTTCATCCTCACTGGCATCGACGACCCTACCACGACCAATATTTCTTCTAATCATTCCAAAAGCATCAGGCAGAAGTAATCTGCTGGCACTAAAAAGTGGAATTATTAACAGAATTATAAACAATTTCATTGCAATCCGATTAACTGATTAGAACTTAATGAATTCATCTCCCGATGCAATTTCCCTTTTTATATAAAATTTTCGCTGATGATGCGGATTGCAATTTTATTATTTAATGACGTCACTCTCCATTTTGTTTACTTTAAAGTAGAATTTCCAAGCGGCTGATACGTTTAAAAAGCAAAAAACACTTAATACAGATTAGATTAAGCTCACTTCACATCACGTGAATTTCGTCGCTCATATTTACTTCGAGTGTCAATAAATTACTCAATAAGTCACTTGTTAAAAAACTCGTACTTGATCGATAATTCAACGATTGCGAGATGACTCGATTAAAAATTGTCTCTAATTCCCTTCCACCCCATTTACGCTATAAATTATACACACACATATAATAATAATATCGACATGAAGTAAAGGCCTTTAAAGGCGTTCAGGTGGAAAAATACATACTCCATCTATTAACATACATTTTCAACAGTAAATGCTTGCAGCAATCGACATAATTCGAAGTGACATTTTTTGAAACTTTGAGCTTTTTTGCGACAGTTTTGCAGCATGCTTCAATGCGCACATGTGATTTATAATTGACGCTCAAGCTTTGCAAATTTTATGATTTAAATAGCAAACTACAGTTTGCAATATGTGCGACGCTGCATTTCCAAGCGAGTGAACGAACGACAGAGTTTAATTTAATAAACGTCGAATTTTATGTGAAAAGAGCTTTTGATTATTTTATGTTGAAAGTTTTAATATTCGCAGCGCATTCAACACAAAAGGGTTGAAAAAAAATTTAAACTTAAAGAGATCGTTAAAAAAATTTTATTTTAATTTTTTTTGCTTTAAAAATTATGGAATGAACACACAGGCAGTGAAAAAATTTTACGACTCTGCAGCCATTAAACCCAATTGTCCAATAACCATTTTCTCACCTCTTTTAAAAGGCGTTGCGTGTGTGACAGAAATTCTCTTCCGAAGTACAATGCGAGTCATTAGCAGAACATGGAAATGACTACTTTTTTGATTCAAAGATATCAGCCATGCCATAAACAGGAAATTATTCTTGATTTTATTCAAAGGGGCGCATTTTGGCTTGTAATAAACTCAAAAGTTTTGTGAATATTCGTTTGACGATTTCCTGCCTAAAATGCCATAAAACGCTTCAAGAAAAAAAAGTTGTTCGCCCCTCTCAGGGTAAACAAAACAAAATAATTTAAATATTCTTTTTATAGTATTACAGTGTGTTTTTAGTTAAAAAATTAACATCATCGAGTTGTTTAGTCGTCAGTTCATCCAAAAAACATCGAGTTTATCAATTCAAGTCAGGTAAAAAGCAAGAATGAGTGAAAAAATATTTTGAAAATTTTTCCTTTAATTTTTAATTTTTAATGCATTTAAGTAGTCAAAAGTGCACTCATTCTTGCTTAGAAGTGTTTAACTAATCACTTCTCTGATATTGTTTCACATTGAAACGTTCAAATAATTAGTTTGAAAATGTTTTATTTTGACTCACTGGATCTCAACTGGATCTTATTTTTCATCAAAAAATTTTTAACTTCAAATTTTTATTTTTTTTTTCATTACACCTTCGTATTGAAAAATTGTTATAACTAAATTTTCTTTAAAACTAGCATCATTGTTTATAATTCTCTAAATATTATTGTTATTTTTATTTTATTTATTTAAACTTTTTTGTCATTTCCTCTTATTATTTATTTTTTTTTCCAAAATACTTGATTAAATTGATTCTTCACATTGAAGTAAATTATTTATATTACTTTCGTTGGTATCCAACAAAACCAACTGTTAATCTTAGTGACCAGTTGAGGAAGGAAGTAGTGAGTACTTACGGACGAAACTTGAATGACCTGTACTACCCATGCTAATCAACTAGATTAGATGGAGGAAGGTAGATGATGAACCAAACTTTTATACAATTGGTTTGACTTAATTCTTTATAAATTTATGTTGAATGTTTGTATGTTATGTGATGTGGGTGGGCCAGTGCCTAACAGCTTGTCAGGGCTGAGGAAGGTTGTAGTGGCGGTAACTTTTATACAATGCCGTCGAAACCACCTTTGATTTATTTATTTTTCCAACTGCAATCGTAAGATTCAGTTGAGGCTGTGCTTAGTTGGAAACACTCAATGAGCGACAACAAGACTGTGTACAGCTGCAATTATTTCCGTTATGGGTAACAACGTCCGGATCGTATGTTCTCATTGCCGGACGTCCATAACGTTTTATTTATAACTACGAAGAGGGGTTGTTCGATCGTCATTCACGTCTTTCTCAAGATATGATTTGCAGCTCCCGAGGTGGGCGATTCCCGCGGGGACGCCTGCTGTTGAGGGGGAAAAAAGGGGTATTTATACTCTATTCTTAAGAGAAATCTTAAGAGTTCTGCATGATTACGTTTTTATCCTTAGCCTAAGCTTTCGAGCTATGGAAAAGGAAATTAAAACGGGCGCGTCCTCCTGGTAACTCCAGCGTGCTACCTCTTTGTCATCTATCTATCTATCTATCTAAAATGCCATAAAACGCTTCAATAAATAATTTTATTTACTATTCAGCATGATATGAAAAATTGTCGAGAGCTTTTTTCTGCTTTTTTATTATTATTTATATATACGAATTCCACTAGTTAAGATTTATGTGAAAAATTTGTCCTAGAAAATGTCAAAATCGATAAAATCAAATTTATATGAAAATTCACATGCACAACCGAGCTTCTAATTCGTCACTGAGCTACGTGATATTAACTGCTGTGATTTCTATATAATCAGGAAGCATATACACTATTCCACACCATCATCATCATCGTCGTCGTCGCTGTCGTTAATCAAATTAAGGCATCATTTGCTGGAAATGACTTTATGTAATTTTTGCCTCAATTTTTATTTCTTCCTCATCACGGATTAAATTTAAAATTTTCACTACAAACTCTCATGATAATATCAATTTCCAAAATTGAATCTTCTTTATCATAGTTCACATTTCATGTTACGAGATTACATCAATTTTTTTGCTTCTATCGTGCAAGCGATGAGGTCTTTAAAATATTTTCAAACATTTCAGTTATAAATTTTAGTTCCAAAATATTTTAACTTTTCTCCCCTTGCTCAGTTTAGCCAAAAAAATTTCATGTCTCTGCCACATTTACTTCAACCCTCCTCCACGTCGTTATCACCATGGAAGGTTATGATGCGAAATTTTATGGCTACAACATGGATATATTGCACTCTCATGTACAGCCACACATGCTCTGGGCATTTTTGCTTGCTCTCTCACGCTCGCTTAAATGTAAAACTCACTGTTATTCAACGCGATTGGTAATTTAGGTCAAGGCTCAGGCTCGATAGAACACCATAAAGAGCAGCAGAAGTTTATGGATGATAAAAGAAGTTTTTTTTATTATCCTGAAATGCTCTTTATAGCTTTCATCTCTTCACTAACTTGAGCTTCTTGTTCATGTTCGACGTTTGTGTGTTTGTGTGCGGTTACTTTATTATGCGGACGTGCAACAGTAGTGGCAGTAAAATTCATAAAATAAACAACCTCCACGGCGGACATCGTATCATTAGAGAATGTCTTCGGTTTATGTTACACTTGTAAAGGTAAAAATCGATTGAGGGACACAATTGAAGGTAGAACATGTGTTTAAGTTACTGAAAACGTTAATGCTAAGGGAATTGATTATGGATCGAATTACTTTTTGATTCACCGATTTCGTTTAATTTTTAATGCTTTCTAGATAATAAAAAACCGTTAAATATTTATTTAAAAAATAATTAATTTCCGGTCTTTCATGTCGCAACAACAAAAAAAATCTCAAATCATCGCTCATTCAACAAATGCGATAAAAATAAGCGTTAAAAGCGATTTTTTGTGACATCGTTAACTAGGGAAAGCTTTCAGGCAAAAAATGAGCTTTTCTCAATTATCACCGTTGCTGTCGTCACTCGCTGCTTTTGTGCGAAATTTATTTTTAGGGGTGTCTTGTCTTAGAGCGATTGAGATAAGAATTGAATTACGAGTTGTTAACCCTTGTCGGATGGTCCTCGAAACCCTCCCCCAAAAAATTGCCTTTTCATTCACTCTAAAAACCCCTTGAAGGATATCGAGAGGAAAAGATAAATACGATTGAGGACATAAGAAGAGTAAATACGGGAAAGATGATACCGAAAAAATATTGATTCCAAAAGAAGGCAATTGTTTACTCTCGAAAGGGGATTTTTTTGTCATCGCAGGTTGACACAAATCGTTCAGCATTGTTTGGAGACGACATGCAAAGCCCACATCATCAGAGAGCGAAGTTATTTATAGGAATTCCATTAAAATGTGTGGTGCATACACAATGCCTTTTTGTGATTATCGATGTGTGCGTGTGTTTTTGTGACTGCTGATAGCAATTTCAATATGACATGAGGTAAATCTTTTATTGAGGTGTAAATATTTCAAAATTTGAATCGTCTAAAGCTCAAAATATTTTAGAGAAAAGTTTTCAGATTAAATTGTCACCTTCTTAACGTGTAATTTTCTAACTTCATCAAATTTAACACCCTCAGAACTTTCACACATGCAATCACGATTCTTCACTTTCCACCCTCGGCGTTTTTTACAATTGAAAAATAAATTTGTCGTTCACTTTGCTGAACAGAAAACTTTTATCTTTTAAAGCAACAAACTTTTTCATCTCATTTGTACGCTTTAGATGAGCGTGTGTCTGTAAGTGCGGTATGTTGACATAAGAATCAAATTGGGGGTATAAGAAACTGAGAAATGCGTCAGCGATGAACAAAAAGGATTTTCGAAAGTCATTTTAAAATGAGAATTGTTAACAACTTTGTTAGAGAATTGGGAATGTCTTTGTTAAGACCGAGCATAAATTACAAAAGAAAAATTTTAGGGGCGGTTTTTTAATGTTTTTCATGCATAAAGAAGAATGACGGTATGAAAATTAAGGGTTGACGTTAATTTTGAAGTTTTTAAAAAAATTAAAGCTCTAAAAAAGCTCAAATTTTTTAGAAATAAATTTTTTTTCTATCATTTTAGCGACCACACAAATCCTATTAAATTTACAACGATAATTTTTCATGCTAAACAGCGCGTAATGCTTGCAAATTTGTTTTATTTTTCGACTGTACGTATGCGAATAATTGCCAGCCATTTAGTAGATAATTTTTCTTATTTTTCGAAATGGCGATGGTAAAATTATTCAATGTCGAATTTTTAAAACATAATTTTTAGACGGATTTAACAGGTGCAATTTGCGAGTTCATCATTATTGATAACAAGCCAACATCTTTTTTTGTATAAAATTCGACAATCTCTCGCAATGCATTCATTTGACTTAATAAAGCATTTCCGAAACAGTGTCGAGAAAACAATTTTGTGTTCATCATAAAATTCGTAAGTGGGGTCTGAATTTTTTTCGCCATCCTAAGTCAACATTTCTTCAAATATGATCATAAAATTTATTAATTTTATGGAGCAGAAGCAATTTATTAAGCCATAAATGTAAATTAATTTGAAATTATTAGATAATTTTGTGTGTTTTAGCAGAATTTAATTTAAATGTGTGAGGATTTAATTAATTTTTCTCCGACCTGTTTGCTGAAGCAAAAATTAGACTTCGACTTTTTTGAATATTAAAAAAAATTCAAAGAAATGTTTTTTACCAAGCAAGCTTGTGGTGTTTTTTTATTAGTAATTTTTTGATTTTTGCAAAACTACGTTCAATTTATCAAAACAATTAACATTCTATTAAAGTTTTTAAGTAAGATTTAAAATTAAAATTTTAATCCCGGAAATTTTTTTAAATTCCACTTCTTTATCTTTCAAACACCCTTCAAACTTTTTTCATATTCATTCAGCATTTTTCTTGAAAAATCATCAGAAACTTTTTTTCATCAATTTATCTTACAAAAACTTGCTGTAACAGCATCATAAGAAAGGATTAAGAATGAGAGAAGATTGTCGAGATAAAACAAAGTTAGGTCAAATGAAGCAAATGTTCTCGCACTGGTGTGTGCTGAAAAATGATAATTTAGCTTCGAGCGAGCTGTGGATGATTTCACAGAAAAATTGGTAATTTATTGTGAACAACCCTTGAAGATTCACCGTTCATATCTCGTCTATGGATAAAGCGAATCACATAAGAAGAAAAATGCCCTAAAGCAAGTTGGATCCCGTAAAGAGGGTAAGTCCAAAAAGTTTGTGCGAATAAAAAGGAAATTGAGATGAAAAACTTTTTCAAAGGTGATCTCGAAAAAGCTACAAATTTTGTAACGATAAAATTTTCCACCCTAATTTCCTCATTTATTTATTCCGGACTTATTGTAAGTCGAGAAACTAGAACAATGACTTTTGTTTTCCTCCGATATACAACTGAGATGGTACACATAAGAGCAGCATGTTGTGCATGTGAACAAAAGCAAATCAAATACACATAAAATTTTCTTCTTCACCACCGTTTTGTGTACCGAAATAATAAGCTTTTAGCATAATAATCATGTATGTACAAATAGGCTGGCAAGCAAAACGAGACATGAAATTTTTGGAGTTTTAATTTCTTAAATAGAGTAGCGAAATATTTTAAAACGCCTTGAATTTCTTTTGGCTGAACGTCAATGAATGAGGTGCGTGCGGTCGTGCTGGAATTATTTGTGTTTTCGAACATTTCAGAATTCCGTTTCTGTCTTTTACGAGAGAGATGCTGAACACCATAAAAGTCAATACCACTTCCCACATATCTGTTTTCATCCGTAACACAGCACAGCCAGATGAAATTCGGAAACTGTTTTTGAAAATCGAAAAGTTTCGCCAAACATCTGAAAGCGACATCCGCAATGAGTGTTGAGTGTTGTTGAAATTAGTTTTCATAACTTTCTCGAATAAACACAGATTTTTTCCATCTTGTACACGAAGAAAACAACATAAAAGCGATGATGTGTTGAAAATCATATAAGATCGTGGTTCACAAATGAAGCGAAGTTGATGGTGTTTGAGTTAAAGTTGGCCGGAAGCTAATGGTTTACCTTCACACACATCGCAAACAAGTTCTTATGAAAAATATATCCCTCTAAAAAGAAATAAAGACTCTAGGGAAATGTCGTGAAAGGTCATAGAAGTGTGCACACTTTTGGTTATGGCAGGAGTAATAAATGTGTAAAAGTTGTTCGGCTAGAAGGAATTTAATGAAAAAATAGGGAATTCTTTCATGTGTGAGGGCAAGGGCAAGCGTGAACATGTTGACTACGAAGAAAAAATACAAAGAGAAAATTGGGTTACACATGTTAATTTAAATAAGGTTGTTATTCCTATAGGGAAATGATGTTTGCAATTTTGAAAGGTTTGTCTTTTTTTGTTAAAATTACATTTAAAAAACATGCAAAATAAGTTAACCACAAATTATTTAAATCTTGTCAAATTTGAGGGTTTGTCCGTAAAACAAAAGCTTTGCACAAATCTATTCAACGCGAGTCTTATACATCACCCTTCATCCATAATTACCATATATTTACTCTTTTTAATGCATAAAACAAGAAGACAAAACGAGACATTGCAGCAACAGCTGGTTGTGAGTTGGAAATTTGTATGACAACCAAAAAATTAATTAGCATAACCACGCTCGCTGTATAGCGAAAAATAATTGCGTAATCACGAGGTTTTCATCATCAAAAGTGGCGAGAGATTACCTTTGACATTTACACAACTATACTCCGTTAAAGCTCTTCATCACTTATGAATGTGTGGTTTTTGTGCAGTCTCATCGCTCGTAATGGATTGCATGGGAAGGGGTTGAGAAAATGTAATTTAAAATAGAATGTCGAGATAAAAGTTATGAACGACCGTTGTGACATATAAAATTATGTATGAACCTTCTCGGAAGTAACAGGTCAATGGATATTCTATTTACAGATCAGAGACACTTGCGGAGCTTTTTAATTTATTTTTTTCTGGAAAAACTTTAGGAATGAGAAATTTTTTAGCTCTTAATTTTCTTTATTGATTAATTTATAAAAAATTAACTTTCATCCCATAATTTTAAAGAACCTCATTAAAAATCCTTCTATTACAAATTTCACACAAGTAAACTCATTAAAGTTGAATAAAACTTAATTCATTAAGCAAACAATCTCATAATTTCTTCCATTTATCAAACTTTTCTCCATTCAAAATGCCACACAGACAAAGAGCCTAGAAAGACGATGTGAATATCAGAGGGGAGATAGATTTCAAACGTATAATTTATTTAATTACATGTGTGAGCCGAGAGAACGATTGTAAAAAAGAGAGAAGAAAAACTTTTTCTTTCTTG
This sequence comes from Tanytarsus gracilentus, assembly GCA_038502055.1. Classification (NCBI taxonomy): domain Eukaryota; kingdom Metazoa; phylum Arthropoda; class Insecta; order Diptera; family Chironomidae; genus Tanytarsus; species Tanytarsus gracilentus. The sequence continues at coordinate 249,031 of JAXRKN010000026.1, read as the reverse complement.
GGAGAGTGAAAAAAGCTTATTCATGCAGCCCCCATCATCCTCACACTTCTTCCGTCATCTTCGTTTTCAAACACACATTCATGGACTTTTTTCACTCTCTCGAGTTTTCACATTTTCTTCTCGCTCTCTTTCTCTCGCTGTGTCGATTGAGCACACTTTACTTTTTTTACTATATTATGTTCGCATGTGCTGATCCGTAAGGCAAAATGACAACGAAGCATAAATGTCAAATCACTAAAACAAATGCATGAAGTTGTGCCCGATAGCACGCTAAAGTTACGTCGTTAGAATTTCTAAGTGATATGAAATTTAATGATGACTGTCATGTCTTGAATTCTTAAAAGTTTTTCTTTTTGTCTCCCGTTGATATGTCATAGCGTGAGAGAGAGAATAATCATTCGAATGATTTTTGTAAACAACAACAATATGTGAGAAATTATGAATGTATGCGTGATGTGGAGGAAATTTTTCACACAACTTTGATTAAGTTTAATAATATGGAGTAAAATGTGCTGGAGTAATGTGAAAATAAAATATTCTCAATGATGAACATGTGAGGGGGCGAAATATTTTGACAATTGAAATTTGAGAAAATTTTCTTAAAAAATATTTTTAACAAAAATTTGAAATGCGAGCTTTTAATATAGGAACTTAAATTTGAAAGCTTTCGAATAAAATTTTTGTGCTTTTTTAAATGAGCTTTTAACCCAATTTTTTTATTGAACCAGAAAATAATTTTTGAAAATTTAAAAAAAATTAGAGGTTTAAATTTAAAAGGTTTAAAATAATTTAAAATTTAAAAATACGTTAAATAATTAAGCAAAAGCTTTTTTCATCTCGCTCAAGATTTTCCTCATCACACCTTTATTCACGAAAGCTAGAAATACGAGCACAACATTCACTCGTGCCGTTACGTAAAATAGTTTGAGAGTGTGAAGAAAATACAACGTGAGAGCTTTTTACTCTCAAGGATGAAAAAGTTACCTCTCGAAACTTTTCACCCGCGTGACAACAAAAAACACAAGAGTAGGTCGGCAGTGGCACAGCAGCTGTGTATACAGATGAGAACTCACATCTCGTATCGAATTGTGGTAGTGCCCGGGTTTTTGGTTGTTCGTGTTATTCTATTCTATGCAACCCCACAGTGCTAATGCGCATGTGCAATCTCCTTCGCATCTCCCATGTACATACACGTCGAGCTGCTGAGAATTTTCTCAAATTTTCTCTCTCGCCACGGGGATGGATGGAAAAGTCCTAACACAACACACATTTGCTGTGTCGGGCTTGCATCGAAAGGAACTTTTTTCCAATAAACTCGTGCGGAAGACTGGGTGTGTGATAAAATTGTGCAAAAATAATCATCTTGGATAGAGTTTCTCGCGTTGAAAGTTTATTTAGTGCACGTCAGTGTAACTAAACTTCCCAGTGAATGGGTGCACTTGCGACTCGGCGACTCTTGTGAGGCACAATTCAGCCCGCAGACGAAATAAATTTTTCCTTGTGCTTTTTGCTCCCAATTTTTTTTCTCCTCTTCTTCACTCGACTGTGAGTGAGAGAAGAAGACGTGAGAGAGAAAAAATAGAAAATTTGTGAGAAGTGTCTGTGAAATTCCTAAACAAAAATAAATAAATAAAATTCAACTTCCAGTAGGAAAGGAAGAAGAATAAATTGTGGTAATTTTGTGTGATTTGTGTGAATCAAAACCTTCGCCAAACTGGGTAAGAAGGAGGAAAAAATGGTGAACACCACAGCATCTGAGGGTGATGCAGCCGCCAACAATAAAAGTAAATTTTTAGACATATATTTCGTAGCAACAACATTTGATATCTCAATAATTCATACGTTCAACTTTCGCATCTCTCACTTCCCCATTCCACTTTTAATATACTCGCACCCCATACCATCCTTTTTTTCCATTTTCTCTCTTTCTCTCTTATATTTTTTTATCATGCTCTACAATTCTGACGAGTGACGGTAAAAAAGCCTGAATAAAACTTTTCTTGCAAGACTTTTTTTTCTCTTCCTCTGCCTGAACTTTTTTTTTTTCATTTCTGAAGAAGAGCTTCTATGGCTCTTTTCCGAACGGCCTAAAATGCTTTTTGGCTTTTGCTGCTTCGCTTATGTACATTTTCTGAAGCGAAAAGGGAAGGAAAGAAAGAAGAAAGTTTTGCCTTTTCGATCTTTCCGTTTAATGGTCAAGGTGTGAATAATTTCTTTTTCTCGGAAAGATCTGTCTAAGATTTTATAAAATAATTTTCAAACTTTTTTGACATTTAATTAAATATTGAGGAATTCAAAGGAAAAATTTTTAAAACATCTTAAACTTGTCACAACCTTCCTTCACAAAATTTTCTTAACCTTAAAAATCATACGAAAAACCAGAAAAAATTCATGAAAATATCTTGAAAAAGGAAAATCAATTCTAAAAGAAATTTTAACGGTCATTGAGTCAGCGACTAAAAAAATTCTTCATCCCCTGCTTTGTCTTCTTACGAATACCACAAAAGAAATGGCACAAAAAGAGGAACTTTTTTGATTTGATCGAATTGATGTGGAAAAAATCTCAAAGAAAAAAAAAACGAATTGTATTCGTTAAATCATTTAATGAAACTTTTTCTCTCCTCTTCGTTTGCCTTCAATTGCAGAAATCTTAAACGCAAAAATTATCCCTTTCTTTATTGTTATCGCATCAGCAAGTTTTGATCTGATCGTGATTGTCTGTTGGTATAGGCTAAAAGGGAAAATTTCATCCACCCATCCTTTGGGAGAGGCGGAAAAAATATTCGAGTAGAAAATTAATATCTCGATCGTCAAAAATTGACTATGAATTTATTTTCCAACTTATTGTTTGGCAAGGGAATGATGAGAACACACAAAAAAGTTTACATGTTCTCTCTCTTGAATTGAAATTGGATTGCGCAAACAGGCGGCAGAAAAAAGTTTGTTTTTCTGATCCATTTTGGGACTCTCTCATTCTCAAAATAATCTGACCCGAATATAATACACAAATTTTTATTCTTCCTTCTCTCAGTCGACTCTTAAGTCTCCTCGCACTCAGCTAACAGCACGTAGCAAAAATGAAAGACGATCGATGTTGATGTAGGGAAAAAGTAAAATTGCAAAAGGCCTAAATCACCAGCCCTTGACAGATTTTCCACCTACTTTGTAGCTTGAATTATGCTAGACGCACCTTTTTAAGCTTTATTCTGATAGAAAACTTTTTACCTTCCTCAAAAAGTCTACATGACGTTATTAAATCCCATTTTTTATCTCTCAAACGTAAAAAATTGAAAGACCACAAATTTTCCACCTCATATTGATAATAAATTATTATCGTCGGGTGACCCGCGATGATTGTTAAAAATACAAAGTAAAAATAAATTTTCAACGAATATTTTTTCGATCATTAAAGTAGATCAGTGTAGTAAATTAAAGTTACACCCATCGAATGATATTTTCGTTTTCTTTTATGCAAGATTTCAATTCGTCCTTCAATTAAATGTGTACGATGTCGCCAAATGTGGGATGTGGAAAAAACTTTATAAGCCATGAAAATCCATTTTGGTTCTTCGATGATAGCTAAAAGAAGAAAAATAATAAAATTAACTTTTATGGAACTGTTAACCTCAAAATTATGAGTGATTTGAGATGTTTTTGAAATTTTTTTATTCCTACTTTTTAAATGTTTTTAAAAGTGTTATAAGAACTAAAATTTTTTGAAACTGAGCTTTAATAAAAAGCTTTTAGGAGCTTTCAACATAATTAAATATTTTTTAATTGATTTTTTAAGTTTAAATTTATTTTGGCATATTAAAATAATTTAATTTTGAAAAAAAATGCAAAAAACCTTTAGATTAAACTTTAATTACTTTTCTAAAAATATCTTTACTTGTTTGAATTCAAATGTTATCCCAAAGTTCAGCTGCAGTATGATTTTAAATACTCGCTTACGAAAAATAACCTTTATATCCACCCACATAGACAACTCATAATTCATCAACTGAACTTTTTCCATTTCTCATCCAAACGATATTCAAGTTTTCGTTTCATATTCTTCACTTTATCAAACTTGATGGTCCATGAGCACGGAAAATTATTGAAAAATTGAGAAAAACAGAAAATAAAAGTAGCTCTCTGTAAATAATTGGGTCATTTCCTTTGCTTTTGTTTCGAATTTTTCATTCTGAATTTTTCCGGAGGCTGGGGAAAAATTGGGTGTGGAGAAGAGAACGAGAGCAAATGAGAAAAAGGGAAATAAGAATAAGAGAGAAAATGAAAGAGAGACACGTTATGCCGCATATATATTCCAAATTTGTACATATTCGGAGAAAAAAATATCAAGAAATTAGGTCGAGTGAATATATTCATTGTTGTGATATGAAAAAAGCTCGCTTCGGGTTGTTTAATTTTGAATTTTGATTGAAGCATAAAATTTAAACAACTTTTTATTAAAAAAAGCTCGATTGCGATGTTAAACATATAAAAAATGCTCTAATAATTTATTTTTATTGCAAACACGCTCCGAATAAAAAATCTTCAGCAAAAGTCAGCAATAACTTAGTTTTTAAAGTGATTGCAATAGAATTTTTATCTTATAGCACATATTGAAGAGCATCAAGAGTGCAATTACAAGAAGTAAATATTGTCCAATTCTATTGAATTGAAGATCTTTCGATGCTTCTCTGTCACATGCACATATGAAATTTTATTTCTTATATTTTTATCGCTATGATAGTTCATGATCCATAAATCGTCCATGGGAAGAAAATAAAATCGGAAAGTGGAAGACTGACTTGTTCTCTGAATTATTTCAAAGAATAATTAGAAAAATTGCTTTATTAAATTTTAAATCAATGAAATTCAAACGAATCAAAATACATAAAGACTTTAAACGAAAGATTCTTCCTCAAAATTTAGCTAATAAATCAATAGAGATACTCTTCAACAGTCAAAAATCTCATAACCATCAAAACCATACCGCACGAAATAAATGCCAATATCATTATCGTTATGCCTTATGGCTTTTGATATGATTTTGATATAAAGTACACAATACATTTCGATGATAATAAAAAAAGAAAAGGGATATAATGAAGAATAATGATGTACATTCAAATCAATATATGCGAATACTATTTATAGACATTTTCTATATCAGATGCAAAAAAGATTATCTCACAAATCGATGAGACGAAAAAGTGTAATATCAATCGTCGTTAACCTCTTCATTCACATCGCAGACGATGATGCAATCTTCAATTGCCTAATTTTACACCTGAACAGAGTTCAAAGAGAAAGTTGATTAATAAAAAGAAGCTCAAGGTGCTTTTCATGATAAGCATACGACCTTCAACTTTCCTTTCGATTACTCACAGAATGGAAGTTCTTTCTCTCACTCTAATTTATCATGATGAAACTTTTTTTTGTTACTTTCGTGAACATACAATTCAAGTTTTTGGGCAATTGAACCCACAAAGAAATAATTTTTTGCAATTTGCGATAAAAACGACCTCAACCTCTTTACTCCATTAAACATCTCAACTGCATTAATAATAATATTAATGATCGTTCACTTTAACATTCCACCATGTAACCATTAAAATTTCTTCTTGTCGTCAGCATCAAGAGCTTTATAAGTTTTAAGCAAGATGTATTGTCGTGCCATTAATGAAGCTTTAAGCATTCTTCCTTCGTGTTCGTTCACTCGAGCCGTACTTACCTCTCAGGCTCTTACATTTTAAAAGCGCCCTCCTTTTAATTGCGAAAAAAATGTAAATTTTCACTAAGAGTAACAGCCTCGATGTACTATTGAACAACGATTATCAGAGCGTGAGAACGAGCAACGGAGAGTTTATGGAAAATTTATTTTGATAACGTTTTATCAAGCTCGTAATGAACTTTTACCTGTCTCTTTCGCGTGAGAAAGTTTTAATGAGATGTGTAGCTGACTTTAATGGTGTTTTTAATTTAATCTGTTGGATTTTAATGAATTTTAAGAGTTTTATTGCTTCTGTGGGTGGTTTATTGAAATTGAAACCTTATGAATTAGTAATTGGAGATTGAAAAGTTTTCGGAGAGATTTTGAGAATTAGAAAGTTTATATCACCCTCGGAATATTTGTTTGAAGATTAGTTTGAGTTTGGATTAAAATTCGTGAAATCATGAAAAAGTTGCATAAAATTTAAAAAAGCTTTAAAATTTTAAAAGCTCTTTTCAAAAATATTATTTCAAAAATTCGGAAAGATTTCAAATATTTTCAAACTCGAAATACTTTGTCAAGAAATCTTATTTGTATTTATATTTAATTTAAATTTCGACATGCCAATTTTGATTCAAAAGTTCTACGCCAAACGTATTGCGTCATTTTTCCATCTCTTAAAGTTTATGCATTGATGTAGAAAATCAATCAAATAAATTTCTCGTCTACACAATGCGATCACAATCAATTTCTTTTAAGGTTCTCCAATATGTGATGCAGAAGAGGGTACACGATTGCTTATTTAATCCTTTTTAAATACATGCCGATGTTTTCGTTATTTTCTACGGTTCACGTGAGATAATTTTTATTATCAGCTTAGGTATTTTTTTAGATGTTTGCATGGAGCGGAGTAAATCGTGTGGTGAGAATGAAATTATTGAGGATTTTACGGGTTTTAGGGGTAGATTTGAAGTTGAGGTATGAAAATTTTCACATTGAATAGCAAAAATATACGAAAGAACCCCCTGAAGGTATTCAGAAGTTACTCGAGATTTCTCACCTTTCTTACAAATTCTATTGAATATTATTTCCACTGCCTCAAAAGAGAAACTTTTCACCTCAATCATGTCACAACAGACTCACATGTGCCATACACTAGAAAGCTTTCTATTTTTTCTCGCTTTGACATTTTTTCTTTGCGATAAAGTTTTTATATTCAATGTGACATATTTTAAGGGTAAATGTAAAGAAGAGAATATTTTTTTACCTTCCTCAATCGTGAGATCTATCTGGAATATTATCAACGACTTTTACACACATGCACACGTAGACGGCATGAATATGTGAGACAGAATAACATTTTTTTATATGTGCTAAAATATCATTTTACTCCCTGTTCGACACGATAAATCACGACAACGTTGTTATTGAGAGGAACATTGGATTTTAATAAAATAATTTTCAATTTTTTCACCTCCATAAATTTTCATTGCGGTCGTTCTGGTTGTCATGATCGGGGCGATTTTTTTTGTGGGTTTTTTATCGAAAATATTGGTCAGTTAAATTTACTGAACAAAATATGCAAAAATGTAAACTTGATAATTTTTATTTCAAGTTTAATTTTTTTCACACTCACTAACTTTATAATGGCCAATTTGAATTTCATCCTCCATTAAAGTTTATTTCCTCTCATTTTCGCTCCTTTCCAACTTAAAATTAATTACGCATCAAGTTGCTGAAAATAATTTTAATTTCTCTGCAGCAACATTCACAAAAGCTCTCAAAACTCTCACAAAAGTTCATTGCGAGTTTTCGTCTGACAATGGCCATAAATTTTGCAACAGCAATTTCGCAATTTTCTCCACTCTGCTGCATATGAAAAAAAAAATAATTCTATTTAATTTTTTCATCGTTCTCGCCCGGCAGTGCTTAGTTTTCAGCTCCACAAAAGAGACAACCAGACGAACAAAATCGAAGTTCGCTCGTGGATTAAAGAGAAAATAAATTGCTTGTACATTTAGGAAGTGAAATTTTTTCATGCGTATGTTAAAACTTTTTCGGGATTCAAAAATATAAAAATGTAATTTTTCAACCTCACAAAGAGATTTTTGAGTAACTAAAAGCATCATTAATCTCAATCGGATCACATGAGAGATCGTATGCACGTATAGAAAGGCGTAAGAAATGATAAGAGGATGATGTGGGATGTAAATCATGAAAAGTTTGGTGAAAGTAAGCTCAAGGTCGACCACTCGAAGTGTAAATAAAATATTTTTATGGCACTCAGCGTGCCTGAAATGCGAACATGAAAAATTAATAAAAATCATTTTGACGATAAACGCGCATTTAAAATACAAGTTATCTCATTTTTCGTTGCTTTTTTATTGCAATGTTTTTTGCTCTGACAGTAAAACACAACAAAGCTAAGCGTGACTCATTTACAGCAATCTATTGCACGACTATTTTTTAATGACTGATAAGAAACGATGACTTTAGGAAAGTATCTCGAAAAAAGAAAAATTTCAGCTGTGTTGTATCATATTTCCAGTAATCAGTTCGTCCACACCAACAAATTCGTTATCAAGAAAAAAAAAGTTATTTGTAATGGAAAGAAAATTATCGCGATTCAGTCTATGCGTGCGTGTTGAGTTAAAATGTTGTAGTAAATCTAATTTCTCTGCTCAATAACTAACGCCTTGAAGTTAAACTTTCATCGTAATATTTGCTATCAAGCTCATTTCAATTAATTAGAAGGAATTTAAGGCGGAGACGGAAGTGGAAAGAGAGAAAAAAGAGCATTAATTGATTTTATAGTTGTTTTTTATTGTCGACGGTAATAATAGCAATTTTTGTACTGTATGGGAACAAGATTTTGATGTCTAAATTTACGCATGAGGGAATTAAGTTTTTTGAAAAAATTTAAATGAGTTTTTTAATTTTTAAAATTATTTTTTTGATGTTTTGTAATTTGAATTTTTAAATATTTGAAACAAGTTACAATATCATGTCTCATTAAAGTAAAAAATTAAAACAATAATGATGACAAACAATTGCTCTAGAAACAGAGGAATCCCTTGATAATTTCGCATAACTAAAATGACTCATACATGAGCGTGATTTTTATTTACTTGATTATAGAATGACATAAAAAAAAGTGTTGAAGTGACGCATGAAAATGCTAACCACACAACGTCAATGTAACTGCTAAGTGGTTCAATTGTGGAAGTTACGTAACAGTGAAAATGTAAAAATCTCGGTTTGCCGCTCATGCAACGTGAACGTGAGGGATTTACGAGAGAGTGAAAATGATTAATCGTTCTGTGTACTTTTTGTAGAGAGCGAAAAAACAAAATACTCTGTATTAAAAAAATTAATGAGACGACTGTGAAATTCCAATCGCTCAATATATAAAATTAGCTGGAAAAAATATCAAAAATCACTTTTCATGATGATTCAATTAGCAGACATCAAGCGCGTCAGTGATATAATTATTCTCGGCATCATTCGAACGTAAAACCACCAAAAATCAAACTGTTTTACGCTGCATCAAGAAAGTTTTAGATATTAATCGAGAAAACAATCATTTTAAGTGAAATTAACATCAAATATTTGGACACGAAAACAAAGTCGAACTTTATCATCATAAGTTTGATAAACATTTATACGAACGTGAACGTACATGTGTCAATAGTCAAATAAATATGGGAAAACCTCAGCGAGAAAATAGTAATCGGAGTAAAAAGGGTATGTTTGCCGGTATCTGTGACGTTATTTGAGGTGAAGGTGTTAGTTGAACGAATTCATTATACCGGCATATATTTTTTTCTAAAGTGTAATGTATAATGATCTTAAATCAATCTTAAAAATTTAATTACTGGATTTTTAGGAATTAATTTTTTAACCAGAAAGCTCTTCTGGAATTATTTAAAGTCACCCAGAAAACAATATTGATTCAATTAATTTTTTCTTCTAATTTTTCTCAATGCAATGCTAATTTTAAATTTCCAAGAAATCTCATTCTCTACTTTTTTAAATGGCAAAAACTCGCACAAGTGCAAATCAAACATATAAAAAAACAAAAAATTTGTGACTGTCAAAACAACAAGATGTATTAAGATTAAAACGTTGTTCGGCATCGAAAACAAAAAATTAACTACAATAAAAAAATATCGCTGATAAACCGAATATAAAACGATGAGGTAAAAAAATAAATTATCATCATGGACAATGCTCACGTTCATGAAATAAATAAAATAAGTAAAAAAAAAATTCCTTTAAAAGAGAAAAAAAAAAAAAAAGTAAAATTTTTTTTTTTTTTTTTTAAAAAAGAGGGAAAGAGGGTGATAAAAAAAAAAGGGAGAAAAAGAAGAACAATCAAAGAAAGTTTTTTAGTTCAATTATGGAAAGAAATTGCTGATATCGCTTAATAATTGTCAATAACGATTTTTTTGATTGGTCTCTCTGGGTCGGGGTAAAATAAAATAATTGAAAGAACTTTTAAAACTTTTCGCTCGCTTTATGCGGCAGCCATTGAAAATTTACTCTTTCTTTGGATGCTTTATTGTCATCATAATTTCACTATCCTAGTTTATGCGACTGCACGGTGCTTCTGGTCGTGGGATAAAAATTTTTAAATACTTTTTTTTCTTCATTTACTCTTTAAAAAAGTTTTCATCTCGAAGTTTAGTCTAGATTACACCAACGAGTGTAAAAAAATGCTCATTGTGGCTTTTTTTCATGCAACGCCTCGAGGATAACGCAGTGGTGGTAAAGCTGATTATCGCGCTAGGGTATGAGAGGAGGAATAGACTCCGTGGACTATCATGGCACAGTAGCGGGCGACGGAAGGAAGAACTTTTAAGTGCTTTTGATGACTGCCATATTAAAGAATGAAAGCGAGAGAGAGCAGCACAAAATATTTATTCCTTTAATGTTGCCACAATGTATATTTTTTTGCTCAATCCATCCATGATTGAGAGGAAACGAGAATAAGATGAAAATTTAGGTCAAACGCTTATGAAGAGAGGAAATATACAAATTATGACGGAAAAAACGATTTTTGTAGATAAAAGGGCGATATTGACTGTCCTTAAGTGCTCTCCATGGGACTATTTATTTTTTTTATATTTACAGGCCCAAAGTTCGGGCAACAATCGAAATTGAAATGCGTTCAAACAAAAAGAGATTCGATTTAAAAATACTTCAAAATCGATAAATGCGAGACTAAATGACAATTTTAATGTCAAATCGTATACTCCTCTAATGGGAATAGTCGCTCGCATGGAAGTAATTTGACATTGATGAATGGAAATTTAAACTGAGCTTTTTAAAAGTGAGAGGCGTTTTATCATAAATCAAGTCAGATAAACATTGAAGGGTTTCGTGATGTCTAAATTGAATGCTTTGTGACAAATTTATTCAAATTTTTTAGAGTGTTGCCACCCCTCAAAGTAATTTTGTGATTTTGATAAATTTCAGCTTTTATCATTTTTTACTAAAAACCCGCGTTTAAATTTCTCCCAAGCCAGACATTTGTGAATAGTTTTGCGCATTTTCCAAACGTGTTTTTTACATCAACACATTACTCGACCTACCGCAGGGACATGTCACGATTGTACTCACGCAGTAAGTGTGCACTTATTGTCGTGTGAATATCCCATTTGACTTTCCGAACGGTAACAGTTACCAGACACTTTACTTAATGGTTTTGTTTGGTGTGAAAAGTATAATTTGAGCTGTGATTCAAGCTTTTCCGGGATAGTTTAAAAATAAAGGATTTTTAATTCTTTTGTGAATATATTTGATTTAAAACTTTTAACAATAATTATTAAAGCTTTGCAAAAGCTTTTAAGCTTATTAAATTCATAACTCTCAAACAATTAGAACCCATAAGTTATTAAAATTCAACTTCGATGATTTTCCCTGCTGTCAATTTCACTTCATTAATTTTTCATTCATGAAAACTCTCTTGAGTACTTTCTCCGCTTTTCCTAGTTCATCTCTCTCGACATCTCAATTATACATTCATCGATTATTTTTACGGTAAATTCTTTTCGTGCTTTCGTCTCACTTCAGTTCTATATGTACATGTTATTCTCATTTTTTCGGTATCTGCGTATAAAAAATTCATGAACAAGGCATTTAAATTCGTCTTAGAGAGAATTGCGAAAATAAAATAAAATGAAAAGCTTGTGAAGACAGCTAAGAGAAAATTCCTACGAAAATATAAAGAAGGAGTGAGATGCGAATTGCGAAAAAAGGCTTTACATTGTGACAATGCATAAAATTTACGAATTTACATTTCAATCGAGCATTTGTGTATATAATAATTTGAGTGCGAATGACATTTAAACCATCAATTTGTGGCATCGCAAGAATTTCCTATAGCTTTGTTATTTTCACGCCGAAATAATTTTAGGCATGTTAACAAGCGACTTTTACCACATTAAACACAAAAATACATTTTTTTCTGACATTTTCTTCGCTATCAGTAATTTTTTTATTATTTTAATGACAACTCGTAAAACACACACACCGTCTTGCGCCTATCAAGTGTAACGATTTATTATTTTAACCAGATGACGAAATTATTAAATTGAATGAATCATTAACGCGGCTTCTTTTATAACGCAACACATGTGACACGTTTATAAATACTTGCTTTTAAGTACCATCATAGCTTAATATGTAGAATCATGTTATTGTGTGGTATTACATGGTGTATGTGTTATCAATAAGCCGCAATTATATCGATATGACAATAATAAGTAAAATAAACATTTCGTGGAGGTTGAAAAAATTATGAAAGTTAATGAGGGTAATTAATTATTTGAGCTACTTGCCGTTATTTAATGATTTAGTGAAAAAGCTCGTTTTTAAGCTTTGAAGTCAGCTTAAAGTTATTTTAAGATTTTCTTTACTGTCTTAAAACTCAATTAATAAACTGGTAAAATTTAGGGATAAAAAAATTTGAACTTTCTGGTTTATCAAAAATTAATCAATCAAACTTGAATTGGGAATTAAACCTTCGCATAAATTTTTAATAAAACTTTTTCGATTACACAGTCACAAAAGTTACAAATAAAATCAATTTATTTCCAAACTTTTCCAATCCCTTTTCCTTTCGATTACCTTTTCATTTTCTAAACTTTCTACAGCTAGTCAACCATAATTAAGGTGGCAATTAATTAAGCTCAAAACATCCTCCAAAAAACATGAATGCTAATTCTGTCGGGAAAAGTTTCAAAGAATTTTAAATCCTTTTTTTGGGAGAATGACAAAAATTTACTTCAGTCAAAAACAAACTTTAAAACAAACTTGGGCTGTTTTAATTAGCAAAAGTGCAAAAATGAGAGAGGGGAAAAAGTAATATGTTAATTATCATGTACAGCGTACATCGTACATTTCGTGTTATTGCTAAAAGTTAAGCCAACATGCTCTGAAGTTTAATGTCAACGTATGTTGGGATTTAAAAGCTAGAGAGAGAGAGAAAATGCAACATAATGATCTCGATGGCTTCATAACATCTATTATTTCATTTATTTTTTTTTAAATTTTTAAACGTTTAAAATTTAATTTTTTTGAAAAAGTGAAAAAAATATTTCATCTCTTGACTTTTATTTCTCTCTAATGCAATCTCATCGCATCCTCTGTATAATTAAGTCATGCGGAGAGGAGCTGGAAACTTGACACGACTACTAGAATCATTAGTGAACGAAGAGAAAATTAGAAAAAGCTCTTAAGACATTGAGCCCCGCACACTCTGATTTGCGACAAGATATGTTCTCGGAAGCTTTTGCCTTCACTTAAGTGCTTCCTCTTGAAACTGGGAAAGGAAGGGAAAAATCGCTGCCTCACGTAGAAAAAAAAATCAATCGATTTTCCACCATACTCACGTCCTTGAGTATGCGCCAGTAACATTAGTCATATCGACAACTGGATATTTTATATTTTAAAAATAAAAAAAAATCCGTCCATCGCACGCTTTTATAATAACTCAATTAGATAACCTAAGTGGATTAATTTGAGCTTCCTGTAATGTTTTTTGCGCTCTTTCGCTTGACGGTTGATGTCGAGCAGTGGAATTAAAATATCATAAAAATTGTCACTCGCTCTTATATCAAGTGGAATTATTTTTATGTGGATATTTTGATAAAAGCGGATGGTGAAAAAGGTTCGCAATATAATTTCGATAAAATTTATCGACATACATAACTTAGAATGGTCAAACTAATGTGAAGAGGTAGTTTGCGATAAATTAAATTGAAGTAAAATTAAACGAGACGAAAATTTCTTTGAAAGATAATAAAATTTTCTCAGAATATTTCTAGGTGTATTAAATTCAAATTGGAGTAAAATACATGAAAGAAATTTTAAATTCCTAAAGCTAAACAGACAAATAAGATTAAGATCACGTTAAAGTCACTTATTTGATGTCGTCAAAAATTTATGAAGAATTTTCTTCTCCTCAACTGAACTTCCTGTTGGCCATTTTTCCATTTCCTCCCTTTACAGCGCGCTATCTCTTGTCAGTCAACAAACAATCGAGAATTCAAATAGCGTTCTGAAAAGCACTTGATGAATAATGTCGACACGAAGAACTTTTTCTTGCTTACACACCGAATAAAAAGTTGTATATATCCCTGATAAGCAACTTTGTGACATGGAATAAAAATTAAAATGGCGCACTAGCGGGGGTGGAATTACTGTAATATTAAGTTGTTGCTGATTAATTTCAACTAAGCTCGCGATATCATTAACATGAGTTATGCTCCGTGAAATTATCATTAAATGCGAAAGTCTTTTGTTGTTGTTTATTGTTGGAAATTATGCTAAAGGGTGATAAAAGACGAATTAATCGTGAGTGAGCTCTTTTGATGGCGAATTTCAGTTGAAATGCTAATTGAATAATTTCATACCTGATTTACGTTCTGTTATATCCTCAAATTGCATAAACTAAAATTTCATTCAACACTTTTTCTCTAATTGCTTTAAGTTGTCATTAAAAAATGTGGCACGTGTAAAATCAACTTAAAATCAATACTGCTGAAAAGGATTTCCAATGAAGCCCTAATTTATTGGATTTTCCACCTCTTTTATTTTGCGTGACATTGCCATCGTTAGTCTCTTTTTTTCACACTCAATCTGAAAGGATGTTTGAATACATGAAAAAACTTTTTATCATCACATCATAAATTGGCATTACGTAAAATATCAACAAAAAATTTTTCTCTTTGATTTTTGTTTCCTTCCTTTTTAAAAAGCTTTATATGACACAGCAGCAGCCACCACCCACAGTAAAATGAAAAAGAATTATTCCACACACATAAGCACCTGATGTGCTTTTCTTTCCTTCTCTCTTATTGTTGAACTACCCCAATTTACTTCCATATGAATTCGACGCACATAAGAAGCAATTAATAATCTTCACTGAATGAATGTCTTTCGTGTGTGAAGCGATAAGAATAAATAAAAGCTTGAGAGGTGGCTGCAAAATAAGTCATAAGAATAAGTTTTATAAACTAAACTTCCAAGCATGGGATTAAAAGCTCTCTTGTAAAATTTTATCGTTGTATATTTTGAAATTTTCAAAAATTTCCACTCCTTGCATACATGAGAGTAAGACAAAAACATTGTAATTTATTTTTCTTGGCTTCATGTGGGTGTTTGTGTATGAGAGAGAGAGACTTTTATCATCATTAATAATCACAAAGCGTTTTGTTTTGTGTTTACTAAAAATATCGGTGTATGATACAGGCAAAAAAATTGTATTGTGTAATCAAATCTCTTCACACAACTTCATCTCTCACACGTATTGTCATCATCAGTATCAATTTCAACCGAAATGCGATTGATGTGTCAATTTCAGAAGCCCTCCCTGGTGTATTCTCGTAAATAATATGGAATGACGTCGAATGCCTAAATAAATAGAGACAGAGACCCAAAATCGAGATGAAAAAAATATTTTTGATGATTAAATTTGCATAATTTAAGATTAATTATCTTCAGCTTAGGATTTGTGTGCGCTTCATCAAAAAATTTCTCACATTTCATTGAATTTCATAAATAAATTTTTAACATTTAAAAATCACCCAGTTTTCATCCCCTTCTCATTCACCACGACATAAATAAATTTTCCTGCTCAATCACGACGCATCATTAATCAATAATTTTATCTCATTTTTCTCTCTTTCTAGACGAGCCAGGCGACGATCAACCCTTTGTCGCTAATAATGAGAAGGTCAACCCCCATTTGTATCTCTATTCGGTAAGTAACCGCAAAAAATTTTCATCTAACTTTTTTGCATGTAATTTATGTAAAAAAAATTTTCTTCACTCAGAAAATGTGTCACATACTCTTAAAGCAGAGAGTGCTTAACGTGAAAATATTCCACGACAGAAAATGTGAATTTATGAATAATTCATTCAATAATATTAATTTAACGAAAAAGCATCTTCTTGTTTTCTATCGCAGTGTAGAAGATTTTCTGATGTAATTTTTATGAGCACTTTTTGCTCCATTTCATACTTTGAGCTTTTAGGAAATGTTTATTGAAAAAACATTGTAGCTGTTTAGTTGATTTTGTGAGATTTCCGTAAATTATTTTTTAAAAAGATTGAAAATAAATTTTTCATGCTTTATAAAGCTCTTTTGAAATTTTTAGCTAAACATTTTTGTTGAATACTTAAATTTAAACTTTTCTACGAACTCATTAAAAAAATTCCCCTAAAATGTGAAGCGAAAATAAAATAAATTGTAAAATTCCACAAGAAAATCTATTTAAAAAAATAACAAGTTAAAATTTTACCAACCCACAACAACATCAAATACCAAACCAAAATTCAATCAATCCTCGCTCGAAAATTCAACTTCAATCTCGGGAAGAATAAATAAATTTTCCATATATTTTCCTCCCACATCAACTCTCTGCTGTATCGACTCATAAAAAGTGCAAAATTTTCATTTTCTTTCCTTCCTTCCTCGCTCCACAGGAAGAGATACAAGAACGTCCTCAAATTACGTCTATGATCGGATCCCTAGCCAATTACTCCAATACGATACCGAATGCTCCGGCTGAAGGTGATGGGAAGCCAGCACAAGCCTCCGCTCAAATGGGTAAGTTTGACATGGCAATCGTTCAATCGAGAGATTCCGCTTTAAAAGTTAATTGAGCATTGTTTGATTGATCTCGAAATCTCTCTTGGTTGTGTGTGCATGATCCACCGAGTAATGAAATAGACAAAAGAAATTTCATTCTTAAATCAATTTAATTTTTTTTCCTTTTTATCTTCCTTCGTACACGTAACCACTCGAAAAAACACATACAGGCACATTTATTGGCGTGTTCTTGCCATGTATGCAGAATATTTTCGGTGTGATATTGTTCATTCGTTTAACATGGGTCGTTGGAACTGCTGGCGCCATTTGCGGCTTCTTCATAGTCTTTACATGTTGCTGTGTGGTGAGTACAAATTTCATGTGTTTCTCCGTGTAGCACGCGCATTATTGAATTATTAAATATCAATGATGGTAGATGGTTTTTGGGGATCAAAGTGTGCTTTTGAAGAGAGAAGTCGAAAAATTATTGGCTCCGTTAGTAATTTTAAATTAAATCACATTAAGCAGTGCCAGGAATTGAGGATTTTTCGAGAAAATTTTTTTTTTTTTTTCATTGACTACTAATTAAATTAATTGAGGTAAATATTTTTAATAGAGACAGGGCCCATCTGAATTTCGGTTAGGCTCAGAGGAGGAACGGAAGTGGAGGAGAAAGCTTAAATCAGAAAATTAATTTTAATTTTAATAATTTCACTGTCATTAAAATGAGAGTATTTTCATTCTGGGAGATGAGTGGGATTGCTTGACATGTACCGATAGATAGGAATTAAGGGGTTTGCACACTTCGATCTTGAGGGAGGGTATGTGTTTGTGTATGTTTTAAATAATCCAACTGTGAATAATAGTAACAGTTGAGGAAGGTAGTGGTGGAATCACGGCTTTTCTCCAAGTGATTTGAAAGAAATAAAAAGTAGATTTGGTTTTGATTAGTTGGAAACTGTAATATCTGCTCAGTAAACAAGACTGTTCTTAACCGTAGTTTCGCTAGAAATTACAAACAAAAATCATTCGAAAACAAAAACTTACAAATTACAAAAAAACAAAAACACTAACACACTAACATTGCCGTAAAGGTATTTTAAAATGCCCTATTAACCAACGCTGATGGTAGAGGGTGGTTGGCCCGACATCAGTTCTCACTAACGATTATCTAATTGTATTTATTCCGAGAAGGGGTTTGTTCGTAACCTGTGGCTTGTATCGACTGTAGATACTTGCCTAAGTAGCCCGCTAGACCCTGCTTTTCCGAGGAATCGGGGGTCAATCATGTGTGGTTGCGTTGGACGTCTCTCCTACTTCGGTAGTGGCCACCTAATCGTCATCTAATCTAATGTAATCAATGATGGTAGATGGTTTTTGTGTGATTTGAATTGGATTAGCTCTGAGGGGAATTTTGATCCCGATTGTCGAGTTGAAACAATGAAAAATTTTCTCACAATACGCTGCAAAATAAATTGAATTCTGTCAATCTGATAAAAGACAATTTTGTCCAAATTATTCAGCACGTCACACTTAGGAATTCTAATTAGCTTACAGGCAATCACAAATTTCTAATCAACACATTCCAATTAACGATTTCAAAAAGCTTTTTCTCATCATGTCCGTCGGAGTAATCTTAATGGAATTTGAGGAGGATATAAATCAGGATTCAGTTAATTATTGAGGCATTTTGCATACCTTGACAAAATCATTTCCTATTCATGGATTTTCTCGGCTATTGATTTTTTCCCTCACACCCTTTTTTCATGAGAAATTTGTTGTCAGCATGATCTCGACACAAAAGATGTAGTTCTTGCTTCTTACAGCCATTAAGAGTGAATGGCACAATTCATTTTCACTTCTCCGCTTTCTATTAAGAGGAAGTTTTCATCTGCATGTTAACGCCCTCAAACTGAGAGCGATCATTCGAGATTTTGTTACTTCCATTTTCTGTGTGTCTGCTCTTTATTACTTTCGACATGGTAGGTTTAATTCTCGATGATATTAGGAAGAAATAATTTTTTATCGAGTTTTATTTGAGGCACTTAAACTTCTTAACCTCTCTTTAGTCTAAAATTCAATTTAACAGAAATGTGCACGTGTCGCACATGTGAGGAAGAGTTATGAGTTATGAGAAAAAGCAACACTAATAGGTTTCTACCCAACCTGTCATTTCCAATTTTTCAATTTCATTCGGAAATGTTTTTCTTCTTCAAATATCACGTTTTTACCAATACCAAACGTTGGAAACATAAAAGTTAAGATTTTAAATAATTTTTTCAAATATTTTCCCTTGAAATATTTTTGATATAAATTGACATTGATGGAAAGCTCGAATGAGTCGAGATCAATTTCTAATCACATGATTTCATTTGCAGACGATGCTCACAGCCATTTCAATGTCAGCTATCGCTACAAACGGAGTTGTACCAGCGGGTGGAAGCTATTTCATGATATCAAGGTAAATTAAAAATTCTTTGCACATTCAGCGGAATTTTGAATTTCAACATGAATGAATTCCGAACTAATTTTTTGTTTTTCTCTCTTTTCACGTCTAAATTTTGCGTCACAACCACAGATCTCTAGGACCGGGTATGTCACTCATACATAATTTAATATGGCATCATTCATTGTCACAGAATTTAACCGAAAAATATTTTCCACAACATAGAATTCGGCGGTGCGGTGGGAATGCTCTTCTATACAGGAACAACTCTAGCGGCAGCGATGTACATCGTTGGTGCGGTTGAAATTGTTTTGGTATGTGACATCATGCATAGATAATTCAGAAGATATTAAAGGCGGAAAAATTTATGTTTAGACCTACATGGCTCCATGGCTGTCCATTTTCGGTGACTTCACAAAGGACCCGGAAGTGATGTACAACAATTTCCGAGTTTATGGCTCATGTCTTCTTGTGCTTATGGGTGAGTGTTGTTGGAAGGATAAAGAAGGGGAAATTTATTGCATTAAAAGATTGAAAAGTTAACTTTTTGGATTTTAAAGACTCTTTCCTGAGCTTTGTTCAAATTAATTATAGAAAAGTTGCAAACATAAACTTAAATTTCTTTTTAGGAGTAAAATTCTTTTTTTTTCTTTACATCCATCTATTCATTGCGATTTTATCCTCAATAAAACTTTTTTCATTCCCTCAACAACAATACAATTTCCTGTAAAAAAACTCTTTCATTCCTGGTGACAATAATTGTTCCCAAGCACTTTACGTAAAACAACGCAATTGTATTTTATTTATCTTTCATCCATTTTTTTATATATCCACACAGGATGCATTGTGTACGTTGGAGTGAAGTTTGTCAATAAGTTTGCAACAGTTGCATTGCTTTGCGTCATCTTTTCGATTATAGCTGTTTACACCGGCATATTTGTGAACATTCATGGCAATGACAAATTAAAGTGAGTTGACACAAAAATTATCAAAAAACGAGTGAAATTGAGAAAGTAAATATTTAAAACTCTTCTATCGCAAACAGCATGTGTGTACTCGGAAAGCGATTGCTCAAAGACATTCAAGTCGATAACTGCACCAAAGAGATTGACGGCATTTTATGGAACGAATTCTGTGTGCTGAGCAATAACACATTGGATCGTGATTTCATGCGGAACAAAGACTCTTATAAGATGAAGGAAAACAACTGGAATTGCGACCCATACTTTTCAGGTTAGTAGAATAATCTCTCGGCTTTTTTGTTCACACATAAGAAAATTTCATTACATAGCAAACAATATCACGATTGTGAAAGGCATTAAAGGATTATCGAGTGGAGTGTTTTATGATAATTTGGGTCCTGGATTCTTGGAAGTGAGTTTTTATTTAAATGTTAAAGGTTAAATTTTAAATGACACTTCTTAGTTCGGTCAATACATCGCTTATGGCGGGCAAACGGATCCCGATGATTACGAGCGTCGTGGCGAGCAGACTTACAATCAAGTCATTGCAGACATAACGACAACATTTACGATACTTATTGGCATCTTCTTTCCTTCGGTAACGGGAATTATGGCTGGATCAAATCGCTCCGGTGACTTAAAAGACGCTCAAGCGAGTATTCCTACCGGTACAATTTGCGCAATTCTAACGACAAGTACCGTTTACTTGTCCTGTGTATTTCTCTTTGCCGGCACTGTAGACAACTTGCTATTGCGTGACAAGGTAGAAAAAATTGTTTCAATTGATTCCAATTAAGTAATTACACAATGCAATGATTGTCTTCTAGTTTGGACAATCGATTGGTGGACGTCTTGTTGTGGCTAACATCGCTTGGCCCAATGAGTGGGTAATTTTAATTGGATCCTTTCTTTCCACCCTCGGCGCTGGTCTTCAAAGTTTAACAGGTGCTCCACGTCTTCTTCAGGTGAACTTCAGTTCAATTTCATTCATTCAAAAGTTGACTTAATTTTGTCTATAACTCACAGGCAATCGCCAAGGACGGCATCATACCGTTCATTCAGCCATTTGCCGTATCATCATCTCGTGGTGAGCCGACTCGTGCTCTCCTTTTAACCCTCTGTATTTGCTTTTGCGGCATTTTATTGGGTGAGTTATGAGCTATAATGGAGGCACTAATAGCTTCGCTGAATTGGTGGCATGCCATCAAATTCTCGTGAGGTCAATTATTAAAATTTTTTTTTCTCATCTTTTCTCGCACACAAAAATAGGAAACGTTGATTTATTGGCCCCATTGTTATCCATGTTCTTCCTCATGTGCTACGGTTTCGTTAATCTCGCTTGTGCCGTGCAAACTCTCCTCCGCACACCCAACTGGCGACCGCGATTTAAATTCTACCACTGGTGAGTTCAATTAATTTTTAGGGAATTAAAAAACCCCAAATTTTGAGTTGTTGCTAACGAACTAATTTGATTAAAAAATATCCCGTTACAAACATCCGCGTGAATCCATAAAAATATTCTTTATAACTCTCCTTTTTTGTGATTGCGAGGGAAGAAAAAATTTATGAAAACTTTTTCACTTTTTACGCAACTTTTCAAGTTCAATGGATCTACGAAGCCATCGAATATGATTACTCCTTTTGCATGTGGGTTTAATAAAAGGTTTTAAAAAAACAATTTTTCCAAAATAGACGGTAAATATAAGCTTTCAATAACCCCTCAATGTGTATGCGAATAACAACAGCACACCTCAGTTTGAGGGGAGTGAAAAAAAAAGTTTCCACTTGTTGCGATGAAAAAACTCGTCAAAAAATTAGTGTATGTTCATGTATTATAGCTCCGCTATATATTAATTTTGGATTTTTCCAAAACCTGTTTTCAGCCCCTAGTGCCAAGACACTAATTTGTACAATATCAAAACATATACTCAAATGATAGGCCTTGTCAAATCCTACAAACTGGCGAAAACAGATTTGAAATCGGTTGATCCTACGAGGAGTTAGAGCCATTTAAGTCATCTTACTTTCTCACTTTCTTACTTTCTTACGATCTTAGTGGGCGGCATATCTCAAGAACGGCTGGTCGGATTTGACTCGGGTTTGTAGCTAAAGATCGGGTTTTGGCTCTAGTTGTGCAAGAAGTATTTTGTTTTGAGATACGACCCTCCAAGGACCATCCCTGAGTGCAAAAATGTCCTTTTTCATACAAATTTTCTCTTGTATGGCTTCATGTATGTCGTTGAACTCGTAATTGGACCAAAAATCGATTGACATTGATAATTTTGAGGAATGTCCATTATGGACGGCCAGGAGTGCCACTAATGTCCATTTTTCAGAACTATGGCTTCATGTATCTCGTTTTACTGGTCATTGGATCAGGAATTGATTGGCATTGATGAGTTTTGATGAATGTCCATCATGGCCGGCCAGGAGTGCCATAATGTCTATTTTTCAGAACTATGGGGTACTAATCTAAGACAGCGGAGCTATTGGAAATGGCAACGCCGTTTGCAGACCCATCTTGTTTAACCTGCTAATGGAGGTTTAGGCGGGAGTGAAAGAAGAAAAAGTTGATGACGCGTGTTTTGGGAAAGAAAATTTTTCATGTAAATGAGAAAAAAATAAAGCAAAATGTCAACAATATGTGTGTTGATTATTTTCGTGTTAAACATAAAGAAAAGGTTCATTAGAACCGCATAAATTATTTTCCTGACAGCACGAAAATTATTTAACGAAATTTTTTTTCTGGTTTAAAATTTTGTGGCTTTTTCGAGATTGTTGAAAAAGAATCTTAAAAAGCAACAACATAAAATAGAAGATAAATGAGGAAAATTTGTCGCACCTTGCTCTAAATAAAACCTTCATCATTATTTATGACCATATTCTCCGACACCAAGACAAAAATGGTAAAAGATGTGTCCTGATAAACGCGCACAACGAAACCATAAAAAAATAAACAAGAGAAAGATAACTTTAGCGAAGCGTCTCGCGGCAGAGCAAAGAAAATGATGAAAAGAGAGGACTTTTTTTCTATAAATTTTCATTAAAAAATTCGCAGCTATTATTTTCAATTTTTGAGGCAGTCACAAAGTGACACAAACATTGCAGCCTAAAGCTAAAGAAACTTTAAAAAATTCTCTCCTTCACACCTTAATTACTTTGTCATCTCGACATTTTTGCTTGAAGCGAGAAAAATTAAAGCTGGACAAATTTATGAGCTTGCTTTGCCACAGTAGCATAACAACCACTATCAACCATCCTCTCATAAACGTACAAATAGCCTTAACGTTTTGTTTGCTCTTCTTCTTCTTCTTTTAACAAAAACTTCAATTGCTCCCATTTTGTATATTAAAATGAGAAGCATTGCTTCAAGCTCTTTTGCAAGACCTCAATTCGTTGCTTTTGAAAGATATTTAAAGGAAAAATCGTTTGTAGATTTCTTTCTCTTTGTGCTTGAGGGTAATTTTCAATCTATTTTTGTTTTACGGTTTCGTTGAGTTTTTAAAAGGATTGAAATTAAATAATTAAAAAGAGAATTTTAGGCAGAAACTTTTTATGAAAATAATGTTTTTCAATCAATTTACTATTCAAATAGTTCCTAGACGATTTTCGCTGATAAGACATGAAGAACACACACAAAGAACTTTTTTATCTCCGTTTATGTTCCATAAACTTTTTTCTCTCACTGAGTTATGAAGATTAATTGCTGAGTAAATACCATTAAATCTCTTTAGAATGGTCTAGAATAAATTTTTATGTCCTTATGTTCGCTCATAATCTCTAAAGAGGGAAAGAAAAGCTCACATATGTTCTCGGTATGAGCAGAAGCATGTCGGGCAGCATTTGGTGATAATTTAATTGAAAAACATAAAAGAGTTTGGTCGTGAGAGATTACAAAAAGTGAAATATATGTTTGAAAGTTTATTAAATGAAAAGCTTTTAAAGCTCACTATTTTGAAGCTTTTGCTATTAAAATTTTTAATCCTTTATCTCAAGCTATTCTAAAAATAAATCAATGTCTAATTAACTTTTCTCTAGCCTTTCGCAACATTAATCTAATTTTAAGAGCGCTCGCTAAAATTTCCTTAATCGATTATGTTCATTGTTTATTCTTACTTACGAATATTAAAGCACGATAAGCTTTAATGGTGTAAAAAGAAAATTTTTCTCCATTAATTTACGTCCTTTTTTTCTTTTTCTCTCTTCCTCAGGGTGTTCTCACTTATCGGATTAACTCTCTGCCTCAGTATTATGCTCATGACTTCAGTACTATTTGCGGCAATAGCTATCGGAATGGCGATTATTATCTATAAATATATCGAATATTGTGGGTAAGTAATTACACTTTAGTGACCTTATGGTAATTTTATAGCTCCGCTATATATTAATTTTGGATTTCTCCAAAACCAGTTTTTGGCCCCTAGTGCCAAGACATTACATTGTGCAATATCAAAACATATACTCAAATGATAGGCCTAGTCAAACCCTACAAACTGGCGAAAACAGATTTGAAATCGGTTGCTCCTACGAGGAGTTAGAGCCATTTAAGTCATCTTACTTTCTTACTTTCTTACTTTCTTACTTTCTTACTTTCTTACTTTCTCACGATCTTAGTGGGCGGCATATCTCAAGAACGGCTGGTCGGATTTGACTCGGGTTTGTGGCTAAAGATCGGGTTTTGGTTCTAGTTGTGCAAGAAGTATTTAGTTTTGAGGTACGACCCTTCAAGGACCGTCCGTGGGTGCAAAAATGTCCTTTTTCATACAAATTTTTACTTATATGGCTTCATGTATGTCGTTGAATTCGTTATTGCATCAGGAATCGATTGACATTGATTATTTTTGAGGAATGTCCATCATGGTCGGCCAGTAGTGCCACTAATGTCCATTTTTCAGAACTATGGCTTCATGTATGTCGTTGAATTCGTTATTGCATCAGGAATCGATTGACATTGATGATTTTTGAAGAATGTTCATCATGGCCGGCCAGGAGTGCCACTAATGTCCATTGCAACGGAGTAGTGTACTAATCTATGCGGAGCTATTGGAAATGGCAACGCCGTTTGCAGACCCATCTTGTTTTTGGGATCTGATTAAATTAAATACAAAACACCGATAAATGATTATGGCGAATGTTAATGAAAGTTAATATGAAGATTTATTCTAATGGACTCTCATTAGCATTTCCCGTAACATTGCGAATCTATTTTTATGAAAAATTTAAATCTCGATAGAGCTGAGAAGGAGTGGGGTGATGGAATTCGAGGTTTGGCCTTGTCGGCTGCTCGTTACTCATTGTTGCGTTTAGAGGAAGGTAAGTAAACAATGTTAAAAGCCCACGAACGTAGAAAAGGCAAAAAAAATTAAGTCATAAGCCTTATCGAGTAGTCAAAATGTGACCTTTATGTTACCGGAAAAATTCTCTCTCTCCCTTTTTTCTAGGTCAACCGCACACGAAAAATTGGCGTCCACAAATTCTCGTTCTCATCAAGCTCAATGATGACTTGATGCCAAAATATCGGAAAATGTTTGCATTTGTTTCTCAATTGAAAGCTGGCAAGGGTCTGACTGTGTGTATGGGTGTTATTCCCGGAGATTATACGAAACGCCAAAACGCTGCAATTACTGCCAAACAAAATCTCCGAAAATACATGGAAGACGAGCGTGTCAAAGGATTTGTTGATGTCCTTGTCACCAAGAACGTTCCTGACGGATTATCGAACATGTAAGTCTCTCATTCTCGAGCACTTGAGATTTTACAAATGACTGAGATTTACCAAACCAGAAAATAATCTCTGCTATAAGAATTTCTCTAAAAAGAACTAAAAATACCAAAATATCTCTGCATGCATTTTACATTCAAATTGTTGAGATTTTTTATCTCGAGAATAAAATCTCAATTTTTTTCCTTAAGTGTTCAAACGACTGGCTTGGGTGGCATGAAACCGAATACCGTGATACTTGGTTGGCCATATGGATGGCGTCAGAACGATGAGAAGCGCTCATGGCAAGCTTTCTTACAGACCGTACGAACAATTAGTGCTTCTCGGATGGCGTTGATGGTGCCGAAAGGTATTAATTTCTTCCCCGATACAGCATCGAAGATTGGAGGCAACATTGATGTTTGGTGGGTGGTTCATGATGGCGGATTACTCATGTTGATACCGTTCCTGTTAAAGCAACATCGCACATGGAAAAATTGTAAAATGAGAATCTTTACGATCGCACAAATGGAAGACAATTCGATTCAAATCAAGAAGGACTTGAAAATTTTCCTTTACCATTTGCGTATTGAGGCCGAGGTGGAGGTGGTTGAAATGGTGAGCATTGGCAACACCTGCGACATGTTCTTTAAAATGTATTTTTTATCTCTCTCGTGTAGATGGATAATGACATATCAGCATATACTTATGAGAGGACATTAATGATGGAACAACGCAACCAGATGCTTCGTGAACTTCGTCTCAACAAGAAGGAATCCATGGGTGTGGTGAGTGTGCCAAATGGCAATTTTTCCTTTGTGATAATCTTTCTCTCAAACTATTTTCTCGACTTTCTTTTGTCGCTCCAGATTTTTATGAAATGCCCAGTGAGATTTTTCTCTAAATTTAAAAAGTTTTAAAATAAAATTTTTTATGCTCTTAAAGCACAATTTTAAGAAAAAGCATTAAATTTTCTTGGAATTCCAAAATTATGTTAAAGAGTTATTCAGTCATAAAAGTCGAGCAGCTGTGTCTTTTCATGTTCTCAGACCTGCCTCAAAAATCTATTTTTACTCAAAGGAAATTCAAAAGTGAATGTAATTTTCTTGTGGGTGCGGAGAGCATTCCTCTCACTGGGCTTG
The DNA here is from genome assembly GCA_038502055.1 of Tanytarsus gracilentus. Classification (NCBI taxonomy): domain Eukaryota; kingdom Metazoa; phylum Arthropoda; class Insecta; order Diptera; family Chironomidae; genus Tanytarsus; species Tanytarsus gracilentus. The sequence continues at coordinate 221,984 of JAXRKN010000026.1, read as the reverse complement.
AGATCATGAGCCAAAAATTTGCTCTTTTTCACAACTTTTCACCGCCGCTGCTGATGATTCTGTATATTTTCGGGGTGTGTTTATATACACCAAAAAGCTAACAAGAAAATATTCAAATTGTGAGGAAAATATTCTTTGGCGTGTGTATGTTGATGATGATAAGAGAAAGGCCACGGGCGAAGTTTTCTCGCTCATTATGCAATGAGCAACATAACGTGATATAATGGAATATTTTACTTCAATTTGAATATTCCATGTTGTGTGCGGAAAGCTGTTTCATATTAAACCCTTTTTTTCTTGTGTGAATGAATGTACTAATTTTAGTTAATTTGGTGAGACCTAAAAAAATTCTCTTTTCTCTTTTCCCACGATTTTCTTCTTTCTTTTGTTCTTCGTCGTTTCGATAAAAAAAAATATTTTCTTAAATTATTTTTGAAATACATTTTCTTCGGTTGCTATACATAAAAAAGGTGCCAAATATTGGTGAATACAACAGTGAACCTGGAGAGGATAAAATGCCCTTGGTAACATTTTCTTTTAGAATGGAAAAATATAGGGTAGTTTAACATATTGTCGGACGATTTCCGTTTTTTTGCCACTTATTTGGCTTTTGCGACCTCTTTACGGTACCAAAAAAATAAAGTAACTTCTTTAAAATGGAGCTTATGTGTTTATCTTTCATTTGAGTATACTTTGGAAATTTTCCATCAATGCGTTGATGGTTAGATTTGATCACATATCTCCAACATAATAACCGGACAAAATTTCATAATTTCGGACGATTTTTCTGCATTATTTCGGACGATTTTATAAATTTTTTATAATGAACCCAAAGGGGTATGAAAACTTTTAAATTATGATGTATATTGGTCAGGAAAATTGAAAATCATTAGAAAAAAGATCCATGCACCCAACAGAAAAACTATAAAAATTAAATAATAATTTATTTAAACGAAATTTATTTTTTAAAATTTTTATTTTTTTTTTGCTTCAAATAAGAATTTGCTGTTCCGAAAACTTAAGAACCTGTCGGACAATAGAACTCTAGGCGATTTATGCGGGGTAAACTCGTACATAAAGAGCTAGCAATGCCCACCCCCGCGCTCCCCGTTCCCCTCCATAATAAAACAATCTATGTCTGCAAAAAAAATATTAAAAGCCATTCCATTAAGGAGGTACAGCTGTATCTTGTTGGTTACGATGGCAAAAAAAGATCCAGTAGACAGTTTGCAAAAGCTCAAAACCCCAGACATATGTATATTGTTAGATAGGTATTTGATTAAGGAACTGGATTTTAAAGTCATATTCAAAATATGATGCACACCAACTACAGTGGAAGCTCAAAATCGATTTTGTATGAGGGACTGGATCTTGCGGAACCGATGATCTAAAAAATTTGAAACTTATGTCAGTAACAGCTTACTAACTATTCTAATGCTGTGAATTTTTTTAGATTTTTTGGAAGTTGTTTTCATCTAAAACTGACCCATAGTTTGATTTTCAGGCAGTAAAAGAAAATCCATTTTTGGAACTATGGTCGACTTCAGACCAAGACATGATTTTTTCAAAAAAAAAATTCCAATTGGTTCTTTGTTATACTCTAATCATGTCATTTCATCTTAATAATGATGCTTCAAGCAAAAAACATCATGCTTTTTTTTATAAATTATTTCCAACGTGCAAGCATGTCTGCTTCAATGTTTTTGAATTTTAACAGACTTATTACCTCACATTTCCACTTAATTCATTTCAATTTTGATAAATTTTTTTAATTAAAGGTGTAAAAGTGATGAAAAATTCATGGCCACCTTAACCAAAAAATCGTCCGAAATAATGAAGAAAAATTGTTCGACAATACGCAGGGAACAAAAACTTAATTTAGATGCACTAAAGGGTCGAATAAAATCATGCAAAAAATGTTTTTTGTTAGAAGAGGAAAAACGCATCATTTTAAATTTTTCTCCCATTAAAAAAAATTTATTTTTCAAGGTGAAAAAAATTATTGAAATAAAATTTTATAGTGTATAGAGAAAAGTTTATGGGGATTTTAAGCCATTCCGCAGCTTTAAATCTTAACGAGACCCACATCATTTTGTTACATTTTAAAAGTTCTTCAAGTTTTATATATATACTTTTAAGTTTAAGCGACCTGCTAAAAAGATATTGACGATCAAAAAATCATCCGAAATAATGTCGTACGATTATTATGTTAAACTACCCTAACAAAAAAAAATTCAAACACGTTGAAACCCAAATCAGAGTTGTTAGCTTTGTTAATGAAAGACTATTGGAGATTTTTGTTGCTAGTCAAAAACTTTTTATTATTTTGCTAACCTTTGTAAAAATTTTCTTTTTTTTTATAACAAAACCTTTTTACAACTTTTCAAGATAAATTTTTCTTGTATTTTTTTCAACGGAAAAAATTTATTTTAGGATGTAAGTAAATCTTCAATTTTATTTTCACTCATCTTAACAACTCTGACCTCAGTCATATTTCATAACCCTTAAAAATCTCCAAAACAAAAAAAAAATATTTTCTCAACACAATTCCGTATTTATTTTGAGTTTTCATTCTTTCCATTTTCTTTTTTTTCCCCGTTATATTTTTTATCTCCATTTCGAAATTCAATGCCTTTACCCATAATTCGATAATGTTATTATTTTCTCCATGCTGCCTTCAAATAATTCTCTCCTAAGCCTTGTACATTTTTCATCTGACGTTAATCTTTTTGCCTTTTTTTTATTTGCTAAAAGCTCTTTGCGATCTTTTCAAGTCAAGGCTGCTCTTTAAAGCAATTTATTTTACTCCACACGTGGCTTTGAAACTAATTAAATTCTGTTCAGTTTCATGTTTGAGATTTTCTGCTCTCATCCATCCTCTTTCATCATCGACACTGCAATTGAGCAGCACTCAATATTGGTCAGGGTAATGTTATTGTAAATTAAAAAGGAGAGCTTTAGAGTTTTTTCCCTCTCTTCAATTTCCCAAAAGACTTTTTCCAACCACACACTGTAATTGTACAAAGCTACAGTCGGGGCGGTATGGCAAATGAATTCTCGACAAAGAGGGAATTGAATTAGAGAATTTACGATCGAATTTATTGAATGTAATGAGATTTTCTCGCTGCATTGCTCTCAACTGAGCAATTTACATGGATCATGCTGCTTTTGGTTCTTATACTGTAAAAAAATGCGAGCATTTTAAGATATAAGTGGGGTGGTAAAAGATTTTGAAATGTTGCGAAGAATCAAAAATAAATGAAAAATTATGGCCTAAAAAATTTTAAGCTCGGATTAAATTTTTAATCCATAGATTTAAGATTCATTAAAAATCAACTTCGTGACTTTTTATTTTTTAAAAATTTAAATACAAAAGTGTCACACATGGCACAAAATGTGAACAAAGACAGTTCTCAGAATTTTAAACTTTTCCAATTTCCTTTCGAAATTTTTCCACAAACAACACTTGAGATAATTCCTCGAATTTTCTCTCTCATAACATTTCACTTCAAACTTTCATAATAAAATTTCTCTAACTGCTCAATTGTAAGTTAATAAGCTTTGGATAAAATCTCAGTTTGCTTTAGGGTGAATTAAGTTCTGTAAATATGTACATGCAAGCACTTCATTTCGCTCTGCGGATGCACTGAAAATTTGTTTGAGCTTGTAAAACTTTTACTCAATTTTTACGCTATTCTGACCTCGACGGATGCTCACTCGAGCGAAATTGAAAGTACAAATAGAGAGTAGGGGATTTAAAGTTCTCGCAGTGTTATTAGAGTGGCGTTATAACAATTTTTTGTTGACAAACTATTGACCCAGATTCCATCTTTCTTGCACGTATACGTTCAACAATGCATTTGTTGATACACACAAAGTGAATCCAAATGAAAACCAATTTACTTTGCTCTCATTCCTACCTTCACTCCTTTTTTTATCGTTCAGCGATTGGCTGCTTGATGAAAGCGAGATGTTCATTAAAATTTTATTTAATATGCAAATTTCAACCCAATTTGTGAAATTCAACTCAATTGCATTGTTGGTGCAACATCGAATGATGCTTTTTAATTATTTTCGCCCAGTTTCTAGGCAACTGATTTTTTTTGGTTGGTTAATTGAGCGCAACTCTTTATTATGTAACCCCTTGATGGCAGTAAATTTCATCCCGTTTTTTGTAATAACAAATTTTTATTATTAAAGTTTGAAATTTTATTTTATTAAAATTATTTGAAATTTTATTATTGAGTTATAATTAAAATTTACACAAAAGGGTGAAAATTTTCATGGTTTGATGGTTCCGAAAAAGTTTTAACTTCCCGGAAGTTTGGTTTGGTTGAAAATTGTCAAACTTAAATTTTCTTCAAGCTAAAATAAACTTTTTTCAACCACCATTCATCAAAACTTAACGATCCCCCAAAAAATCACAGTTTACACAAAAACACAACACGAGAAAATCATTCATCATCATGTCATAATTGTCCATTGTTATCTCTCGCAAAAATCATGCATTTTTTTGTCTCTATAATTTCTGGTCCGTCGTGTACAAAAATCTAAATGAACTAGGCTTGAATGTGTGTGACGGACAAAAGCTTTTCATCAATAAATCATCCTCATCACTGGCGTGTCCTTGTTCAGCGCTTGTCACAAGCCATTTTTATTTTTATCCATCCTTTTGTTAACACTCTACACGGCTGTAGCAGTAAAAGAGTTTATTTTTATCGCCGATGAAGTCGCGTGTACTTAAAGTGTCATCAGAATGGCTTAATGATGCGCTGTACGGTTATAAAAGTGTTCACTGGCGACAGTTGTTGTTTATTTAATCCCTAGCTGGTGTTTTAGCATTTAATTGTAGCTGAGACCTGTTAGAATATTTTTAAATTTTCCATTTTTTCCTGGAGTTTACTTTTTATTCACATTTTTCCTGGAATTTAATTTTTTTTAACTTTTTTACAAACAAAAAGTTGAAAATAACTTTTCAATCTGGGAGTTATATTACAACAAACTCAAAAACGACAAAAAGCACACTCGCTGCTTTTTATTAGTCATTTGCTGTGCGTGTTAGTAACATTATGAGTTGATGCTCATTTTAATTGCGAATGTTATTTTTTCGACAGATATGACACATTTGAAAGCTTGATATGGCGGTCCATTCAGCCCGCATATTGAATAAGTTTTAGTCAATTTAATTACAAATTAATGGTGAATATCTGCGGGGTTTCAATTTAATTAACGTTTGAATAGGAAATTTAATTATCAAAATTCAATGCAGGTTAATTGTTTTCATGCTAGATAAAGGAAATTCGAAATTAAGCTTTACGATTGTAATTTTATTATTGATAGCTGTTTACAAGAGATCAAACTTCCTGCATTAAATCTCTTCTTTGAGCTTTAAGTCGAGTACACTTGCACACAACAAGAGACTCGAGTATTTACATTGATAAACATTTCACTCCTTTTGTATGTACATTGTTGGGAGTCCTACTTTAAAATAAATGCGTGAGTATCAAGTCAATTGAGTGGCACAACACAGCATGCTCTCATTCTTCCCGCTATCAAATGAATACAAACTGCCTGTCATCCAAGTAAATCTCAATGTAGATTTCTTTTTGTTACTTACACTCGCGCTCTCTGTTTTTTTATTCGGCAATGAAAATTTTGGATTATCATCGTCGAATATGTGCTCACATACTTAAGGAAAAAAAAGATGAGCGTGTTGAGCAAAGCGAGATTTTTCTTTTGTCAACTTCTTGGAATGTAAAATTGGATTTTTATTTGATAAATTCATGGTACTTATGGGGGAGGCTGTAAAATTGAAAAGCAATAAAATTTAACGTTCGCCATAAATTTAAATATGAAGATTATTCGAGTGAAAAGTTGAATTATAAATTCCAGGAAAAACCTCAATCCGTGTAAATGAAAAATTTCCACAAGTCTCTAAATGCTTTAAATTTTAATTTGAAATTCTTTTATCACTCAAATATTTATCCATTCATTTTGTAAATTACATCCTCGCTATCTCATTTGAAATATTTTACGCTAACTTTTACATGTAATGGAATTTCATACATTATTGAAATCGCTTATGCGCTTTGCTGATCAAAAAAAAAGTTTCGCTGTGTGAAATTCCATATAGTGCGAGCAAGGATTCTCGCTTCGTGAGATTAAGACATTTCTCATCGCCATGAGCTGTTCAAATTTATCTGTGTAATGTATCGATGTAGAAGTTGCTGTTGTATGACTTGCTGAATGAGAACACGTAGCAAATGGAGTAAAATCAAACAGAAAAAAGAACTTAAACGGAGTGTCTGTGATCTCTCAAGCAATTTAACATGATATCACTCAAGTTTTTATCCTCCTTATAGTTTCTGACATTAAACTTTCAATGATCATCTCACGCTCGACTGTCATAAAAGATTTGCGTCTTTTCTCATCCTTTCATGTTTGCATACTTTTTTTCCTCATATTGTTCTCTCGTATTTTTCTTTCTTTATTGCTGTTTGTTATTGTTGCCAATGTTTTTAAATATATCATACGCTCACTCTCTCTCTATGCTTTCCTATTTTAAATGCATTAAAATCATTAAAAAAAGTTCATCTTCATGTTTATTAAATTCATCATTTTTGTATGATATCGTCATCATGTATTCATAAAGTTATTATTAATTTTTTACTGCGAGAAAATGATGGAAATTTTTCCACAATTTAATTCCTAACGGAAAATTTATTAAATTAATAAATTAAAAATTTCCATCATGACTTTTCTCCAGTTTAAATGAAGTTAACGTAAAACACACAAACTGTCTGTCTTTCGGATGGATTCATCTCAACACCTTCAAACCCCATCACACCTCCACGACTTTTGATTTTGTTTTTAATTATGCTAATGAAAATTTAAAATCCTCTTTCATGCACACACAAACACACAGGTACAAGCAATCGTAGATCATCATCACCCGGGTAGTGAAGGTACACGAACGACAATTACCAAAGTGAGGTTTGTTGATCCGACATCAAGGACAGATGCAAATGACAAGGTGCTAGACGAGTCAACTGAGGTGGGAAATTTTAATTGAACTCTTTTTATGTCATAATTTAATGATTTACAGATGGAATTCGAAAAGGATAAAGACACGAAGGAGAGTGATGATAAGCTTAAGAGCACTGAGAATGTGTCAATCAAAGACTTGGGAAGTCCCGAAAAACTTCCATTGAGCGATGAGGATGATGATGAAGATGATGACGATAAAAATACTTCCGATAGCAAATCTTCATCTGTTCCGGGCACGGATGATAAAAAGAAAAAGGCGTAAGTAAAAATTTGATGGATTTAAAATTAATACTTTTAAACTTCTCTTTAATTTAATTAAAATCAGTTCATTCGATCCGAAATTGTTCCGAGATGAAGGCAACGTGCGACGCATGCACACAGCAGTGAAACTTAATGAAGTGATTGTTAACAAATCCCATGACGCTCAATTAGTTATTCTCAACCTGCCTGGTCCACCGAAAGACACATCGCTGGAGCGAGAAGCCAATTGTAAGTTTTGCCGAACTTTTGCACATCTAGAAAAGTTTCTTATGATTTCTTTTTTATCCTCCCAAACAGATATGGAATTTTTAGAAGTATTAACCGAAGGCTTAGAACGAGTTTTGATGGTGCGAGGCGGCGGCCGCGAAGTTATAACCATTTATTCCTAAGTTTATGACACTTAAGGTTATACATTTAAAACTGCTAATATTTAAAATTGATATTAAATTCCTATAGGACAAAAATTAATTGAATATTTAAAAAAAAATCTTAATGAGAATGAAAAAATCAAGTGAATTGTTGAAAGCATGAGAGAAAAGTTTCGAGATGAGCTAAGGAGTAAGTTTTAAAGTGAAATACAATGAAATTAACAATTTAAAGAAAAAACAACACATACATCGTAGTTAATTAGGTGAACTCAGTATTAAAAAAGACGGAATGAATTTAGGAAATTTGAAATGAAATGATCGACATGATATTCGAGGAGAGCAATAAAAAGGGGATCGGGAAAATGTAAATGCGACAGCTTTTGAGGTAAAGATCTCAAAAATTAATGCAAATTATCTCAATTTCGACCCTAATAGTTTAACTTGAATATCATTGTCGGACTTCATGATTAGAGAACAATTTCACAAAAAAAAAGTTGATAAACTACCCCAGAAAAAAAAGATCCCATTTTTTAAATAAAAAAAAATCTTTAACATAGATTTCCATAATAACCTAAAAAATAAAAATGTGTTCTTTTTATTATGAAATAAGATTTAAAAATCATCTAAAGGGAATAAATCGAGTCACATAGTGAAAATCATTCGAGTATTGAATTTAAATATTTTAAGATACCACACACACACACACAGACACACATTCACACATCCTTTAATAGAAATTAATAAATTATTCACTAAAAAGCGAAAGACTTGAGTGCTCATTAGTGTGAAAACAACCTCTTTCGCACACGTACACACGTCGAAACTATCGAGGTAAAATTTAATGAATTTTAAATGAGGATTTTAATAACGTTGAAACCCTTTTCAAAATATTCGACATACGGTTGAGGTTGTTGCTAAATTCCGAACATTATGAGGATGAAATTTAAATTTAAAGTTAAACAAACTGAAAATGCAAATCAATCTGCATTATAATCAACTTGAAAATCTTCAAACTTCTAACAATGGCAGCAATTAACAATATTATGGCTCTCTCAATGATGACAATGAAAGCCCTTATCTCTCCCAAATCTCCATCTAATTGCAATTACAAAAGCATACATTCGGGAGATTTATGCAAAATCTCTGCAAATACCGCAAAAACTTTCTTTGTTTGATGAGAACACGAGCAGAAGAGTAAAAAAATATGTGATGACAAAAATTATTAGAGAAGCACTTTAAAATGTGCGGAAAAAAAGTATACGCCAAAATGCATCTCAATGAAAATACTTAAAGTTAGAAAATTTCACAATTCTTTTTGCAAAAAGAATCCTAAACTTAATTCTCAGAAAAAAACATCTCGTTTGAGTTCGGTGAAATAAAACCACACAAAAGGAAAAACTTACAAGCAATACTTAATTAAAGAAAACTTAAATTATTTCAAAAAAAAAATTTTAAGAGGAAATTTGCCTTTAAAGAAAGAACTTAATAATGAAAATGTGAGAGAGTGACAGCGAGGTGTGCTTGGAATTGGAAATTTAATCATTTCGTCTTCCAGCTTTCGCTCGCAAATGTCACCAAAATAAAATTCAAGCTCCCCTTCATTCATTTCATGTCTGCGTGTCTCTCATAATTTTTCTTGAATGTCACGCGTGGGTGAAAAAACATCACGATCACAATACAATAATTTAAAATGAGGAAAAAAAAAGTTTGATAATTTTTCTTTTCTACAGTTACAAGCGAGAGAAAGATTTCTCCTTTAGTTTAATGTACATAGCGGGGCATTAAAAAAGTTATTCATTCGTCGATTGCATAAAAAAGGGCGCTGAAGGGAAATTAAATTTCAAGCACTTCATGGGAGAGAGCAAAGTTGAGTCGGAAAAGATGAAAAAAACTTTTCAATTATTTCGGTTTACCTTTCAAGTTTCATCCTGCTCTTATCTCGAGTTATAGTTGGTGAAGTAATCTGAAAGATAATCTTAAAGGGGTTTAAAGCATGGGCGAAATTTAAAAAGCTTTCGTTAACAAAAATTCAAGAGCTTTTAAATGTAAAATTATTTTAATCAAACCCAAAGTTACAAGCCATTCAAATTTTGAAAAAACCATCTTCATATATGAAAACATTTGCCGAAAAATTAATTAAATTTCTGATAAAGTAATTAAAATTTTGCTCAGATCTTTCACTCGAGAAAATCCAAAAAAGAAAAAGTATAAATTTTTTCACTAATTGAATTTTAATCATGATGAATGTGAAAGAGATTCGCCCATCACTAATTAATACAAGTGGCAAGAAGGCGAAAAAATTCTTATCTTTTTTCTGAGCGCAAAATTCACAAGAATTGGTCAGCCGGAATAAAAGCGAAAAAAGAACAGTGAATCTGAAGTATTTTGGGTTCATTCGATGATTAATTAATGGCAAGAAAATTGTGAAATTGCTGAGGAACCTTCCATCACAGCGAGAAATGAAAAATTTTTCATCATAAAATCCTCTTTGTCACAATCTTACACGAGAGTGCTCTCCTTCGCAAACGAAAAATTGAAAAATGATGAGAGGAAAAATTATTAGGAGAGATTTTCGTGCAGGTCAAGGGACTTTTGAGTATGAATGATGAACTTGAAATTCCGTGGTGAAATGATTCGAAGACATTGAAAGATTTCAACAATTTATGTTTGTGCTTAATGTTTTAAAAGCTTCCAAAAAGCTCGTTTTTAACAGAGCTTTAAAAGCTCTCTTCAACTTTTAGAAAGTCATCAATGAGTTTTCAAATAAATTTTCAAACCTCCTAAGGGATGCAAAACTAAGCATCTTCCATCATTGTCACTCGTAACAAATGAGAGTGAAGATATTTAACTCAAAAAAAGCTCTTCTTTTAAGTTTCACTTAAATTGTCAATATGTGCTTAAGACTGGCGAATAAAATAAAGACAAGGGAAACAGAGCAGAGTGAAAGATTTGGAAAAATAAATAGATAACAATTCAACAGCAACATTTCCATTCGGTAATGGTGTTTGCAAAATGAAATACTCGCACCTTGGAGGATTAAACTCGACACAGCATAAATAATTCGAACAGACAGCGAGTTTCGGTGTGTAAATGAAAATTTTTCTTTTGTTATAAATCAACCAAAGGGTGCGCAAGATCTACACTTAAAAGTCACCATCTCTTTCTCCTTGAAATATTAAATCATGTCCTTTGAAGTTTTTATGGAAATTCAGCGCCCTGTAAAGAGCTCGAAAATATACGTAAAAAAAGTTTTTTCATCGTGTAATAAATATTTCGTGCTTTAATGCTTTTCGTGTGAATTTTTTCTCTCCGATTTATGTTTTTTTTTTCGATACGAAAAAAGAATTTTCATTCTATAAAATAAAATAAATCATTAATAATTCACTCTCGACTCTATGCTGAGATTTGTGAATTTTTTTCAATTGTGAATCGCTGAAAAAAGCTCGAAATCAGAGGTCACAGAAATATTTATAAAAAAAGATGCGTGATTGATGGTATAAAATTGGAAATACGTAACTTCATGTCTCAACGAGACATTCATTATTAATTGACAATCCTTAAGATTTAATAAAAAACGGAATTTCATTAAATGATCCAAAAAATAACAAGACTAAATTTAAGCACTTGCGGCAGTATTTTAATGAATTGAGAGATTAGATTGCGGATGTTTGGGTGTTTTCCGTTTAACAAAAACAGAAAATAAATCTAGAGTGCGGAATTCTTCTTATTTTCACTAACCTCGAAACTCGTGACATGACCTTTGATTTCCATTTTCTTGCGCTCAAAAAAAACTCCAAGAAAAAGTTAAAAAGATTCACAATTTTGCCAGGTTAAAAATTCACATTTTTCCTCATCAAATTTAAACGCAATATTTCCCATCGGAAATTTAAAAAAAAATACTCAAAAAAGTTTTTCTTATAATTTCAATTTTATATCATCGATAAAACACTTTTTTTGGATGTGCCATACATTCACTGCCTTTTTGAGGGTTAAAGAGAAGAAAACTAATTGTTTTAATAATTAATTTTCGAACCGAATGTTGAACGTCCCTGAAGAACGTAAAGTGAAATTGGATGAATATTTTAGCGAGTCTGTGTGTAAGTTGATCTTTAATTTTACGTTTAGAACTGCCAAGATTAAATTCGTGCATTAGAAAAAAAAATTATTTGGGGATATTTTCAACTTCAAGAAAAACGCACTCAATTAGCAGCACGAAAAAGAGGAAAGTAAATATTTACGTGTGTAACTTTGTTAATTTCAATCACAATAAACGTCAGCAGTTACATAGAGGCGGAGGGCGAGAAGGAGAAGGAAAGCACGAGAAAATTTATGGATTAAACAGAATTAGATTTGCACTAATTATTTATGTAAATAATTTCCAACATTTGTATGTTACTCAATCTTTCTCCACTTAACGACCGCCTGTCCTGCCTAGAAAAGACGAAAAAAATCGTAAAGATTAAAGAGAAAAAAAAAGTTATAAGCATAAACGAAAACGCCATAAATGTTTTTTTCATGTCGCGTAAAATTAAATGATTAATTAAGTCTCAATTATCACGCAGAAGAAATTTTTTTTAACTGTTCTTTAGGTTTTCCGAGCGTGTAATGAATTAATGTTATGAAAAAGAGAAAAAATATGTTAACATTTTCAACAAAATAGCTAAAAAAATCAATCTTTATGAACAAACGAGACAATGAAGAAGAAAGAAAGTCAACAAATCATTTTTTCCCACCCTGAAATGACAAGAAAAGTGGCAGAGAATGTGAAACGATTGTGTTAGAGCTCATTATTCTCATCTTCCTGGATGAACAGAATGGGAGAGAAGAGATGCCAATAAAAGCTTTTGTGTAAACTGAAAGGGGGGAAGTGTATCGGGAAATGCTGATAAGAAAAGAAGAATCAAAAGTTTTTTTTCCTAAATTTAAAGCTCAACAAATTTTGTGAATTTGATCTGAAATCTTTTTTGAACATTCCCTTTTTCACTCTCTCCCCATCTTAATATGATTTTTCTCCTATTGTTCTTTCAGCGAATTAAATGAGAATCTAATGAAAATAATTATTACAAACAATTAAGCATGAAAACTTATGGAAGAAAAATATTAATAGAAAAGTCTCTCATACCCCCGAACATAAAATATTGATCAAAAAAAAAATTAAAATCTTCTCAATCAAATTCCAAATGTTGCCAAATATATTAAATTATACAACATTACATACACATTAAATGTAGAAAATAATGAAACATTTAAAACAGATGAAAAATGGATTTATGGTCGTTGATGAAAAAATTGTTTTCTTTTTCTCTCACTAAAAATAATTTATTTTTTAAATTGAAAAAATTGTTTTAAAAGGTTAAAGAGAATTTTCATGTTAAAAAAAAGCTCAATGAAATTTTGTGATCACATGAAAAATTCTTTTTAACCTCACTGTGTTTTAAATTCTATGAAAAAAAAAGTCTATTTAAATTAGAATGGTTAAAAAATATATTTTCAAAGTTGAATATTAAATAAAATTTTAATCTAGAAAATTGGTTTTAAATTTTCATCTAAAACACTTTAAAAGGGTCAAAAAAATATTTTGCGGTATCCGCAAGGCTAATGCCAAAAATCCTTTTCAAATTGCTTTTTTAAAAAATTCTCTAGAATTTTTTTCGACGAATATTTCCATTCATGTTCATATATCGAAAGCACGTAAAATGCATTAGTTCGAATGCGATGAAATTGGCATTCGTTTATAGTAGAGATGAAGAAAGAAAGTTTTATTCTAAAAATGTACTCAACATTTTGAGAACGCGAGAATTGAAGCGAGAACGCTAAACGACAAAATTGAAAGATGGATGTGAAGCAAAAGTTGATAAATCGCTTCTTAGTCAAAAAAATTTTAAAGCGTCGCCCGGATATTGAAAGCTCCACAAAGACTTTCTTCATAAACTTTTTTCGAAAGCTAATTTTCTTGTTTCTTCAAACGAAAGCATCTTAAGGAAAAGAGATTATGATGGTATTATGTTTTAAGTATGCGCCATTATTATTTATCACACATAGCAATCAAACAAAGTGCTGCATACAGGAAGGATTCGAAACATGCTTTTGTGTGTAGAGCGATGTAAAATTATTTTTAGACTTTTATTTCATCCCTTTGACGTTTGCTGATTTTTATGGGCTGACGCAGTGAGGCATGACAATGACAACCGGTGGGTGAAGGCAGAACTTGTGAAATGTCAATTTACCTGCAATATAAGGGTCGATAAAAGTTATTGTTATGACGATGATGATGATGATGAGGCCAAGACAACAAAATCTTACGTACATAAAATGCGATATAAATAAGAGAATGATAATGGCATCAATATATATAAATATTGAAACTTACCTTTCCTCTCACTCATTCTCGTTATTGCCAATTTGCATGACTAGCTATTTCGATGCGATTCATGACATCTAGACATGCTCTCTCTTTCATTAAATATTTAAAAGATTTTTTAAGCTTGACTTTTATCGATTTTTTTCTCTATTATAATTGCCTTCACTCGTTCCGCACGATCTGTGTCATTATTCACTCGCGCAGTTAGACAAAAGAACGCGATCAATTGACATATTTAAAATCACATGTCGCATCCCTTTAAATTGTGTATTGATTTTCCTGTCACTCTCACGTAACGAGTATAATTTTTTTATTTATAGCTCATATGAATATTTTTATTTTCAATTAGCAAATTACTAATTTTTAAAACAAGTGAAAAATGAAAATCAAAATAATATTTTTTAAAAAAATATGAAAACAATTGAACCTGAAAAAATAAAAAAAAAGAGAAAATCTTATTCTTTAATAAACACGTTTCATTTTATATGAGAAACAAAATATAAAGATGAGAAAAATAATTATATTATAAAAAAATGAAGTCGAGAGTATAATAGAGAAAAAAAAAATGTAGTTGAAAAGCGAAAATAAACAGAAAGAACCGATTTAATAAAATTAAAAGAGAGATGTTTAAGAGATGAAAGTATTAACAAATTAACAATTCACTTAGTCTACTAAAATGCTATGAGAAATTTTCATTATTATAGTTATTTAAAAATGCAAAATGAAAAAATAATAAAAAAAAATTGAGAGGGATGTAATGATTCAAAAATCGATAGATTAAAATTGGGTAAAATTTACGAAAATAAAAATTTCAAGTGTTTTATTTTTGTTTTGTCTTTTCAGGCTTATTTTAGGAAATTTAAAAATGACATCTGAATTGAGCAGTTGAAGTTGCACGTTGAGTATGTGATGAGACATAAATTCATAGATTTTTTAGCAGCTTTTAAGTTGCAATACCATCTTTTCTACCTCAATAAAATCTTTTTCATTAGAAGTAAATTTTTTTTTATCAATATTCTTTACACGTTCAGCACATTCCATGAATTAAATCATTCAACATTTTTATTTTATTTCCTTAAATACATCATAAAATACATAAAAAGCCCTTCTTAGAAAAACTTGACGCCATAATTTCCATCAATTTCCATAACTTCACATTTTCCTCTGCTCTCGAGATGCTTGAGAGCTTTTATAAAAACTTGTTCGCTAAGTTGATGAAAATCTTCCGATTTAGTGTCGTCGCCGTTGAGGAGTTCAAAGAAGGTGAGAACTGAATTTGTCATGCCGCTATTTGTAGCCCATGCGTTAATCACTATCGACCACTCTTCGAGTGTATTCCAGTAGATTTCATAAGTTCCCGTGTTTTTTCCAACCAGCGCGGCATTATTGGAATTACATAGCTCATTTAAAATCATCTCACGAGCCTCCTTGTCGAGTGAACGTTTGATTTTGGTATTTGTGAATAAATCTATATCGTCATTTATGTTGAGCACAGCTTGCTTGTTATGCTGAGCATATTTTAAAATCAACTCTTTCCATCGCAGGAACTGCTGTTTTCGTGTTTCGGCATTTTTCTGGAGTCTGCGAGAGATTTAAATTAATTAGATGTTGTACTTTAAGTTGATAGAAGTTAATTTATCGATTAATCAACGAGTTTAATTTTTAATTTCTCTTGTGAGTCATCAGATGATTCAGTTGTGGCTTCAAACAAGATTAAATTAACTTACGTAAAGAAAGGTGGAAAGCCGTACTCCCACGGCCAATCAAACTCGGACATTTCAATTTAATCTCTTAATAAATTAAAAAAATTTAGATATAAACAAATGGCGATGTTTATTTACTTTTCACTCAACTTAATTTCCCTTAAACATCGTCGAAAAGATAAAAAACATCGACGCTGCAAGAGGGCGTAGAGGAAATACACAAAAATTTAATTTAATCACAAAAAAAGCCTTTAGAACACAATGTCGGCAACATTAAAACCTTATTTGAGTGCAGTAAGGCACACTCTCACCGCCGCAATGTGTCTCGACAATTTCTCGAGTCAGGTGAGTGCTTTAAAATTGATTTTTCTAAAATTTCCCCGGCTGATGACTAATATTTTTTTTATTATCTCATTGTAGGTGATTGAGCGACACAATAAGCCCGAAATAGAAGTGAAATCGAGTCGAGAACTTGTCCTGAATCCAGTGGTGATTTCGAGAAATGAAAAAGAGCGAGTTCTCATCGAGACGAGTATCAACTCCGTGCGTGTCAGTATTTCAATTAAACAAGCCGACGAGATTGAAAAAATTCTCTGTCACAAATTCACTCGCTTCATGATGATGAGAGCTGAAAGTTTCATCATTCTACGAAGAAAGCCCATAGAAGGCTACGACATTTCATTCCTCATTACAAACTTCCACACTGAACAAATGTACAAGCACAAGCTGGTCGATTTTGTTATTCACTTCATGGAGGAAGTCGATAAAGAGATTAGTGAACTGAAGCTGAGTGTCAATAGCCGTGCTCGTATCTGTGCCGAAGAATTCTTAAAGCGATTCTAAAAAATTTCCTCTTGCTGCAATTAAACATTTCGCTAGGTTAATTAATTTCATTAACTTTAATTATATTTCCTGAAATATTTTCATTAAAAAGTTCTTTTTGATTTTTACCTCAAAGTTTTTTCAATATAATTTTTTACGAGCGTATCCAAGAGTTACATTAAAATTTTTTTTCTTTCGTTTCCTCGGAAAAATGTTGTGAAAAAAGGAAAAAATATAAATAAAAAGCCAAAAACTAAATTCACTGCTTTTTCGATTTTAGACTCTGACCCTCGCCTTGAAATGCCTTAAATTGATCCTCATCGGCTTCGCTCTTGATCGCTGGCTTCGGCTTTGTGCTGGTTCTGTCGAATCTTAGCTCAAATATATCGTGATCATAGTCGGGTATGCCTCGAATATATTTCTTGGCTGCGTGCGCTGGAGGGTCGGATATTGAAGATTCCTTAATTTTTTTGCCATCTAGCCGCTTTCCTTCACCTTTGAATGCATAGAAACTATTATCGTCATAATGTATCGCTGGCGGCTGATCAACATCCATGTCTTCAGTTTTTGTCTCTCGCTGTGGCTCCTTGTAACCGACTGGAGCATCGAACTCGACCTAAAATCAAGCACATTTATATGTGAGTAAAAGTGACATAAAAAAGTTAAGCAATGCTCACGTTCATATCGCACTCGATAATTGTGACAGCTCGACCGGGCTTCGTTTCTAGTACTAGCATCTCATAGATTTTGTTATTATATGAAATCGCAATCACGTCTCCCGTCGTGAGACAGGCAAAGTTTCTCAAACAATTCTCCAGTACGGCTTTAGGATTCGTTATGTCTAGAAATTCCACGCTTTGTGGTTGAAATTTGCTGAAGGAAGCGACAGGCAGAGAGACATTCTCGATTGTGACCAATTCACCCTCTTCCAGCACAAGATTCTTCATCATCCAGTAGGGAATATAGATTTTGCCTTCGTCCGCAATAAACTCGAGTACTCCTACGTGCGTGTGTCGCTCAGCCTTTCTATTGGTGATCTTAAAAAGCATTGGATATTCTATGTTGAGTCTTGTGAGTTGATCTAGTGCAGATGGAGGCATAATAACTAAAAGAAGACAACATTAATTTCAAGTTGGTTACAATGACGAGGCATAAAATTGTTACAAAACAAAACTAACTTTTTCCACCGTTCTCGACGTCATTTCTCTCGTTGCCAGGCATCATCGATACGGAATAGCAGCGATAATTTTGCGTAAAATGCCTCATCATGTCATGATTCCAGCGCACATCAAATCCTCCAAAATTAAACTACAAGTCGAAAAGAAGAAACAAAGGAAAATTGTGCAATTTGGTCGTAGAATTTTTGATTTCTGAATGTACTTTCGAGTAATCTTGAAGATTATTTACTCACCATCTCGAAACGGTAGAAAAAATTGCAATAATTAGAGGAGAAAACAGTAAATTTGACAATCTTTTTTCTAGAATTATTTTCTGATATTTTTCTTTCTCTCTCTCTCTCTCTCTCACTTTGTGTGCTTTAAAATTGGGCAAAAACTTTTTTTAAATTTTTAAAGTTCGTTAAATAAAATGAGGTAACTTTACTTTGAGCTTACATTAAATTAAATTTGAAAGCATGTGCATTCGATTTTCGTTAATTATAATAATTAAATTATTCTCGAAATCAAAAGAAGTGTAATTAAATCCAAATAAAAGATAAAAAAATTTTTAACGGAAATTATTTTTTCGAAAAAAGTCTCGCTTCAAACCAAACCGACCGAGTTGAGAAAAAAAGAAAAAAAAATCAGATTAAAAATATTTTTTAAGGAAAATCATGTCCTTGCCGGCATTTAATAACATTGAACAGAAGCAAGAGAAGACAAAGAGCTCCGGACAGTCGAAGCAATTGCCAAAAGATGCTCAAGTGATCATTTCGATCTTAAGGTGAGCGTTTTTTGTAATTTCAAGTAAAAATGCTAAACAATAACTTACAGAGATCTCGGTGTCGAGGATTTTGAGCCTCGCGTCATCAATCAGCTCTTGGAATTCACTTATCGATATGTAACAACAATTTTAGATGATGCAAAGTAAGATCCAGTTGACTTTTTCTCAACATATAGCTCACTTTTATCTTCCAGAGTATATGCAAACCATTCAAAAAAGAAAGGAATTGACTTGGAGGATGTAAAACTTGCTTCCACTATGCTTCTTGATAAATCATTTACTGGTCCACCGCCACGAGAAGTGCTCTTCGAGGTGGCAAAACAGAAAAATATTCAACCTTTACCCACCATTAAGCCTCACTCGGGATTAAGACTTCCACCAGATCGTCACTGCCTTCTCTCTGCCAACTACAAGTTGAGAGCAGCCGCATCACAAGCACCCACAAAGAAGCTCAATAAATCGGCACTCGATGGAAGTACGATCAAGACAAAATTGGTGAGCTCCTCGCCAGCAAGTGGAAACTCATCTCCCATCACGACAGTCATTAAAAAGCCCAACTTGAGTCAAACTGTCAACAAGGGAGCGAGCGTCTCAATTCCAAAACCAACTTTCAAAGTAGCTCAACCGGAGAGCAGCAAACCAACACTTCCCATTGTGTCCGTGGTGGATGTTGACAAAATGGACATTGACACTGAAATTTCGGGCATTAAACGAAAGCGATCTGATGATTATGATTAATTTTAATTTTAAAAATGTTTTTTTTTTTGAAATAATAAACTTAATTTCTAAACGCGTAAATTGATTTTGCTCCCAAATCCATTAGCTGAATGTATTCACTGCCACCGCTCACAAGACGAAACGAAGATTCGCCAAGCTTTTCAAGAATAATGCTCTTTTGATCATTGGTGATGCTTCCCTCTTCGACCACATAGTCATTGAGCTGATCAAAAAATTGAGAAATGCTGTAGCCTTCAAACATAAAAGTCTCGACAAAATCTTCCAGCTTAAGGAAGTCACGTGTTCGGCAGACATCAATGAATTCCTTTAAATATTTAACTGGAACAATTCCCGACATTTCGAGGATATCCTCGTGAGTGAGTTTATGAGACGAGTCATTTCCACACTTGAGGCGATAGCACGATTGAAGGGTTGTAATTGCCTTGCGCATGTCACCACCTGAGATTTCGACAATGTCCTTGAGCGCTTCCTCTTCAATTGTAACCTTTTCAGTCAGTGAAATCTCCTTCAACCGCTCAATTATGTGAGCATCGCCTAATGGTGTAAATCGAAATTTAGTGCATCTAGATGAGATTGGTTCGATAATTCGAGACACATAATTGCAAACTAAACAGAAGCGAGTTGTTCTCGTCTCTTTTTCCATCGTACGACGTAATGCCGCTTGAGCTGCATGTGTCATTGCATCTGCCTCGTCGAGAATGACAATTTTAAAAGGTGGGCAAGGCTTTCCGTCCGGTCTAATGCCGCTAGCTTTTAGTTGCGCAAAAGTTTTAACTTTCGTTCGGATAATTGCAATGCCACGATCATCTGAAGCGTTCAACTCAAGAACTCGATCCTTAAAGCAATCACCGAAGAGCTGACGAGCAGCTGCGAGAATCGTTGAAGTTTTTCCCGTTCCTTAAAACAATTTTTTGCTCAACTGGATGTTTGTGTTATTTATTTTGTATTTACCTGGCGGTCCATAGAGAAGTAAATTGGGCAGATCTGAACTTTGCAGGCACTCTCTCAATACAGCACAAACTTCCTTTTGCTCAACAACATCATCAACCTTTTTCGGTCGATACTTTTCAACCCATGGCACCGGTTTATCTCTTTGTTTCTTCTCCTTTGTGGTTTTCTGTGAAGCGCTAGTTGCTGGCTTTGTTGCTGATAACTTTCCCGTCTTGATAAAAGCTTGCATCGCTTAATTCTTTTTAATTTAAATAATTTTTTAGAAAATATCGCGCGCAAATAAAAAACCCCTCGTGAAACTGCGCACACGAAAACACATTTATGATTTGAAGGGGCACGAAAGTACGCAGAAACGAGAAAAAAAAGTTGAGAAAATTCGTCGCATTAAAATTCATCAATATTTACTGGAAAACCGCGTTTAAAATTGGAAAAAGTGCGATAAAAATTAACATAAGCGAGCGAGAGAGTCATTGCACATGTTAGTAGCGATTAATTGGTGCTTTTAAATACATTGTAGAATTTCATAATTCTTGATTCGCCTTGTGTGTGAAAAGGCAGCGTCATATATATAAAAACCCGAAGAGAATGAGAAGAGGAAAAAAATGCTATACAGCGCAGAATGAAAAAGAGAAAGAAAAAGAGGAAAAAATCTTAAATAAATAAAATGCTAAATGGTTTTATAAAAAAAATAACATTTATGAAAAATTTATTAAAAATTTTGCCGCGAGCAAATATGATCCCGAAGAGAATGAGAAGAGGAAAAAAATGCTATACAGCGCAGAATGAAAAAGAGAAAGAAAAAGAGGAAAAAATCTTAAATAAATAAAATGCTAAATGGTTTTATAAAAAAAAATAACATTTATGAAAAATTATTAAAAATTTTGCCGCGAGCAAATATGAAAGAACTGCAATGTGATTAAAATCAACATAACACGAGGTTAATTACGTATTCTTTTCTCCTCTCATTATTTAGAACATTTAAATTCTAAAGCAGAAGCAAGTTGGTCATTTTAAATAGCCGAAAATCATATGGTGAGTTGATTATCGCCGAAAACCTTGAGACGAGTTTTAAAATTCTCGCGGAAACACATGAAAGAATGTTCGATGATATTCATATATGCGTGCTTTGTTTCCTTATAGCTTTAACAAACAACAAAAAAAGAAGAGATCCAGTTAAAGAATCTTGTGACTTCGTAAAGGACTTGAGAGTCAGTTGAAGGATTCGAGGAATGAGTTCGTGTGATGTAAGTAAAGACCAAATTGAATTTTGATGTTCTCAACATATTGCGCTTGCTTGATAAACATATTGTAAAGAGAGATCTTAATCTTCAATATTTACAATTGACATTTCCACTCAAGTAAGGCGTTTATTAAAAACAAGAGCTTTGTTTGGGGAAATATGTGTATCACATTTCAATAATTAGGCCTCCATTTTAGACCGCCGAACGTCTCGCAAAACAAAAATCATGAAAATAGATAATATCGATAACATTGTGAACAAGGAAAAGTCGCCGGATAAAGCGGAGCGAACGGCCAGCATTGAGGACATCAAGAAGACTCAATCAAAGTTCTTTGAGTTCACGAATAATTTAGCGACGACCACGGCAAATTGTGGCGGTAACAATAGTCTCCTGGATGGTCCTGTAGACGTCGATTCGGGAACGAGCAAATTAAAGAAGCTCCTGCTCAACAGCAATCCGGAAGTGGCAAATCTAAATGAGTTAATGAATAATGGCGTAACGAGTAATGGAGTGAAATGTGAAGACTCGAAGAGTGTCGCGAGTAAAGATGAAGTGAACGATAGCAAGCCCACGTCGCAGCCAAAAAGTGCTAAGCAAAAGTTATTTCTGTGCAGTGAGTGCAATGAATACTTTCTTAAGCTTCATCTTTTCAATCACATGAAATGTGTACATAAAAAGTTTACATGTCTCTATTGCTATGGCTTCTTCGAGAAAATAGAAAAGCTCGAGCAGCATCTCGTAAGAAAGCACAAAGTGCAAAATACAGCTTTTTACGATGAGCAGACGTTAAAGAGTTGCTTTAGTGACGGCAGTGGTGAGGGTGATAAAGTAATTAATGCCGTATGCTGCAAGTGTGCAAGTTTATTCAATATTAGTGAAAATAATTTTCATACTCATGAGTGTGGCGGAAGTGCTGCTGTAAGCGGTGGCGGCGTTAAATTGACGACAGCGCTAAAAAGTAAACGAAAGAATTCAAGTTCTGTGGCTGTGCAAAAACAAAATGTTGAAAATAGCTTAAAAACTAATAATCACCAAAATTCAATATCATCAAAAGAGGAAGATGCATTTTGTGAGCAAGCAATTCATCAGCTGCTTAGCCATCAATCGACAGCACCTAGAACTACTTTCAATGGAGGTAAAATAAAACTTGTTACACAGAATGTAGATCAAAAAATATTTTCCATATCACATTTCGCTCAAACTGAAATGAGTCATCACGCTTCTTCAATTACTCAATCATTTTTCTTTTCATCTTTTTAAAATGCACATTATTGCATATATATGCTGTCGACCTTTGATGTTGACCCAAGTTTAAATTTATGTCTGTTGGAAATTGTTTTATCATGGTTATGATGAAACTTTGAGAGAGCAAAAAAAATTACCTGCTTAATGATTTCTCAAAAAAAAAGTATTTTTACAAATTTATCATTCATTCTTGAAACGTCCAAGTGTTCACATTGTTTAAAGAATGAGTAAGAAACTCGATCAGCAAATTGTTTTGGTAATAATACAAATTTGATCTTTTTCTTTCAGCACTAAGCGAAATATCTAGTCAAAATACTAACATTGTGCCACCATCGCCACTAATAACGAATAATAATGACACCGTTTGTTCATCGTCTGTCAATACGTCAACTTCTTCAATGTCGTGGCATGAGCAGTCGCATCAAGAGAGTGTCGTGAATAACAACAATACAATTAGTTCGGAAAATAGCAAACTGGTCGTGCCAAAGCTCACACTAAAAATTCCCAAAGCAGCATTTAATCATCAAAAAGAGTATGACAATATTGATTCAGATGAAGACTCTGGCGATGAAGACAGTGAACAGGAGGAGTCCGATCAATCGAGCGAGTCGGAAAATGAAGAGAAAAAATCATCGTCGCTGAGCGAAAATGATGATAAAGAAAATGAGGTGAAACGACCGGAAAATTTACCGATTTTGAAGCTTAAGTTTAAAAATCTTTCGAGCACGCCTGAGCTCGTACATGAAAATAACCTCACACCTCTGCCCTCTCCGCCACTAACTGACGCCGATGTTGATCTCTCCGAATGTCCCATGGACTTGGAGCCCGAGCAGCAGCAGCAGCAGCAACAGCAACAAAATATATCAGAAGTGCCAGAAGAACCAAAGAAGATCATAATCGATGGTGTTGAAATAAAGCCAGCGGACGAAGATATTCGGCCGATTGACATTAATCTCGATGAGGCACTCGACAAGATAGAAATACTTAAATTTTTGAAAATCTGTCTGCGTGCTTCGATTCCATATTGTCTTTATTGCAATCACGCGCGAAAAATTGTCGTTAATGCAAAAGCTCTAGCAATTCACTTTATTACGCATCATAGATTTCATGCGATGGTTGATAGTATAACGGCCGAAGAACTTCATCCCGAAAAGATTGTATATAAGTTTGAATCTTCTGTGGATGAGCTAAAGTCGTGCTTTTTCAATCTCGACACCTACGACGATCACGATGAATTAAAGAGAGAAGGACATGTGACAGTGTCTCACGATAAGCTCTACGAGTGTTTCTCATGTCGATTTCAAACGCCAATTCACAAGGAACTCTATCTCCACAATCGTAAAATGCACGCAAAATCGCCGATTAATTGCTTAATGTGCAAAATGAGTTTTTATAGCTATAGCGAGCTCCTTTGTCATATTTGTCCAGGTAAGCAGAAATCTTAACTCACTAAAATTTCACATTTATTAATTGAGCTTGTTCTTTAGGCATACCAAACAAGCAGGAATACAACGATTTTAGGTACTATTGTTGCCTCTGCAATAAAGCCCACATTTCATCCGCCTTTCGACTTATGGTTCACTTTCGAAAGCATCATTCGGCTTGCGACGTTTGCCTAGAGAAGTGCAGTGATCAGGCAAAGTTGTCGAGTCACGTTTGGAAGCATAAATTGATGCACATCTGCTTTCGCTGTCATGTGTTTTATCAGAACAAAGCAGACATAACGAAGCATCTCTTTTGGAAGCACGGAACTGAGGGAATCGAGTGCAAAAAGTGTCTACAGAAAAAATGGCCTCACGTCTATCATTTCTGCATTCCACCCGCCGTATTTGCATGTCCGCACTGTGAAATGACATTCTCGAAAGCCGTACGGCTAAAGGTTCATAAGCGCATTCACGATGGTGAAATAAAATATCCTTGCACAGAGCTTGGTTGTGAGAAAAAGTTTATTTCGAAGAAACTCCTTTTGAGGCATCTCGAGAGACATCAAAGTGAACTTGCGGCTTTAGAGAATGGCGAAAATCAGAGATCTGCCGAGGGAACGGTTATTATTCCGAAAGAAATACCCGATGGACTGTGTACTCGAACAATGCCGGTTGTGTTTAAAAGATTCATTAAAAAACCAGCGGTGCGAAAGTTTGAAGAGGAAATTAAGCCCGAGGAAAAGATAGAGGAGGTGAAAAAGGACGATTCGAAGGAGGCTAAAAAGCTTCCAGATCTCCCCGAGACAAAATTAAATCTCTCTGAAAGCTCCGAAAGCGATAGTTCATCGGACGATGAAAAGAAATCGATTACAATTCCTTTAGTTCAAAATAAATCGAGACCTTCAACGCCTGCTAGTGTTGAGCAGCAAAAGCCGAAAGCACTTAAAAAAGGATCTTCACTCACCGACTCGGATACTGACGATCAAGCGGAAAAAACAAATGAAAAATCGGAAACTTCAGCGTCAATGAAAGACATCATGGAGAATTTAAAGTCGTTCCAAGAATCTCAACAACAACAGCCACAAGATCATCAAGATGTAAGTTTAAAAAAATTAAAATTCAATATAAAAATACTAATAAAATTCTTGTTAAACAGGACGAACCAGTTAAGAAGATTGAGGAAGAAGTGGATGTACCCGATAAACTTCCCGAAAATGTAATCGTCCACGTCTGCCAATCGGATCACGACTATGCAAATTTATATCGACCAGCTGCCGGCACCACAACCGATGACCTCGAGGATATGATTAAGGTGCAGACAATAGACAAAGACAAGAGTAAGAAGAAAGATAATAAGTCGCCACAAAAGGCTAAAAAGAAGAAAAGCGATGATTTCTCATCGAGTGACTCGAGCAGCGGATCATCCAGTGACTCTTCAAGTGGCTCATCAAGCGGCAGCAGTTCCAGTGGAAGTAGTTCAAGTACATCAGACTCGAGCTCATCGGAAGCATCGACGCTCAATGCAAGCAAACCTCGAAATAAAAAGTTTACAAAGAAACGTTCAAAGAAGGATAAAAAAGCAGAGCTTGAAGTTGAACCGGAAATACCTCGCGATCCCGACGACATTATCTATGACTCTGATTTGTTGACAGATGAAACTGACACTGACGAAGATTTCTATGACGAAAATCCCCTTAAATTAAATCAACAGATTAGCGAGAAAAGAAAAGAACTCGGACTCGTTGAGGGTATTATTGAAAATTCACGTCCATCAACGCCTTCGCTTCCACCCGATGAAGCGCCGAAGATCAAAATAAAAAAGCGCAAACATAAAAAATCCTTCTCGAGTCCATCTAAGCGTCATCGAAGTGATTTCGATGGAGAATTCTCTCCCATGGTGCGTCAAAAGCCTTCCCTGCAAGTTCATACATCGACACCAAAGATTGAACTTCATCAGGCAAATCAAATTCGTCAGCTTCTTCAATCGACACAACAGCAACCCGTATTGCCTATTTTGAAGGAACAACAGCAGCCTCACGTTCCATCAATGTTTCCAATTAGCACACCGATCAATATAAGTCGTGTTACTTCTGCAGCCAGCAGTCGAATGAATTCAGGCGATGAGTCGGGCATTAAGAGATCTCAACGGAAGCGTGTTCCCAATAAGTTCTATGGATACACGAGCGATGACGATTCAATGGCCGTGCATGTACAACTGAATGATCCCTTTAAGCCTATCCCGCCGCCAAATCTCACGTGGTGCAAAGACGACCTACCATCGCGAAGTAAATCACCACCAAAGGTAGCTCCTTTCAAGCTCAATCTCACCGAGCCAACGCAATCGTATCAAAATGATTTAGACGTAAGATTTAATTTATCATTTTATAATATTTTATACTTATCATTTTTTTTTATAGTTGAGCACAAATCAAATGCCAGCGACAGTTAATCATGTGAACATAGCGAAACATGATGTCACCGCTTCGTCTGAAGAAGATCAACTTGTCATTTCAGAACCTCGGAAGAGAAAGAGAAAGACACAAAGTCAATCGATGTACGCTTTTCATACTCTCGAAACGCCACCGACTGTTTCGCAACCGCCAATACCAAGATTAAAGTTGACGATTGGAGTCAATAATAAGATTCGAAGACGCAACATTAATCCATTGAAGCCGCCAGCGAAAAAGAGGAAAATTGCAAATACACCTCGACCGAGCTTTAATCCGAAACAATTTGACGCTCAACTTCCGGCGAGAATTATGCAATCACCGCCGCCAGCTAGAGAGGAAGTACCTGATCCGATGACCAGTAGGAAGCATCTCGATAAGCAGCAAAAACTCGACATGGCAATTCAAAATACTCAATTGTACTTCCAACGCTATAATCACGCGCAAATTGGAAGCGCTGAAACACCTCAAGACTCGAGTGCTGACGGCGATGGTCGTGTCTATTGCTATTGTCGACGTGCTTACGATGATCAACAGGGAATGATTGGTTGTGATGGTGCGAGCTGTCAAATTGAATGGTTTCACTTTGAGTGTGTCGGAATTTTGGTGCCGCCACGTGGAAGCTGGTATTGTCCAGAGTGTCAAAAGGAACAGCATCAGCAGTCATTCTAAATTTTTTAAATGGAAATATATCGGGTTCAATGTTATTGGAAGATTTACTAAAAATCACTTTGAGACATGACAAAAAAACTTATCAGTTACTATCGGAATTATGTGTTGGAAACTATAAATATATTAGAAACAATTTAGATCCTCTCTCACACACGACACGACACGATACATCCGATAGCACGTGAGAGAGAGAGAGGATGTTTAAAAACGCTTATGTAAAAGTTTAATAATTGTGTAAATGATGAAAATAATAATACAAAGAAATAAGTGATTAAAAATTTAATTTTCATTTAATTCAACTTAAAGTACACATTTTGAAAGTTTTTAAGTAATGGACACATATTTCTTCATTTTGTCATTATAATTAAAATTTAGATTTATATTAAGAACAATTTGTAAATAATTTCACTGGAATTAATCGCATGGTGTGGAAGAATCTTTTTGAACAAGAGCAATTTTTTTTGATTTTTTTCTTTTAAATATATTGCTCTAATTTCACATACAATGCACCATATACATTTAGATAATAAATTCAAGAGAAAATGAAATAAAAAAACTGTTGAAAAAAGCACTTTGCGTCCTTTTTTTGTCTTGTTAAAATATCCAGTAATAAGAATAAAAAATTTAGATATAATCGAAAAAGCTAAAATTTTTAACATTTTATTTAATATTTTTTTATTATCCTCTATATACTTTTTGATAATATTACATAGTACATTAATTTATATAAGTTTTTCACGATGATTTTCAGCAACTTTAAATTTACACAATGAAGAGTCAACAAAAAAATGGAATTCAATTAAACACACGATTATTTAAAATAATTATTGTTTTCACGCAGGATGATATTGGGTGTGTGTGGATTTAGCGTTGAACTTATAGCCAAATTAGTGCTTTAGAACAGCACATCCTCTTCTTCCTCCTCCAGCATATTGCTGTACGTAGCACGAGTATCGATTCCTTGTGCAAGCAATTCTTCCTTTTTCTTTTCTGCCTTCTTGCGTGCAATCTTTTTCTTGTCCTGAAAATTTTAAATTAAATTAGTCACAATTTAAAATAATTTGTTGCGAAAAGCTCACCTGAATTTTCTTTAAGCGATAAAATTCTTCTCTCTCGTATTCATCAAGCTCGGAGATGATGTAAGACAAAGTTCTATCGAGTCGTGGAATGATGACTGTAAAAAGTTAACAATTTTTAAATTTTTATATAACTGAAAAATTTAATTTATCTCACCATGTTCAATGGCATTGACTCTTCTGTTAGTAATCTTGATGACCTCATCGAGGGTCACGAAGGATGTCTGAAGAGACGCAAGTTCAACGAGAACTTTAATAGCAGCCTGATAGTTTTTCTTCAATTTCTGAACTTGTTGACCGCCACGAGCGAGACCAGCTAGCTCATTGGTGTCGGCGCCATCTTGATATGACTCAAAAATCGGAAGTTGAACACCAGCTACGTTGTCCTTCTTTGAACGAATTTTAATTTGAGCTTTCGTGACATTCTGCAAGACAATTTGATTGAAGTCGCCCATAGCGAATTTAGCCTCGGCGAGAGAGAATGCAGCCTCTTTCATCACTTCGCCCATGATTTGTTTTGTCTATTGGAATTTAAGGAAATTTGTTACTGGATTTCAAAAACATCCAGAAGGACGAATGTCACCTCAATGATTTTTCCTAAAATCAAACGGAAACGCATTTGCAATGCATCTGCCTTCTTTTTGAGTAAGCCATGTCCTTTGTGAGCGCCAGCAAGACGAGCTTTCATCATAGTCTGAGCTCTAAAATGAAAATTTTAGATTTTTTTTATTGATTTCTTTATTTATACGCATATCTTAAGATTTTTAGTAGTTTCAACTCATGTCCTAAAAAATCTCATACCCTCGAGATGGAAAAAGAGGAATTCTGTCCTTTCCCGACATTTTGATTTAGCTTTGATTCCGTTTTCTGCTAAAATTCACTAAAATTATTATTTTTTTCTCTCTTCTTCACACAATCCACAGAGAGTCATGTGAGTAAAGCCGCAATCACAAACAAAACAGGGTGAAGGTGGAGGTGGTCATATGACGATTTTAAAAAATAATTATACGTTACAAAAGTAAGATTCGAATATATAAAAAGTTTAATGACCAACGACGATGATGACGATGATTGTTGGTAGCGATGATGAGTAAGTGATCTTTTTATGATGTCATTCACAACACAATAAGTTTATTAACATTTAGGATAAAAGAAAAAAATTATTGAACATGATGAAAGAAAAAAATGGAAAATCCAAAAAATTATTGAATCATTTTCAAGACGTAATAAAAAATTCATTAAATTAACAACATCTTGTTTTTTTCTATTCTATTTAGCAGTAAATATTAAAATGCCTTAATGGCACACATAATTCATGATAAACACTTGAAAATTTACACCTCGTTCTCGAGTTGTTGAAAAAGGTGCAAAAAATATAAATTTTCAAATAAAGAAGAGATATGAATGAGTAATGAGTGTCATTCAGTAAAGGTATTTCTGAGTTAACTTTTGCTGGTTTTTAAAAGGGTTATATATTGTTATTATACGGTTGACATAAATAATTAAATCAATGCTAATTTTTCCTGGAAACAAAATAAAACACAAAAATTTTTCTAAATTTAATTTCCTTCCTAAAAATCTAAATATTTCTTTTTATTCCATGTTTAGGCACCACATGTGTGTGAATATAATTAATTTTATTTTTGTTTTAGCAAAAAAACTCATTGTTGTATAAAAAAAATTTAATTTTAATTTTATGAACTTAGAAACTAAAGAAACTCATGCTCCTTAATTACTTCTCTAATACAACATTCAGTTTAGTCATTCGGATTGTGTATTCTATGGTCGGAGAAGTTCAGCTTGTTAAGGGTGTCGTGTCGTTAAAGAATAAAGTTCTAATCCTAACAAATTATTTACATAATTAAGAATCATCAAAAGAAGAAATCACAATGAAGAATTTTAAATTGGGAAGTCGATAAGTACTCAAATAAAACATAACCAAAAGAAGAAGAAGAAATGATTAATAATTTAAAAAAGTTTATAAATCAACATCAATCGATTTTAAAATAAAAAAAGAAAAGAAACAAGATAAAAAGTAATAAATTAATATCTCTCATTGGAAGCTACTGCGTTTCTCTCATAATATTATTGCTATCAATATTATGCGTCAAGTAAATAATTGAATGAGTTAATAATGGATTTTTAGTTTGTATTTTTTTTTTTTGGAGAAACCGATGATGATGATTTGTTTAATTTTTCTTCATTTACGACTATCTCGCATCATCATCTATCAAGAACATCTAACATTGCGGGATTTTATGGATTTTAGTCATTAAAGTTTTGATTTTAAAAATGTTAAATTTTAAAAAAGTTCAAATCGATTTTTATCTAAAAATTCCGCAAGTTTTGATGAGAGATTTTAAATCTAGCACATCATGAAATAAAAATCTCTCTCGATGATTCACAATTTTTTAAAGTTTTTTAGAACATGATGCACACGAGATTTGAGATTCACTGTTTTAATGAAACGTTTTCCTTCCCATCCGAACACTCTACGCAGCCAGTTTATGTCCATCAACATGCCTGCTTTAATAAATAGAGATAAAAATTAAATTGGAGGAGAAAGTGGATGCTCTACCTGCAATCGTAGGCTATTTATGTCGTAGCCGCCTTTACTTTGCATCTGCGACTGTATAACAGTCAAATGATGGGAGGAAAGTTCAGTATCATTTGATCCAATGTGACCTAGATATCGATGAAAGGTTAGTCAGTCATTCAGCTAAAAAAACTCACATGCACTCACCAGTGTGCACAAAATTTGTCGGATTTCCAATCATATTTCGATCTATTCTCAGCCTCTGATGACGCGTTCGTCTCGCGGGACTGGTCTGTTGTGTGATGCAGCATGAGAACAATTGAATCATGACCTCTCCTGTTCCGGCCATCTTCTTCTCACCGCCGGATGATTTAATGATTGACGGAATTTTGAATTTAAAAAAGTCAATTTTGTGCGTGTGAAGAATTTATTTTTTGTTTGTCGAAATTGCTTAAAAAAATTTAAAGTGTGACTAATTCTAAGGCCTCTCGGTTCATTCAGTCTCTCCCTCGTCACTCGGTTGTACTTTGTTGACTCGCTGTTGGAAGAAATAAAAATATAGAAATGCTTAACATGCGAAAAAAAATTCTACAATGTGTGAAAAATAATGGAATTTATGAATTCGCACAGCATGAATGACGAAGTAATTTGAGAATTTGTAACGGTTTTTTTATTTTTAAAATTTATTTCCGTTTTAATTTTAACTTTTTCAAATTAAAAATTTGATTAACTTCTAAAAAGTGTAGTTAAAATTTAAATCCTAAAAATCCGTTAAATTTATAGAATTTTTTCCACCCAAGTTTTAAGCCCCTTCAAATTAATTTCTTTGCCTTCCTTTGCGTGTTTTACCCAGAGTGAATTACAAGCTTCAAAAAGTGTTCTTCTCCTCTTTCTTTTGCCACTTTTTATTCGTTATGTCCACACCCAAATAAAACAGCCACAAAAGTTATCATTCTCATATAGCACACAAACGTAAGCGAATGACACTGATGAGACACACCGGATTGCGATCTAGAACATTAAATAATATGAGCGTGATTCCTTTTAGATTTTACTTTTTTTTCGACCGCATTAAATGTCGAAGATAATCTCGTGCTACCGTTTCGGCACTGCATGAGCACACACATCATGAGATGTATTGATTGAGCTAATTGAAGGAAATTTTCACACTTCGTTAAGTTTTAAAGAAATATCGAATATGCATATAGAGCGTTGAATTTCTTGGTAGCGCTTGAGAATTTTATTTTTAGCGATCTAAAAGAAAATTTTATTTTCTCACTTTTTTCCAGTATTGAATTTCAAATGCGCTTGATTATAAAATTTCATGGAGAAATAAGTGAGTGAGTAGCAACAAATGGCCGAGCCAAATAATTGAGTTCATGAGCTAAGCACATTTTTGTATGTTTTTAGTTCTAATAACAAAATTGAAAAAAGTCCATAAAAGAGCTGAGTTTAAATTTGTGTGTGAATTAATGCGAGCTAATGAGAAAATAAGAACTGATGGAGGGGAAGTTTGAAAATTGTTTAATTGCGAGTAATTTTTTTAATTTCTGAATCTAATGGACATGATAGAAATTCTAATGTTTGGTGATTTATAAAATTCTTTTAATTTTAATTTTGAATCTGAGAAATTCGTTGAAATTTTTGTTGTTTACTAAAAATAAGCTTTGCTTTAATTTTTTAAACTTTTTGTCATGCTTTCTGAATGGGTTTTAACAATTAAAAGCTTAATCGAGTCATTTCAAGTTCGAAAGTGGAAATTTCATTCAAAAAACGAAACTGAGAAATTCGTTAAAATTTTCAACATTTCCAGGTTTAAAAATTATTGCAGCTTCATATAAAACTGCAATAATTTAAAAATACGATATTAGTTGGTTATTTGAAGGAAAAGACAAAACAAGTTCAACGCAATTTCCAGTCTAGAAAATAATTTTTTGAACCCCATTACTCATTAAATAATTTCGTGACATTTTAATCAGCTTAATTTACATTTTGATAGTACTTGAAAGTTATTCACTACAAAATCCATTCATCTTTTTGGTCCATACATTAATCACGAATTTTTTGACCTTTTAACTCATTTCACTCGCACAACAATTTCTATGTCAGTGAACAATAAATTCACTCACACTCGTGGGCGAAAATAAAAACATATTTTGGGGGCACCTTAAAGAATTATAAATCTCTCTTTGTTCATCGCATTTATGAATCATGACTTATTTTTTTCCATCATAAGTCAGCTATTGAGAAGCAGTTAGAGCTTTGCAGTATTTACGTATTGTGAATACAGAGTGGTTCGGTAAGAAATACCGCTGTTTCTATCCAGTTTCACAAGTCAGCTACAAAATTGATAATAACATTCATGAATGTAGGTAATGCATGCTTTCAATAAGTGATGCTAGCCAATATTCTTCTTTCGCTCGAATGTTACGTGATCAATTCGTCCAGTTCAGTTATGGTAAAATCGCACTTCAATATTTCATAGGCAGAAGAGAGAGAGAAAGAATCAAAGAGAGTGTGTGAGGATGTAAAAAACCTGTTCACTCTTGTTTGTTGTCATTAACACTTCTCTGGTACATGAAGTTATGAGAGAAAAGATTCGAAAAATAATTTGGAGCGATAAAATTTCGCAAATGTAAATGAAAGAAATTTTTGACAGGCTTTAAATCTGAGTGGTTATTGAAATGTTGTGGGCTTTTTTTATATTAGGAAGGTTGAATTAATTTATGAGTGGTAAAAATTGATTTTATTATGAAGATATTTTGGAACTTAACTGGATTAAGGTTGGATTGAGACTTTAATAACAAGAAAATGAGATTTGAGACATTCAAGATAATGGTTGTGACTTAATAAATTAATAATATTTTCAAAGTATGACTTGATCATTGAAAAAAATAAGCAAAAAATCCAGGAATTTTGCAAAAGATTTTTTAAATTGAAGAGTGAAGAAATTAATGCAAGAATATTGAAAACAACCAAAAAATTTACAAATCAAATTAAAGCAATAACATAAAATGATTAAAAAAACTATTCCAGAAAATCCAGGAATAATTTTAATGTACTATTAAATTTTCGCAAAATTTTCTCACTAATTGAAAGTTTGACAGGTTTGAGATCTCATTAAACTCGCCTGACAGCTTTCGTGAATTTCTCTAATTAAACATACTTAAAGTGACACCAACAATTTCCTGCCGAATTAAACGCCCAAAAGCACAAACAATTTTCACTAAATTAAATTTTCTTAGCGAGCTCTTTACAACATGTGTTTATGCTCTCTCAAAATAAAAACTCATGTTGAACTCGATATGTCACTTTTTGATTTTTATTAAATTTTCATATTTCATAGAATTTTTTTATGTTCGAAAGCTTAGTGAATGATTTTTTTTGAAGTCACACACACACCATCGACTTTTTCCTTTCTCTTTTCGCTCCTTTGGTACTTTTTCATATCTCACTCAATTATTTTTTTAAATTTCTTGAAAATCACTCTCGACAATCATTCGAAGCTGTAAATGCAGTCAGCTGGCTAACTTTCGATTTAAACCTTTTTTATTGAGTGGTTAAAATTGATTAGAGATTCACGGTACGTTAACATTCGATAGCCGCGTGAGCCAACGAATTGTAGCCAGTAGCAAAATTAGATAGAAAAAGAAGAAGCGCAAATAAAATTACAAAAAAATTAAATTATCACCTTCACAACAAATTACAATTCAAGACTTTCTCGTGCTTGTTAAAATGCAACTTTTTTATTATTTTTCACTCCTCGAGTATCGAAAAAATTTATCAGTTGTTCAAGCTCATCAACTTCGTGGAAGTTTTTTAATAGTTTTTTTAACTAATTTACTTTTTCCGAATATATAAAATTCAACCGATTATTTAAATTGCACATAAAAACTTTGTCATTATTGAATATCAAAAAATTTGATATATTTTTAAATTATTTTTTTTAACTAAAGAGTCGAAACGAACGAGCGAGTCGATGGATGAATAAAACGAGACTGAGTGACTGTAAGCAAGAAAAAAACATGTGAAGAGTACGAAAAGAGAGAAATTGTGCGAAGAGAACTCGACTCGAGAATTATATTCATGGTGGCTTAAATGCGATGTTGCCAAGTGATCATGAGGTCTGCTTATATTCCCTGGTATAAAGACTTATATATATATCCTGGTATATAAACTTATATACTTTATATACCCTGGTATATAGACTTTATATTTTATATACCTTGATTTTTTATATGCTTTATATGAATTTATGTAAATTAATAAATTTATATTAAAAAATTTTAAAAACTAAATTTTAGTATTTTTAAAAATTATGTTTGAAAGTTTTTCGTTCTCTTAAAATGTCCATAACTTTCCGATCAAGCCACGATTCTCTCGGAGAGAACTTCTCGCGGTTTTCTTTTGTCAATTCTTTCCTCACATATATTTACACCGTTATATGCTAGTGCACATTTCGAGATTTATTTTTCTCTCACTCGCAGCATAGTAAATGCCGTGAGTATGTGTTTGCACTCGTTCTGACGCTGAGTATTGTGTGTACATTTTGAATCACATCATTAAACGAGAAAACAAAACCGAGAGAGACGAAAAAAAACAGTTTAAGTGACATATATTCGCATCCATTGTCATCGGAGCATTTCTGATATTCTTCACTGATCGTGAATTACTTTTTTTTCTCTTTCCACATGTTTTCGTTCGCCATCTGTAAGTCGGTGAAGGGTCATCTAAGCATGTCTCAAGTTTAGCTCGAGTCGTCACGACTTTTTGCCTCTTTTTTCTTGTATTTAAAAGTACATGCCCTTGTGGATTCTCAATATGTGCCGTTTGTTGTGAGATTATGGAAAGATTGAGGAAAGGGATTGGCTGGAAAATCTTTTTAAAGCTCTTTAAGGTGCAATGTGGCATCTCATCGTGTAATTTATGACATATAAGATGTATCTAAAGTATTTGAGTGTCTCAAAATATTTTTTTGAAATTTTAACGAATTATTTTTTAAATTGAACGTTAAGTTTTTTTAAATTTAAGTAAATAATTTTATAAATTCAAAAATTCCCCATTTTTTCAGCCATCCTTTAAATAATTCCTTTCCTATCCTGGTAGAACTTCAATTCCTGATAGAAAGCAGCTGAGAGTCGAGACTCAAGTGAATTATCGAGAGAACATATTGATTGCAATCATAAATCTCGGTATCAGACATAACAATGTAATAAGAGGCAATTTGCATGCATGCCTATAGATGGAATCTTGTAACTTGTAAATTCTCGTTTAATGTGCTCTTTTAAAATCCGGAAGATAGACACGAAAAAAATAATACAACACAAGTTAAGTTGTTTTACCTTTTTTGCTGTGGTCTCTCATGAAAATTATTTTTTACAGATCGATTTCATGAGAGACACGATTGATTTGGGTTTAAACATTAATCATTTTTTAATTCGAATTTTATGAGATTACCGAATATTTGTGTTAAATATTTGCTATATAAACCACATCCCATGCTGGTGTTAAAGTCTACAGAGGAAAAAGAGTTTCTAATATAAAAACATAATTGAGTCTTTATTTTGCTAAATTGAAACTAATGCGTCAGATTGTCAGTTTTTTCTCGCGCGCACACTCTCAACACCGACAACTTTCTTTTTTGCATAAATTACATAATAAAACGAATAAAAGCGGGTTTTGCGTTGACATTGAGGGGCGAGGAAGATATTAAATAATTTGAGGATTTATTTCACTTCGTCCAGAGCTTTATCAAAAAATATTAAATTTGCGAACACCAAAAAATAAATTTTTATGTAATAATGCAGAATTAAAATTGAAGTAATTGCCAGCCCCTCGATTGCATCTGCATCAAATGTCTAGTTTTCTTTTCACGCTCTCCTCAATCATTTATTAAGTTCGTTAAGTTCGTTATCACCGGCGAAAAGTAAAGAGCTCAAGAGAGAGTCAAAAGCGGCACAAAATGAGATTATTAAATTATGCAACACTCGAGTGGAAATTGTAAACTGCCTTATTATGCAGATGACGCTTGAATATGCACATCTAGTTAACCATCATCATTATTCTAAATGTTATGAATTCAATTCAACTTCGCTTCCTCCAACCGGAAAAAAAATCGGTTGACAATTTTTGTAAATGTGACTCATTCTCTTTTTTTTTCGAGTGTACACGAAGTGGAAAATAAAAAGTCTAGACATAGTGAAATTCGTTCAAAGCATTGCACTTCATGAATCATCCAATGCACATATCGAAGATACAGACGAGGGAGGAAGAAGAAAATGGCTAAAATAACAACAATTCTCAATTGCTATGGCAAGAATGTTTAGTGCGTTAGTCAAGAATTCATGCAGTTCAGTTTTTAAGAAATTTTATTAGAGGAAGTTGAGTTGTTAAAATTTAGGTAGAAATTTTTATTATTCTTTAAATTTCATCTGAAAAAATCTCAAAGACCTCGATATAAAAATTTATCGCACCTCACTTAATTAATTTGGCAATCAAAGCACGTTCAAAGACCCAAAATGTTTTATTGCCGTCAATAAATTAATTTACCTCCTTCTGTATCATTTGAATGTCATGGCCAATAAGAATTCGCATTATGAAACATATTTTTTTTAATTTATGCCTCAATGAAACATTTCTCGAGGAGTGAAAGACATTAAAAAGAATTATTTTTGAATTTATTAATATCTCTGCAAAAGTGCTTATGCCATCAAAATGCGTTGGTGATGTGGAGTGTGGATTCACACATGTGGCAAATATCGCATTTCACACTCAGTAAATATGTGGAAGGAAAAAGTATTAAAATTAAACTTTGAAAAAAAGCCAAGAAGAAGACTTTTGAGTGATTCATGACGATAATGGATTTTTTTTCTTTCGATAAATTGTTGCGCATAGAAATTAAGTTTGTATTCAAATGCTCAAGCGGTGGAAGTTTTATTTTTAAAAATAGCTGAGCATAAAATTTACATAAAAAACATTTAAAAATTTACAACGTAACTGATTTTTTTTCTAAAGTTTCCAAACCTTTTCTATTTCCCAAAAAAAGCCGAAAAGCAATTTCCATTTAATACGAAAACCACACACCACAAAAGCACTCATATGACACCGCGAAAGCGATATTATGACTAACATGTGCAAATTGAATGAAGACTCGAATGTGTCAAAAAAAATGAAGTCATTAACGATGTCATAATGGCAAATTTCGCGAATATGGTTAGATATGAAATTATTATTATTTCTCCCTCTAAAGAGCTGCCAATCAAGTAATCATCATGTGGATGAGAATTAGTCGAGTTGAGTTCACACTTACATCGCAGCAATTGTTTAAGCAATACAAAGTGAATTGAGGCATCATTAGATGCGGATTGTTGATGAAATCAACGATAATCGATGCATTGTATTTGGGTCAGCTTCGGAAACGTAATTTATGAGCAGATTGATTTTCTCTCTCTCTCCTCTTTTGGGCGGCTGGGAAATTATGCAACGTCTCATATGTGCTCATAATTCTCATTTTTTCTTTCTTTTGATGCTCATCGATATGACTTTTGCCTTTTTAAATCTTAACTCATGCGGCTCTCCTACACATCTGAGTACTCGACAATCGAAATTAAATTGTTATAGGCAATGCTGCCGCGGAAGCGAGCTTATTTTACTGTTTGCATTCATGTGTTTGAAGTCACACTTTGTTAAATCAATAGAAAATTTTTGTTAACGAAAATTTGCAAGTGAAATTATTTATGTAAAATTAAAAAGTCTCGAAAATAATTTTGGTTATATTTTCTTGCTCCAAAACAGTACACGATGGTGCAATGAAAGTAGCTGCTAAGAGATGAGAAAAAAATAGGTCATTCGAATTTTTAATGAGCTATTTATGAGAAGCTCTTTAAACAATGAAGGCATTACGTCGACCTGATTCTAATTGAAAATCT
Organism: Tanytarsus gracilentus; assembly: GCA_038502055.1. NCBI lineage: Eukaryota > Metazoa > Arthropoda > Insecta > Diptera > Chironomidae > Tanytarsus > Tanytarsus gracilentus. The sequence continues at coordinate 183,223 of JAXRKN010000026.1, read as the reverse complement.
ACTTGATGGATTTTCCTGTGAACCTCTTTTTGCTCTTTAATCCACATCGTTGCGATGGGAAATGTTGAAATTTTTACGGTGTTCGTGCAGACACATGGAAATGATTTGAATCTTCGACTTTCTTCTTTATACCAATTGACGTTGTCGGCCAATTGTCTCTCTTACACTCACATGCACATAAAACTTGCAATGAATTATTTATTTATTATTATGTAGTTATAGTCAGTCATTAAACAGACGGAGAAAGAATAAAAATTACAACAATCGGATGGAATTGCAACTGGTTTTTAATGACTCTCTTCATGGAGTCTCTTACACGATAATGGCATTTTATGTGCAACAATAAAATGAGTTGATACCATAAAGGTCTTAAGTAGTTTGTAAAAAGTCACAAATATTTAAATTGTTCTTCAATAAAGATTTTCTCTTATTAAATTAAATTAATTTTTATTTTTCAAAAAAAAGTTCCCGTCCCACTCGACCGCTAGTCGCTACTTAATGTTCAATTGTATGTCTAATAATGAATTCACATCGATAGATGATCAACAACGTGTAGCTTTAACTTCCTCGTCGTCATCGATTATAGCTTATGCAGTTGGATCGCTTTTGTATAAGGTTACATGCATGGTGACTTGTTGAGACCTTGAACCGGATCGAAAGATTTTGATTTGTGGTAATAATAATTGTTAATTCATTCTAGTCAAGCCTCGTTTTTGTTATCCTTCAAAATCGTACCCAAACTTATGAGTAGCTTTTTTTCAGAGGCACACCTGTCACTCAATAAAAGAATAATCTTTCGGACATTCATTATTTTCATCTCTCTAGTGGATTAATTTCGTTATTAAATCATGCGTGCTCGTAATTTTTTTAGGTGTGAGGCCTTCAAATTAGGAAAATTAAATTGAAATTGACCGGAGCGGCGTGCAGAAATAGCTGTAAATTATAGAGTTATTAATAGCTATATTTGCATCGTACGTATGGCCGTAGACATTGAAATTCGATACCAGATTTAATGCATGTTTAACGAACTAATTTTTTGAATTTAGCGATACATTTAAATGAAGGAAAATTTAAATTTTTTAAAATTAGTTTTCACATAAATTTTTCTCATTGCATTGTATAATTTTTTAGTAAGATCATTAAGTCACTATGAAGTGCATCGATCAAACTTTTTATTTGCCAATGAACTCTTCTAAGTGCGCATTATTGAAAAATGCATTACGTTGCTTGAAATATTGAAGTGCATTTGAGATTTTCACGAATAAGTGAGAAAATTATTATTTAAAAATAATTTATGTCGCACGTGTTGAGATTCAATTTATTTTGTAACGGTCAAAAAAAATTCAAAAAAAGTTTCTGATCGATTCAAACTGACAAAAAATTGTAAAAGTGATTTTTTTGTATTTCGACAGTCACAATCGAGTGCATTAAAAACAAATTGAAATTTTTATTAATTAATTTAAAAACTACGAATCAAACAGTATAAAGCACAATGTCGAACAATGCATTTGATGGCATGGTCTTTGTAAGTGATGAAAATTCCATAAAAAGGCTTTGAATAATATTAAATTTGAATAACTTTCAGGAAACCATTGATCTTTCAAAATCATCCAGTGATTTCATAAATTCTCAGACATCGCCCATTCCAACCATTCTTTCGCCAAAGTCAAACGATAGTGATCTATCAAGTCAACATGCAAAAAATCGAAGAAAGAAAAAACCTAAAAAAGTTGCGGTGCCGACCATCGGAACAAACTTTTTAGAAACTCCCACAGACTCGCCGCCGGCAACTCCTTTAAATCTCCAGCTACCACCAACTATCGCCAATGATACAAAGTTTGATTCCGATGGATGTGAGACAATTGATAAAATTGCAATGATGGTCTCGAATATCACTCAGTCGGCACTTCCATTGAACTTGAGTCAGCAAGCTAAAAAGCCGTCATCGGCCACCGCCAGTGATGTTGAAAATAAGCTGGAACAGTTGTTTAGTGAGGAAAAGAAACCAGAACCGCCAGTTATAGAAATAGCGATAGATACACCAGAAACAGAAAAGCCCGTTCCGGAGCCACCTAAAGTTGTCAAAAAGCCTCGACGAAAGAAACCAGCCGAAGGAAATCAGAAGAGACAACCGAAAAAATTGACAGCAAATGACAACAAAGGGAAGGGAAAGGGCGACAAATTTTCAAAGGCAAAAGGAAGTGACAAGAAAGATAAAAATTTAGATGTTAAGAAACCAAAAGTCAAAGAAAATGGAAAATCTAAGGTGAAAATCGATGCAGCACCTTTCCTTCAAATTCAACGTGACGGGTCATTTTCGATTGTCAATCAAACAGCCAATGGTGACGATGATGCTGAGAAGGCGAGCAGCAAACCAAAAAAAATTCCAAACGAGAAGCACAAGCATATTCGAGGACTTCATGTGAGCACGTTGAGTAACAAGTACGATGCCGATAAGCGAGACACTTCGTGGGTTTGTGTTTTCTGCAAACTTGAGCCGCATAAATTCAAACTTGGAGATCTCTTTGGACCCTACATCATCAGCAAAACATCTAAAGAGTACTCGCTTTGTCTCGAAGACCCCGCAAGCGATATTTTTCGTCAAGGCAATAGCAATAAATTTACTCCAATCGCTCCGCACATCACGAGTCCCACAACCACTAAGAAGAAGAGAAAAAATTCTGAAGGAAGTCCGAGAAAATTAACGAGTCCCCTTCCAATTGTGTCGGCCGAATTAAGTCCTGACGTATTTGTCGGCATGACTAAGATTGATGACGATCATTTTGAGATTTGGCTGCACGAGGACTGTCTCGTATGGGCACCTGGAACGTATATAATTGGAAATAAGATTAACGGATTAGAGGCGGCTGTATGGCAAAGTACACGACATTTATGCACCACTTGTACTAAAAATGGAGCCATGATCGCTTGTCTTCAGCGTGGATGCAAAAAGGAATCTCATTTCGTGTGCGCTAAAAAAAGCTGGAAGCTGTGCGAAGATTTTAAGACATTTTGTGAACTTCATTCCGCTGACAAATAAATAATTTAATACCAATAAATGAAAAGCTTATCTTATCGAATTTTGATAAAGTAGTTTTTTGATTTTTTATTTGAACACACAGGCACGTTTGGACTAGTGCGTCACTTTCATTTTCTTAATACGTCGTGAATTCATAGCCAATGTTTTTTCAAGTTGTTCCTGAATAGCCTTTTGAGCTGCTTCCGATACTTTAGTCTCCATCTCCATCTTTTGACCTTCATTTAAGGGCTCAGTTTTTTCCATAATTTCCTCTGGATCTGTGAAGAAGTTTAGGACGCCATCAACTTCTCGACATAGAATGAATTGATTTTTGTTTCCACCATAGTCAAGAGCATGCACCAGTTTGACATTAGGATCACTGTAACATTTTGAATCACTTAAAAATCAATCAATGTTAAATTTATAAATATTTACAATTCTCCAATTTCCGAAAATTTTTGCTGCATCAATGCTCTTAGCTTTGCGAGTTCGCCCTTCAAATCTGAACTCCACTTAGCTTTATATGGCGCTTTTTGAGCTCCTGCTGTTGGTCTCATTGGAACTACTTTCTTTTTCGGCATAATTTTTTATTTATTTTTAAAATTTTCACTTTTGTCTTCTTTTTCTTTTGTTTCACATTTCATTCCGTTTCAAACGTTTCGTAAAATTAAAAAATTAACGGTTAAAAAAAATTTATATATGTTACACTTTCTCCAATTCCACCCAGCATTATCTTATTTTTGATAAGATTTTCTATGCATTTTCAAGAAGCCGTGGTCAGTTTAATTTCTGACGTGGTATAAAAAACATTAAAAAATGATTAAAATAATTTTTGTGCTTTTATTTTCAATATCTTTAATATTTGCTCATCGGGATGATATCGTCCCTACAGATACAATTTGCAAATATTATATGGACGACGAGCATGGATATACAGCAAAATGTGAAGACGTGAATTATATTGACGACACGGAAAGAATTAGATTTACGGGCGTGCAAATGGAAGGAAAAACTAATGAGGATGTAAAATACCTGGCGATAGTGCCTCCATCAAAAGCTAAACTCGTGCCATCCGATGATATTTTCACATACTATGTAAACCTCCAGAGTTTGGATATGCGTAATGTGGGACTCGAAAAATTGGATTTTATTGTAAACTGCTACGATCTCGATGTGATAAATTTGAGCAATAATCACATTAGAGAAGTCGTGCACGATGCCTTATTCGTTTGCCGTGATTTAATGTATTTGGACTTGAGTTACAATGAAATCAGTTCCTTGCACGAAAATACGTTTAATAAGCCAAAAGACCTCATTGAACTCAACTTAAGCTACAACAGAATCGAGAAAATTTCTAGGAAGCTTTTTAAACCGATTAAAAAACTTCGAAAGCTCAATTTGCATGGAAACAATATTAAGAAGGTCACTTTTGATGTCTTTAATGATCTCTATGACATGACATCTTTGGACCTTTCACAAAATCCCTTTGACTTGATCGACTCACGCTTCTTTGACTTTGTGATGTTTCTCGAAGAATTGAATTTGTCATCGACCAATATAAGAAAATTCATGCCGGGTACATTTAAGAGTTTAAAGAGGCTGAAGACACTTGACATTGGATCTAATTTTCTTCAGTATCTCGATGGAGAAACGTTGGGCAAAAATGCAGAACTTCAAACCCTAAAAATAAGTCAGTGCTCACTTTATGCAATAGGAAAGCACTTTTTTGATAAAGTTCCAAAACTCACGGCTGTCGAATCGAAAGGAAATCAATGCTTTGATGGAACTGCCAACGGAAGTGTTGAAGAAATTCGAGAAAAACTGATGAAATGTCTGGAAAATGATGAAATAAGAAAGCGCGAAGTTGAAGGTGGAAAAGTTGAGTTGTGAAAATTTCTATGAAAATTTAAACTGCAAAAGGACCATTAAATACGAAATTGTGCCAATAAAAATCTAAAAATTTAATATTAAAATTTTTTGTTTCGTTTAAAAAAAATCTCACCATAACTAAAATTCGGGAATTAACTTCAAAGCATCCAAAAGCGTGAAAATCCAAATCCATTTGATAAAGTCTCAAAATTTTCTGATGATTTTTTTCATGTTTGATAAAATTCGAGAGACACTCTTTCACCTTATTAGTGCAAATTCCAGTTGAAAAAGCCATTTGTGGTATGCTAATCATTTCATTAATTAAATGTGAAAGCATCACTGAAAAAATTTTAATTGAGTTATAAATGAAAGTTTAAGTCGATGTCTCTAGATTTACCAGATTCTGTGTATGGATCGCCATAGTCCGATTGCAATAATTGAAAAACAACATAAAGTCTAGTAGTTGTTCTCACAAAGTGTCTTACTGTTGAAATCCCAAAAATAGAATAAAATCCATAAAAATTTAATTCAGTTCAACTTTACCAATCGCTGCGAGAATGAAAAATCCAAAAGTGTCATTAATTGCCTCAATTAAGTTAAAGGCTCTAATGAAAATATCATTAATTATTTCTATTCTGAGGGATGTCAAAGAGTTTTCAATTTTGTTGAACCGCCAATAAATTTGAAGTGCAAGAGCATTGTAGAAAGATTCCATTACACCAAAAATGAGAGTTGCAGAAGCTAAGCCAAGATAGTAAGTGTACTCGAATAGTTTAAAATCAGTGTTAATGATACGAGTTATAATTGTAAAAACCACGATAATATTAGGAGAAGCTGACACATAACTAATCATCATGCACGTTTTGTAATTGATTAGAATTTTTAAATCTCGAATCATAATTTCATCAATGTCAGCGAGAATTTTTAATAAATTACTTAAACATTTAGGAAAAATTAAAGCTTCCAAAAACACTGCGATTATGCATGAAAAAACCGAAATATGATAAATTAATTGGCAATAAGCAGCAACATTGTCTTTCTGAAGCAAAAATGGATTTTCAACTTTAATTAAGCACCAAATAAAAAGACCTAAAATAAAGCTGAGATGAAAAGCTGAAAGTAATTTTTCGACCAAACTTTCATCGTGTTTTAATTTTATGAAACCGAAAATTCTGAGGGTGTTTGTGAACACTGAAAAAAGTGACGTGTTCATTGTGAAACAATTCAAGCAAGACTGAAATTATTTCATTTCATTATTTTTTCCATTTATGTAATTTAATTAAGAAGACCACTCAGAGAGCGTTCTTTCCCTCGAACTTGAGCCTTGCGGCAAAAGCTGAACGATCATCAATGGCAATGGATGTCAATCGAAAAATTCTATCAACTTCCATGCCTTCTTCACGCTCAGGAAAAAACGCCATGAACTCCTCATCATGGCTTGTTTTGGTTTCATTTAGAAACAATAAGATGTGAAGACTAACTACAGAAATGATCCTCTGAAGAACAGTCTTAATTTTCCTACTAAAATTTTTTTGTTATAATAAAATTACAACTCACACTGCTTGTGAAGTATAAGTTGTCATACAAATTGCACGTGTGTGGAGAAGATGTTTTCAAACAATTTTTTTCTTTCCTCTGTATTTTAATCTATTTAAAGCTAAAAGTTTGTTAATTAAAGTACAAAAAAAAATTAAAAATAATTTAATTAAATAAAATTTAAAGGTGAAATTAGCAAAAAATAATGTCAACAACACTTAGCGTTCCCAAGCGGTCACCCATCTAAGTACTAACTAAGCTCGATGCTGCTTAACTTCGGTGATCGGACGAGAACCGGTGTGTTCAGCATGATATGACCGTTGACGAATGAATCTTCCACAAATGCCCATTATAACCTGAAATCTCAAAAAAATTAAAAACATAAATTTTTTCTCATCTTCTTTATTTTTCTTTAGACTTTAGTTTTTCTTTATTCACTTCTTATGTTTGTATATAATTTTAATAATTAGTATTAAATATCTCTCGAAAGTGCATTTTCACATATTTTTTTCCATCTTATCTAAAACATTTTTCATCATCTTCTAATGCTAAACATTATGCCGCTTTCAATCGCCGAGAATTTGTTTTTTTTTGTGTGTATAGGGAAAATATTTATCAATCACTTGTCATTATTTAAATTAGACTTCTCATCCATCAATGTTAATTTTTAATCTTCTTTATTGCCTTCACTTAGTACCTTTTCAATAAACGGAGAAAAATTTCGACTTCTTTTTGTGTGCATGGACATTGAAAAATATTAAGTGGTGTAAATTATGTGATGACATAATCGTCCACTAATTAATGTCTCTTTTTTTTGGTGGGTTTGAGGGGAAATATGCATGAAGGTACACTCATAATGATTTATTATCGGCTACAATTGCTTCCATTTTTCGACTTGTATAATGAGAATTTTTCAAATGTTTTTTCTGCTCCTTATGAGTACTAAATTGTGTGGCATCGTTGCGACCGCCACATATAAATCATCATTTTTTATCATCATTATTATTAGGTATGTATTTTTGGATGTATATAGAGTGTAATAATATAATTTTTAAATATGTATGAGTGTATATTATTTTTGAGTGGTAAATACTTGACAAAGTTTACTTTCATCTTATGAAAAAAAAATCTTTCTCACAATTTTACTTACTCGCTAAAATTTTACTCTTTTATTTTATTTTCATTTGATGCAATACATGTTCAACAGATTTATGACAAGGAATTATTTCTTATCGCACATTTTTTTGATTTTTCGATTCGTTATTCTTAAAATTTAGAAGTTTTTTTTATCATGTGTATAATAATATTTTAAGAGTATATTTATATTTTATAGGATATTAATATTAAATGTATATATAGAGATTTTTCTTTTTCTTTTGGATGTAAGTCGCGAGATAAAATAATTGCCATGAGATGCGCACATTTTTTAAATGTTTTTGCTTCAAAAATTGATTCATTATTAAAAGATTTTAATTTTGAGTAAAGATTTTTTTAGGTGGATTAAGGAGGGTTAAGGATGGTAGTCACATTTAACCATAGGATAAGTACAATGAGAGAGTCAGTTTTAAATGGTTTATCGATTTAAACACAACCTTACCAAGTCCCTTTATGGACTTTACAATAATTTTTTATCATCATCTTTTTGACTAAATATAAATTGTCATTTTTGATCATTTCACTTAGTAAATATGCATTTTAATGTATATAGAGATTTTTCTGGTTAGAGACATGTAAATATAGAGAAAAATGAGCGGAGTTGATGCTCCATTCTTTTTTATTAAAATTGTGAGAGTTGAATATCATGTAGAGGTTTATAAAAAATGAGAAATAAAAATATTCAGATACAGACTAATTTATGAGACTTTATTTTTAAATTTATTTTATGTTCGCTTAATGATTTTTAGAAATTTTCAACTTTCAGATGAAACCATGAATTTTGTGGCTGTTTTAAAATTAAGTTGAATGTGAATTTTTTAAGGAAAGTCTTTAAAATTTGAGTGTTTGAAAATTTTAAATTCAAACATAATTTTTGTAATTATCCAAACACACATCTCGTTGCAATCAATGTCATATAGACCAATAAAAAAATTGAAGAAATTTAACAATTTCTTCTCGGGAGTTGAAAGAATAATTTTTTACTGAACTGCCAAGGTGCATTTTAGCTGAGTTTTATCACAACATTGATTTCACTTCAAATTGCTTTTTCGTTATTTTTGATGACAAATAAAAAATGACTATAATTGAGACAGTGATACGATCGACCTAATGTCATTATTAGAGACATCTAGAGAGAGCGGAAAAAGTGTGAATGAGACGAGACAGTTAATTACTATTCAGGATATTTAAGGGTACAGGAAAGATAAGAGTTGAGCTTTTATGTAAACATCAAATACATCCTCAAAATATTTATTAGTCTTCACCACCCTATCGAGAGCAGATATTTATAGTGTAAAATTATTCAATGGCAAATATTTTTCACTCAAAATTTATTTAGGACTGATGAAAGCTTTTAGGTTGACTCATTTTGCATTGATTGAGTTAGAGAGGAATTTTATGGGATCAAAAAGACATTGCCTTAGGTCAGGGGATAAAATATAAAATTTGGTTTGATGAGGAAATTAAGTTGTCAAGGGATGTAAATGAAAAATTATTATTTTCAAAAAATTAAAAACTTTCTATCCCTTGAAGCACATTTCTACGCTCTACAATCGACTGTTTACTACTCAGATAAATTTTCTCTTTTAATAATTCCCTTTAAGGGTAGTTCATCATCTACGATTTATTGCTTTTTGATTTCCTCTCATTTTTTTTTGTTCTTTTTCAAAGGGAGATGAGAAAGGAACAGAAGAGAAATTTTTTTAAGCGAAATTCTTCATGAACACGCAACTTTTTTTTATTGTCAAAATTCATCTCAAGTATCAATACATCATTTTCAATGTTTATTAATGTGCTCTCGATTTCTTTCTGTTTCTGTTTTTAAGGCAAACAAAATGGAAGAATTTAACGAGGCATGAAAACATAATTTTGTTAGAGAATTCAAATTATTTTGCTGTAAATTTTATGGGTGATAAGTTTGAAGAAAAATTGAACTTTTTTAGGATGTTTTGAATGAAAAGTTTTAAAATTTGAATAAAACATTTGAAATTTTGTATTCTTCGATTGAAAAAATCCAAAATGTGTGATAATAAAGTTTTCTTGATTTTTCATAAAATTAGAGTCCTTAAAAATTGAGCAGAAAATTTTCTCCTTCCGTCGTCACTTCGATATTTTTTTTGTTGATACTTGAGAAATGAAATAAGATTTTAGTAATGACAGAAAAAGGAAGAGAAATGAAATAAAAATTACTTTTGTTCGCGCTTCGTTGAATTTTTAGCTCTTTTTTGCTGATTGCAAGCAATCTAATGTTCTAATGTACGTATGTTGTTTGTCAGAGAGTTGTTACGTCACAATTGTGTATGGTGTCGGGAATCGATTGAAGATTCACTCTGAATAACGGTAATAATTTAGCAAATAGGGATTTGCGAAGTGGATGTGATTTATAATCATCATGGGGCCGGATAGCATAGGATTAAGTAGTGGATTTTAAGTATTTATGAGAGGAATTTTATGATTTATTGAAATTGAATTTTTACCCGTTACAGCACTCTTAAAAATTAGTTAATGTGTGTTTTTGTGTATATTTTTACCTTCTCACTTTTGTTGTCCATACAATGCTACAAATCTAATTTGTCATTACCCTAAACTTTCCCTCCTTCACAATATTGATAATTTTTTTTAATGTATTAAAGTTATGTCTTAAGGATATTCAGAAAAAGGTCTTTCATCGTCTTATTTTTGACACATTCATCTCTGTATATATAGTTTTGAAATTAAATTATTGGCACGAGGGTTGCAAAAATCTCTTTTTGCTCTCTTCTTCTTCTTTTACTTTTTAAAGCCCTCAAGATAGACAAAATTTCTCTTCCGACATTTCTACAGCCGGCAAATATTTTTCATTATATAATAATATCACTTAAAATTATATATTGCAGTGTGTTTATTCACCTTTCATTCTCACATAATTTTTTCCATTTTTTTAATTTCTTTTAGATAATAATAATAGAGTATAAGTTATTATATAAATATATGCCATTCTTCATCATTATCTTAAATACTTTTTTTTGTGTATAATAATCTTATTTTTTTTTGGTTGTTTTCTTACTTCTCTAAATTTATGTCCTTAATACATATAAAATGTCTTGCCATTTGATGCACTGCAAAAAATGCTTCTTTAATGCCCGTTTCGCAATTTTTTAAACTGCATTCATGGGTGTGTGATTCATTCATGCGGATGAATTTCTGTTTGTATGCATATGCATGGCCAAATTGTTTCGCTGTGACATCTCTGATGGAATTTAAGTGCTTCCAAGAGGGGGCGAGGATGTGACTCGTGAGGAAATGAATGGCTTTGCAAGTTTTGGAGGGTTGTGATTGTTATTTACTTTTGCATTTTCGGAAATAGAATTTTGCAAATGATTTTTTAGGGAAATTTTGTGCAAAATTGATTTTTAAAAATTTATGAAAAATTTTAGACAAACCAAAATTAAAATAAAATCTGTTCAAAATTTTAAGCAAGGGAAAAGTTTCGAACTAGGTCACTCACATTGTAATCGACATTTCAGACGTCAAGTTTGCTCTAAAAGTGCTCTCAACGTTTCCATAGAATTTCCTGAACTGAAAATTTTTCATTTTCAATTCCCTTTTGAACTGCATATTTTTTTCATGCATATTTCCATCAAGAACTTTTATCAAATACAAAAAAAATCACTGGACAGAGAAAATAATATTTTCTACCTTTTTAAATTCGGTGAATTTTTAACCCGCTCGTAAATTCAACCATATCGAATTTGCCAACATCCTCTCGGTCTATTTTCTCCATCATCACCATGAATGTATCACCCAAACCGATGCACAACAATTTTTTGTTTATTTCAACTTTTTTTTTATCAATGAAAATGATCTTTTGAATTTCTCGCGTTTAGTTGCAAAAATGTTCAACAATGTGTGTATGCTTATGATTCCTCGAGCCATTTGCTTACTATCGTGACAATGAAAAAAAATGCTACATTAGTCGAGGTCGGTCGCCAGCACTATATTCATTGCTATTAAATAAATCTTCACTCTCGCGGGTGGTTTTATGTTGTGAAAGAATGATTAAATAAATCTAAATGATATTTTACGATATTTTTGAAGGTTGATATTTAAAATAAAAAAGTTTATTCAAAAAATATTTCAAGTTTTTTGGATCTACTAAATTTTATAAGTTATTTAATGTTTTTTTAAATTATTTTTTGGATTTTTCATGAACTTTAAAAAATTATTTCAACTCAAAAATTTTATTCAACTCTTGATTTATAAAACCATTTTATTTCCACCCGATTCTCAATATATCTCGATGCGTTTTCGATCCCAACAAAAAAGAAAAAGTATTAAGATTTAAAAATCGAGAAATTTCGATAAGAAAACACGACGATGAAACTTTTAAAATGCTATAAATTCAGACTTTCAAACTTAAAAGAACAGAAGATTTTCTTAAAGCGTTTTTATCGAGTTAAAATAAACTTTTCTTTGCACTAAAACTTTTGCTACTTTCAGGAAATTAAAAACTTTTCCTGCCACACACAAAAACAGAAAATATCGAACAAAAACAAGGAAAGTTACTTTCGCACTAATTTGAAGTAAAAAGAGAGAGAAATTCTTCTTGTGGTCAGTCAAACGATACAAATCTTTTGGCACATTGTCATTCGACGAGAATGATGTGAAATGGAGATTGTTATGTGATTTAAAATTGATCCTTTTTAAAAAAAGAAGGAGGAAAAAGATAAAGGAAAAGTTTCTCTTGTAACTTCTTGGATGGATTTCTCGGTTGAAATTGAGGAAGGGTTTTGAAAGCTTCCGAAGTCTTCTCTCAAAACTTTTATGGGTTGAATTCTTTGTGACGATAAAATTTAATTAATGGACTTTAATTTTCCAGCTTAAAGCATAATTCATTTGAAGGAAGACTTTCACCGCATCATAAGCTGCCGCTCTCGAACCTCACATCATTCTCTCTCAATATAATGAACTACACAATAATAACATTGGACAGATATTAACTAATTGAAAGTTTCATGTAACACAAAATCACTTTTTTTTATCAGTAAACTTCGTCAACATTTAAGAGTTTTTACCACTTTGTGAAATATATCTCAACATTATCACATTTTCAAATATTATCGGATCATATTAATTTTAATGCTTCATTGCAGAGTTTTTCTAAATTTTTTAATTTTACTCTTTTAGATTTTATTTTTTTGAGAAATCACAAAAGTTTTCTTTTTCACGAACTAAAGGGAGTTTTTCACATTTTTAATTATTTTTTATTCTGTATTATCATCGCATGCCTACCTAATATAGAATATATTTATTTATATATAGATTGAGAGTTTTTCTTATTGCGAAACATCTAAGGATTTTTTTTAGTGTATAATATATATAATTGGGCATTCTTAATTGAGGAGTTTTTGATTTAAAATTGACTCAAAAAATTTCATCTTTAATTGCGTCGATGGAATAATTTAAATCATCAGCGTCATCAGATTAGGCATCAGAGCGAATTTTACATAATTCGTGAGGGTGTTGAGCATCTTGTTCAATTTCACTCAAGATATTTTTCTGTAACATTAATCTCTCGCTCAATTATTATCGCAATTTAATAGCATTGCGCTCTGGTGGCCTTTTTGGGGTGGATCATTAAAAACGCGAGAGAAGGTGAAACGGAAGTAGAACAGAAAAAAAAGTTATTCGCGGATCAGATGAGCGCGACCGGAATTGATTAAAAGCCAAGGTACGAGAACTTTTTATCTTTAAATCATTCGGTTACGTAATTTTGAATAATTATTTTCTCATTTTCTGATTACACAAAAGCTTTAATTTTCATTAAAATTAATGAATTTTTATCTTCCAATTTACCGAAAGAAAAATTTCAATTTAATTGGATTTCTCTTCTATCTCATCTGACGACGCGTGATGAGTTCGCATAAAAAAATGTAAATAATATCATTTTTTTCCGATATCTACCATAACCGCCAACAGTCCTTAATGCTTTTTTATATTCCCATCAAAATATGGCTTTTATGTGTGACGCGTTAAATTTCAATTTAATATATATGTTTGATTTTTTTTTCTTCATATAATATAGAGAGAGTGTATATAATTTTTTGTTGTATAGATTTTGCGAAGGATTTTCTTAATAGACTTTTTATTAAATAATTTTCTTCTTATTATTATCTAAAAAAGTATTTTTGCGTGTGGATTTGATTTCTCTTTTGAGAAAAATTTAAAAATTCATTTTTGAAGGGTCGAGAAAACTCATAAAAATATTTCAAAGTTTTCTTCCCTTGATGGAGTGAGAGATAATCTTTTATAGGACTTTATCATCGTGATTTACTCGACTGTTGATTTAAAATTACCATCGTTATATTTATTTTCTGTCCTCATCGCACACATAATAATTTAATAATTTACTCTTTTCACTTGTCGGCGGTACAATAAAAAAAATTGCCATCCGCATGCAACAAAAAAAATTGTTTATTTTTCCAATATTTGTTATTGCAAATATTAAAAATTAAAATTGTTGCATTTATTTTGTATAAATTCATGTATGTTGATTTTTCGATGATTTTTTATATTTTGTTAAAACATTTTTTTTTTCATTTAAATTTGATGATAGATTTAATTAAATTAGAAGATAGAGAGAGAGTTTTGTGTTGAATTGCACTCACAGTCACGGATGTATTCCAATTTAAATGAATTTGTGTCCGGTATGATAAGCGGCGGCTGCTGCTGCTGCTAAGAAGTTGAACACGTGTGTATGTGTGTTTGCATTATCCATGTAAGGCATACGTAAAAAGGAAGAGAAATCGAGAGAGAGAGACACGGATATCATGTTTAGAATGCTAAATTTATGGAAATTTAATTTATGCCGGAGAGCTTATGCTTGGTGCTGCAACATTGCCTCTCTTTCGTTTCTGGCAGTGACAAAACATTTACTTTGTAACGGCGCTGATGGTAAATTTAGTGATAAAATGCGAGCGCACAATGGAGTCAAAGTGATAAAAACTCTAACTTCATCGTAAAGAGCAAAAATTTGAATTTCATTAAATTTAACGGTTTTTCGAATTAATTGAAATTATTTGAAATGTTTCATCACTCCACAATAAATTATCTTTTCTCTCTCATACCTTGATAGTTCGGTGACCAAATTGCCGGAACGTTCTATAATCGAAAGAGAAAACATTGCGATCAAGAAATTCTCGTTACATTTTTAGATATTGTCAAATATTTACCATCGGTTGAATGATGGGCTGATAAAATGGATAAGCCGGCATCGCTGGTGGATAGAGAGCTGCAGATGGAACGCCAGCTTTACGAAGAGAAAAGAAAGAGAAAAAACAAATTGTACATTAATCCCTCAGCACACACACACATGCATGCACGTGGAAGATTGCGATCATCTTGGAAGAAATTCTTCTTTCTCTCACCCCTCAATCATAATCGAGAGTGAAATTGCATAATGAAAAATATTATTTCTTTTTTGTGCTCACCTGGTGAATAAAGTGCTGCATGGGCTGCAGGAGAAAATTGTTCGAGAGGGATGTTATTTATGAGACCAGGATGAGTGGCTGCCGCATAATAGATTGTTTCATTTGGCGCACAGAATGTTTGCTTCTTTATCGCCGGGGCAATGTTCAGCTTACGATCGCGTAAAATAACACAGCGACCCTTAAAAATTGATAAAATAAGAAGAGAGTTGTCAGTCAGGAAGATTTATTGCGGGAGGATTTAAAGAGAAAGAGAGATGGAAAAATTGATTTTTTAAACATTTTTAAACCAAAAAGGTCCTAAAAACTTTTAACTAAAATTCACGTCACGTTTCACTGCACAAAGACAATTAACTTTTCCATCCTCAGCAAAAATGTGACTCACATCGTGCAATCGGCTCGCCTCTAATTCCGTTTCAAACGTAACAAAGCCGTAGCCTTTCGATACGCCCGCACGGTCAACAATTATTTTGGTCGATTTAACATTTCCATAAGCTGAGAAAACTCGGCACAATTCACTCTCTGTCGTATCAGCACTGCAAAGGGAGAAAAAAATGTTATCGGGAAAAATAAAATTCAAATTAAATAATGGCAAGAAGAGAAAATTTATATATATGGCTGTATATGTGGCTTTGATTTATTACCTTATTCCGCCAACTGGGTATAGTTGAGGATCGAGATTATCCCGGATTTTCGAGAGAAGAAAATTTGTGGTTGTTGAAGTATGGAAATGACAAGAGAAATGCAATTAGAGACGGAAAGAGTAAGATTGGTGGTTGAGATGATGAGAGATGTGTATTGAAAATGAGCTGCTTAGCGAAAAAGATTAATGAAAATGTGAGATGCAAAAAGTTTGTTCAGAAATTCAATTAAGATTTTAATAACAACAGCTAAATTTATGTTTCCAAAAAAGAACAGCAAAAAAAATAATGAAATTTTAGGATTCGAACCTTCGATTTTGTGTTTTTAAATAAAGATAAAAAAACCTTTAAATTTAAAAATTTACAAATCTCAAAGAATTCAAATATAAAAAATAAAAAGTTTTTTTTCCAAAAAACAATTTCTAAATTTTGTTAAAAATTCAATCTCAGCCTCAAGATTATTCAAATTCGATCCATATTAAATTAAAATAATTTTCCCCACAAAATTGTTTCAAAGTTTTCTACAAAATATATAAATTTCAAATCCACTTAAATCTACCACAAAAAAGAAACAACACGCAGAATACCATTAAATTCAAATTAACCCCCATCACACAAATATTTCAAACTTCTTCCCCCCTTCTTTTTTCGTGTATCAGCTTCTCTCATCAAGTGAAAAATGGAGATGTAGGGTAGTTTAACATATTGTCGGACGATTTCCGTTTTTTTGCCACTTATTTGGCTTTTGCGACCTCTTTACGGTACCAAAAAAATAAAGTAACTTCTTTAAAATGGAGCTTATGTGTTTATCTTTCATTTGAGACTACTTTGGAAATTTTCCATCAATGCGTTGATGGTTAGATTTGATCACATATCTCCAACATAATAACCGGACAAAATTTCATAATTTCGGACGATTTTTCTGCATTATTTCGGACGATTTTATAAATTTTTTATAATGAACCCAAAGGGGTATGAAAACTTTTAAATTATGATGTATATTGGTCAGGAAAATTGAAAATCATTAGTATAAAGTTTTAAGACCATGCGTCATGGCACTTCCATGGACATGATATAAACTTTATGTAAAAAATTAAAAATTAAATTAAGTTTTTGATTTAAAAATCACGTTTTAAATTTATTTTTGTAAACCAATATTTTTTATTTATTTTTGTTGGCTTCAAGTCATACCCAAAACTTAAGACATGCTTGCATTGGTTCCAGTTGTGATATTTCAACAAAATAAAATTATTTTTCAAAGAACTTATAAGAAAAACCTAATATCTACTTATGAGTGAAGTATCGGAAGTAAGTCACGGAATATATGATAGGGACTTCATTCTAAATCTAGGCACTAAAAGCAATAATCTATTTTTCATGATTTATTTTTTAGTATGGCTTCATGTATGTCGTTGAACTCGTGATTGGATCAGGAACTGATTGGCATTTCTATTTTTTGAAAAAAATCATGTCTTGGTCTGAAATTGACCAAGATAGTTCTAAAAGTGGATATTCTTTTACTACCTGAAAATCGAACTATGGGTCAGTTTGTGATGAAAACAACTTCCAAAAAATCTGAAAAAATTCACAACATTAGAATAGTTAGTAAGCTGTTACTGACATAAGTTTCAAATTTTTTGGATCATCGGTTCCTCAAGATCCAGTCCCTCATACAAAATGCAGTTTTGAGCTTCCACTGTAGTTGGTGTGCATCATATTTTGAATATGACTTTAAAATCCAGTTCCTTAATCAAATACCTATCTAACAATATACATATGTCTGGGGTTTTGAGCTTTTGCAAACTGTCTACTGGATCTTTTTTTGCCATCGTAACCAACAAGATACAGCTGTACCTCCTTAATGGAATGGCTTTTAATATTTTTTTTGCAGACATAGATTGCTCTAGTTGCAAGGAACAAACTTTGTGAACATTATATATGTTCTTGAATATCTGGAAGTACAAGTTATTTCAAGTCTTAAATCAAAGAGAGGAAACTTGAAGCTTTTTCATACACATATTAAGAGAAATGGTCATTTGGATAAAAAGCTCAAAATAACTTGTACTTCCAGATATTCAAGAACATATATAATGTTCACAAAGTTTGTTCCTTGCAACTAGAGCAATCTATGTCTGCAAAAAAAATATTAAAAGCCATTCCATTAAGGCTGTACAGCTGTATCTTGTTGGTTACGATGGTAAAAAAAGATCCAGTTGACAGTTTTTGCCTCCGCTTATGCTTGCAAAAGCTCAAAACCCAAGACATATGTATATTGTTAGATAGGTATTTGATTAAGGAACTGGATTTTAAAGTCATATTCAAAATATGATGCACACCAACTACAGTGGAAGCTCAAAACTGCATTTTGTATGAGGGACTGGATCTTGCGGAACCGATGATCTAAAAAATTTGAAACTTATGTCAGTAACAGCTTACTAACTATTCTAATGCTGTGAATTTTTTCAGATTTTTTGGAAGTTGTTTTCATCACAAACTGACCCATAGTTTGATTTTCAGGCAGTAAAAGAAAATCCATTTTTGGAACTATGGTCGACTTCAGACCAAGACATGATTTTTTCAAAAAAAAAATTCCAATTGGTTCTTTGTTATACTCTAATCATGTCATTTCATCTTAATAATGATGCTTCAAGCAAAAAACATCATGCTTTTTTTTATAAATTATTTCCAACGTGCAAGCATGTCTGCTTCAATGTTTTTGAATTTTAACAGACTTATTACCTCACATTTCCACTTAATTCATTTCAATTTTGATAAATTTTTTTAATTAAAGGTGTAAAAGTGATGAAAAATTCATGGCCACCTTAACCAAAAAATCGTCCGAAATAATGAAGAAAAAATGTTCGACAATATGCAGGGAACAAAAACTTAATTTAGATGCACTAATGAGTCGAATAAAATCATGCAAAAAATGTTTTTTGTTAGAAGAGGAAAAACGCATCATTTTAAATTTTTCTCCCGTTAAAGAAAATTTATTTTTCAAGGTGAAAAAAATTATTGAAATAAAATTTTATAGTGTATAGAGAAAAGTTTATTGGGATTTTAAGCCATTCCGCAGCCTTAAATCTTAACGAGACCCACATCATTTTGTTACATTTTAAAAGTTCTTCAAATTTTATATAGATACTTTTAAGTTTAAGCGACCTGCTAAAAAGATATTGACGATCAAAAAATCATCCGAAATAATGTCGTACGATTATTATGTTAAACTACCCTAATGATTGAAAAAAAGCTCACCAAAAATTCGATTCGGTATGAGAGTTCCAAACTTTTGAGCGGCTGCTGCTGATTGCATTTGAGATTCAGTCATTTTCTCTTAACTTTCGACTTTAAACCTTCTTTTAACAACTTTTTTTTGTTCACTATAAAGAAAAAAATAGTTTTGATTGATAAGTTGGGAGCGCACGATATGATTTTTTTTTCAGGATATACAACTAGGATATAAGAGGAGAACGTAAAATGCGAGAGAGAGAAGATGAAAATGTAAATTTCCTCTTATATACACAACATCACAAATTCTATTTTTTTTCGGAGTGGGTGTGGGTGCTTTGACTCTCTGTCATATATACACACAGAATGTAAGTTCTCCCCGCAGTTGAAGAAGAAGAAAAAAGAATGAAATTCCTTTACATTGAATGGCGAGGACGTGCGAGAGTGAGAGAGCGAAAGAAAAGCCCCAAATTCCAGAAAATCAATTACAGTTCAATTAGGATGGCTTTAAAAGGGAGAAAAATTAATTTCTGGTGGATTTATATTCCATTAAATTTGCCCGTTCAACTTACAGCACTTTTTTTTGTATTTAAACTTTTTTTGGATCACTTTTTTTTCGTTAATCACTTAACACGTAACAACTTTTTCTTCTTCTTTTAATTCGTTGTTATCGACGAATATTCAACTAATTTTCTTGAGACACTTTTGCGCTACACAATTGGATTCGATTATGTTCAACAAAACAAATATTTATTTTTTTCTTTTGCTATTTTGAGTTTTTATCTATTCACTCTTGAATAATTTTTCTCGTCTTCTCAATGACGAAGAACTTTTCTCCTTTTATCTTAATGAAAACGCTTTTTACAGCAGTTTTTTTGTGTGTGAAAATTGAATAAAAAAATATATGTAAAATGCTTATGTTGCTACTGCCACTGCTACACTCACTGAGAACTTTGAGAAAATTTTTCTTCTCGTCTTTCACTGCCTTTTCGCCTCCCGTTACAACGCAGAAGCGAGAGAGAGCATGAAAAACGTGGAAAAATTGAGAGAACTCGAGAATGGAAAATGCATATTTTCATGCCACCATACAGAACGTGCTTTTTTTCCGTCACACAATTCTTTCTCTCAATTTTGAATTCTCATATGTTTCGGATTTGTTCAGTGCTGAAGAATTTTATCCCTCACAGTTATTTATCATAACATCATCATTGTATGTCACTCACATGCATATAAATGCTGCTGCTACCATGAAGTAATTTTCTCCTTTTGTTGTTGCTGAACGTAAGTCAGAAGTGATGCGCCTTGGGGTACTTTTTCATTTTTATCGGCATTGTGTAATAAATTTGACTATGTGAGGGAATTTAATAAATAAGAGACAGATGATGAATAGGGAGGAAACTTTTTTTTTGATGAAGATTTTAGATAATTTAGACAGGGTATAAGATAAAATTAAGACACTTATCTGATCATTAATTTTATAAGCATTATTTCAAAAATATTTGAAATTAGAGAATTTTTGATTTTCAAGGGTTGATAACTTTTATAATAATATAAAATTTACCTTCAATCACAAGGTTAAGAATATGAAATACTCTAAGCAAAAAATAACCAACTCTTTGAATCGAACTTGAACTCACACCTCTTGCAAAATGTTGAAAAATTAAAAGAAAATATTTTTTCTAAAAGCCAAGATTACTAGGTTCGATTCCCATAAAGTAAATTTTTAATATTTTTAAATTTTCCTGAAAAAAAAAGTTTAAAATCAATTTTAATTTCATTCAAAACATTTTTATCATTTTTTATTATTCACTTTTTTGTAGATATTTTTTTGTACTCGGAAAATTTTTAACAAGATTTTTTTGATAACCAAAACAATTTAATTTTTTTTCTCTGATATTTCCATGAATAAATAAACGAATAAAGGTTGCGTTTAATGCTAAAATTTTCAAAAAAGTATAAATAATTGCCATACATGAAGAGAGAAAGGTAAAAAATCATACAAAAGAAAACAATCAATAGCTTAAAATTATTACGTACAGAAGTTGCGTTTATTACAAAATTTAAAATTTCAGATTCTTTTGTGAGTGTTTATGGGGAAAATTTTTCCAATTAATATTTTTTGTGCAAAACATCAAATTACACATTTTTTTGACAATGAATTTTGGGACAAATTGTACGTATAAAATAATGAGTCTTTTTCCTTAATTTTATCAAATTCTTTCCAAATCCCACTTCAAAAACTTCCTTTTTTTCTTAACAAATTTTACAATAGAAAAAATCACCCACACCGCCAACAACTTTTAATGTCTTAACTTTTACCTTATATAAATCTTTTTTTTTTCAATTCTTTAAAATTCTTAATTTTTAAATGCTATGCAAATGTATCAATTTTTTTGTCATTTTTCTTCGAATATAGAATTTTTTAACTTGAGATCTTCACACGATTTTTAACTCTCTTAAAATTTAAACCTTAAACAATAAAATAAAAAGTCAATTTACAAATAATCGTACAAAAGGAATTTAAAAAGAGAAAATCGAGGATTTTTCTTAACAATTTTTTTAACTGGCCAATTTTAATGTACGGGGAGGGCGAAGATAAGTCATAAATCTATCTCCATACCCATTTTAAAGAATTTCACTTCTCGTACATTTTTTTCAACAATTCAATTCCATTTTTAATTCTCTTAAGGATTTTGTAAGGAATGAAAATAAATCACTGGGAGTAAAATCAACAATAAAGGTTTTTTTTCATACAAATAGGTGAAAGGAAAGGCAAGCTTCATTATCATAAATTATCATTTTTTTGGAGTATTTGGCACTTAAGTTATAGTTTATTAAGAGGGATGTGTGTGTTTGTGTTTAGCAGATTTGGAAAGAGAGAAAAGTTTTATATTTTTTGAGATTCTATAAAGAAATTTGTAACATTGATCTTTTACCATATAAAAAGTATCTAGTGATCGACAAGAGATTTTTTATCTCGAGGAGAAAAGGATTTTAGTGAAAAAGGCAGCAAAGAGATTACTTTTCGGTTACATTTCCATCATTCTACTCTGTTTCGTCACTCTTCAGGATTTAATAAGTTTTTTAAGTGTGTGTAAGGCACTGGACAATAAAAAAATTCCTTCCACGGTTTGATCAGCTCAACTAAACGCACTTTCTATCTTTAATATGTATTTGAGTAGAAAAGTTTGTCTTTAGAAAGCGGATTTTGTTGGAAAAATTCGATCAATTTTGTCTTAAATTTTAAACATCTTAATTTAAATGTGTACTTTTTGTATCATCAGCGGGTCTGACCCACAAGTTTAAGGGAATTTTTAGTTTTCGAAAATTTCACAACCAATCAACAGATTAAAAGAAAAATTTAACAGCTTTTTTGAAATTGAGTACTTTTAGGTTGTTCGGGAATTTTTTGAAGGTTTATGAGAGATTTAAAAATAATTTTAAAGTTAAATTTTAATGGTTCTATTTTTTAATTTTTTGGTTTCATAACTAAAATAATTTTAGTAAATTAACAAAAAACTTCAAAGTACGATTTTTGCTCTGCGGGTTTAGTTTAAAAATTTACAGCTACCTCCATAAACCTCCAAATTCCTCCCTAAATAGATAAATTTTGTGCCTAAAGAGACAGAAAGTAGTGAAAAATAAATAAAAGAGAAACACAACATCAACTTTATATATATTGAATAATTTTTCTTAATGATATCAAAAAAATGATCACGCACCAAAAAAAAAGTTTCATCAAACATAATAGAAAGTCCTTAATATCAATTGATCAGGAGGCGTAATATATAGAGTAAGGAAACGATTTTCTTTTCAAATAACTTAACCTTAATTTTCAATTCAAATTATCAAGTACTTCCGTAAAAGTTTCACTCAAAACTCAATTTTTATTTCACGCTTGAGGTCTGAGATTTCACTGGGCATGAGTCCACTGTGAGCTAAGAAATTCTCTTGCAGTTTAATCCTCAGCTCGTTCATACTTCCCAAATTATTCTGATTAAACATCGAAATGTCGTTGTTATTGATATTGCTATCAATCATTAGTTTTGCGGGTTCATCTTGGTCTCGTTCCGTTTTCACCTTGTCAGTTTTGACTTTCATTGCTCTTCGAGGTGGCGGCTGTGTTCCATTTTGTTCGTATCTGGCGTGCGTTCGCATATGTCTCGTTATCATGTCACGTCGACATGCTGCATAGTTACATTGAGGACATCGATAGGGTTTTTCGCTAAAATAAAAAATTCAAATTATAAAAAACGGTTAAAATTTCAAAGATCAATATTTAACTCACCCAGTGTGTGTTCTTTGATGTGTTGATAGATGATCGGATCGGGAGAATACTTGTCCACAAGTGTTACAGTTGTATGGCTATATGTGAAGGGAAATGAAGAGTCGTTTAGAGAAATGGGAAAATTTGAATCGCATAAAAAGTGCGAGCGAAAGAGGAAATGAAACTAGTTACACACTCGAAAGTCAACTCACCTTAATTCCAGTATGAAGTCGCATGTGTCTCGTTAGCATGTCGGATCGTGCGAAAGACCGATTGCAGACCTCACATACGTAGCACTTTGCGGGACTTTCTGAGGCGGGACTGCGCGTTTTATGACGTGACGCAATGTGTTTGGCAAGTCGATCGTTGAGTGAAAACATCTGACCACAAATTGGACACACGAAGCAGCCGTTTGAGCCCGGCGCCACTTCCTCCACAATTGGCGACACTTTAAGATCCTGATAATACTGAGGTAGCTGATGAGGTGATGACGATGCACTATTCGGTGTCGTTTGTATGCTTATGCTGCAATCTTTTGGCACTTGGATGCCAAGCGGCTGTAGAACTGCGTTAATTTTTCTCTCTGTCTGTTGCATCAACAATTGTTTCGTTAGACTCGGTGAACTCGAGTTGCTGTTGGTACCGCCGCTGTGATTGCTAGCTGTCGAGCTTTTTCTTCGCTTTACATTCTGTTTTAAAAAATTTAACGTCTTTTTAGAATTTGAATTTTAAATTTAAAAATCATCTTAATTATTTATTCTACTCACATTTTTAGCCCCGCTACCAATGAAATTCTTCATCGATAAGTCTAATGGAAATTCCTGTGGATGGTCATAGTAATAGGCAGTGCCATTCATTTGATGCTGTCCATATAATGTCGTCGCATGATGATTGCTGTTATAAATTGTCGTCGTCGCTGTTGTCTTTGGCAGATGTTGGAGAAAATCGTCATGTAACGGTTTAGTGTCGTCTTCATCGACGCAGCGACGCAGCAGCGGTGAACAATTTGCCTCTTCTTCTCCTATCGTTGGCTCCTCTTTCACTTTAATTTTCTTCATCATCGCAAAATTCTCATTGTGGTTGTTGCTGTTATTATTATTGCATTCATATGACAAAGGTGATGCATTTGGCGAGGGTATCATGATAGTGAAGGGCGACGAGGCACCGCTGAATGCGAATTGAGGCGGAAGACCCTGACTTAGCGCGAACAGATTGCGCAATATTTCAGCGTTCTCCTGCACCGATCGTGCGAGATGATTATCGTTTGTACTACTAGAGTTATTACTGTTGTTAGTCGCTGTTAATTTCGTGTTAGTACTCGGGTTATTCATCATGACGCTGTTAGTGTTATGCAGCTTATCTAAAACTGCCGACAGTCTTTTCCTTTTCCTTTTTTTGGGATCGTTGGCTACGTTGTGTGCAGTGGTCGAGCTCTCATGATGTACCGGCGACGACGATGTGCCGTTAATAATTGAATTATCCGCCATCGTCATTATTCCTTGTCTCTTCTTCTATTTCTCGAATCAAAATTTCCTTCCTTCAACTTTTTTTTTTCTCTTCAATTTTTATCTCGCTTTTTTCACGTGTTTTGTGTGACTTGATTTCATCAAATTCATTTCATCATGGTAATGCCATCGTATTTCTGTTGTGTGTGTCTTTTTTCTTCTTTCATGATCTCTGAAAGAGGAGGAAAAAAGGTGGAATTAGAAAAAGTGCCCATTGGCAAACGTGTGTGAAATTATTTTAATTTCAAAAATGAGATGAAGAAAAAAATGTTCAAATCAAGTCGAAGTCATCGAGTCCACATCCGGTGAATTAAAATGTTGTGCCAATGGATGTGATTTCGGATGGAGCAAATGATGGGCAAAAAAGAGATTTTAGATTGGACAAGGATTGGACATTTTTAAGTTTTTCAAAATTCATCGAGCCATAAAATGTTTTTTAACATTAATTTGATTCTCACGTGTCCCACCCTCTCATCATCATCACAACTCGCCGCACATTCAACCTAAATTTTTCATTCATCTACTTCTTACATGTGCGCTCGAGAGATGTGAGCATTCCAAGGCATAACACATATCTCTTTTAAACCATGGGATGATGACGAAAGATGTGAAAAGAGCAAGAAATATATATTTTTTCTTATAATTGGGCAACAGCCATAGGATGAATGAACGGTTCATTTCGGAATGGAATCAGAGTGTCGCAAATAATAAGTTTTATGGCGAACAGATCGAGAGAGATCGGTGGGCTATTCCCAGAAAAAAAAACAAAAAAAATTGATCTACATTATTAACTTTTTTGTCTCTAGCGCTGTGTGACGACAAAAAAAGTACAAAAATGCTTGTAGGCGAACTCATCACTGAAACATGTGAATCATTTCGGCAATTACATTCAATTACCCGTCATCATCAAGTGGAAAAAAATGTTAGAAGATTACCTTCAAGCACGCCAAAATAATTACAACAACACAAAAATAAAATTATGTGCTTAAGACCACAAGTGAGCAGTTACACGTTACACAGCAGCAACAAAATCGTCATTCGTCGACATAATTTTGCACATGCGGGATTGTTTCGTAAGAGCATCCATTGGAGTGATGAGCAAGGCGAGGTTGAAGATAAAGAAGTATGGCGTTGAGTGCATGATTATTATTATTATAGCAAAAAAGATTTTGATAAAAAAGATATTTTAATTTTCTCACAATTTCGACCACCGAGATTGAAATAATTCGTTCAATTTCTTTTTAGTGTCACACGATCGTCAATTAGTAAAACACGTGCAGTGAAAGTAATAAAAATTTACAATTTTCGCTAATCATCTCACACGCACTCTGCCGGGTTTCGAACATGGAATAAATTGCATAAATGGTCAAGTGGTAAGTTCGACTGACATTAATAGATGTGCTCACTTTAAAAGCATGAGTTCAAACCAGCTCAAAGTGACTTCTTTTTTGCTTACATTGGAATTCTTTCTGAGATCCTGTTAATGCGAGTTGAGAAGTTTTGAGGTTTTAAGGGAAGACTCAACACTGAAGAGTTTCAGTTTCAACTCGTCTCAAAACTTTTTTGTAAATTGATGCATAACTAAATGAGAACTTTTATGATGCTATTTTTTTAAGGGGTGTTTACGAGTTTTTAATGAAGGTCATTTGCGTCACTTGGTAATTATTTTGGACACACAATGGAAAATATTCAGATTTTTTAATTTCAAGCTATTTAGATTTTTGAAATTTTGTGTCAAAAAATCTTTATCAGGAACTTTTTAATTTTTATCATCTTAAAAAATAATCAAAGCCACCAAAAAAAAGTGTTCATTAAATTTTCGACAAGGAGACCAAATGTGAGTCAAATGTTACAAAATGTACACATGCACATGCGATGAGACAGAGATTTGTAGCCCAAAAGCAATTCGCTTTTAAAACACAAGCAAACAAGTAAGTTTTTGTTATTCTCAGCTCTTTTTTTTTCAAGACAGCGCACATTCAGCAATAATAATTTCGAAGGCAATTCAAGTTGCTTTGCGAGTGAGCAATATATATGAAAAAGGTATAAAAAATGGAATTGACGATCACACGAGTTGGACTTTTTTTTGTTTTTAATGTAACATTTTTTTTCTCTCTTCTTCACAATTTTCTTGTGTGCCTTCTCCACCCGCTTCAATGCCCTCATGTACAAACCTTCCTTCTCACACAGTATGTCGACTGTGGCCAGTGCACACACACTCATAATACAAACAACATTACATACATAAACTCGAGGTTGGTTCCATCTCCATACATAATTACAAAATTTCACCTGTTATGACTGTTCGTTTTTTTTTCATTTCTTACTTCTTCTCCTCGCCTTTGCCTTCGCGTTCGCTTTTTTTTGCTGCGCTCTTCGATCTTAAGCAACAACAGCGCAAGCAAGCAAGTAGTTACGGTAAATAATAAAAGAGAAGAAATAAAATAAGACACGATCGTCACATTGCCGTGTATATGAAGAGTGAGAGATATTTCTGATGGAAAATTGATGTTACCTACACTCATATTGAGGTGGGTGGAGATGTAAAGCGCTTTTTATGAATGTCACATTATGCATCAGAAATGATAGTTAACAATGGGAGTCAGAGATATGTATGTAAGGTGCCAGCAGCAGCATGCGATGACAATAATGAGATAAGATCGACACTTGCCATAAGTTGACGAGAGTCGAGAAAAAGAAGATCAAACAGAAGAGAGGAAAATAATCATAAATTGAGGTCTCTTAATGTTGAAGTAACATTAATTTTAATGGAGGCGGATTACAGGGGTGGCGAAAGCGTAATTAAAGGTTGAAAAGTTTTTAAATTTAAAAATCTATTATCGGTTTGCACATTTTTAAAAATTAAACATTTATTTTATTTCCTTCTGATAAACAGCGATGATTCGCTGTTCAAGATTTTAATTTTTCACCTCCAAAAAACGCCAATTTTATATTCAATTAATGAGCCAAAATAAATATTTCTCGTGTCTCCCATTGAACTCGAAAAATCACCTCAGGTGATTTTAAATAAAGCTCAGATTTAAGACAAAAGAACACAGAGAGAAAGGTAAATAAAAAGAAATGTTCAATCTTATTATCCGGAATAGTGTGTCTGAGAGTCAATAGTCATTTCATACACACGTAGAGATATCTAGCCAAACAAGCCAGCGAGAGAGAGAAAGATCACAATTCGATAATCGATCGCTGACCTGTTTCAACTCCCTCATCATGTTTGGTGGGAATTTATTAAAATATGCGGCGCAGTGCGAGAGAAGAGAAGAGGAAAAAAAAGATGATGATGATGATTTCAAGGATGGCCTAACAAGTTGGTGTTTCGGTAAATGTATGATTAACATCGGTTCATGGATCAGCGAGAAACCCTGATCTTTCTGGTATTTTTTGCTTCTTTTTCAACCATCATCAACAACAACAACGAGTCTCCCTCACATCATTAAAAATCCAAAATAACAATTTTTTTTCTTCGTCGGATGCTGCTCATATGTGTGTAAATTTGAGGCAAAAAAATATTTAAGCAGCGAGACGTTGATGAGCACACAAAAAAAGCTAAACGCAAAAAAAAGGCAGCAAAGAAAATTTTTGAATGAATCTTCAGAAAATTGCACTACGAAGGAGGCTAATAATGATGATAATCGATGATTGTGCATAAGAATAACGAGTGAATGGAAGGACATTACTAGGGAGAAGTTAGATTAAAATTTTAGTTTGATTAAAATTCTCTAACAATCAAAAAATAAGAAAACATTAAGCATTTGAACTTTTTTAAAAATTTCATCTAACTTCATTGAAGTAAAATTTTCCTTAAACGCAGCGAAAGATGGTAAGAGATGAAGGAGAGAAGAAATAGCGGAGCCGCAAATGCATTTTTATTCCACTTGCATCTTCCCTCCTCCTCCAACCATCTCGTTCAACCTGCGTGTTGCGCGTTGTGTTTTCTTTCTGCAGCAACCGCGATGGACAGTAACATCTGCAGAAAATTTTAAATTATTGTAATTATAGTCTGTATGGGCCTCTGATCTCATTTTTTTCCTCCACTCACTCCTCGATACATATCAGTTATAACTTTTTTCACTTCTTCCTCGCCAATTTTATTCCCTTATGCTACTCTCGCACACTCATCAATGAACTTATTTTTTTTGTGGAGGAGAGAGAAGGAGAAAGAATGTCAGTGAATGGCCAATTTCTGAGAAACATGGATAGTGCTCGATCAAATATAAAATATATACACGATCATGGAACGGCAGCCGTAACTTCACTCGACAATCCAACCGATCTGCGACGTTCGAGAGTCATGAGAAAAATTACGTGCGTTTCATATGAAATTGAGGTACTGTCAAGGGTGGACACACAGAATTTTTACAATTAATAAAATTATTTTTTTTTGAAAAATTAAATTTTTAAATAATTTTTAAAAATTCAATTTCTTCTCACGCATGTTCAAATGTACCTGTGTCATGAACGCAGCAATCGAGTTGTTAAGAAATTGAATTCCAATTAAAACTCTCAAAGCTCTCGAACATACACTCGTGTTTGCGAGCAAGGCACCGGAGATGGATGGATTGATGTTGGCAGGCAATATACGCAATAGATTTAAGAAGACATGATGAAGGTGGAGATTTCAAAAGGCGAAGCTATCTGGTCATTTTATACGTATCTCATACATGTCCGTGTGTGTGTGTGCTCTTGTGTAATTTTTGTAGGTGAATACGAAACTCTCATTAATGCCTTTACAGCATCGAGGCTCGATGAATTGATTAACGTTTCCCACTGAGCTAGAGTGCCGAACAAAAATGAATGTATGCGCGAGATAGAATCGGAGATGGAGGAGAGAGAGAAAAAAAAATCAGGTGAATTAATTTGATGTTGGCTGATCATCGACTGCGATCAGACATCATCACGGTAAAAATTGTTATTGCCGTTGTTGTTGCTTGTTTCCCATTTAACTCCGCGAATGTGTGATTTTTTTCGCTCTTTCCCTCTCCCTCACTCACAAAGGCAGCAGCAAGCAGAATCTCCAACAACATTCCTATGCACCTTCAACTTAAAACTTCAAGCGTCGTATGAGCGATCAAGTAAAGTTTTACAGTTTAGCGACTCTCGTTTGAGTGTTTTAAATTTTTTTAGTGCTCTGGAAGTTTATTCTATAACAGTTAAATTTAAAATTTAACCTTAAAAAAATCTTCAACTTTCTAAAAATTAAAATCAATAATTGCGCCAAAAAAACCCTTATAACCATCTGCCCTTCCATAGTAATCACACACAGCACACACATATTGGTGAAGAAAAAAAATATCGTGAGATGTAAAGTTTTTTTTAATTACCTTCAATGTTGGAATGTTGTTGTTGCTTGTTGAGTTGTTGTGTGATTTTTACTCCATTGGAGATTTCTTCGCGTTGGTCAATTTGACAAAAAAAATAATTAAAGAACGGCACACCGAAAAGAATTTCACTTGATTATAATCCTTGTGAGTTGTTGTTGTTTTGGAGGCTTTAAGAGAGTGTCTCAGGACACTTTTCAATCACAACTTCTTCTTTTTTCGCTCTCAATTTTATGCTGAGAGCGTAATCGATTGACTTATGTTTCTTGTGTGACGGTGGAGGAGAAGAAAAACACTTTTCACGTTTTTTCACATGCACATAAATACACACACTCGACTTCTCTTTCTCTTATTGCCTCATGACAATTTTTCCAATTTCCTTCGCCAAAAAAACTTCTTTCTTTCTTTTTCGCCTCTTCTTCTTTTTTTCCCGTGTAATTCTCAGGCGATTTTTTACAAAAATAATTTTTTTTTCGTCTTCGCAATTTTTTTTTAGTAACACGAGAATTTTTTAACAAGAACTTTTTTTGCCACTTAAACTAAGATTACAACAATTAATAGCGATGATTAATATCTTTTGTGTTTTGTGTTAATAATTTTACTTTCGAAGCAGTTAATAAAAATGTTATTAATTGAGTTTTGTGGGTGAATGCAACAAAATTATAAAAATTATTATTTATTAGAAGTTAAAAAAAGTTAAAATAATAAGAGTGAGAGATGTTGATCTCTCGCTATTTCGACGCATACTGAAAAATGTGTCTCGAGTAGCGACTCATGTTGCCTGCATATAGCGTTGAACAGTAGACATTTGCTATGCTCCGAGCGTGTCTTACAGTCCCCTTCTCTTCTTCTTACAACAACCATTTTCTCTCCCTAAATCAACTGAAGCGGTAATGATATATTATTAAATCACAAAGGACTCACGCAGGTTTAAAATCTGAACATCTTGGGAGGGTGAGAACGGACGAAAAATTCTTAATTAAAGTAGAATCGATGAAAATTGTGCAATGGTGTGAAGGCGGCTGATTTGTTTTAGCGCAATTTTTTTAAAAAGTAGAAAAATATGTTGGGGAAATTACGTTGCAAAAAGATTGATGAACAGTTTTTGAAATAAAAGTTATAAATTTTAAAAATTAATTTTTATTAAAATGATTTTGATAAAAAAAAATATCTAAAATTATTAATCAAACATTTATTTGAGGTTATGAATTTATGTATAAATTTCATATTTTTATAAAATGGAATATGAATTTTATTTATATAAGTTTAAAAATAGTAAAAATCGTTTAAATTCATACGAATTACTAATCTCCCACTCCCTTACAGTAGGTAATCAAAAAAAATTAATTAATTTAAATTTCAATCAAACTTAACCTAAGAACAAAAAACTATCAAAATAATCTTCAAAAATGTTTATAAAGATTCAAATTTCAATAAATTAAAATTAGCGTCATTCATCCTCCCATTGTCCTTTTTTCATCTAGCTCTCAGCCATAAAATAAATTGCGTATAGAATTATTTCCACCTTTGTATATTTTCCACAAATAATGAAATTCAATTACGCATTAAAAAGAAGAACAGCGAAGTAGAAAAAAAACAAGTTTCATCTAATAGTGGGAAAAACTTGCTGCTTCCTTCCTTCCTACCCTCCTCCCTTCCATCAAATCCTTCTTACCCGAGCAGATGTTCAACTTTACGTGTGACGAGAAAAACCTCATTACAATAAAAATAGCGAAGAATATTGCGTAGGGTCCTGGAACACAAAAGAAAAATTTCACGTCGTAAAAGTAAGCAGCTACGTAATCCTTCGTCCTTCTTCATGCACGTGAAAAAGAGGGTTACTCAAGATTTTTCACAAACACATTCATGCACACATCTGCGATTTCTTTTTCCTTTATGTTGCGATCTTACACTCACTCACTCAATCTTTCTCGATGGGGTGCAGACTTAGTGTACGGAGAAGAAGAAAATTTTCGAGTTTCCCACGCTTGATGCTGTTGATATTTGTTGTTGAGGAGGTCTCAGGCATATGAGGAGAGGGACGCAAAAGAGAACATTAACATGGGGTGGAAATTGTGTAGCGTAATGAAGCTTCTTCTTTACTTTAGAGCACACCTTGATTATTCCTGCGTGGGACATGACCAAATGTTACCGTTAAAATTCAAAAAACATCAACAAATAAATAAACCGGTCAACGATTTACAGGAATTTTAGCTTTTTTCATCCTTCGCTAATTTTTTGAGATTTTTGTTGAAATTTTAGAGTTTTAGAATATTCAATTAAATTTATTTGAAATTTTTATTGATTATAAATTAAATCTCTTATATTTTATGCGTCATCTCCATCATCGTCAACGCCTTGATTCTTCTTTCCTTTTCGTCCATAGACTTTCTTAACGACAACTGGAGCTGCTTGATCTGTTTCTCCATGAAGAAGAGAATTTCGGTAAATAACAAGTGGTTGCCAATCATCGCTCGATGACATGTTGTTCATGGAAATTTGACGATCCAAAAAGCTGAGGCTGTGAAGAAAATTTATCAATAAATTTAAATTTTTTTAAATTTTTAGCAACCTACACAACTTTCTTGTCTTGTTTCAACAATTTATTTGTGAATTCACTGATGACATCTAAAAACGCCAAGTTTTGTGGTAAATTCGGATCATCGGGAGCTGAATCTTTTGCTGCGAACAAAATTCCAGCGCGATGCAATGCTGTCACTGCTTCACGATTTTTAATTGCATCGAGACCGAATGAGAGTGCAAATCTTTTTGCCAGTTCCTTGATGTCACTAAACTCCTGACTTGTTCGAGAGATTTGATGGTTTGTGGTTGAGAGAAGTTCCTCAAACGCCTTTGTTAAACTCAAGCACATCGTCATGGTGCAATTTGTCTTTGAATTTTCGCGCGTCTTACCCAATGTGGTTTTTATGATATCGCCATAATCATTGTAGAACTGTTAAATATTATATTTTTAAAATGAGCTCATAAATCTCATAAATGAATTTTCTTCCAACCCTCACGAAATTATTCGCACTCACCTTGATATAATATTTGAAGATGTCGCAGGCAGCTGTTGTGGGTAAGATATTATAGACGACAAGTTTACAATAGGCTGCAAGATGGCTTCGTTTCTTGTGTAATTCTTCGATGCGTGTCTCATCTTGAACCTCATCGTAGCGTGATGAGAAAACGTATGTCTTGATGAAATTAATCAGTAAATCCGTTTGCTCGGTTGTGGGGCGATATTCCATCATTTGTACGAAACGATTTGAGTTTTTCGAGAGATTTGATGAGCAGATTACGAGAAGATCGCAGATGGAAATGTATGCCTTTGGGAATGAATTATTGAAATAAACAAATATGCAGTTAAAAATTTAGATTTAAACTCACCGCCTCTTGAATTTCAAGAGTTTCCGACGATCCGATGAGTTGATTGCAAGCAGTCATGTATTTTTCCAAATTTGTTCGCAATTCTTGTGCTGTAGTTACGAGCGCTGAGGACTCGAAAGATGACTCAAGCGATGAAATACCCCAACTGATTGAGAAAAAGCATGATTCAACGCAAAAGACAAGCGCTTCCTTAGGAATTGATTTTTCATGATTGCCAGCATCATTCAAATACTCTTCGATGTCTTGATAGAGGGAATTAAACAAATTCCATGGATTTAAATTGTGACAAGAGTAGAGAATTGAGACTTTTTTTAGTGTGATGTAAACTTGATGAATTTCGTCTGCATCTGGCACTTCTTCGCCGGCAATTAAGTTGCGCCAATCATCAATTGCTTCCTTGTAGCGATTAACGCTTTCATCAATTATATTTGAGCGTGCGACATCGCATTGCGTGTAAATCGCACTTCCCTCAGTGCAGAGAAATTCAAGTGTCTTCGCGCAAGCCTCAAGGACTTCACGATCTGTTCCAATTGACACAATTAGTGTAATTTTGTCGAGTAGTGATTTTAGCGATGATTCTTGACGCAAAGTCGTGTACATTTCGAGATCAAAATATTGTGGAATGCTGAGGAGATTAATGAGCTTATCATTGTCAGCGCTGTATTTTTCCAATAGATATGGAAGAGTCTGAATGAAGTGTTCAGTCAACTTGTGCTTATCATCCTGAATTTGTTTAATTTCCTTTG
Organism: Tanytarsus gracilentus; assembly: GCA_038502055.1. NCBI lineage: Eukaryota > Metazoa > Arthropoda > Insecta > Diptera > Chironomidae > Tanytarsus > Tanytarsus gracilentus. The sequence goes on along the minus strand of JAXRKN010000026.1, from coordinate 149,065 downwards.
CCGATAATGTTTTTTGTCGATTGCTGCCGCGACCAACTGGTGGCTCACCCAAAGCCACTTGCTTAACTGCGCTCACCATTATTTCGATGAGTGTCGACTCTTGCTTGTTATCCATCATTTCTTCACCATATCCAGGTTCTTCGAGTAACAAATCGGTCATGCATTCCCAATCTTTAATCATTGCATTGCTTTCAATGAAAGAGTCAACGAGATAAGCGCCATGCTCGTGTAGCTCCGACTCAATAAAGAACTGAACGAGATCCCTTATCAGTGGTGTGTTTGCCAAACGTTTCTTGCCACGCTTAGTGTAGGACTCGATTGAAGCGTCAATGAAGAAAAGTCGAACGTTGAGAAACTCCGCTGCTGCTTGTGCAACACCTCGATTTGACGAATATACCAACTCGTAGACAATTTCACAGTCTTTATCTGTGAGAATGTCGTGGTGGATTTTCAAAATTTTAATGACGAGTTTAATTGCATGAACAGCAACTTCATATTCCTTGTCGAGAGTCATCGCCACAATGCGATCTTTAAACTTTGACGTAAAAAGTTCCAATTTTCCTTTTAACTCTTCATTCTCGTAGAGAGGAAGTAATGCCTGAAGACATCTCAAGCGAACCTCGCCAACTTTGTCGTGAAGTGTCCATCCGATGTATTTCAAATATGAGTCATCGAGAAAATTGGAAGAAAACTTTTGCATCCAAATGCCAATTTCAATCATACAAATTGCACGAATATCTGGCAATGTGTCACGATAGCGATGAACAAACACTGATTTGAAGAGGTAGGTCAGCATATTTTTAATTTCGTCCATATTTTCCTCAAGCTCTTGACGCTTTGTCATTAAACTTTCGAGACGATCCTCGGACACTTCATGAGCTCCTTTTAAACGTTCGCCTTCGTATTGTCGTGCTGCATTATCTTGATTAATCGACACAAGAAGTGCCACATCAACGAGAGCCGTCATTAATTTCATGGCAGCGAGAGTTGCAGTGTGTCGAAAGGCTCGAACTTGAGAGTCCGACAAGCCGGTGAGCAATGAAATGACATTGTCCATGAGAAATTGATCGTAAATAATTGAGTACTGACACTGCTTCACAAGTGTCTGAATGAATTCGCAGAAATGAGTTCTGAATTTCTTCCACTGTTGACCAGCCATAATCAACGGATATTCTCCACTCTCCTCATCAAACTCTTCCGTCATTTTACGAATAATCGAAGTGTGTTCCATTGAAATTTGCATTTCTGATGTAATTTTGCCCTTGCAACCGCTGGCATTTATGAAGAATTGCATTAGCGCAATGAGAGCTGAATCACGATCATTCTTGTAGTTTTCAATCCACTCATCGACAATGGTTGTGATTGAATTTTTAGAGTATCGCAATATCCAAAAAAGACTGCTCTCATCGGTGGTAATTTCACGTTGAAGACTATCCCTCTCAATGGGTTCACGTTCAACCACTTCTTTTTCTTTGCGGACTCGAGGAACTTTTGGCTCCCTCTCAACTTTTTCTTTCGGCATTTTTGGAAGTTTCAATCGCTTGGGAGCACGAATACCCGTGAAAAAATCTTCATCATCTTCGTCGATGATTGGCGGTTTTGTTGGAACCCCGCCACGAGCTCTTAAGCGGGTCATTCGTTGTCCCGTTGACGATCCAGGCTCATCATCGCCCATGTTATCGGACATGCTAAAAAGTTAAATTTAATTAGTACTAATCTTAAAGATTTTACAATTTCAAACTTACTAATAAGAATACTCCATTGGAATGGACTCATCCATTCGGATTCTCTTACCGCGACTAACCATTTTTTCGCGCGTAGTTTATTTTTCGTCTGGAAGAAAAAAATCAAAACATAAACAATCGAAATTGTCCAAATTATATTTCACTTTTTACGAGTGAAATCGATGATTTTTCAAGTCACGATGATGTTAATTTATAAAACCTTTACTTACATCAGACGATTGTGATATTTGCTAGGTTTAAAAGTTAGTTTTTACTCCATTAATTAAATAAAATTGTTAAGTGAGAATTTTCTTCAAATTTGTTTTTGTCTTCTGCACCACGCGTCAAGCGGAATCTTATCAGTCGGCATGGAGCTTCGGCACTTTGTCGAGCCCTGTCAAAGTCTAAACTCAAAAAATTGTTTAAATTCAAATTAATTAAAAACTTTTTATTTCTCAGTTGACAGACTTTAGCAATTAAAAATTTTGACACCTAAATTTAAAATTAATTCTTACAAGAGAATTTAAAATTTGCACATAATTTCAGAGTCAACACAGTAACATCACCTTATTTTCTAAATTTATAATTTTTGTCGCCAAAAAAATTACCAAAATCATCGAATTACAATGGATGATCTCGAGATTGTGGAGAACGACGATGACTATTATGCCTTCTTAAATCTGCCGCGAGACGTAAGTGTAAAATTATTTTCATTTATTTCATAAAATTCTAAAGATGTTTCGCAATCTCTTCGCAGGCGACACAAGAACAAATTAATTCCGCGTATAAGAGTCTATCAAGGATCTATCATCCCGACAAGCATACAGATTTAGATAGGAAGAAGGATGCCGATGTGTTATTTAATAGAATCAAAAAGGCTCATGCTGTTCTATCGGATCCAGAACAGAGATCAATTTATGACTTGCTGGGAACTAAGGGACTACATACTGACGGATGGGAATTGATTCCAAAGTAATTTAGAAATTAGTTTCATTCATAAAAGTTTAAATTCATTATCCTTTAGGAAAGGATCGCCGACAGAGATAAGGGAAGAATATGAGAGGTTACTGAAGGAGAAGGAAGAGAGAAAACTTCAGCAGCTAACGAATCCAAAAGGAAATATTACTCTCAACATCAATTGCACAGACATCTTCAACTCTTACGACACTGAATATGAGTGAGATGAAATTTTTTCGCAAGTTCATTTAAACTCATCTAAAATCGTTATATTTTTAGTGAACCAAGTCTCCTGTCTAGTATTGAAATATCGGGTATGAGCATGTTTCAGTCTATAGAGGTACCAATGTCCAGTGATAACACTGCCACACTGTCGGGAAATCTTAATGTGTCCAATGGACAAGGAAATGGTCGATTTATGTTGTCAGCGAGGAGAGTTTTAAGCACCAAGGGGTGGATCGAACTCGATATGGGTGCCGGAAATGGATTAAGTTTTGGCGGAAAAGGATTAAGAAATTTAGGCAAAAGAGTGTTCGTTAATGGTCAAGTTAATCTTAGCATGAGGCAAAATGCAATTGTACCGTCGCTTGTAGGCTCACTAGCAATTCAACTCGATAAACATACCGTTGGATATTTGACTTATACAGCCGCTGGAGTGTCAACATCCCTCTCAACAGTCATCGAGAGGAATAATGAGAAAAATTATGTCAATTTAACATTTTCCCTCGGACTGCCTCACTCGTTCGTCGCATGCAACTATATTCGTAGAATAACTCAACATGAGATGAAAGTGAAATTGTCGGGAAAGATTGGCACTTTCGGATATATGACCGAATATGGTGTAGAGAAAAAAGTCAGCAAATACTCTTCAGTCCACGCATCAGTTCAGCTTGGTGTTCCCAGTGGAGTTGCCTTGAAAATTCGCTTTATTCGTTCGACGCAATCATACAATTTTTATATTCAAATGAGCGAAGAAATCCTTCCCGCGGCCGTCTTCTATGCTAGCACAATTCCCATTGTGTCCTATTTTCTCCTCAAAAAATGCATTCTCGAACCAATGGATGCGGAGAAGAAGAGAAAAGTGGTTGAAAAGAAAAGGGAAATGAATGAGCAGAGAAATGTGCAAAAAAGAAAAGAGGCTGAATCGGCAGTGTCATTAATGCAGACTCAATATGAAAGAATTATAGCCGAGGAAGAGTCAAAGGGCGGTCTTTTAATTTTGAATGCGTTCTATGGCAAATTTGATGACGGCGAGGAACCTCTTGATCAAATTGTTCCTGACGACACATCAACATTCATAGACGTTAAAATTCCATTACAGTGTTTAGTAAAGGATAGTGCGATAGTCATCCATACGAGTGTTAAGGTGATAAAATTTTTACTCCTTTAAAACTTTTAATAGTTTTGTTCTTTTCAGTTTGAACTTCCCGGATTCTTTGACCCAGCAATTGGCGAAGAGAAAGTCCTGAAAATTCAATATAAATTTAAGAACAACATCGAGACAATTGAAATTGATGATAAAGAAGAAATTCGGCTGCCACTCGTTAACGAATAAATTTAAATAAAATAAACACATGCGTTAGCAAAGGCTTGAAAAATTCGTTGAAAAACTTGTAGTTGACAATTTCATTGAAATAAAGAAAGAAGAAATTTTTAAGAAAACAATTTTAATTTTTTTTCTTTTAATTAAAAAGATTAACCACAGAACGAAATTTACTCGTATTTTACTTTGCATGCTCGATTTTGATTGAGATGGGCATTTGTGGAAGATTCATTCGTCAACGGTCATATCATGCTGAACACACCGGTTCTCGTCCGATCACCGAAGTTAAGCAGCATCGAGCTTAGTTAGTACTTAGATGGGTGACCGCTTGGGAACGCTAAGTGTTGTTGACATTATTTTTTGCGCTTATTATAGCTCCGCTATATATTAATTGATTTCTAAAACCAGTTTTTGGCCCCTAGTGCCAAGACACTACCTTTGCAATATCAAAACATATACTCAAATGATAGGCCTAGTCACCCCCGACAAACTGGCGAAAACAGATTTGAAATCGGTTGATCCTACGAGGAGTTAGAGCCATTTAAGTCATCTTACTTTCTCACTTTCCACTTTCCACTTTCTTACTTCCTTCCACCACCCCACCACAAGGGGTTTGTGGCTAAAGATCGGGTTTTGGCTCAGTGTGCAAGAAGTATTAGTTTTAGGCCGACCCTCCAAGGCCCGGCCCTGAGGGCAAAAATGTCCTTTTTCATACACATATTCTCTTATATGGCTTCATGGGATCGTGAACTCGAATTGCATCAGTAATCGATTGACATACATTTTAAAGAATGCCACAGTTTGCGTCCACTAATTCCATTTTTCAGAACTATAGCTTCATGGGTATCGTTGAACTCGTTTTTGTATCAGAAATCGATTGACATTAACGATTTTTGAAGAATGCCATCATGGCCGACCAGGAGTGCCACTAATGTCCATTTTCAGAACTATAGCTTCATGGGTATCGTAACTCGTATTGATCAGAAATATATTACATTAACATTTTGAAGAATGTCCACAGGCCGACCAGGAGTGCCACAATTCCATTTTCAAACTACCTTATTATTCATTAACTCTCATTCATCAGAATGATTACATTGATGATTTTTAAGAATGCCTTCAAGATTAACCAAGAGTGTCACTAATGCTCATTCAACGGAGGGACTAATCTATTGAGCTATTGGAAATGCAACGCCGTTTGCAGACCCATCTTGTATTTTTTATATTTTTATATTTCATCTTTAAATTTTATTTAATTAAATTATTTTTTTTTGTACTTTAATTAACAAACTTTTAGCTTTAAAAAGATTCAAATACAGAGGAAAGAAAAAAATTGTTTGAAAACATCTTCTCCACACACGTGCAATTTGTATGACAACTTATACTTCACAAGCAGTGTGAGTTGTAATTTTATTATATCAAAAAAATTTTAGTAGGAAAATTAAGACTGTTCTTCAGAGGATCATTTCTGTAGTTAGTCTTCACATCTTATTGTTTCTAAATGAAACCAAAACAAGCCATGATGAGGAGTTTATGGCGTTTTTTCCTGAGCGTGAAGAAGGCATGGAAGTTGATAGAATTTTTCGATTGACATCCATTGCCATTGATGATCGTTCAGCTTTTGCCGCAAGGCTCAAGTTCGAGGGAAAGAACGCTCTCTGAGTGGTTTTCTTAATTAAATTACATAAATGGAAAAAATAATGAAATTATCATGTCAGGAAGTTCTGATTAGTTCAGCACTGAATAATTGATGTCATTAAAATTGATGAGACACGATTTATTTCTTCACTAAATTAGTTTATGAAATACGTTAGGCGATGGACACCTTATTTCAGAATCTTCGTACATTTATTATTTTAAGATTTTTCTTAGAAGTTTTGGGGTTTCTTAATTTAAAACAAAATGAAAAATTAATCGATAAAATTTTCTTTCACTTTCGACTTTTGTGTGTCATTGTGATTGTTGGTAGTACTTTATTTGAAAAACGTATTTATATTTTCAACGATTCCATTGTAATTTTTTGTCAATTTATTGACCGATTTGGAATAAATTTAGCAATTTTTTCAATCGCCATCGAATCACTTTGTTTTAGGAAATCACATTTTAGAATATTTAAAATTCTTAGTGAAATTGATCTGATATTGATAAATAATTTTAAAATTCATATTAATTATCGAAAAGATATGGCAATCAACTGTTTGATTTTTAGTCTTGTTTTCACCAATATCTTACCATTCGTTCCGCGAATCTTGAAAGGAGGTTTTAGTGTTTATTTTTTTGGTGTTTTCTTTTTAAGCGCAACTTTGCTTGCAATCATTGAATCATTTTACATAGCGCTAGTTATTCAAATTTATAGAAGATTTTTATTGGTTGAAAAAAATTGTTTTCTCATATTTTTAAAACCAAATCACAAAGTTGAAGAAATACTTTTATTTACAAATTCACTAATAAATGCAATGAATGAAAATTTTGGAGTATCAATTTTGATCATCATTAGTGAGAAAAATATTTAAAATTTTAATTTATATATTTGTCTGAAAATATTTACAGTTAAACACTTTGGTAGAATAACTACAAGGATATACGTAATGTTTCACTTGATTGGATATGAGTTGGATTATAAGACATTCGCTGGTAAAAGCATAATTTAAAAGTTGTAAAATTTTCATAAAATTAATTTTTTCTTAGTTTTTGGAGCATTTTTAGTGACGGAAATAATTTTTCTCTGTGTCCTGTGTTTCTCATGTCATTTTTGTGAAAAGTTAACAAAAGAATGTCTTAAAAAATACATCAATGATGTGATTGATAAAAATTTACATAAAAGTTCAGAAAACGTAGAGAAAATTGCGTTAAAACTTCACTCAATGAATTTAAGTTTTAACGCTTTTAATTGCTTCAACATTGACTTGAGGACACTAATAATGGTATAATAATTGAAAAATAATTTATTTTATTAAATTTTTCCTTAATTTTCAGGTTTTTGCTGGAACTTTTTCTTATATGATAATTTTACTACAATTCAAATACAACTGAATAAAAAATATTTAATAAAATTAATTGAGCAATCAAAAACTTGACTAATGATTTATTGTGTAGTAAAAAAATAATTTTAGTTTATCCTTTGTATTCAAAACATGAACACCCTCAATAAAAATCTCCAAACATTTTTCGTGTGCATTACAATTTTTCAAATTTTTGGCCTCATTAGGCTCAAAAAAGATGAAACATTGTGCGAGAAAATATTATCTAGACTTCGCTTGATATTTTTTATAATTTCCTTTCTGGCAATTTTTTATCGAATGGTTACGACGCCAAATGACGATAAAATGATAATTTATTGTCAATATATCGACCGCGTGGCCACAATAGTTTCTGCGGTTTTGATAATGATCGAATTTTTAATTCTTCGACATGACTATGGAAATATTTTTAAAATTCTCAGTGACATCGATGACATCTTAATGAACCAATTAAAAATCAAAATTGACTACAGAAGAAAATTAATTATCAATTGTGTAATTTGCTTGGCAAATTCGATTTTGGTGTATGGCATAATTTTAAGCACTAACCGTTTTATTCGAAATAACTTTTCATTCACCGGCTATTTTTTCTTAATCTTCGCAATTTCATGGTTTCTAGCATGTGTCGTCCAAACATTTTACATGTCACTTGCAATTCAGATCTTTTTGAGGTTTAGAAAAATCAAAGAAATTCTTTACCAGGAAAATTTTCATTCGCTTAAAGATGTCATGAATGAAATTTTAATCAAAACCTTTTCACTAATTGAAGCAATTAATGAGACTTTTGGGATTTCAATTTTAATAATTGCTGGTGAGAATTTTATTAAAATTAATAGAACATTGATTTATTTCATTTTAGTCAAACTTTTCCTCAAAATCGCAACGAGAGTTTATGTGCTCTTCCATGTCCTAACATTCTACAAAATTACTTTCAAAATAATATTTGGTTAGTCTTTTAAATAAATAATTTAAAAATTAACATGACAATTACTTTTCAGGAATTGCTTTATTTTTGGCGAATGAACTTTTTTTTGTAGCACTTTTGGGAATATTCACAGAACTTTGCAACAATGAAATTCGAGATTGCACAATAAAGTACAGCGATGTAATTTTAAATTCTTCGCTAGAAAATAACATCAAAGAAAATCACCTTGTTCTCAAATTATATTTTTTAAAAATTAAATTTTCTGCTTTCGGATGTTTTGAGGTTAATTTAAAGGTGGCAAAAATGGTGAGAAATTTAAACATTTAAAAATATTTTTAATTCAATTTTTAATTTAGATTTTAACAGCCATGATGTCGTACGTCATCATTCTTCTTCAGTTTTCTGATTATCTTAAAGACAAAAAATAAATCATAATTAACGTAAATTTAAATTTTAAATCGCACCACGAAGGGCACGTGCACCATTAAAAAATCAAAATAAACAACAACAAAAAAACTATTTTGTCAACATTGTGAAAGTGGACAAGAAAATTTAATTTAAATCGACTTTAGACTAGTTAAATCATTCAATATCGTTAGCATAATTTAGATAAAATCCTAACACATCATAGGAAAATGAACAAAACTGTTTTGAACGTGAGTAAATTGCAATAAATCTTTAGAAATAAAAATGACGAATTGAAAATTATTTTAGGCTGCTCCAGCCGGCCCGAGTCTCACTCCAACCATCACAGAATACTCCATTCGAGTTCCTAAGAATGTCAAAAGTAAGCATCATGTAATGCGATTCAATTACAACTTAAACATTGATTTCACACAATGGAGAAATGTTCGGATGGAGCGCGAAAACAATATGAGAGACTTTAAGGGTGGTGAAGAAGATTTGCCGAAATTTGGTGCTGGATCTGAGTACAATCGTGATGCCAAAGAGGAAGCACGCCGCAAGAAGTTTGGTATAATAGCAAGAAAGTACAATCCAGAAGCACAACCGTGGATTCTAAAGTTGGGAAGTGGCAAGCAAGGGAAGAAGTTCAAGGGTATTCGCGAGGGCGGTGTTAGTGAGAATGCCGCACATTTTGTATTCACACAAACTAAGGATGGATCAATTGAGGCCTTTCCACTCAACGAATGGTATAACTTCCAGCCAATTCAACGCTACAAGGCACTCACTGCAGAAGAGGCCGAAGAAGAGTTTGGACGTCGTAAGAAGTGTGTAAATATGTGGTCAATGAAAATGCGCATGAAACTTAAAAATAAGGACGAAGAAGAACCTGAAGACCCCGAGGACAAGCCTATCAAGGTAGTTACAGAGATTCTCAAATTTAACCAATGAAGTTTATAATATTAATTTTTTTTTAGGGAGCTAAAGGTGATAAAAAGAATTTATTGATAAGTGAAATGGATGAATGGATGGATTCGGACGACGACAGTTCATCGGGCGAAAGTGGCGAAGAAAAGGAAAAAAAGAAACAGGAAGAAAATAGCGACGATGAGGCCAAGGCCAAAAAGGCTAAAGGCAAAGCGGCACTAAATCTTCAAAAGAAAAAGAATAAGCGTGATGTCGATGATGAGGCATTTGAGGTGAGAATTTAGTTAATACACTCTAATTGGGAAATTTTATAAAACTCGCTTTAAAAAAATTCCAAATGGTTAATATTTATATTTATTTTAATACAAATTGCGTGATTTTTAGGAATCTGATGACGGCGACGAGGAGGGTCGTGAACGAGATTACATTTCAGACTCGAGCGATAGGTCAGTGAAAATATTTCAATTAATTTTAATGAAACGTATTTAATCTTTCATAATTTTTGCAATGTGGCATTTGACCGTTACACAGTGGTTTCAGTCTGAAGAAAATATTACATTAAATGTTTATTTGCTATGATCGGTTTAAAGGTTGCTTTATCAACGATTTTAAATTTCATGAGTAAATTTTTTCCATTTTTGTATGTAAAAAGTGAGAAAATGGTGTACTTTTGGATTTGATTTTCTCCCGAAGTGGCAAAAAGTGGCAAACCAAATGATAAAAACTTGAAAGATGCGTTCTTCGTCTATAGAAATTAATGGGACTTGAGAGATTGCGGGACATTGCAAAGAACGCAGAGCAATTCTACAAAAAGTCGATTAAGGTCTCATACTTTTCCAATTTTCAAGCACTTCCAAAGCTTGTTCTGATGAGCCACTTATAAAAATAAATAATAGAGATTGTAACGAAAATTTTGGTATCAAAAAGTTAGTGACTTCCATAGAAAATCTTAGAGTAAAAGTCATCTCAAAAAACACATAGTTTTGGGGGTATATAAAATTATTCACTATGGAAGCGGATTCCGCCATACTTTTACATGGAGGAAAATGTACCGACTTCGAAATATTGTGGGCCAAGGGTTAAAGTATTTTTTAAGCATAAAAATTAATCGTAAATCGCATTTTCATTTGATGCATCTTTTTGTTCAGACTAAATCCACTGTGCGTTAATTTAAAAGTCCCTGAAATTTAAAATTAGTAAGAATTCCAAGTTTTTTTTTAGATTTTTAAATAGCTTTTTAATTGTCTCGTAAAAATAATTTATTCTTAATAATATCTTCGACTGCATTAAAACTAAATGGTGTGAAGTTATGAGTGCGATAGTGACTATTTACAAATTTATGCTCAGCATTTTCCATCTAACTCAATTTTCACGATGATCGTTTGAGTTCTTTCTCTCGGAGTTTTGTCTCAAGTTGAAGCACGGTGATTGGAATGTTATCGATTGATGGTACAAAATAATCGTCACTCTCTTCAATGCTATCGACGTCAATTTCAATATCACTATCACTCTGCAGGGACATGTCTGAGTCGGAAGATGTTGCTGATGGTGATGAGTCCATTTCGTCGCTGCAAAAACTACTGCTGTCGCTCTCAAGTGGACTGCAATTTTGATTGGTGTTGTAATACTGATATTCAATTGTCTTTGGCATCATCATTGGATGCTGCTGAGATGACTGTTGACTCTCTTGGTATCTAGCCATAATTTGACGTCTGGCTTCCATCGCTTGCTGTTCCATGATACTCATCACTAAGTCCCATGATGGAATTTTTGATAAATCCACATTGGCATATGGCCTCTCAATGTTCTTGTAGATTTTATTATACATTGCCGTATCACTTCCACTCATTATTGCAATTATTAACTTTTTTTAATTTTTTTTGTGAACTGAATGTCTTGAAATCACTTGGATGAATGATGAACTGGGAGAAAGTTGTGTGTGATTTTATACTACGAAGAGTCATAAAAGCCTCAGATTTTGGGATATCCCTGTTTCCATCTCTCTTTCTCTATTTCACACATTTCTTCTCTCTCACTCACTCCCTCATGGCGCTCTACTCTATCTCTTTTGCGAGAGAAATGTTATAAAAGGACATATGCAAAGGGAAATACCAAATGAAATTGTCTTCGGAAATTCTTTATTTTTCTTATTCCATGTGGTGAACAGAAGACAATTTTTTCTCTCGCGTATTTCCTCAAACTTCTACAGCACACGACTTCGAATTAAGTACTGCGATCGTACTTAATCGCTGTCACTCAACAGTGCAATAAATATTTTCTTGATAAGAGCGTTAAACGCGCGATAATCCACTTGAAGCTTATTTCCACATTAAATAGAAGAGAGAAAAAAAGGCACTAAAGAATTAATCAATGATTTTGGTGAAAGATGAGAGCGGGATTTTCCCAAATTACAATCTCAGTGGATTACACACACACAAATGACATTGACATACATTTAATACAAAGGGATAAATTTCATTGGGTTTTTTCTTATCACAATTAAAAAAAGGTAGAAATTCCATCAGGAAGAAAGTAGGAAATGTGTAGGCCAGATGATTACCAGATAAATTAGCTAAATTGCCTTATGTGGATGCCATGCGATGTGTTTGCGTTATTTCCAATATTTATGTTAAGCTGGAGAAATTATTATTGGCATAAAGGATCAGGACCATATTGTTGCATCCCACTGCCAGGTAAAAGTAATCGAATGGAAAAAACACGGAAATTCTCTGTGTTTATGAAAGTCCGCATCCCCTATTTTGGGTTTTTCACTAACATCTCTCGATCATCGTTTATGATTGTAAATATGTTCGCCAGATAGAGAGGATTTCCATCCTTTTCTTCGCAGAGGAAATTCCATAAAATGACCTTAATGCATATTTTCTGTTCTGAGGCATGCGATATGCAATATAATGCTATTATCGTATTCTGGGGCGCTTAGTTTGCATAAATTTGTAAGCGCCATGCCATAATTATGGGCTTCAATATTCACACATTTGCATGATTTATTTTTTTTTGCATGCGATCGGGCGCACATCTTTTGAACACATTTTTTTGACACAAATGAGCAATAAAAAGGATGGAAATTTTAGGGGAGATGTAATTATGAATATTCAATAGCTTTAAGCGCCAGATAATAGTGTGCGCACGTTTAGGACTTTTGGTGAGAAAAAAATATTTGTCATAACGGGGGGCGTAGCACGGCGATATAAATTTTATATCAGATATCAAAGATATAAAAGATATCAAATTTATATCTTTTATATCTTTTATCTCTTTTATCTCTTTTATATCATTTATATCTTCCATACAAAATTGATATAAAATTTATATCTTTTATATCTTTTTACAACAATTAAATCAAGATTTAATTAAATTAAAAACTTAAATGTTTCTTATATAAAAAAATTAAAATTTTTTTGAATAAATTTATTCTCAGTCTTCTAACGCGATTAATAAAACTGTTCAAAATAAATAGCGGGGTGCCGCAACCCATCGAATCGGCATTATTTGAAAACGAAGCATAAAAAAACTTTCCAGGGTATGGAACTTCCAGTAGCAGGACATTTTGGCCAAAATAAAATTGAACATTGGAAAAAAAACAAAATATCTTAAATTTTTTGTTACAAAAAAATTGAATAATCCCAATCCGAAAAAAAAACGGATTTGATTTTCGAATCCAGGAAAATTTTTGAGGAAAATTTGAATGGTGTGTCTTTTTTCGCCATGTCTTTAAGTGATAAAAAAAGATTTTTTTCCACTTTTCATTTGATATTTTATAATTTTTGCCCTTTTAAACATTATTACCTAACTATTTTTTAATTAAAAAATTCTATCTTTGGCCAAAATGCTATCCATTGGCAAAATGTCTATGTCATTGGCCAAAATGCCATACCATTGCCAAAATTCCATTCATTGCTTTTTTTCTACATTTTGTTAATACAAACATTATCTAAAAATAATTTAGTAGAAAAATTCAAAATTTACTTTACGACTTATATTTACCTAAGCTTTAAGAACCTAAGCCAAGACTGGCATCACCACCAGCATCAAAACGAGTTAACGATACCCATAAGCCATAGTTCTAAAAATGACATTTTGCTGTCTGGCCGTCCTATGACATCACACTTTAATGATCCCCAAACAGTTCAACACATACATAACCATAAAAGAAAATTATATAAAAATGATGTATGCTATCCATGCACGACCTATGGTCTGACTCGAAAATCAAAATGGCTAATAAAGACCCAAAGCACCTCTGGCGAAAACTAGAATCTAGCGGCCAGGGCCGAGTCTCGATGAAACAGCGGACGACGGACAGCGAGACGACGAAAATAATATATATATAACGACCAACTTTTAAGTTACCTAAAAAAGTGGATTGACACCAAAATTATAAAATTATCAATAATAAATTAATTATAAATTAAAATTTTTTTCTTCTTTAAAGCACTCAATTAACTTAATTAAAACTTTATTTAATAAAAAATTATCCCAATTTAAAAATATAAATAAAAAAATATAAATTTGGGATATCAAAGATATCAAAGATATCAAAGATATCAAAGATATCAAAGATATCAAAGATATAAAATTTATATCTTCGTGATTCGCCCCCATTGTCATAAAATTGTCTCCACAGATGTGAGGCATTCGCTTCCTATCAGCAAAATTTTTATTTTTTTTTGGAATTTTATAGATGGTCAAATTCACATCTGGAAATTCACGATTAATTTCTTTATTACCTGATATTAACTTTTTTCTCTCTTTACCTAAAAAAAATTTAGTGATTCGGAGCCGGAAGTAGAGAAGAACAACAAGGAATTAAAATCGGTAGCGGAAGAGCCAGCATTGCAGAAACTGTTGACCTCTGATGAAGACTCTGATGAAGAAAAGTCAGAGAAGAGTGATCATGAGAGTGAGGATGAAAAGAAGAAGCCTGAAGATGTCGAGAAGGCCAAGGAGGTCGAAGTTAAGCCCGAAAAGACTAAGGAAAAAAAGAAGGAAGAGAAAAAGAGTAAAATGCAAAAGTTTTACGACGCCATCAATCAAAAACCAGGCACAGGCAATGCTAGCGATTTCAGTTCCGACTCGGAGGATTCTGATGCTGATCCTAAGGCTAAAAAGAAGAAAGTTAAAATCGAAAAGAGTTCGCGATCAGGAACACCCGTTGATGTTAAGCGTAAAATTGAGGCAGTCACTAACAGCTCGGATAACAGCAATAGCCCTCAATCGACACCCGCGAAAAAGATCAAGACTGAATCAAATCCCATATCAACATTCAGCAATTTCTCGAGCTCAAGAGACAGCTTTGGTAACACTGAAGAAGCTGTTCGTCGTTATTTGATGCGCAAGCCAATGACAACGACAGAATTGCTCAAAAAGATTCAGAGTAAGAAAACGGGTGTGTCACGCGACGAGCTGGTCGATATGATGACGCAAATTCTCAAGAAGATTAATCCGTCGAAGCAGATGGTTCAAGGAAAAATGTACTTGAGCCTTAAAGCTCAATGATTCGGTGTAATTTCATTACCACGCATCGAAGATTAACTCTTTTTTTTGTTGATTCCTAACTCATTCAAGATTTATAAAATAATAATAATTTGAAATTGAGAGAAAACGAAGAAATAAAAAATTTATTTTCACAAGCAAATTTCAAATTCACCAATTTATATAATCGGCAATTTTTTATTACAAATTTACTAAGAACTGATTTTATTTATTTTTCATAATTCAAGCTCATTTCTGTTCATTCGAATGACTCACATTTTTTTCATCTTTCGCGTGCGCACGACAGAAAAATCCGGAAATGATGAATGAATTTTGCATCGTAGACACATTGCCGTCTGTCTTTTGTAAAAGTAAATTATGTTTTGCTAAATCATGAAAACACCTGCATTTCCTGGATATGTCATTCCTATGCAAGACAATCTGAGTATAAAAAGAAGGGCAAGAATTATGAAATGATTTTAGTTGCAAAATTAAGGTTGAGTAGAAAATAGTTCAAGTTCAAGAGTTACACAACAAATAAAAATTTACAGTGAGTTTGAATTTAATGTTGAATTTTAAATTTAAAAAAAATAATTTTAGAAAATGCATCCACACTCAATGTTCATCGCCATATTTTCACTTATCGTTTCAATTAACGGACAATTAAGTCTCAGTAATGACCTAAAAGCAAAACTTTCATTGAGTCCACTTCCAGAGCATTTGCCATGTTCATGTGCAGTTTTTATGAGTGGACAATTTAAAAAGGGCTCAAAAGAGCCACCAAAAGGACATCCAGCACTCATACAAGAGACTGACTACACATTTCCTTGCACGTCAGCTGGCACCAAGATGTGCATTAATAAATGTCTCGAGACAATCGTCAAACACCTACCTAGTTCGCCTTCAATAATTTGTGGTACAATAGATCGCGATTGTCACCGCGAGCGTGCCTACTTATTTGTGAAGCATTGTGATCAAGAAACGTGGACCAATAGCAATTTGTCGGCCGGACGAGAGTATTGCTGCAAGAGCGGTTCTCCCGTGAGCTGCTTGGGATCGTCTTCAACGTGAAAAATCGATTTTTCTCGAGCTCTTTCCGATCTAATTTCATAATTTTTTGCCTTCTTCTTTTTCCATGTCCAACAATTGTTAAATCCACAAGACAGCTATAACAAAAGTGTAATAAAAAAAGTATAAGAAAGAAATTACCGTTTTTAGAGTTTTTTTTAAGAAGATCCGTTGTGTGCGCGAGTACTCTCTCTCACTTTTTAAATACACGAAATCCGGGCGCATGGCTTCAGAGACTTCGGCATGTACTAATGTATGTGCTGAGGAGGGAAGATACAGTTTTAATATTTTTCACTGCCACCACAAGACACAGTTTGCTTCTGTTAGCGATTTTATGAGCCATGGGATGTGAACTTTATGAGCTCTAAAATTGTTACTTTATGCATATATGAACAAAAATTAAAGCTAAATTAATTTAGTTAAAATTTATATGAAAATAGTTTGAAAAATATTCGAGGAAAACCCCACAACAAAATTTCCTCTCCCTGCCGCCTACCTACCCAATCTTTCTTTAATGTCTTTTACCTTTGACTTAACTCATTTTCAGTTACCTGATATTAAAACTCGCTGCTTTACTTTCATTCATATATGACCAACGAAGTGTATATGCGCTAATTATAATGAGGAGACAAATAACAACAGCGGACAACGGTGATGATGATTATTTCATATTGAACTCGATTCCGTGCGAGAGGGCAAAATGCACTTTTATATGAATCGAACGGAAATTATGAAATTCGTTAATTAATAAAAAATTGATTTTTTAATTGTTGTGAAATTTTTTCATATAAAAAAATTGCCTCGTCTTAAAAAAATCGAAGAGATGTGAAAAAAGTTCTTCAATGAATGATTGAAAATGAGTTAGAAATGAGTGAGATGAAAGAGCAAACACATACAGACAGGTGAAGATGATGATTTCTTTACTTCCGATCTGACTCTCTCTCGCGGTATGGAGAGATTACAATTGAGGATTGATCGTGTCCGTTATAGCTTCTCCGAAAAATTTTAATGCGTTTCAGAAATTCAATTTTGAGTTTCTTTTTTCTTCTCTGGACATCCACACACTCACGCGAAAAGAGAAAAGAAGAAGAAATTTTAATTTTAATTTCCTCCTTTATCGCTTCCATTATATATTCATAGATACACCCAGCGAGAGAGTGATGGAGAGCATGAAAGAGCGCAATAGCGGTTGGCGAGTATCATCATCAACATTAATTTTATTTCGCCGCTCTTTCTATGCTTTTACCCATGAGGAAAAAATTAATTCTCATGGATAGGAAAAAAAAGGCGAGTGGAAGAGAATTTGAGATGATGAAAAAAAAAGAGTCCATTGAAAAAGAAAGAAAAAAGAAAAGGGTCAATCACTCTTGGTGCTGCTGATGAAATTTTATTGAGGAAGAATTACCGGGAGGTGAGAAAGAGAGTGGGCTGTAAAATTTTTAGAACAATTTAAGCTAAAAAAAATTAAATTGCCTAAAAAATTTTAAATCAAATTGAAAAATATATTTTAGAAATCAACCACGTGCTCATGGAAGATTTTTTAAGAGACCTCCAACTGAAATCTCTCAAGCAGCCTCTTAACCCCAAAAATTCCTTCACATGTCCACCACCCATTACTCAAGCATTAGGTAAATTTCTTCAGCCTTATGACTCCCTCATGTAGTGATCATGAGCATTTGGAGTCCATTCGAAAAATTTCATCATTATTGTTTAGCCACGAGAGAAATAAAAAGAAGAAAAAAACTCCGTTTTAAGCGTAGAAAAAAAATAGAAAATAAAATTGGTTTTAGGATAAAAGTCGAGAATACACGCGAAGAAGAAAGAAGTCGATGAAAAGCATCCAAAATGCTAGGAAAGGGCGATGAACTCGAGCGCCCAAAAAATGTATGAAACGCGAGAGAGCGACCACGATGTGATGCCTGTGAGAAAGCTACAATAATAAAAAAAAATCATCGCAGTAAAAAAAAGTAAAAAAGTTGAAGATAGGGCTCTCTCTCAAGCCAACTCGCCATGCCCTCCTTCATCGCTATGGTTTCTCAAACGAGCTCAAGTCATTATGTCGCTATTTTATGGGATTTTATTCTTATTTCGTTACAACTTTTATTTTTTCTTCCTCTTCTCATTCATTTTCATCTGTCCATCGCGTCATGTCACATCCATCCATTTTCGGCCCACATTAGAGCGCAGTATCCGAAATTCTTCGTGTTAGGTAACCTCTTGCGTATCATTTGGGCGAGATGAAGAAAAATTAACAATATGAGAAATTTCTATTTACTTTATACACCTAGTTTTATTGTGAAACTGTGGAACCACAAAAAAATAATGCTTAAACCCTTTATATATTTTTATGCCATATTTCTCTTTCAAAATAATTTTTAAAAAATTCCATAAATTTTGTGATCAAAAAATTGAAGAGATTCAATTTCTTCAAGCACTCATAATTGTTCACTCCACGGTAAATCACGAAATCTCCTCGCTTTGTCCATCACTAGGGATCCTTAATTCACCGGTGAATGCGATTTCGGTGATCACCGGTGAATAAAATGCCGTCACCGGTGATCACCGGTACACCGGTGACGACTTTTGACCAACATTTCTGAAAGAAAAAAACTACTTTTCGGCCATTTTGAAAATTTTGATGGACCAATTTTTAGATACTTTTTTTGCTTTCCATATAAATTATAAAGTTTAACACTAAAAAAGTTAGGTTTTCTTGTTATTTGTAGAAATTTTTCTTTCTTATTAATTGATGAATCAAACTTCAATCTTATCAAAATATCTCTATAAATTTTTAAGATTTTTACAGTTTTTAAAGTTTGATAAGATATCAAACTAACATCTTAATTTGTTGTCTTTGAACAAATCTTTTAAAATAAGCCCACTTACTAAAATGTTTTTCACTCATTTAAATTTTTAGAATTTTTTGATTATTTATCTAAAAAATTCTAAAAATTTAAATGACTGAAAAAACTTTTTGTAAGTTGGCATATTTTGAACGAATTTTGTTAGCCATTTAATTTTGATTTAAATAAGTTTTTAAATGTATTCTATAACTTCTTAATTAAAATTTACTAGTTTAAAAAAATTTTAGGTTCAAAAAAATCTCAAAAAGTATAGAAAAATGTATCCATTTCGTCACCGGTGTCACCGGACAAAAAATCGGTGATCACCGGTGACGAAAAGTTTCGGTGATCACCGGTGATCACCGTACCGGTATTCACCGTGAGGATCCCTATCCATCACCGAAAAAAAAATACTCTTTTGATGTGGGTGATGCGATCTAATGATTAAATGCGTATGGAAACTTGTTGAATGTTGAATTCACCATAGATAGAGAATAGTAATCAAGTCAGGAATTTTGAAGATTTTTTATTTTCGTGAGGATTCAAATAAGAATTCATTTTGTTGAGGAGATGAAGAGAATTTCATGCGGCGAAGTCTTATAAGCACTAAGAAAGAAAAAGATCTGACCTCACGTGGTTCTTGTAAGAGCGTGTGGATCTGATTAGAAATTCGATCTTATTAGAGAGTTTTTTGCCTAGTTTTCTGATTGGAAAATTATCTAACAAGACTTTTTTTGGGGTTGATGAATTGAAAAACTCAAATGACTTGTAAGAATTTTAATTTCTTATTTGAATGATTAAAATTTTTAAATTTAAGAAAGTTTTTTTTAAAAAAGTCTTGCAGAATTTTAATTAAACTCTCTCAAGAAAAAGGAGAAGAGAAGAAATCCATCGAGAGTGTGTGATAACGATCGCAAATCCAAGCCATTATAAATGTCATAAATTTCTGTCGACGGTGTGGGAATTTATAATCTCAGTAGCATGCAGCTCAACAATTTGTTGTCGATTTATTTTTATTTTCGCATTTCTACCGTTTTTTAAGTTGCAATCTCGTCAACTCCAACAAATTGACTTCGATTTGCAATAAAAATGTGCAAGTGAAGGTATGCCGAGAGTGTGAGTGCATGCGAGCTGGTAGAAAGTAAAAGAAGAGCACAACTTCCATAGACAGGCATTTGTGATATTATATATATTTAAAAATCGACTAGACAACATTTGCTGTTTTATTTTTATGGGTATGTATTAGCAACATCATAACTGTGCATAGCTTTTTTCTCTCTCACTCACGTTTACACTATCGCTATATGTGTCGATTGAGCCTGTGTTGCTTTTGAGTACGTTCTGGAAGTAGAAATCTTTGATTGATATCGAGTGCATTCCATATGAGCGTCTCTCCACCTCTATGTTTATGACGCGCGAGATTTTGTTAACTTTTTTGTGCGGAGTTTTTCTTTTCTTTTTAAATTTGTGAATATACAAAATTTGTGCAAAATGCATTTTTATAAAGTTATGCTTTGATGACAGTTGGCCATGACATAAAAGCAGTGATAGAATAAATATTTAAATTATTTTGGAAAGTTGTAAAAATATTTTTTGAAACTTTTATAAAAAAAAATGTCAACTGCAAAAAAAGTCATTAAAAGCTAATGATGATTGTCTATTTGTAATGGTCATAAGCAAGGGAGTCATCGAAAATGTTTTTTCTCGTAGATTCACAAAACCAACACCGGCCATGGCATCAAAAACTAAAATCTAGGAGTTTCTAGCGTTTTCGCACACAGCCAAGAAACAAATTTCCGTTTCAAATCAGCGTGTCTATAGCTCTATCTCATGAACTTGTGTGCGTTCCTATGTGATTTTCATCTATTGTGCAATATTACAAAAAAAATATTTTTCCACACACAAATTCACTCGTGTACACTGTTTGTTTTGTTGTTTTGGATATAGCCAAGTTATGGTCGGAAACAATAATAATAGCCAACATGCAATAATTTACGAAACGAGTTCCTCACGTGCCCAAGAACCAAATCTAATTACCTCCTTTTCCTTTAAGTGCTTTTCCCACATCGTTCGACGTTGTCACTGTCGAGTGAATTATCAATGTCCTTTCTTCATGCAGAAATGTTTAAGGCTTCTTTTAAATAAAAAATCAATTAGGATTTTCTGACTTTCCTTTATCGTGTCCTTTTCGTATTTTACTTAATTAGTTACCAGTGTAATGTTGAAGTATATCGACACATAAATTGTGAAAAAACTATTCAGTTGATAATTGGAAGTTAATTTTCTTATAGTAAAGTTCAAGCAATCACAAGAAGGTCAGTGGGGAAGTAAATTGAAGAGAAAAATCGTTGATTGAAAATTAGTCGAGACATTTTGACTTGGATTTTATGGAAAATTAATTTTAAATATGTTCAAAAATATTAAGTTCAGAATTAAATCATTGGATTTAAATTTAAATCTACTTCAAAGCGACAGAATTTAAGAAAACATTTTTTAAATCCAAAAGATTTAAATAATAATCCAAATGAACTTTTTAAAATAACAAATTAATTTCTAGATTTCAAACAATCTTAATTTTAATCTGCATGCATTTTTCAGTTTAATTTTTAAAATTTACAAACATGTTGAAATTTAATTTTAGAAAACAATTTTAATCTCCACTGTAAATTTTCCTCTAAATTAACCACAAAATGAATTTGCTGGAAAATTTCTCTCTCTCGTATGATTTTTCGCATAGCCATAAACAACTTAATTCCTCCGAGAGTCCAATTGATTCACCCCGTTGATTTCAAAAAAAAGGTTATTCAATAAAGTAATCGCTGTGCATATGAGCATTTTACTGCATGTTGCAGAAATCATAAAAACAGGAAACGAGTAAAGAAAAAACAATTATCATGTCATATATTGCAGGAAGATAATTACGTGATACTAATTGCAAGTTAATTAAGAAAATCATTTTATGCGTATGGTCGTGCCTTATGAAGTGATTTGTGATTATTGGGCTAAGATCCGAAAAAAAACATTATTTTCCACTCTAATTTGTCTCGACAATCGAGCGACGTAGATAATTATTATTAGACGGTTAACCACAAGCATTGAATAATTGAAAAAAGAGAAATTAGTCAGCAACCAAAGGAAATTGTGCAGTTATATGTGAGACTAAATTCTTCGTCCTCTTGCAAGCAATTTTTCTTCTTATTTTTTTCCCTTTTCGCCATGACTTATTGATTGTCGTTGTCGTCAATTGTTCGGAGAAGGTATAGAGAGAGTGAGCGAGTCATACCGTTACCTAAACCACTTCACTCGCTTCGGTGCTACTTTCCCAACTACATCACATCCTCACAAGAAACCAACCATGACAAAAACATGCCATGAGCGTACTCTTTTTTCTAACTGCACGCTGACTGACTCACTTCTCTTTCTCTCTCGCTCACTCAGCTCTCGACTCTTGTACACTTGATTATTGCATAACATTCTTCTATCTAAGTCTCTCTCTCTCTCTATTTACAATCCCATTCACACCCATACACTGATGTGAGTCATCTTGTTCGTTGTTCCTATGCGCGAGGCTCATCATGTTGCACATTCTATGGGATTTTGTGGGAGTTTCTTTAAGATTTATTTGAGCTTTGAGAATTGACAATTTTATGCTTTCGTAAAAATTGTATCAAAATTTTTTTGAACCCACTTTTAAAAAATAAATTCAAACTTTTATGTCCAAAGAGCCACCCACAAAGTACACACATTCACATATCATCGCCTGTTGTTGATAATAGCAGCGATGTGAACTAGTCGACATGAATTTAGAAGGAACGTCGTTTTGCGTCGTCAATTATGGGAAAAAATGAATGAATTGCACTTTTTTCTCTCCATTCGCTGGCAATATAACAGCAGTCGACTATCAATGGATGCTTGCATATGCCGAATATGAACGCAAGTTTTTCTCATCTATGTACAATTTCACTTGAAATGGACGATCGAGAAATGTGCATTGGAACATCCTACATATGTTATTTTTGTACTACGCTGATGGTAATGATACTTGATGTTGGCTGCTAATCAACGCTGGATCGTGTCAATTTTACGCTAAGTGATTCAATCGAGTAATTTCTAGCTTGAAGTGTTTGCTTTGAGGTTAAAGACTGGTCATGTTGATTAAAAAATATTTGTTTACATTGAAATTTCCTGGATTGTCAATTTTGCATCTTTCTATTTGAATTTTATCAAGATAAATCATTCACCACTTAATGCCCTTTTCGAACAAAAATCTAAAATTCAAATTCACATTTACCGTTAAAAATTCACTCCTGCATATCGCGATGCTTTTATCGCTTATTTTCTTTCACCCATCAACATCATCTAAAATGTACTTAAGGCATACATGCATATCCCAGATTGTAATTGATTCTATCGTGCATCGAGTGAAAAGAAAGTTTTTTTAGAGAAAATTCCCTTCGAGATCGAGAAAGAGGTATTGAGAATTCGTGATCGCCTCTAATGGATTAGAAAAATTAAGGAATTCAATGAACCTACACAAGAGATTGAAGAAGAAAGCACAATAGGAAAAAAGTAAGCTATAATTCATGTTGCCATTGCTCATTTTCGCCTTTTTATATTCGACGTTGTATAGAGCCGAGCGAAATGAGAACACAGGCAGGAAAAAAAAGTCGAAAATGGGAAGAAGAAAGAAGAAGAAGAAATTGTTGATTGTCAGATATGAAAATGCTGGTAATTCACACAAGTCTCTCTCTCTCTCACTCTCCCATTTCCCCTCCCCTCCCTATTTTTTTTATTTATTTCATTAAACACGCTGTTGCTTCTTCCTACATACCATCACTATCTTTTTTTCCATTCTCTCCCTCAACTATACATGTGCAGCACCAAACAACATACATAGAGAGAGAGAGAAAAAAATAAAATAAATTTAATTGAAGAGAGTCTATTTTTATTTGTGATTCCATATCCCCGAAAAAAAAAGCAAGCAACAAGCGATTGTAACCATCCACATAGAGTATGTATGGAGGTTCAATGACCCAAAATAGAATTTCTATTCCATGCTCTTTCCTCTTCTTCACATCGCGGTCGTCTTTCTTCAATTCCTTTTTCGAGGTGAAATTCTTCAACTTCTACTTTATGCTTCACGGATGAGATTTCTTCTTTCTACATAATTCTTTTTTTGCTTTTGAGCCTCCATTAACTTCTATTGTTATTACTGTCATTAAGGCGCAAAAGGAAGAGATCTCACGAAATGTTCTTGTGTAAGGTTTTAATTTACAAAATATTTTCGTGTTTCTTCAGTACTAAGTGTGCGCATGAGGGACGAAAAATAAGTTTGTGCACTTTTTGAAAGTTGGCCTCGAAAGAAGAAAAAAAAATTAAATAACTTTACAATTTTTGTGAAATAATTTCGAGTTCGCCTTTTTGTCACCTCAACATTTGCTTTGTCATAATTGTTTTCGTCCACGTAGAAGAAGTACTGTGCACGTGCAATGGGATACAAATTAATTTTTAATTAATGAAAATAGTAAAAATAAAGATTTTAAAATATTCATTTTAAAATTTTGTAAATTAAAATATTTTTCGATTTTCAAATTTTATATAAATTTATTTTGCTCTTTAAATAATTTAAATATTTTGTCAAACATACATAACCCTTTTAAACCATCTAACCACACGGCAATTCATGGTAAATGGCACTTCTTTGTACCACATACATGACACGTATTGTGCAGTCTAAAGAAAAGTGTATTTTGCATTTTTGAAGGAAACAAAAACAATTTTTTCTGTGCGCTATGCAAAAAAAAGAACTCAAACTTATAAAGAACTCAAAAGTGTTCATGAAAAAGGCGAAAAATTTAACAAACAGAGGAAAAAATGTTTGCTCGACTTTTTTTATTTTTATTTTTTCAATTCAACAAGTTGCCCTCATCATCATCGTCATATGTTGCGCTTGTTTATTGTGAAATAATGGTAGAGTCGAGGTCTTTCTTGAAGTAACTACATACTAATAGAAAAGTGTAGCCTTTGCGCACTAGTACATGATGTTGAGGTAAAAAACGAAGAGAAAAATTATAAACAGTTAAGAAGTGGCTTTTTGGATAATTTTCTAGGCAATTGCTAGGTTGTTGGTGAGAGTAGAGAAAAGAGGCTTTGGTATGTAGGCAGTTGATGACTTTGGCGAGATGATTGTAATTACCCGCAATTTCCCTGGGAAAGATTTTCTAATCCAATTTCGAGATTGAAAACATTTTAAACATTTTTTTTTGGAGAAACTTAATTTTTATCGTTAAAAAAATTAATTCAACTCTTCGACCGTTAAGAAACATCTTCAAGGACCTTTACCTTTATGCATAATCATCAATTTTAATTTTCCCTTCGTAAACGTCTTCATTTTTCGTCTCTCTCCACATGCTTGCATCGCTGCGTTTCAATATCCACCTGTGTACACGGCATTCGATCGACCTCGTTACGCTCAAGAAAATCTCTTGCCTGGGAAAAAGGATGTAACATCCTAAAAATTACCATAAATTTCAATTTCTTCTCATGCGAATCATTTTTCCCTCTGCAACTTGCCTCGCCTTTCTGATTTTTCACTCGTCTCTCTGTTTCACACGATTTTCCACAATCTCCAATTAAGGCACTTGTTACGCTCTAGTCGGGCGAATGCAACCCCTTTAAAAAATAAATAGAATGAATAAAATTTACTCATATGCATTTTAATGCTCATTTAAATGAATAAATTTGACCGGTCGGTCCCTACTTTAAATCGCCACAACAAATAATAAATAGTCATGCAGTGAGCGAGTGAGGAAGAGTGAAATGTTTGATCAGTGTGGGAGCTAGGAGGAAAATGTCTAGATTTTTATGAGATTTATAAAAATTTAAATATATTTTATCCGTTAAATTTTCAAATTATAAACCTCAAATTTCCTAACGTCCACTGCGCCTCTGTCGATTCGACATTCAACAGCTTACACACATATTATGATGATGATATTGAAAAATTTGTTGAAGGAGGGAGAGAGAGAAACAATATTGGAATTAATTTTGCGGCTCGCTGCCTTTTTCGCGGTCGAGTTCGTTTCGAGTTGAAGGGAAGAAAACAAAGCAAAGGAAGGAGACGTCCGGAAGGGAAATTATCGTACCTTGTAGCCTCGACTGTTCATCCCCATTTGTGATTTCATTTCGATGCAAATTTATGTGTGACTTTTCAACTTCTAAACGTGCAACTAGGATGGGGTGCATCTAATTAAGATCAAAACGACGTGATTATGATTTCCGGGATTGTGCATTTGAGAAAGGATTTTTTCATTTGTTACTAATTTCTTTTGAGCGTCGAGTTTAATGACTTTTAAATGCTAATTGATCGAAAGGAATTGACCTCAGACCTTAAAAATGTGAAGCCTTACTCATACGCTTCGTCGTTAAGTCACAATTAATGAATAATTTTCGACTTAATGAACTGTCTTTCCTTAATTGACTCCCCGGAATAATTTCAGAACGGTATTTGCTATTAAGAATCAAGTTAATGCCTTCTGCCCAAAAAAAACTAGATCGCATTGATTGCAGTGCGAGAGGAGAAAAATGAAAATTGACTCAGCCCATAATTGCTCCCATTTGCAATATGCTTATAATTAACAGTTTTGAGATTTTTTCATAAAGATTGAGTTAAAGTGCTGAGATGTTAATTGTTACATCATATCGCACAGCACATATTGCACGCTTTTAAAATAATGTCTTCCGCTCAATTTTTAGAATAATTTTCAATTGATTTTTTATTTAATAAATTTTATAATTTTTAAACCGCATATTTTTAATTGAAATTTTTTATTAATTGACAATTTTGAAGCACCACCGCACCCCAGCAGCTTCACCATAGAAAGCATGTTCGAGCTAACTTGATTGAGTCAAGAGAGAGAGATAGATCGGATATGAAATTAATAAGTGCCAGTAAGTAATTGATACAATTTCATCACGACATCTATGATGACGGCCAAGTAATGCACATTCTTTTAATTTCACTTGTATGTATGTGGATCATAAACGACTGCATTCTCTTCGAAATATGAATAATTTTTTTTCTTTCATTAAAATGCACTGTGGTGGAATTCTGAGCGAGAAGTTAAGTAAATAAAGCTAAAAAGGTCTCATTTCTCGGAGTGTTTTGTCGTCATCATATTTTTTTTGTAAGGGTTCTTGAACTCTCATTTGTGTGTTTTTATTTTCTTCTCCTTCATCATTTCTATGCTGCATACTATACAAAAAATGTGCTATGTGTACACTGTACAGACATTGGAGCGAGAGCGCATATTGTGGTTGATGATGCAGAATTGAGGTCAACTTAGGGTTGGATCTTAGAAGTGAATTATTTGTTATTGACTTATTTGACTTTCTTAGCAAGTGAGTGTGTTTGCTTAGCGAGCACTAAGAAGTGAAATTGAAATCAATATTCAAAGTTGAATATTTGATGATCCTTTTTTCCATCTCTCTTCGTTCGTATTTGCTCGAAAACACCTGTGATGTTTGATTAAGTATTTAAAAAAAACTAGTTTAAAGCATCTTCGGACCCTCTTTTTTCTCCTCCATGCTACAAACATCCCAAATTTTCGTTAACCTTTATTTTTTCATCTAAAACATAAAGCTACACGGTATAAGGTGTACTTTATGCTGCTATTAGGATGATGTAAGGTGTACAATTTAACGTTTTTTCTCTCTCCACGTTTTATTCCTTACTGTTCTTCTTCTTCTTTGTCTTTCGGGATTTTCTAAAGAAGACTTGAAAAGGGTTGCAGAGGATAATTTTAGAATCAATCGTGAGAAGAAAATTTTAATTTTAAGATGAGGGGACGTGAAAGGATCGCGATCGTGCATTCAAATTCTGTATTTCTCGAGGAATAAATCTGGCGAGTCAAGATGAGGACACTCGAACTATAATTTTTTTAAAAGAATTATTAAAAATATTTAGTTTCAATTTAATCAGTTGAAATTTGTCATTTGTCGGGACAGGATAATCAAAAAATATTTAACCGAGTCAGATTATTTTTTAAAGGGTCAGAAGGGTCCTAAATTTGATATTTTTGTAAAGCCTGATAACGAAAACTCTAAGTCTTGTGTCACTTATCAGCATAAAAGTCTGACAAAAATCAATTACAGTTCCCATACAAATCTACTCGATCGTCACTTTAAAAATTTTATCTCACATTCTTTTCCTTTTTTCCCTTTCATCATTCATCATCATCGTCAGCATGAAAGAGAATAATGAGTCATTCATAATGCACATTTATGTACAGCATAATAATCGCTGACTGAAAAATAATAAAAATTTAAATACAAAGTCGAAAGAGAGGGAGAGAGAAAATGTTCAATCAAAGGGAACCTAAATTATAATAAAATCCAATGAATTACTGCAAACGTAGGCATTTTAATGGAAAAAAGCCCCCACAGAATATCCACAAATACGAGTCGAGAGAAGAATTATTCAAATTACAGCCGAAGCGATCCTCAGCAATAAAAAATTCTTTTCAGCATTAGATGGTGAAAGAGAGAGAGAGAGAGAGAGAGAGAGAAGAATAGAGAAATAGAAAAAAAGAAATCCTTGACTCCAAACATAAAAGTTGAATGACCTCACCCTCCTCTCTATTTCTCCTTATGCTACAATATCTCTATTTCTCTCACTCTTCTTACAATATTCTTACAAGAAAAATCATTACGTTTATGCTTTTTTTATGCTGTGCCCTGCTCTATCATCCAGCGGGGCTGTTTGTGAATGTATTTGAGCTGTTTGTGTGAAGCGAAAAGCGAAGAAAATAAATTTATAAAGTCTTACTGGATATACGATCATGTGTATGGGAATGTGAGCTGTGTGTGCATGAAAAAGAGAGAGAGAGAAAAGGCAAGTTCCATGTAAAGTAATCCTTTATTTATTATTTAACAATTCAAATCTCATTTTTTCTTTCTTCTTCTTATTGACTTCGACTTCATGTAGCTCTCTGTTTAGCCTTCCTTACGTACTGTCGTCACTCAAGCGAATCGAGTTGCGCTTGCTGTGTACATTTTTAGGTTTTTATTTCTTATAATGTTTATGATGAAATTAAGACAGTGGAAAAACCATCAGACCACAAATCCATACCGCAGCGAAATATCACTGCAACCCTTCATAGCATAATTACTATACATTCATGCCATGCCATTACCCTCTCCGCTTCCTTTTTCTTTCATTTAAAAAAGAAGAAGAAACTCAAATCTACTTACATATATATTATGATGTTCATTTTTAGAAAGAAAAAATAATTTAAAAAGATTGTTCTTTTCGTGATAAAAGAAAACAGAAAAAGAAGAAGAAAAAAGATTTAAGGAAGTTCAACAGAGTTCATCGGAGGAGATCGGGAAATATTTTTTAAACGTGAGACTGAAAAATTTTTATTAAAAAGGGAAATTAAATTTTAAATGCATATTTTTTAATTTCGCTCCAATAAAAAAAATGTGCTCAAAAAAAATCTTTTAGAAAAAAACCAAAATTCTTTTACGCTCTAAACTAACCTCAAAAGCTCATCAACGAAAGTCTCATTGAATCTCCTCTAGCGTATTGAAAATCAATCTCGCGAGGAGAGATGAGAAAGAAGAAGAAAACTTTCCGATGATCACAAATCAATTCACATCGATTTATGTACAAAGCGAGAGATTCCATTAGAATGAATTTGATTGTGAAAGGCATGAAATTTCTTTTCTTTCTGCCACCACCACCCAATAGTTAGTCGCTGTCGTATGTGCTTGTCGTAAAAACCTCATTTAAAATCCATTCTGTGAAAGGAATACTGAGAGAGTCTCTCGACTCCCATAGCTCAATTGACTTCCTGGCAAAAGCGATCGCGCGAGAGAAGAGAAAAAGGCAAAAAGAAATTTACATTGAAGCAAAACCTAACTGTTCCATCCATCCGATTTCTTTCTTTTTTTTTCATAATATTCTTTCCCGTCTTATTATTATCGTCAAAGAAGAAAGTCAGGAGAAAGAGCGAAAGAGAGAAAGAAGTCCATTGAACTTAGTTGGAGAAGTTTTTGTCATTTCTCTAGTTCTCCTCCTTTCCCCCAACATTCACACATATATATCCATCGAAATCAAACAATGAACATTTCTCGAATTTTATGGAGATGCGAGAACGCTCTTAAATATATTTTTTTGTGTAATGGATTATTGTTGAATCCTGTTTTGTTAGTACCTGTGTAGCCGACGGTCAAGTGTAAGCAGGATGTTTTAATGACCGTAAGACGAGCTATATGTTAGTCTATTGACCGTGGTTTGTTTGATGAAATGGACCACAAAGTAAATTTAAATATTATTTTTTTCGAAGAATTTTTTAAATGGATTTCGATAAAGTTTTAAAAACATTAAATTTAATTCAGAAATTCCTAGTCGAAAATAAAATTCTCACAAAAATATTTTTTGAAAAGAAAACATTCTCATAGTTCATTAACCCACCGTTGATCCTCAGAATCTCTATATTTTTGCCCTCATGTGTCTCATAAGTCGGAAACATTCAATGAAGGGTTATTAATTTATGAAAACTTTCCAAAATCCACTCAAACCCGTCAAGATCGCAATTCACCCCAAATATTCTGAAATTTTTATAAATTAATGCACAGCGAGGATGAACACAGCATATGGAAAAAATCAAAAACGTGATGAGCAATGTGTCACTTGCTCTAATATGCGGGGATCTCCATAAAGGAAAAATAGATAGAGAAGAAAATCTCATCTCGACTCGCACGCTGTCTATTTTCAGAACGAACCCTTTGCGATTCACGAAAAGTGATCTCATGCCGCGGCCTGAACGATATCCTCCGACGAAAATTCTATTTTTGATTTTTATTTTTCCTCTCCTTCTTTTCTTTGCATGCTCCGAAAAAAAAAATTGTAATGGTATCGCGTGCGCTACTCTCGGGAGTTTTAAATATGCTTCGAATATAATTCAGTAGTTAGTTTTTCATCAATTTTTATGCTGGTTGAATGTGCAACAATTAATACATTTATTTTTCATGGGGGTAAAAAGTTGACGAAGAACTTCTTCGACTCTTCTCATGCTCATGAGGGTACAAAATCAATGACTTATCGCTTGCTACTTTTGTGTGTGTTCTTTTATGAGTGCGTCTGTGGGGGAAATGCATGAGGGTGCCTCGTGTGTGAGTCGGAAAATTATCAACAAGGAATTTGAGCGAGCCAGCATTTGTAAGGATGATAAGCCGTAGCCAATAGTGCATGAAAAAAGCAATTTGTGCGACTGGGATAATTGTTTAAGGAATTTCTGATTATTTTTCAACCTTTGAGACTTTGCGATAACTTTTTGTTGATCCTTTAAAATTATCAGTAAATTTTTTTTGAGTCACATGCGACCGCAATTAGATTGTGAACACTCCTTCGCCTCTTCCTTCGTCATTTCTCATTTAACATTTTCAATTGACGATTGAAAAGGGGCTGTTGATTGAGTTTAATTGGAACTCATTGACTACATCCTTTTTTTGTTCTTTCAACTCTCAGAAAAAAAATTATCATATTCACGAACCCCTTTCAACTACCCCGGATGTACCCTATTCCCATAAAAGCAATTCTCTTTTCATAATTGTAAGTACGATCGTTAAGGGTATTGAGGTTACATGTCCGAGCGATAGTCATATTGGTGTTGTTGTTATTCATTTCCAGCCACATGTATTGCGATATTCATGGAACAATTTTCTCATGAAATAGAAACTTTCAATGTGATTTTCTTCCTCTCTCTCGTTGTAAATTTTTTTCTTGCTTCTTCTTCTCGTCGTGTCTCTATTTTATCCAGTTTCCGAGACACAACAACATCGCAGCGATTCCCACAGATTTTTTTCTCTTCTCTTCTTTTGATGAATTACAGTGAGAAGCAACTGAAAATTATATCGCAATTTGATTTGTGCAATAAATTTTGCGATATTTGGAGATTTCTATTGATCGGTGGCTCTGGAAACATTGATTTTTCCTGGAATATTTCTAAAACCTATTACATTTAGAAGTTAATTTTTAATAAAACTTGTCTATAAATTTTTAAAATCATTTTCTAAGCTACAGAGCTTAAAACCACAAACAATTACAAAATTTTCACTTACTATGCCTAGACACGCTTGTCAAATTGCGTTGAGAAATTAGTTGTCTAGAAAATTAAAAATTCTAAAGTGGTTTCAGTCTAAATGACCCTGTGCCAAATTAGCTAATTATATTTAAGGATTGATTGTCAGCCAATTTGATGAAATGATATTAAAAAAACATTTTAACGAGTACACAAGAACAACTTTTTTTATTGTTTCTCTCACTCATCCCATACATGAGCGTGTTCTTCTTCTTACTTAATTCCATTTAAATAAAGGTTAATTTTTCCTCAGCCAAATGTCAAATCTACGATCTATTAGGTCTCATATTCGCTTCTCGCTCCATATCCATCTCGCTTGCGAGCGGTCCGCTACAAATACAATTGTTGTCATCGTTCTGTACACTCGATTCGAATTCATTCATTGAATTGATCATGTTATAAATGGGGAAGCATTGTTGCATTTTCAAAATCGCACGATATCATGAGGAGGAGGCAGAAAAAGAGAGAGAGAGAGAGAGAAAAACTGAATGCTGTGTTGCACATTTTTTATTACGTAAGGTTAATTACAGCCTATGCTCTTTTTTCATATCTGAATAAATGGAAAAGTGCACACTTTGAGAGCTGGAATTACGCGCAAAGGAATTTTTTTGAGTCCATTTGTTGATCATCACCTCACGTCGATGTCACGTGGAATTTTTAGCTTGCAAGTTAGGAAACGCCTGAATATTGCAATATTCGCCATACACCGTAAAATGTTATGTGCTGTGAATGCATAAAGCTAAAAAACTTCATATCCTATCACTTTTCAACTCTTTAAATATTTTTTTCGTTTCGCTTCGATGAGCAGTGAATTGCTATCAAAGCGTAGACTTGCGAATGTATTGAGAGGCAAATTGATTGCGGGCGGTATGAAAAAAACTACCCAGTTGCAAAATGCCAACTTTTATGCTGGCTTATGCGAATTCCTTCAAAAAATTGATTTATTAAATTAAGCTTTGTCGCCCTAAAACATTGACGATCCCCATTCCCTATTGCGAGATGGAAAACACCATTTAAAAAGTTGTGTGGTAAATCTATTAAAATACATAGAAAAATCCCTTTAAATTCTGTCATGTCATGATGTTAGTTAATTGAAAAAAAACTACTTAATAGAGAGAGATCCACACACATACACACAGACCCAAAATTCCTACAATTATCTTTTTTTCTAATGCTCTCTCTCTCTCGGCTCGAGAAAGGAATACAATGCCCTACTAGAGAAGAAAAAGTCTCACACAAAAACCATCCATTGTCTTATGCTTATGTTGCTGGGATACATAACAGAAAAATCATGCATGGCATTAACTTCTTTCTCCCAAGCCTAACATACAGATTTCCTCACTCTAAAACTCCTCCACGGAATCGTACTCAAAAGTGACTTTTGAAGAGAATTTTGAGAGAGATCCGAGCGAGAGAGAGAAAATATGAAAATTCTCCCACATATACAACAATCCCACGGCATTGCCTATGTATTGCACAGCACACCACTTTCGACTTATTTTTTCCCGACTCTCGATCGCTTCACACAGAAATAATTTAACATTCGTGCGGTTAAGACGTGAATTTAAAGCTTAATCGAGATTTTTTTAATATTTTATTTTTCTTCTCTCCACACACATTGCAGTGAAGAGTGAGAGAGAGAGAACTTTAAGCTGTGAAGGGCAGCATTGTCAGGATATTTAAAAAAGAACTTTAGTGATTCTCGAGAAGTGAAAAATTGAACAAAACTGCGCAAATAAAAGAAGATAAAAAAAAGTATTTCAATTGTTGATCGCGAATGGACGAGCATTAAGCGTGTGGGTGGAAACTCTGGAAGTGACGAGAAAAAGAAGAAGAAAAAATTAAAGGAAATTTTCAGAGTTTTTTTTTTGAAGAAATTCTTAAAAATAGAAAATGACTGTGAACAAAAACAAGTAATGGATGTAGAAGAAAAAAAGTTCACTTTATCGCAAGGAAACAGTCGAGTCGAGAGATAAAGAAGGAGAGAAAATGTGATTTTTAGTTCGACTCGTATATTAAAGAAAAAAGAAGAAGGAAAAAATATTTTAAGATAATCACGAAGGATAATTGATGACAATTGTGAGTGTCTAGCGAGTGAATCAGAAATAATAAGGAGGAAATAAACAGAAAAGAGAAAGAAGGAAAATTACACGGTGAGTCTCATCTTTATGTACATGTGAACAGGGTGTGTCAATTGTGGAATTTTTTCCTCGCCAACCGAGACTTAAAATTTGAATAATTTGTGATCATTTTTAAGTCGATCTCTGGTGGAGAAAAGTGGGTGACATTTAAAATGGGAAGGGTGACTTATGTGTGATGGCTCTGGAAAACATTTTTCGAATTTTCGAATTAAAAAATCTAGGGATCACGCCTTTGTTCCATTCTTCCAGTGAAGCATAAAATAAAGGATTTAAATTCCTTTCCATCCGATCGTCACATCGTTTTCTTTTCCTCTATCTTTCTGCCTTTCCGCGCGTACTCGCTCAGTGCGTTTGTAATGCGAAGAGAGAATCTCGAGTCTTTTTTTTTGTTCATTGACCTCTTTTATATTACAAATGAAAAAAAATCAGTTTCGGGCTGCTTTTTCTCTTCACTTCATACTGTTGCTGCTATATGCCTTTCCCCCCTTATGCGAGAGTCGTGTCTCTCTTTCTCGGTGCGAGTAGAAAATGTGTGTACACAATGCTCTACGCTCGCTATAGTCCGATGAATGGGGAAACTGAACTGAAAACATATTTTGTTGGGGATTTGAAGCATAACGCAGTTAATTATGACTTTTTCTCCCACTGTTTTTATTAGACACTTCCTCTTTTCACGATCCTTCCGTTACTTTTTTTTCTCGCACTCTCCCGCGAATCTAGCAATTGAGCTGTGATTTAATGAACAAGCGAAAAAAAAGTTTTATTGCAATTTACTGTTTTTTTGGAGAGTAAAATTTTATATAAAAAAATTAAAGCATGTTACATATTCGGTGATTTCAAACAGTTAGGTTTAATTGCCTCCCCGAAAGAGAAGTAAAAAAATCCTAATTACAGTTAGGAAAAATTGAGAGCGTCACATGAGGTGTGTCAATGGGGTGGAAGATCAATTAAACGGTATTTAAAAGTTGCTGCTATAATTTAGCTCCGCTATATGTTTTTCATAAATTTGACCTCAATAAATTTAATGTCCATTCCTTGATCAATTTTTTATAATAAAAATCTTCCAAAAATGTCAGCGTCACCAACCAGTCCATGTTTGGGGTTGATTAAGCAACTGGCTCTCAATTAATGCTAATGAAAAAATCCCCCCTCAAAAATAAATCTAATTTAAGTTATTCTAAGAAGGCAGCAAAAATTCCCCATCGCGTTCTCATGAAACATTAGATAAATAAAGATCCACTTACAATATTATGCAGATGAATCACCCTACGCAATCCTTAAAAGAAGCAAGGCGAAGAACCAGCAAAAGTGAAGATGAAAAAGTATTCCTCGAATGAGTGAGAGAGAGAGAGAGAAAAAAACACGAATATAAAAAATCTGGTTTTCTTCTTGTTCTGCTGAAGATCGCTTTACTGACTTTCATAAAAAAAAATCTTTTTCTCCGCGCGAGGAATATAAAAAAAACGGTCGAGGAATCGCGAAATGATTTTTCTTCTTCTTTCGCCTCCTTTCTTATTCTTTTTTCCCTTCGCGTTGCTCTTTTCTTTCTCACTCGACAGAGTCGAGTCGCCGAGTCCTCGATTTATAACAGAGTTTCAGTTTTCTTCTTTTTGACGGCGTATTTTCTTTTTTAAAAATGGCAATGTGAGAAAGGAAAGAGGAGATGCTGGCGGACAGTGAAACCTTGTCATGACTAATCTCACAAAAAAATTATAAAATTATTTTTCAACCCCCTCGATGAAAATTCTAACCTCCCCCTAAAAAAATTCTTCCCATGCGACTGCGATCACTTCCAGTCGAGGAGGGGTTTCACTGTAAGAATTTCTTTGGATTTTGCTCTCTCGCTGAGCATCGCATCACATTCAAGGAAAGGGTGAATGTGAGTTTTTCTGACTCTTTAAAGAGTGACTGTACAGCACACACGAAGCAAAAAAGATGAAAAATTCTCATAAGGCTAAAAATAAAGAACGCAATTCGAGAGATAAAAAAAAACATTTTTCAACATTTGCCTGCGAATAAATGAGAGAAAAGATCAAATTTGTTTTTTTTTTCGCGTACACATAAAATTTTTGTGCTCGGGAAAAAAGGAATTTTTTGTATATAAATCGCTCTCTTACTGGGATCTCGTCGTTTATTTTTTTTGGGGTTGGGTTCAGATGAGAAAAAAAATCTAAGAAATATTTTTGTGCGAAGCCGAAACGATCGAGGGAAGAGGAGAGAATTTCAAGGACAAATTTTAAATTTATTTCTCGAATATAAAAGAAGGATATAACTGCGTAGCATATTATAAATGGTGGACATTGAAATTCTTTCAATCCTGTAAAATTAGTGATCGTTAAAGAGTTCCGTTAACTATTAATGACGCCAACTAGCAGCTAGTTAAGGATATTGTGAAAGCCTATCATCTACCTGTCCGACATGCTTTGACTATATGCCATCCATCTATCCCATCCAACAACGACGACATCATTATTATGGAGAACCTGTTTGCACTTAAAATGCAATTTAAACTCGTTTCACTTACTTCTTAAGTTTTTTTTTTATTTATTTATGATTATGCCAACTATCATCGTCCGGGTGAGTGAGAAAAAACTAGTTATCCTGCTAGGATTTGCCGTTAGATAAATTTGAATTTCAAATCAAGATTGACATCGAGAGCGTATAAGAAGAACGCAATAAAACTCGATTTTTAAGGACATAAAGAGTCTTCTTTGAATTCATGTTCATCCCACTTGCGAGTTCCATTGTAAGCCCAGCAACACAATCGAAATAACGCGCAACAGATTGAAATTGTGTGTAGGAGCGACTGGATGTTGTATTTGTGTGTTCAACACCGATGTGAAATAAAAAAAACTCTTTGGTGGTGGCTGAGCTAATGCTTTTGTGTGTCACACTCTCAGTTCAAGCTGTTGCTTCATCGTGATTTTACGGCAAAAATTATATTTCCTTGCGCGAAACGACGCGTTCTCCCAAAAAAAATTATTATTGAGCTAAAAATGTTATAAAAAGTTTAAAAGTACTTCCCAAAATCAAGTGCGCGCACGCGTGTCGAGTAAATAAAGCCTTTTTTTGGATTATCAAATGTGTGTAAGTTATGTACTCGATCACGCTTTCATGAAATTATAACAACACACATAGTTTAGACCTGTAATTTTCCTTTATCCGGTTTTTCGCTATTGCTACTGTATTTTTTTTTTCGCAACGAATGTAAAATAATAACAATAAATGCTTGTGTAGGGTGACATTTCAAATTAGAGAGATATCTGTTACGTAACAATTCCACATTCATTTCCTCCACTCGCAAAACAGTGCTACGAGCTGTGCTTTTTTCCTGCTAGCTCTTAACAAACAAATTACTGTGTTGTGAGAGAGAAAAAAAGTGTTTTTGAGAGTTGCGATATGAAGAGGATTTTTACTTAGAATTGAGTGGCAACAATAATTGAAAACGTTAATTTAATTAACAAGTTTTTTAAAAATTTCCAAATTAATCTGTCCACACCCTCACTCACTTCAACCCCATAAAAGTGTTTCGCAATCCTTTCAAATGAATCTTATTCATAAATTATAAAATTTCACACATCGCTTAATGTATTATGATTTATAAGAGTTTCTTAAATGGAGAAAAATAGAGTTTTTCAAGGACACAATAATCATTCAAAAAAAAATTCATATGGATGGTTCACATTAAAAAAATGTTTCAAAACCCACACGTGGGTGTTGCCGTGTAACCCACTTGTAACTGATCAGTATTGGAAATGCTAAGGAAATGTAATTATGCGAAAGATTTTTTTGGGGAATTTTCTAGACAATTTTTTTTTAAGAGAAACCTTGGACAACTCTTGCACAAGTTTTTTAGGAGAAGTCTTGGAGAAGCCATTTTCAAAAAGTTTCGGAGAAGTCTTTTTGGAGAAGTCTTTTTTGGAGTAGCCATTTTGGAGAAGTCTTTTTTGGAGCAGCCATTTTGGAGAAGTCTCGGAGAAGCCATTTTGGAGAAGTCTTTTTTGGAGCAGCCATTTTGGAGAAGTCTCGGAGAAGCCATTTTGGAGAAGTCTCGGAGAAGCCATTTTGGAGAAGTCTTTTTTGGAGCAGCCATTTTGGAGAAGTCTCGGAGAAGTCTTTTTTGGAGCAGCCATTTTGGAGAAGTCTCGGAGAAGCCATTTTGGAGAAGTCTCGGAGAAGCCATTCTATAGAGGAATTAACATCCAGCTGAGGAATTAACATCCAGCTGAGGAACCAACATCCGGCTGAGGAACCAACATCCAGCTGAGGAACCAACATCCAGCTGAGGAACCAACATCCAGCGGAGGAACCAACATCCAGCTTAGGAACCAACATCCAGCGGAGGAACCAACATCCAGCTGAGGAACCAACATCCAGCTGAAGAACCAACATCCAGCGGAGGAACCAACATCCAGCTGAGGAATCAACATCCAGAGGAGGAACCAACATCCAGCTGAGGAACCAACATCCAGCCGAGGAACCAACATCCAGCTATGGAACCAACATCCAGCTATGGAACCAACATCCAGCTGAGGAACCAACATCCAGCGGAGGAACCAACATCCAGTGGAGGAACCAACATCCAGCTGAGGAACCAACATCCAGCTGAGGAACCAACATCCAGCTGAGGAACCGACATCCAGCTGAGGAACCGACATCCAGCTGAGAAACCAACATCCAGCTGAGGAACCAACTTCCAGCGTTGGAACCAATATTCAGCTGAGGAACCAACTTCCAGAGAAAGAACTAACATCCAGCTGAAGAACCAAGACCGAGTTCTGAATCTGACACGACTTAAAATTTTCTGCAAGACTAAAAATACCCCTTAAATTTATACTGCACGCAACACCCCCCATATTTAATAGTTTTTGTTAATTTAACTAACTTTAAAGTGAGAGAGATGGAAATATTATTGATTTGGGCAAAACTAGAGTCTATAAGCTATCATTTGGCGAAAACCCGAAATCTCTAGCTGTCCCAGGGGCCTCGGAATTTCAGGAACGGACGGACGGACGGACGGACGGACGGACGGACGGACGGACGGACGGACGGACGGACGGACGGACGGACGGAAAGCAGGGCATATAAGTGTTACACCACTTCGTGGGTTACACTAAAAATTATTATATGCGAGTATACATTTTAAGGCACAGGCGAAAAACAGCGATCTCTCTCTCTGCCTTTATTTGTGTTTGTTTCCCCAAGCCTCTTCTTATTTTTCAATTTAAAAAGCACACGATAAATTTACACAATTTATTTTCCTCGATGCGGAGAGTGAGAGAGGGAATTATTGGGGGAAGCACTTGATGAGGCAAAATACAGACGGATAAAAATTATAAAAATTGATAATAATTCTTCACGTCCGTATAAGCGAGTGAGTGAGAGAGAGAGAGAACGGGACGATGAGCGACGGAACTCTCATTTTGGAAAATATTCGCTGAAATGAGCAACAATTGTACTTGTGTGCCTCCGCGACTTGTTCCCACTCGAGCGAGAATGTTTTGTGTGTGGATAAAATTCTAAAAACGATTCCTTATGCCTTTCACATGCTCATCGCTTGTACATATACAATTTTATATTGTCGATGATAACACACTTGCAAAATTATATTTTATGTGTACACAAGCGGCATATAAATATATGTATAGAGAGTTTATTATAAAAAAAATGAAAGGAGCGGACTTGAGGCAACAAAAAAACGACGACGATGATCGTGCGAAGGCGAAAGAGAACACTCATAGTAAAATAGAAAGATTGTTTGAGGAAAAAAAGGGTGGGGAAGGCGATTGCCGTCGTTGAGCAAAAGCAATAGGCAAAGGCGAACCTTTTGTGAAAAATACTTTTCGAGGAATTCTCGAGTGCGAAGAAAAATTTCGAAACTTGCCTGTGTGTTGTTTGCTTAAGATTCTTTTTTATTTTCGCTCTCTTCATTTTTATTTGTTCTGTGACGTAATTCTCTCGAATATATGGCGTAGGATATTTTCTAATAGGTTCATATATGCGACAAATACACGACGATGATGGAGTTGGAAAGAAATAATAAATTTTATAACATTTTTGCGCGTTGGTCGCGTTGAATTGCCTTTTTGTTCTTTTTTGAACGAATTGACATTGTTGGGAGTTTAATTTTGTGTGTTGAATTTTTATATTTTTTGGGCAAATAAAATTACGAGATGTTTTTCGAATGGTTATTTGTTTGTTTTAATGATTCTTAAAGTGATCGTGGCAAAATTCAATAACGACGATTGAAAATTTAAATTTTCCTGGAGTTTTTTTAATCAGTCCTCAAGCCACTTCATCACGATTTATGATCGCATAGAGAGAATAAAGCCATTCCACTTTCCTGTTCCCATTTTTTATTATCGTGATAAAAATTCAAACAATTGAATTTTATTGCATCGCTCGCCGTGTGTTACACATTCAATTCAGGGAATTAATAATTTTTCCTTTTTTTCCTCCATTTTCAGTTGTCGACTCGCTGAGCAATGTGATAGAACTTTAGCAATACAAGCAGAAGAAGAAAGGAAAGAAAATCAAAATTTCTACTAAGGTTAAGTTAAAAATCCAGGACACAACACCCGCAAACAAGATGGCTTCACAGCGCTTCTGTCTAAGATGGAACAATCATCAGTCTAATTTATTAACAGTCTTCGATCAGCTTCTGCACGCGGAGACATTTACGGATGTGACACTTGCCATCGATGGCCAATATCTCAAGGCTCATAAGGTAACGTGACATAAACATTTTCTTATCACAAAACCGCTCGAGTTGTCAACTCACAAGTTGAACTTTTTTTTTCATTATCTTGTTCTCAACGTCTCCGAGACATTTTTTTCCTCCTTTTTCGAAAAAAAAAAAGTTATATAAAAATTCTCACTTATGTACACGCTTATCAGCACTTTTCATTTGCTTCAATTTTTAAAAAGAAGAATTTTATGTGTGACTTTTATAGCCTTGATATGCCTTATTGAAAAAATTATATATATTTTCGCACCCTTAACACGTAAAACATTCTCAGCTATACGTAAATTACATTATTAGTTCCTTATCTTCAAACATTACCACATTAAATATATTTATATATTTTTTTTTCGTTCAATTCTATGAGAAAAAAAATAATAATTTCGTTATCACATGTGTGTTGTGTGTTTTGTGCCTTTTTCGCCTCCTCGCTTACTCATTCATGGCAACAAACAGCAAAAATGTATTCATTTTGAGAGATCACGAGAGGATAAATGTCAGAGGGAGGATTTTTCATGTGCGATAACGAAAAGGCGATAATTTTTATTTTTGGGTTTATCATTTTTTGTTTGTTCAGCGATATCGCCTTATCTCGAGCGGGTAATAACTAATAATCGATAACCTTTTGGTAGGGTGCTAAGTATTTAATGGGGATGAGGACTAAAGTGACCTTTTTTTCACACTCACAGATGGTGCTATCAGCATGTAGTCCCTATTTTCAACAATTATTTATTAATCACGAGGAAAAGCATCCCATTGTGATTCTCAGAGATGTCCCCTATGCCGATATGAAATCACTTCTTGATTTTATGTATCGCGGCGAGGTGTCGGTCGATCAGGAGCGATTATCGGCGTTCTTACGCGTGGCCGAGAGTCTTCGAATAAAAGGTCTGACGGAGGTGAACGACGATAAACCGGCAAATGGCAATAGCAGTAGCAATAACAACAGCACTCGTGATCAAACCGATACACCGTTATCGTCGTCATCGCAACAAAACCGAATGCAGAGCTATGTACAACAGCAGCAACAGCAGAGAAAAGTGCTTCAGCAGCAACAGCAAATTTCACAGCAATCACAGCAGCAAGGCTTGACGTCGAGCAGTCCGATTGGATCGTCGTCGGGCCCAAAAAGGAAAAGGGGACGTCCTAGAAAGTTGAGTGGTAGCGACGATGTGGACGATTATGATGACGACTATAGGGAGAATTTGCTGCAGGTAAAAAAAATATTTCTGACGTGTGCAAAATGGCGACTTACATTGGATTTTTTTACTATTAGGACTCACCGGATATTTTGGACGTAAAAATCAATACAGATAATGAAACAAACTCGGAAGAAACTGAAAGCCGGCGAAGGACAGTTGACACTGATGAAGTGAGTTGTCGATATTTAGTTGGTGGATTTAAATTTAATTTCAAAATTATTGTTTAATTTGATCTCAGAAATCGAAATATAAAAAGTAACTAATAAATAACATTTTTTTATCAGCAGGACTCACGATCACTACAGAAACGACAGAATGATGACACTCAGACTTCGAACAACTCAAAAAAGGACGACACGGCAAATGGTGAGTAATAAATTTTTGGTCCCCATTCGTAATCTTGTGATGATTTTTAAAAGTCGAAAATATTTTACATTTAAAAGAAAGATAAGAAAATCAGGAAAAGCTAAAAGGGATTTTTTGATGACACAAAAGTTTATAAAGAAAAATAATTTTTAAATAAAAAAAAGTGGAAAAGTGAAAATTTACGTCGGTTTGTTCCAGGTGAGTTTTCCACTTTGTATCCGCTGATATGTTCCACGAATATTTTTCTATTCGATGATTTTTTGTGCAATTGCGAAAGAGAGAAAAAATCCCAGAAAATTAGACTTCGCCCTTTAAAAGAGAATTAAATGAAAATGTTTTATTGAGAGAGAGATAAAAGAAAAGGGAGCTTAATTTAGGGATTTTTGGCCGACGTGAAAATTTCTGACGAAAGATCTTAAAACATAATCGAAAAAACTAGCAAATGCTTAAATTAAGTGAAAAACTTTATGTACATAGATAAAAGTAAATTTTAGATGGCTCAAAAAATCCCTAAAGCTTTTCCTTTAAATCGAAACTTAGAGAGTAGTTTGAGGGGGTTATTGTGTGAGGTTAATAATAAAACCAACACACGATCCCTAAAACATTGTAAGAATTAATAAAATGTAATTTAAATGATTCATAATGTTTATTCAATATTTCCTGGGTATTTTTTCCCCTTCACATCACATACGAAATCATCACATGGTCAAATATATTGTGGCGACACATCACACAATACAAAGCTCTTTATTATTGCATGTTGAGAATTTTTTTTTGTGTTGACAAAAGGAGTTGCAAAAATTTTGGAGTGTGAATTGAGCAAGATGATCTAAAAGGGGTTTATCGTTAATTGTGTCACGCTTAAAATTTCACTAGTATGTGAGTTTTACGTGACGCAATTTATGAACGACCTCTAGTGTTAAAATAAAATGGCGGGTTAAGGATTTTAACCCTAATTTAATTTGTCAACAGAAAAAAATTCTCAACTGAGTCATAAAATAGTCGAAGCAATTTACTAAAATAAATGTCACTCAAATTGTCAATTTTTGATGATTTAGCAAAAAAGTTTCCTTCGGCTATTTGACTCCATTCTCTTTTTAAAAATGTGCAATAAATTTAATTTGAATTCTT
The DNA here is from genome assembly GCA_038502055.1 of Tanytarsus gracilentus. Taxonomy (NCBI): domain Eukaryota; kingdom Metazoa; phylum Arthropoda; class Insecta; order Diptera; family Chironomidae; genus Tanytarsus; species Tanytarsus gracilentus. Next base: position 105,436 of record JAXRKN010000026.1, on the reverse strand, counting down.
AATATCTTTTAGACGACCAAGCAGATTCAGACGATGACAATGCAATGATGATGGTTGAGCCTCAATTGCTATTGGACGAGTTCGATGAACCGATGGAATTTAAATATAATCCAGATACGGACTCAAATTCGAACACGCCTAATAGACAAAATACGCCGGGACCCCAAAATGGAAGTGCAAGTCAGGATGGAAGTGCGAATGGCATGAGCAATAATAACAACAGTCTCACGCAGCAGATGATGCCGCAGTTACTTCAGAAACAGAAACAACAGCAACTTCTATTGCAACAGCAATTGCCAAAGCTAACGCCGATTGTAAGCGGAGGACAGGCAGCTCAATTTGCCGCGGCACTTGGCAAGTCATTACCAAAGCAAAATAAGCGTGCGAAACTCCTCAAGCATAATGGTGAAATGAAACCAATCTCGATACAGACTGGCTCGGCGGCACTCCTACCAAATGTCCTATCGGGCATGAACAACTCTGAGTTCATTGACCTATTTTCCAATAATCTTCTCCTCAATTCCGCAATGGCTAACAATCCCAATCTAATAAAAATCAAGACATTCAAGCAATTAACCACACCACCACAGCCGCCGCAGCTCTCACCCTCATCGTTGAGCAACGATGGAAGTGGCTTAAAAGTCGAACCGATCATTCAAGACAATCGCACCAATAAGTATGCGATCGATGACTCGGAAGGGTCTGTGCGTGATTTTTGTACCAAAGAAGCCGATCATGTGTATCGTTGTAAGGTATGCTCGCGAGTTTACACTCACATAAGCAACTTCTGTCGGCACTATGTGACATCGCATAAGCGAAATGTCAAAGTCTATCCGTGTCCATTTTGCTTTAAGGAATTCACGCGAAAGGACAACATGACTGCGCATGTTAAAATCATTCACAAATTAGAGCATCAAGCACAGCAGGCTGAATTAGGCGACTCGTCACCCTCGCAACTATCCACGCCCACCCTCAATGCGAGTCAGTGAGAGAGCATGCGCGATTTGTTATTCTCTGTCCAAAACAAAACAGTTTAAAGAATCAAAAATCGAAAGATTTCAATTTAGTTGAGGGAAGGAAACTGAAAATTTCTTTCTCTCGATTTCTATCTACCTTCACATAAGCAGAAAAAGTTGAATCTAGAATCAAATCCCAACGAGATCTAAAAGTATCATATTTTTACGATTTTAAATATCAAACACATGTTGATCATTGATGATGACGAGTAAAAAAAGAGAGTTAAGCTTAAAATGAATAAATCAAATCATTCCTATTTTATATTTGAGTTAAAAGAGAGTAAAAATGGGTATTTTGTCTTAATTAAAAGAGAGTTTTTTTTTCGAGATAAAGCCGTGATAGTGGTTTTATTTTAGTACAAGAAATAATTTATAAGATAAGCTAAAAATTCTATAATAAAAAAAATTGTAAATGTTTTATTTTGAGGAATGTCAAAATCCGTACTAAATTTTGTTTTTCGTTATGGCAAAACCAGGAAAATGCCTTTTGCAACTAAAATCAAAAATATAAAAAAAAATACAAAAAAGAAAACTTTTAAAGTCTGATCCAAATTAAAACTTTTTTTATTATTTTATTAATGCACGAAAATTCGTTGATGGAAATTTTTGGGGGTTATTTAAAATAAATTCCTGATGAACTTTTAACAACTTTAAAATTCATTCGATTTTGTAAAGAAATAACTTAAAAAAATTTCCAATCATTGAATCAACAGCAAGAAAATGTCATGCATGTCTCTTTGTAGTCTTTATATGTTATAAAAAGAAAAAAGTTTAATATATAACGATGTGTATATTCCAAAAATTATAAAAATTTCAAATAAGCTGAATGAAGGAGTTCTATTAGATGATAATTTACGAAAGAATACTTATAACACACACATGAGCTAGTTTGATAAGTGGTTACTAAATTTTTTTTCCCCCTATTTAGAATTAAAATAATTTTTTTCTTCTGAGAGACAATCAAAAGAGAGAAAGAAAAGATGTTGTTGCAATATTATTTTAGATGGATTAGTGAATTAATTAAAAAATCTTGTAAATCGGCAATGGTGATAAGTCACACGATGATAAATCAAGAAAATCAAAATCATATCTTCCCGTAACTTAACTGTGCATTGCGTACACAAAATTTTCTTCACTGTACATGTTTCCATTTTTGTCGCATGCCAGTTTATTAATTTAATTAATAATTTTTTTAGTACACCTTAATGAAACTGCACAAAAAAAACATTTTTTACTTATTTTAGAAATTTCTTCTAGTTTTTTTTTCGAGCGAGGGGAAAATGTCAAGTCAATTGTGCACTTTAAAAAAGGCTATTTAAAAAGGTTTAATTCATGACTTGACTTCTTCTTAATTTATCATTATATAAAACATATATAGTGAACACTTTAATTACGTGTACATTTCTCCCAAAAAAAAACACATTTAAAATTAAAAATCACAAATTTGTGTGAAACTTTAGATTATTTTTGCAGACACTACTTCCAGAAGTGGTGCGACAAGAATTATCTAATGTTTCGCGATTGATCACGAGAGCATGTAACATCTCTTATAGTTAATTATTTATAACGGGCACGATTTAATTATATTTTTTAATGGAGCAAAGATTTATTCACACAGACACACACATCCACAATCCTCACATGCATAGATAAAAATATCACCTTAGAGAGTAACATAAACTAATTTAAAGTGCAATTTTAGTGTAGCAAGAGAAGTAAATTTTTATTTAGCACGTTAGAAATTTGACGATAGCGTTTAGCGTTCCACACGTTGGTAATTTCTTCAGGTTACATAACTTAGTATTTTTTTTTCATAAAACACACGCAAGAGAAAAATTTCTTCTTAAAACCAAAAAATCCAATTATAATAAAACCTAGAGTAACTCTTTTAAAGCATTTTTGTCGTCAAAAATTGCGAAAAACTTTTTAATTTATCTCAACACAAAAGAAAAAATAATTCTTTTTTGTTTTTGTTGTTTTTATTATTTTTTTGAGTGGAATTTTTTTTATTATTTTAAGAGACAAATTTGTAACTTTATTCTTAATTTAAAACAAAACAAGAAAAAGCAAAAATCAAAATGAAAATTTTCAAATTCAATAAAAATCTTCAATTAATACAAAAAATATTATTGTTTTTTTTATTTCAACCGTCTTTTCCTGGATTTTCTTAAAATATATTATTTATGCCTTTTTTTTTATTATTAATCAAATTTTTGCAGATGGTTTACTAGTTCCGAAAGAAGAACCCATGGAAGTGACTCCAGACACGCCGATGATTCGAATCAGTGACTTTGCCGCGTTGAATCCAACCGAAACCATGATTACACCACCAAGCATACGTACAAAACACGTTAAAATAAGCAGCAATAACGACCACAATAATGACTCAACTGCAATCGATATTAACACCGATAATAACTCTGATGCGTGGATAAAGCAGGACGATAATAGCTTTATGAAATCACCGATTATAATTACATCCAATAATAGTTCAATGTCGTCTCCAACATCCGGTGGCAAGTCGGTGAGACGACGAATAAGGAGAAAAAATAACTCGCCCGATGATCAAGCCGAATCATTGACGGAAATGTCGGTTCGAGGTCTCAATCTATTTCGATATGCTGCCGTTCAAGATGGCGTCTATCAATGCACTGAGTGCCTTAAGGAAAATGTCAACAAAACCTTCAAGAATAAATACAGTTTTCAACGACATGCTTTCCTCTATCATGAAGGCACTCAAAGAAAAGGTAAATTTTAATTTATTTTTTTGAAATTCATTTTTAATAATTTCAAATCTTTCCAGTCTTTCCATGTCCAGTGTGTCGAAAGGAATTTTCACGACCCGACAAGATGAAAAATCACATGAAGATGACACATGAGTGCTACATGCCGAAAGAGTGCAAATTTCCAATACCGCTTCTCATGCAAGCCGGATCCTCGCAATCAGCACAAATCGCACAACCCATGAACAATAATAATGTCGTCGCAACGTCTCAGTAAAAAGTGCTTCCTTGATACATATATGAAAAAACTCTACATTATATTTTTTTTTGATGGTTGACCACGATGTGCCTTATTATTTAATAATTTTATTGCATCAAAGCTCTTTTAAAATTTATGGCGTCAACTCTGGTACTGAAAAGTGTTCGTTCGGGTGGGTGAAAGATTAAGAAATTTAAATTCAACCGTGAAGCTTTTTCATAATTCTATAAAGAAAATCTCTCACCCACCCCTGAAATCTTCTTGCAAAACTATACGATTCATAGACTGATTAATGTTCAAGATGCATATTAAAATTAAAGTTCAACCCAACTACGAACGTATGGTTCATCTTCCTATCAAAGCTCATTCGCATAAAATTTATCACACACATTTTAGCCATATTTTAAGAGTTTAAGAAATGAATGAATTATGTACAAAAACAAATTAGTTATTTAGATCGATTATATGATAAAAATTAATCAAAATTTTTTCGCACGTTTCGTGATATTTTCATAACAATGTAAAAGTCCTTTGAGGGCAAATTATGTAATTTTCTTTTTTGGTGTATTGAATAATATTTTTGATTTTTTTCCCCCCGAGAGTTCCGTACTATTCTTAATGTAATGATTTTCGTGTGCAATTTCTTCTCTAATACGCTCCTATGTGTAAAATTAATTGGTAAAATAGAAGAAATAATTATTTAATTAAAAAAATACGTATTTTTTAAGCATTTCTTCTCATCGCGTATAATTAATAGATTTATGAGAGCGTTAATTAATTATAGAATTGAAGTAGGAAATTTAAAAAAAAATTGACAATTTTGAGCCACCAGTTTAGAGTTAATGAAAAATCAGATGCCTATGTATGAAATAAATTTAAAAATTATTTTTAGATCGGTCAAAAGCTCAACAGAAAAAAATTGCATTTAACACAGCATCATAAAATAGCAACGAACGACAATCATGATGATCAATTTCTTTTAATTTTAGTGAATAAACTCAGGCGCTTGTGCATTTCACGTGAATTTTCTTATTCTCACTCTTTTGCAAATTACATAAAGAAATTCACATGGAAATTTTTGTTGCGTGCAATTAACATATTATGAAAAAAATATACTTCACGTTTCCTTATTTACATTTTAATTGTCAAGATTAAAAATTATAGTTTTTATTTCTGATCTCAAATAAATTTTCTCTTTAATGAATTTTTTTTGTAAAATTTATTATTTTTTACTTTCTTTGCCAGTGAATAAAAAAGTTTATATCATTTTTGGAGAAAACTATGAATTAACGCACAAGTTTTGTTTGAAAATACTTGTTTAAAGCAATTCTTGAAATGAACAATAAAATCAAAAATTTTAAAAAATCTAGTGAAAGCATTTTTAATTTTTAATTAATCTAAAATGAAATTTTCTTATTAGAATATATTTTCTTCTAATAATTTTTGCATTGTGAACTTTTTGTAACGGTTTAAAAAAATTTAAAATTTTTTCAGTGTCTCCCCTCGATAATTTTTTTTCACAACATCAACACACTTTTGTTCAAAATTTTCTGAATTTAGGCAGGAAAATGAATAATTTAATCAAAGTCCTCCTTCGAAGGCCGCTGTTAACGAACTTGTCTATCGCCAGGAGCATTTCTTTCACACCATTGAACCGCATTAAACAAAGTAATTTTAAAAAATAAGTTTTTATAAAATTTCAACTTTAATTTTTTGGAATTTCTTTTAGTTGAAATTACACAAGAGAAGGATGAGCTGACGATTAGAGGCAAAATTGTTCCGTCTGGCCGTGAAGCGCTTATTGTTCCAGAATTTAAGCAGTGCAAAAGTAATTGTGAAACTTTCTGTCCTGAATGTACTCTGGGTCTTGACATCAAGCACACGGATGTTCTTATTATTTCGCAATACGTTCGAAAAGATGGATGCATGCTGCCTCGTCGTGTAACTGGTCTCTGTAAGCGAATGCAAAAGAGAATCGGTACAATGGTAACGATGGCACACAAAGCTGGTCTACTGCCCAACTTAAAACCTGAATATGCCACAAAAGCTCGAGAACCATCAAAACGAAGAAATCATAAGGCATTTAATACCTACTATGATGAGTCTACGATTATAGATCCAGGCGCAAAGAGATCATTCAAATGGACTAACTACAGAAACAATAGCGCTTACGCAAAAGCTCGCGCATTAATGAATTAAATCAGATGTTTAGTGGAATAAAGTTATAGAAATTTAAAAAATTAAACGGCGATTTTTAATGTGATACATTTAATTTTTTTTATTCATAAAAGTTTAATTATTCTTTTTGAGGTGTAGAAGTTTCTTGGAGCTAACTTTTCTAAACAAATCTGCATCACGTTTTTTTAAATGATAAAAATAATTATAAATCTTAGTTAAGAGAGTTGAAAGAAAGTTTTAAATTGATTAAAATCTATCACTCAACAGTCCACTATTTGAGAAAGTGGATGACAATAAGCAGAAATGTATATTTTAAGAAATATCTTAAGAAGAAATTTTTCATCCATCAAAAATCCGCTAAGTAAAATTTATTTTTAATTTAGCTTGTAAATTTTGATAATAATTCAAGTTAATAGTTTTAGGCATCGAAAGTAGTTGTGATGATACGGGAGCAGCAATTTTGCGGGGAAATAAGCTTCTGGGAGAAACAATCGCCAGTCAGATGAGAAGTCACTTGAAATTTGGAGGAGTAAGTTGAAAGCTCGCAATTTATCTTCAAGATGAAAGCTCAAAAGCTCATCTCATAACTCTTTTTAGATAATTCCTCCCGTCGCTCAAGAATTTCATCGTCAAAACATCGACCGAGTGGTTAGCGAGTGCTTCGAAAAAGCACAAGTAGATCCAAATGAACTCGACGCCATTGCTTTCACAAATCGACCGGGATTGGCGTTAAGTCTCCTGATAGGAAAAAGATACGCTCGTTATCTATCAAGAAAATACAACAAACCGTTGATTCCAATTCATCATATGCACGCACATGCTCTCACAGTTCGAATGGAAAATCAAATTGAATTTCCCTTTCTTTGCTTGCTAATTAGTGGCGGTCACAGCTTGCTCACTTACGTTAAAGACGTTAATGATTTTTTACTGCTTGGCGATTCAATTGACGATGCACCGGGTGAAGCTTTTGATAAGATTGCGAGACGACTAAAATTGAGAAATTTAAAGCAGTTCGATAATAAAAATGGAGGACAGGCGATAGAGGAAGCAGCCGCCTTGTGCAAGGAACCGACTGACAAATATTATTTTCCACTTCAACTAAAGTACTATCGCGATTGTCAATTCAGCTTTGCTGGACTTAAGAATGTGGCTTTTAGGCACATTATTAGAGAAGAAAAAAACCTTAAACTTGACGTCGACCAAGTCATACCTGACTATCCCGATTACTGTGCGAATGTTCTTGGGTCAATAGCACGTCACATTTGTCATCGAACACAGCGGGCTATAGAATTTTGTGACGGTCAACAATGGCTTAAAGATGTTGAACAAAAACGACTTGTCGTCAGCGGCGGCGTTGCCTCGAATAATTTCATTTTTAATGCTCTAGACGAGCTATGTGAAAGAATAGATTTTAAAGCGATTCGACCATCGAAGAAATTATGTACGGATAATGGCATCATGATTGCATGGACGGGTGTTGAGTTGTTTAGAAAAAATTTAGACATTTATCCGCCTGAGAGGATGGAAGAGATTGATTTTATGGCAAAATGCCCTGTAGGCGAGTCATACATTGATAAAGTCAAAGAAGCCAATATTTCATGCAATTGGATAAAAGTTCCAATTTTAAAGCCTTACGCAAGAGCATAGAAAATAAATTATGGAATAAATTTTATTTTTTTTTGGTAAATTTCATGTACAAGTTCATAAATTTCTGGTAGTTCAATTAGTTCCTTCGTCTCAAAATTGGATTCGGGTTATGTTCGACAACGACTGTCTTGAGGAGCATATCGTAAATTAGTTGATTGGAACGATAAAAGAAAAGCATAAAATAAACGGGAAATAAAAGAGTCACAAGAATATTTTTTGCGACAGCCCTCAAGCATGCTCTGAAGAATTTTAGTGGGGCAGCCGGAAAAACTAAAGCTCTTATTCCTTGACTGTGATTAATTTGCTGCTCCAGGGGAAGAACTGCATCGGCTTGCAAAATTCTAATGCCCAACACTAGCTTTCCAATGCTAGCGCCGAACTTAACAGTAAAAAAGGCTTCGTAGAGACAAGAGACGAGCTTTGTGAGCATTTCCAGGAGTATAAATTCACTGCTGAGGTTTAATAAATTCATATAGTCATCCTCGAAGAACTTCATGTCCTTTAAATCTCCAATGTCGAGATCAAGTTGTAAGCTCAAATCGAAAAGATCAATGACGACCACGAATATCGCAATTTTTACCACAAACAAGATGATTGTGTCGAGAACTTCAGCTAGAAATCTTTTATATATTGGAGCAATAATCATTTCATATCCACCGTTCACTCGGATAATCTCTTCCGCTCGCGCCTGATCAAAAATTCTACCTTGAATAATTTGTGGCTGCGGTGGATTGTTTACGGAAGTGCTCGTTGACGACGATGTTGGCGGAATTGACACACTTGGTTGTGACATAAGTGGAAAGTATGTCATTGCACGGAAGGCATTTTGTAAATTTACCCATTCTTGCAAAAGCTGAAAGATTTTTTTAAAAAATAACAAAAAAACCACATCAGAAGAAAAATCAATTTTACCTTGAAATATTCGTCTTTTGTAAGCATTTCTTTCTTCGATTCCGACTTCTTTGAAGCATCGACTAGATTAGCCGTCTCCTCCATGACTTTATGAGCTTAATTAAGCGAGGACTTAGGGAGGAAATTTTATGCGAGAAAATTCAGAAATTGAAAAAACAAAACAACAAAATGACAAAGCGACAAAATTGAATTTTTTAAAATTCCCAATTACGTTAGAAGAACTTTGGATTTATTTCTTAAATCTTAAATAATTAATTTAAGTCTTTATACACAGTGCTTAATAAATCTGGCAGCTCATGTTGAGGTCATCAAGTTTTTTTTTCTAAATCCGAAGTCCATTGTACACTTTATTATTTGAGCTTTGCGACAGAATTTCCTTTAATTTTTCTTTTTGTTCCTCTGTAAAATCATTTTTGGGAAATTCGACATCGAAAGTTATGTAGAGAGTTCCAAAGAGATTATTGTTCTCGTAATTTGGCATGCCTTCACCCTTCTTGCGAATTCTGGCACCAGGCCATGTGACTTTCTCCCTCACCACCTGAACTTTGTGTCCATCGAGATGAGTAATTTCCATAGAGAACCCAACTAGGGCATCCTGGTTGAAAATATTCGTGTTGATGAAATTGATTTTATTATATTTAATTTTATTATCCTCACCTGTAGGCTTATAGTGACATTAGTATAGAGATCATCGCCTCTCCTCTCAAAAACTGAATGAGGCATTTGCTTTATCCTTAGAACTAAATCTCCTGGTTCACCGTCCATGTGTGGCTCACCTAATTGTTTTAAAGAATAAAATAAATTCTAGAAACTTATGAGAACTCAATTATTCTACCTTCTGCCACAAATTTCTCCTCGTGACCATCCATGACACCAATTTCAATCTCAACTTCTAAAACTCGTTCCTCATTGACCAACTTAATATTGGGACACTCATCACAAACGGTTTGCTGCATCATTTGGAAGCGACCGGGTCCTAAGTTTCGAGTGACCATCTCTTGCCTGCAATTGCATTTACGTGTACCAGATGCTGGCTTCAGAACGGGCTTATTTCTAGTAATCTGAAAATAATTCGAGTCTCAATAAACCACGTCATGTTTAAAAGTGATTAAATTTCACTTACTTCTACAAAATTTCCTGTGTACATTTCCTCCAGCGATGCGTACAGATCGATAACAATATTCGCTCCTTTATGCACCTCTTGCCTTTGATCCTGACCACCAAAATTAAATCCAAAATCTCCGAAAAACGAAGCAAACGGATCCATTCCGTTGTTATCGAACATTCCTTCCTTCTTGACGCATTCCTCGCCGCATCGATCGTAGAGTTTTCGCTTATCGTCATCACTTAAAATCTCATAGGCAGCACTCAGATCCGAAAACTTTTCAGACGCCTGTGGATCACCCGAATTCTTATCTGGATGCATCTTTTTCGCTAGATTCCTATACGCTTTCTTGATCTCATTTTTTGTCGCCGTCTTAGGCAGTCCAAGAATTTTATAGAAATCTCGATTCGCCTCGATAAAATGTGACAAAAGTGCTAATTGGAGCGCTATGCTCAAAATCATTGTGATTCCCTTCATCTTGTCTCTGACTCCTAACTTAATTCACTATTAATTTAATAGAATAAAGAATTTTTTCTTCTTCTCTCTTTCACAGCTCTCGAATTACTGTGATTCGATTTTGTTAAAAACTTACGTGTATTTTTAGAGCGAAAAAAAGTCGTAACTCGGAAATTTTCGAGTTAGTTGTGGAGAAGTTTGTGTAACGGTTTATTAATATTTAAAAATAAAAAACTTCTACACTAAATTAAGTACCTACTTTAGCGAGTATCGCAAACGCCCTAGAATAAAAAGAAAAGAAAAAAATTTGCAAATTGAAATTTTTTGTGTTGCTTTAAAAAAAATGGACGAATCTGCAAAATTACGCATGAATTTGGTGGCAATACAGAAAGTTGATCCCTTTGCCAGGGAAATAATCGATTCGTGTCCACACGTAGCGTTCTACAAGTACATCGAAAATGAATGGCAAAAATCGGAAATTGAAGGTAAAAAAAATTGACGAAAATTTTAAAACTTTTAATTAAATTTTTGATTTCTCAGGAAGTTTCTTCATCTTTTCACGCGTCGCGGAGCCATTTCATAGCATTTTTATCAACAACCGATTGAATACAAACTCGCTAGTTGAACCAATTACGAAGCCAATTGAACTTCAGTCGCAGCCACCATTTCTACTTTATCGTAATCAGCGCTCGGCAATATCCGGATTCTGGTTCTATTGTAAGGAAGACTGTGTTCGTATTCATGCCCTACTCGAAAAACTCATTAAAAGAGCAGGTGTTGGTGGAAAAATAGATCCGGCCGTAATGCAGCAACCACAACAACAACAACCGGCACAAGGTCATCCAGTGAAAAAGACATCCGATTTGGACATTTTCTCGATGCTGAGCAAGGCACAAGCTGAATTCAATCATTCGGGAAATGGAAGTGGCATTGAGCAGCAACTCTCGGACATGAACATCAGTCATCCAACACAGACGCCACACAATCAGCAGGCTCTCGTGCCAAATCATCAACACTTACCGCTTATGAAGCAAATCTCAACGAACATGCCGGATATAACGTCGCCAAATGTCATGAGCTTTTTTGCAGCAGCTCAACAGCCCAATGGGGTCATTCCGATTATTGGCGAAAATCAGCATCATGGTCCGCCGATGATTACGAAGCCATTTGTAAATGCTGCATCCGGTCCAATAATGGTTTCTCCTCATCATCCTATGGTACAGCCACCTGTACAGACCCTCGACGAAATCGAAAAGCAACATCGTGTGCCGTCAATATCGCCAAAAGTTGGTAAGTAGATGCTAAAATAAAATAAGTAAAAAAATTTAACAACACCCCTCTTTTGTATAACTAGGTATTTCGCACGGAAAAGTATTAAAAAAATAAAACATAAAATTTTATTTTTATACATTTTTTATACTCTCTTTAAACTTAAAATAAATTTTGTATTTACTTTATCCAACATATTAAACATATGTATGCAATACTTAAATTTAATATTGGAATTTAAGATCCAAAAATTAGAGAAGGAATTTTTTGTTTATGTTTTTTAAAACGTCACTTCTCTAATTTTTGATCTTAAATTCCAATATTAAATTATTAAGTATTCATACATATGTTTAATATTTGCATAAAAAATACAAAATTATTAAAAAAATATAAAAATAAATTTATATTTTATTTTATTTAATATTTTCAAAATTATACAAAAAAGAGTTTGTTAAATTTTTTTACTTATTTTATTTACTTTTTCCTATAATTATTTACTTAATTTGTAAAAAAATTACTTTTTAAAATTAAGATTAATGTTTAATTGATCGGAGTAATTTACCCCTAGAATTCTAGAAGATTTAATTTCACCGTTATGATTGATGTTTTTTACATTTTTTTTATTAATTTAAAAGAATTAATCTTTCTAAAATTATTGTTATTTATTTTGGTAAATGAATGTTTTTGATTTTTCGCTTCTTTAATTTGTCACTGTATGAAAATGAATTGGGGGTAGAAGTGAGAACGATGATTATCGAGGGAAGAGGGTAAGTGGTGAAGTTGATGGTGTTGAAGTATTGGAGCGCATGTAAAATTTTTTTAAATATTTTTTATTTTTTAAAACATCTGCTTGAACGTTTATGATGTAACGAAGAGAGAGTAAATTAATTGTGAGAGTAAGAGAAAGGGAGAATGAGTTGTAATCCAAGTTTAATACATTCTAATCGTTTCAGATCCTAAACTTTTGAATAACTTACTTAATTCGTCACTTCAACAGCAACAGCAAGTTATTCAACCGATTCAGTCAAGATCTCCACAACCTATTAAACTCTTATCGCAATCGCAACCCGGATCGTCATCATCTCAGCCAAAATTATTAGCACCGACTATGTTTCAGGCATCAGCAATAGAGGACAAGGCAATAGGAGCTCAACCGTTACAGACACCTCGTCCAGAGCCATTGACACACAATCAACTCATTCAGGCCATCAATTATCTCATCGAAAATGACCCCGATTTTATCCGTAAAATCCACGAAGCTTATGTTAAATCATTCAATAAGATTGTCTCACTCTAAGCTCCTGAGAGAGTTCAACTAATTTTTTTCTGTAATTTAAATTTATTCTCATTCACAAAAATTGCTTTTCTTTTTAATTTTTACAAAATTAAAATTTCGTCACTTTAAAATATTAATAAGCACGATGTAATTTTTTTGTTTAATAAAATGAGAGTAATTTACTGAACTTTTAACAACTTATTTCTTCCTCAGCATTTTTTACAATTTCAACATTGTCATGAAATTTAGTCTCGTGCTGTTTCATTGACGATTTATAAGAGAACTTCATTTCACAATGTCTACATTCAAAGGGTTTTTCTTTGGTGTGAACACGCTGATGAACTTTTGCATTTTTTGAAATCGAAAATCTTTTTTCGCAATAACCACAACCGTATGGTTTTTCTCCGCTATGTGTTCGAGAGTGCTTTGTCAAGTCATATTTAGCTAGAAAAGTTTTATGGCAAACGTCGCACTTGTGATTTCTTTCTTGTCGATGCGTTTTTTCGTGATATCTTAAAGCTCCTTGCCGATTAAAGCTCGCACAGCAGATGCTACAAATAAATGGACGTTTCTCTTTATTGTGTATGACAATGTGCTTTGACACGGAAGATGGGTCGACGAAAGTTTTATCGCATCCTTGATGTGGACACGAATAGTTTCTAATATTTAAATGAGAATTTATGTGTCTTTTGAGTTGACCGCTTTGTGTAAATGACTTTGTACAAAATTCGCAATGAAACTTTTTAATTCCTTTATGAATCAACATGTGCGTTTGAATTCCTTTCACTTGTTTGCCGCAAATTTGACAAATTGTGCCTGATTTTTTTGGCTTTGATCGATGTGATTCTAATACTGGTGGCTCTTTGATAACATCCTTAACTTCCATTAGAACTTTATAATTTTCTTTGCACTCTTTTTTAAACTCGTAAACTTTTTGAATCATGGCATGGCAATCGGAACAGATTTGATTAAATAATTTAGTGTCATCAGAATCAGATGATGTGTTGTGAATGGAGTTGAGAAAGTCAAGCATATCGTATTGATTATTTTTTAAATCAATTTCCTTAATATTTTTAATCTGCAAACAAAGCCGACAAATTTGTTGAAAATTTTCAAGACAATAATCAAAGTTGATGATGTTTAAATGATTGTTGAAGATACTTTGGTGCTTTTTTGTCTGCTTAAAATCTCTGATGGCATCATGATAAACTTCTTTGGGATTATCAACTTCCAGTTCCTTTGAGATTTCACTTGGAAAAAAGTTAATAATTTTATTGAAATCGTAAATTTAAAAATTATTAAGGAAGTTACCTCCAACATGATGAACTTAATGACTCTTTGCTGTATTTGAGTCTTGACTGGAATATTTTCTGAATTAAATCATTGTCAGGCTCCATTTTACGTGATATTTTGGAATTATAATTTTCAAAATTTTCAATAATAGTTTTCACAACATTCAACTTTACTTCAGCACCACAAAAACATTGAAGATGTCTCAAAACATTCAAATTAAAAACAAAACAAAAACATTCGTAAAATAAACAAAAACAATTTAAAATTACAAAAAAATTAATTTTATAACTCTCGCATCAATGGATGTTCAAGAAAGCTCTGAAATCAACGAGATTTTGATGTGCGAAAAATGTGGAAATTCAGTAAATCAAAATCGATATGAAAATCATCTTAAAAATCACTCGAGATCCAAAAAAGGTAAATTAATTTTATTTTCTTCCGATGACTTAATAGGTTACGTCTAATTTTAGTTGAAACCTGTCCTTATTGCTTCAAGCAATTTACAAATATCTCAAATTTTAAATATCATCTCGCTCATCATGGAACGGAAAGACCATGGCTCTGTAATGAATGCAATAAAAGCTACAAGACTAGAATCGACCTTCTGCAACATCAGAAGAGCCACGATAAAATGCGGGAACCGTTTTCCTGTGAAATTTGTCGAGAGCTTTTCAAAACTCGATCGAGCTTTAATGTTCATATGAGAAAGCATTCATCTGTCAAAGGACCTCAGGAATGCCGAGAGTGTAATAAATCTTTTATCAATCTTCGATCTCATGTGCAGCAAGTTCATGAGCGCATTCGCCGTTACATTTGCTCGATTTGTGAAAAAAGCTTCGGAAAGAAAAGCGGACTCGATAGACATGTTCAAACTGTTCACGAAAAACTCCGAAATTTTCCTTGTGATCTATGTGAAAAATCATTTGGAGAGAAAATTCAAATGCAGCGACACCGAAATATTCATTTTAAAAAAGTCAATGATGAGCCGGATTATTTTGATGACACCATGATTGATGAGGAAATAATTGAGGGCGATAAGCGGTTTATTGTTTGCGGAATTTGTAAGCGGAAACTTAATTCAATGGCAACTCTCAAACGGTAATTGAAATTATTTTCAATATAAATTTTCAGTATTTTTTAGTTCCGTTTAAAAACTATTTCCAGCCACAAAATGACTGTTCACGAAAAGAAACGACCTTGGCTGTGCGATCTATGTCCTAAAAGCTATGGTGAAAAAACAAATTTAATGCGGCACATTAACAGAAATCATCTTGATGATGAAATTATCATTGAAAAGCTCGACGAGGCGGAAGTAGAAGAAAGTTTCGAGTGTCGGTCTTGTCGAAAAATTCTCAACACACCATGGGGATTAAAGATGCATGAAGAAGAGTGTCACCTTAAAAGTCAGATCAAGTTTAATGAGACCATTGAACAAGTTCACACAGATGCTGATAATATATCGGGTACGATTGAAGCTTTAGAAGATGTTAATGAAGAAGTTTTAGGCGAGGATGTGTCGAATGAGATTCACGACCTCCAATATGTTGAATGCAATCAAGAAGAAAATTCGTCAAGCTTCACCTGTAATTTTTGCAACATAAAATTTAAAGCAAAGCGCTATCATCTTCAACATTTGAGAACTTTTCATAATGATGAAAGCAAAAATCTTCTTTGTCGTTATTGTAATGAAGTTTTCACTCATCGATGCCAACGACTGCGACATGTCCGTAAAATTCATCCAGAAGTTTTTGAAGACAATTCTAAAAGCTCAAAAATATCTGAAGAAAAATCCAATCGCAGTTGCAAAATTTGTGCGAAAGTCTTTAAAACCGAAAAGTTCCTTCAAGTTCATAATTCAACTCATCATAAATCACAATCTCACGAGTGTCCAGTATGCAGTAAAAAATTTTCATTTAAACAATCGCTTGAGCGACATCTGAGGGCAATACACGAGGACAGAAGAGACTTCAAATGTAGCGATTGCGAACGTGCATTTCGATCTCAATACGAACTCAATCAGCATTACGAAAAATTGCACGTGGAAGTGAGAAAGAAAATTTCTGTCGAACAATTGACTTGCGGTATTTGCGATAAAATTTGTTCATCACGAAAAGTTCTGTATTCTCATAAAAAGTACGTTCATGAAGGCATTCGATGGGGTTCAAGTGTTTACAAATGTAAATTGTGCTTAGAAAAGTTTGACTCAAAATATAAAAAATCAAAGCACTGGCATCAAGTTCATCGCAATGGAGAAATTCAAATTAGAACATGCCACTACTGCAATTCCAATTTTGAACTCTATGAAGATTTTAAAAGTCACATCGAAAGCCATTCTGAGTGTCTAATATGCCTTACTTGCGGTAGTTTTTTTCCTGACTCGTCAGCACTTTTGTTGCATTCTGAATCTCACAGACAAATTGATGAAGATCTCCGCCAATTTATTTGTGATGTATGTAGTCATCGGCTGAGCACAAAAGGACAGCTAGAAGTTCATATGAAAAAGCACTTCAACGATTGCGATCAATTTGTTTGTGATGTAAGTTTTCCCTATAAATTTATGTTAAATGAATTTAATTTTATATTTTTTAAGATTTGCGGGAAATCTTACAAATTCATGGCTCCGTTTCTGCACCACAAACTTACACACAAAAATACGTTTGACTTTCATTGCTCCTACTGTCAAAAGCCTTTCCGAAAGAAGCGTGACATGATGTTGCATGAGAGAGTTCATACGGGAGGTAAAAAAAAGGTTAATTGAGATTATTTTTATTTAATTATTTTTCAATTTATTTCACAGAACGTCCCTACAAATGTCAGACATGCTCGAAGAGCTTTGCTCAAAAACAAAATTATCTCAAGCACATTAAAACTCATCAAATGAAAATTGTCGAGTGTAAATTGTGTGGGATTTCGATAAATTCAAACGCCAAACTGCGGCAGCACGAAATTAAAGAACATCCAGAGGAATTTCCATTCAAATGTGGCTGCGGAAAAATCTTCAAGACTGAAAGTGCCTTAAAAAATCATGATGAAAAGTGTCAAGTCAAAATTAAATTCAATGGAAGTGTAATTTATGAAGAAATTTATTAAAATAATGCTAAGGACTGAATCCAAAGTTATCGACAGGTATATTCGTTTGATTAATGTCCAACTTTTCACGATATCGCTTATGGACATAAATTCTTAATGCGACAAATGCTGCTAATATAA
Organism: Tanytarsus gracilentus; assembly: GCA_038502055.1. Taxonomy (NCBI): domain Eukaryota; kingdom Metazoa; phylum Arthropoda; class Insecta; order Diptera; family Chironomidae; genus Tanytarsus; species Tanytarsus gracilentus. The sequence goes on along the minus strand of JAXRKN010000026.1, from coordinate 88,092 downwards.
AATGCATGATCGATAGAAAAACAATCGTGGACACAGCAAAAATTACTGCACCATGCGTGTTGTTTTTCCAATCAATCACAGAATAGATGTAATTTTTGTAGTCCCTGTCTGTTCCACCTGCGAGTGTGTACACAACACTGAACATTAAATAGAAAACACCACCAAAAAAGACATAAATCACATGGCCGAAATATGCCGGGTGTGCGTGTACAAAAAGATCGAAAAAGTTTACTACTGCATTAACGCCGTGCGTCAGGGTGTCATTAAGTCCATCATCCCTATCAATCGAAAATTAAGTAGTATTAAAAATTCAATAATTTCCTTCTCACCTTCCCACATAGATAAATGGCCAATAGATACAACATAATGAAATTGATATAACAGTTGTGAGCGTTGACAATATCCAGAAAACTTTCAATGTCAAACTCATACGGCAATCATCATCATAATTATGTGGGTCAGTGTCGAAAGTGAAACTCTTCCTATAATAAAGTGTTACAAGCACAGCTGCGAAGAGTGATGTGCATCCATTTAAAATGACGGCCCAATTTGTGAGGTAAATGGCATAGAAATCAAGTTGCTTGCACTCTCCGGCCGTTATGAATGAGAGAGTAACCACAAAATTAAAATAGGCCGCGATTATCCATCGATAGATTAAATACTGTAAATTTGGCTTGAATTTGTTTTTTTGCCACTGCGATGAGAACTTTTAATATTTATCTCTTTCAAAATTATTTTACTAACTCACTTGACAAGTCACAAAACTTTCTGGTTGATTGCAGTTTAAACTACAATTAAATTTACGTAAAAAGTTCATCGAACACGCTCACATCAAACCGTTACTTAATTCTTACTGATTTTATTTTGCTACTGCAAGACGGAGGCGAGCGAAAAAGGTTTAAATGTATTTTGAATATTCACACTAGCAGATTTTTGTGTGTTTATTAAAATCAGTCTAAATGTTTATGCATTCAATGAGCCCCAAGTGGAAATATATTTTTTTATTAAATAATGGATGTATAAAGTATTCATGATGAACTAAAATTGCAAATTGTTCAATCTCAAATCTTCATAAAAGGTTGAGAAAAAAAATTTTAAATTTGAAAGCACTGGATTCATGGATTTACTTAATTTTAAAATTTTATTCAAGCAAAACAATTTAGCTAAAAATATTTGAGAGATTTAATCATCCCAAATTCCATCGCTGGATTTTTTACTCCATGTCTGGCACGCTATAAATCTATCAAAGTGGAGAGATTCTTGTTTACAATTTTTCTGTTTAATTTTTGCGTGCTCATATAGCGGGTAGCAACATCATTCACCATCGTTTCTCTCTCTTCTCTTGGCATGCGCAAAGCTCATTCAACAAAAAATAATATTTCAATTATTTTTCATACTCTTTTCATTCGCTCTTCTGCCATCAAGGAAACATTACCTTTTTTTTCTAGACCAACTCATATTTTTTCACTCGCATAAAATTTCAATTAGAAAATAGAAAAGAAAAATTATCGTGTAAAAATAGGAATAAGTGAATTCCGTGAAAAAATGTAGAAGAAAATTTGTGAAAATTCTCGTGATGAAAGTGAGTACTCGAAGTGAAATATTCACACCCTCATATCGCGAAAAAAAATTACAGACTTACATGCTTCATGAAATGTAATTCATCATTATGTGGGTCGTTATCAAATTGTATTGCTATCAACCTAAATTTATATTCTAACATCTGTAATGGTCTAGCGAATAATTCAAGAGGGACTTACTTTATGAAAACTCATTTTCTATTATGTCTTGATTTTTGAGGTATTTTAAAGGTTTGAAAATAATTTTAAGAGTGCAGGAGGAGGATTAAAACAGTCATTTGAAAAACGATGATAAATTACTTTTAGCCTGTTAAAATTTTTAAAAGTGTCTATTCAAATTTTTTTTTGTTTCCTTTCCTTTCATACTTCGTTGAGTGTTGACGCATCGAAAAATCGGTTCATTAGAATTTTTTTTCCTATACATATAGACTAGCAAAAATAAAGAACGCCGGTAAACTCATAAAGACTAGCAAAAATAAAGAACGCTCTCTCTTACTCTCACAATCGGTAATTTAGCTCTCTCTCGGTCGTGCACGACTGCCCTCCACAGCTGTTGCGAAGCAACAGATGGTGTGTAACAACAACGGTCAACCAAGCTTTAAAACCAAATTCTTACATGCGCTCCAATACTTCAACACCATCAAATTCACCACTATAAACGCCACTCTTCCCTCAGATAATCATGCGCTCTCACTGTCGTACTAAATCCCCATATTCATTTTCATACAGTGACAAGATTAAAGACAGCGAGAGAAGAAGTGCAAAAACATTCATGTTACCAAAGATGAAATAAATAATAATTTTAGAAAGAGTAAATTCTTGTTGGAATTAATAAAAAAAATGTCAAAAAACAGTCAATCATAACGGTGAAATTAAAATCTTGCTCAAGAGATTCGTCAAGGGGTAAATTACGGTCGCGATCAATTCAAACATTCACATGCTTAATTTTCAAAAAGTAATTTTTGTTACCAAATTAAGTACAATAAATTTGATCAGGAAAAAGGGCTAAATAAAATAAGTAAAAAAAATTTAACAACACTCCCTTCTCTTTGTACAACTAGGTATTTCGCACGGAAAAGTATTAAATAAAATAAAATCAGTAAACATTTTGACATTTTTATACATTTTGTTATAGCTCTCTTGTAAACTTAAAACTAAATTTTGGTATTTGCTTTATCGCAACATATTAAACATATGTATGCAATACTTGAATGAATTTAATATTGGAATTTAAGATCCAAAAATTTGAGAAGTGGAGCGGTTTTAAAAAACATCAAACAAACAAAAATTACCGCTCCACTTCTCAAATTTTTGGATCTTAAATTCCAATATTAAATTCATTCAAGTATTGCATACATATGTTTAATATGTTGCGATAAAGCAAATACTGTTATGCAAACGATAGAGAACAAAAAAAAAAACTTTTCAGTTTACAAGAGAGCTAAGTAACAGGAAATGTATAAAAATGTCAAAATGTTTACTGATTTTATTTTAAATTAATACTTTTCCGTGCGAAATACATAGAAAATGGGTGCAAACACACGGGATTCCTACGTCCAAAAAAATTGGTTCTTAGCTTATTTTATTAGAATTAATTTTATTGAGACTTTACCTTCATAGTCGTTCATTCAACGTGTGATTGATTAAACAATAAAAAAAATTCTTGAGGGAAATTTCTAAGAGTGTTCGCGTGTTAAATTAATTGAAATAAAACTAATAAAACGGGTAAAAATAAAGTAAATATTTTAATCACAGTAGACGTGACTATTAAAAAAATTTTATTGCTTCATTTCTAATTAGATTCTAATGGTTGATTGAAGCTGAAAATATACGTTTAGTATGATTGTTATGAGAGCAATGAAGCGTCGCAATCTGGTGACAATTTGTGTGCTAGTCATCACCGGATATTTTGTTGTACCTTTCATCTATCAAGGTCGTGATACAGGAGATGCCAAGCAAAAAATGTGAGTTATTAGTGTTGAGATATGAGTGTGAAATTATTTTCGTGTCAATCATGGAAAATATTCGCAAATTTATTGGCAAATCACGACATTAATGATCTAAACATATCTTTCTCCCATCACTAATTGACAGTGTGCTAATTGAGGAGTCAATAAGATCAAATGCGAATCAGGGTCGATGTAAAATTCCAAATATTCCTCATGACTCTCCCGAAATGTTGAAATTCATGAAAGATGAACCGCCAATTGATTGCGGCAGCGATGAAGATTGGGTGTCATGTGTGCTGTCAATGTGCACAATTAAAAAGCACATAATAAAAGCTAAAGGAGGCTCGATAACATGCAAATTTAATGATATTATAAGAGACGGCGATGACAGCTATATGTTTAGTGATACTGTCAAGTCTACAAACAGATATATGCTACAAAAGTCGGATTTTGTGAGAATCATGTGCAAAGCAACGGATGGCAGTCGCTGGCATGGAACGGGAATTGGCGTTAGAAAAGATGCGGAAATTGTCAAACGACATCGAGAATTTGAGGCGATTAATGTGCTCATGTTTGGCTTTGATTCGTTGTCACGAAATGCATTTATAAGGAAAATGCCAAAAGCTTACAATTATCTTGCAAATGAACTAAAAGCGGATGTGTTAAAGGGCTACAATATAATTGGAGATGGCACACCGCAAGCTTTGATTCCACTCTTAACAGGATTCACAGAACTCGAGTTGCCCGAGACAAGAAAGAGAAAATTCTCTTCACAGCATGTCAACGTTTATCCATTTGTGTGGAAAAACTACGAAAATCTTGGCTATGTGACAGCATTCAATGAAGATCAACCGAAAATTGGAACTTTCTCATACCGGCTCAAGGGCTTCGATGAGCAACCGACTGATCATTATATGAGAAATTATTACAATGCGATAGAATTAGATTTGCATCATTACAAAAAGCTCTGTATTGGGAATCGACCCAAACATCAGGTGAAATTAGTGCTGTGACTTTAATTCATAATTTAATTAAATTTTATCCCTTCAGGTTATGCTGGATTACACATATGACTTTCTCCATAAGTACAATGACACAAATCCAACATTTTGCTTTAGTTTTCACGCGGAGCTTTCGCACGATTCAATTAATCTCATTGGAGTGGCAGACGATGATGTTACTTATTGGCTTAAGAAGCTCCATAAATCGAATCTCCTCTCAAATACCCTTCTCATAATGATGTCCGACCATGGAAATCGTTTTATGGAGACAAGAAACAGCTTGAATGGAAAATTAGAAGAAAGACTGCCATTTTTTAGCTTTGTATTTCCCGAAAAGTTCAAGAGGAAATTTCCAGTTCAGTATAGAAATTTTCAATCAAATCTCAACTCACTCGTCACTCCCTTCGATGTCCATGAGACACTTCTCGATTTTCTCTTTCTTCAACGATATGAGAATCACAAAAGATCTGAACACGCTAGGGCGATTTCACTTTTCACTAAAATCCCCGATCATCGATCGTGTGCAGATGCCTATATAGAGCCACATTGGTGTGCCTGTTCGCCGTGGATTGATCTCAACGATACGACGAGCGAGGAAGTGCTTAGAGCTGCAAATGCCGTGGTTGATACAATAAACCGATTCACTGATGAAAATCGAGAAAACTGCGAACCATTGAAGCTTAAAGAAGTCGTTTGGTCCGCAAAATTAACGCCTCAAAAATCAATACTTAGTTTTAAGAGAAGCAGCGACGCGGACGGCTTCCTCGCCGACCTCAGTTCCGATACCAAATTAACGAATGATCTTTATCAAGTCAAGCTCATAACGAGTCCTAGTCTAGCGATTTACGAGTCAAGCATCCTTTACGATATAGTCAATAATGTTTTTCGCGTGAAAATTTCCGACATTTCACGCATCAACAAATATGGAAGTCAAGCGAACTGCATTTATGATAGAAATCCAGAACTAAGGAAGTTCTGTTACTGTACAGTCAAGGATTATTAAAGATAAGGTTTTAAATCCTTATTGGAACTGAAGCTATTTTTTGAAGATTTATAAGCAAGCATGTGCTCGTTATTCTGATACAATTTGGTAAAAATTTAACTGATTTTTAGTCACTTAGAAGCGTTTTGTGACAATTTTTTTTTGCGGTAATCAAATCATATAAGAAAATTATTTAATCAGCTCGAGAAAATCAAAACATAATTCGCTTAGTTTTTAAGTCCATGGTGATATATTTTATTCACAATTCATTTTATATGTTGAAAAAATCAAAATGAACAAAGAATTTTCAATTTAAAAAAAACTTTTAAGCGAAGAAAAATGTAATAAAAAAAATAAAATTATGAAATTTTAAATTCTCGTTAATTTTTTTTAGGAAACTTTTAAGATAATTTTTTTCTTTCAGATGGTTAGGAATGATCATGGCTACGAATGAATTTTTACAACCTTTTTATTCACCCTCCTCGGCCTCATCCTCCAAATCTTCATCGTCTATGAATTATTTGAATTAATTTTATTTTCGAATTAAATTTTATTATTTTTACCATCAATGTCGTTGTCTGATCCTTCCTCGATCTCCTCACCGCCTGACTCGTCGTCGTCATTATAAACTCCAATGTCCGGTACGAGGAAATCTAAAGAAGATTGTTATAGAAAATAATCTCGAATCTAAAGCTATCAACTCACATTGCAGAGGATTTGGAAATATGTCATCCTTAATTGTTTCTGCAATATCATCATTTGATGGATCCTAAAATATTAAGTAATAAGCACAAATACTTTTTAATAACTCAATTCTCTTACATGAGTATCGCAAAACCAGTCGAAGAATGACTTGTGATCGGCATCGCGTTTCTTATTACTTTGTGGTTTCGACGACAGTTCCTTCAACAAATCCTTGCCCTCCTTCCATTTGATTTGTGTTGAACTTGATGTTTGAGAGAAATTGTCGCTCTGATTCTCCGCTGCCAAATGAAATTCCTTGGTGAGGATGTCATTTTCAAAGTATGGGTTTTCTTTGAACTGGAATGAGATACGATAGCCGGTCTTTACGTCGTCAAAGTCCTCAACATTTAGCTTGGTCATGTAGTGTAGACAATCCTCCTCTTGATCTTGGAGAATGCTGAAATTGATTAGAATTTTAAGGCAGCTCCTTTCTGGATCTTCTTTTTTTGCCGGTCTTTTTAACCTCCAAAAAGAAAACTCTTTTTAAAACCTACCTGGAGATTCGGGGATGATTGATGAAAGTCGTGAGCCAGAATTTGTCAACTTTTTCAATGATTCCAGAACGTTTATCGTAAAATGGCTTTCTCAATTTGTTGTATTTCTGCTCAATCTTCAAGATCTCCTCAGAAGCTTGTTCATTCAGCGCGTCAATCTAATAAAGAAATTAAATTTGTTAATAAATTCTCAATTGTCAAGATCCAGCAGCTCACCTCATTCTGACAGCTGTCTATTTCTTCGAGTAAAGTCTCTTCCGTTTCAATTTTCTGTTTCTTTACTTGAGGTTCTGATGCCATCGCTCTTATTCTTTTGTTTTCAACGAAAATTCAATAATTAACTTAAATTATTGAACGCTATTGTCTTAATGCTGAGCTCGAATTAACAATTAAACACTTTTCTACTCAAACTTAGTGTTAAAAATAGGAATTTTTTTGTTTGTCTGATTCTCAGAATTTTTTTTTGATTTATGAAAATCTGAAAGATGCGAAAACTTGTGTGAGTTGAAAATTGAATCTGCAGGCTGCACGGTTAAATTTGAATGCAAAAAGTTCGTTAAATATTTAGTTAAATATTTTCAACTCAAAATGCTCAAAATTAAACTGATTTTTATTAATTTTAGAAATTTCTAATAAATTTTATTAAATTTAATAATTTAGTAATTTAAAATTTTAAAGTTCAAGTTTTATCCGCTAGGGGAAAAAAGAAAGAACCCTGACAGAACTGTATTTTCCCCTTAAATCGATCGGCTGCGAAAAAAAATCTTAAATCATGGCCTGTGCGAATAAATTGGGACTTTTGGTGAGTAATTAAAGTAAAATTGAGTGTCATTAAATTCATAAGACTCGAGTGACAATCAAAATGTCTTCAATATGACCCTAATTCATCTATAAATCATTTCAGTGGTTATATTTTCACTCGAATGTTATGCAACCGCACTAATTTTTCACTTTTTTTTAGGCTCGCAACATCAGCTCATCATCCGTTGTCCAGCAGATGGTTAAGCCGAAAGTTCAGGTGTTCGGCATTGAGGGTCGTTATGCATCTGCACTCTTTTCGGCTGCCTCAAAACAAAAGTGTTTGGATGCTGTCGAGAGGGATTTGACGAGCTTCCAGGCGGACATCAAGAAGGACCAGAAACTTCGTGATTTCATTCTTGATCCGACAATCAAGAGAAGTCTAAAGTCGGGTGCACTTAAGGATGCTTCGAACCAAGTCAAATTTCAACCAGCTACTGGATTTCTCTTGGAATGTCTCGCCGAGAACGGACGATTGAAGAAACTCGATGCCGTCATTAATGCCTTTAAATTGATGATGTCTGCTGAGCGCGGTGAGGTTGTGTGTGAAGTTGTCACTGCCAAGCCACTCTCAGACAGTCAACGCAAAGAGTTGGAATCACAATTGAAGGTGACTGAAAACTTCACAACTTTTTATCGTGCACTAACATTCAATTATATTTTTAGAAATTTGTGGAATCAAACGAGACCATTCATCTTACCGCTAAGGTCGATCCATCAATTATCGGTGGCATGGTTGTTTCAATTGCCGACAAATATGTCGATATGAGCGTGGCCAGCAAAATCAAGAAATACACCGACTTGATTAGCGTTCCAATCTAATCGTCAGTTATTAATTTTTAAAAATTTAAAATTCCAATAAGAAAACATCGATCGAGTGCTATCAGAGACAGAAAATTGCGCGGAACATCTGCCGTTGGGATTAAAAATGGAGTTTCTCAATTAAATAAAAAATCCTGAAAAATTTGTGTAGTTTAAAAAAACAATAAAGAGGAAAATATTTCCCAAAAAATTATGATGATGGTAAATTTTATTATTCCTATAATTCAGCATGATTTTTTTTTGATTATAAAAACTTCTCTTTAAAGTATATGCGGATGCAAATATGTGTGTGTGTGTTAATCCTTCAAAAACTCCTTCGTGTGTTCTTTCCTTTTTATATAATTTTTAACTCTCTTTACTTGTTGATTGCGTGAACAGTTCCAGCACGAATTTGACCCCATCCGATTAAACTGTTGAAACATAAAATTGATTAGTTATCGATAGTTAGTGATTAAAAAATTGATTTTATATTTTTTTTTATCGAATCAGAGACATTTCTTATTCATCAGGATTAAATCCTTCAATAGTAGCAAATATTAAGTCAGAACATCATTTTCGAAAAAAAAATAGTAACAATAATTTTAATTATTAAACTCACCGCCAATGTTTCTCGACACGCCTACTCAAAGCAATTTTCTCGCCAACTTCCGTACACACGGGCGATGTAAGTGCAATTTTAGCCAAATCCAATTTCGTAGCAATAACTCGACCGCCAGTGCTCAAAGATCCAATGTTCACCAACAGAATTTCTCCCTTCGAGAGCTTCTGAACTTTCGCAGCCTTCTTGTCGCCTTCAGTACGGACTCCGAGTAAACGTTTCAACAAATAATAAGAAATTTCCAATTCAACAAAGATCTCGGGCAGTGCACCGACGGCGCCAAGTACTTGACCAACGAGACGATCAGCACGACACAAAGTCGGTTCGATTTTAGTTCCCACACCAATAAGTCCGCCTGGCACCGCATATTGAAGCTCATTTTGTTCAGCGAAGAGTGACACGACTTTCGAGAAAATCGGACGGCACGTAAGCTTTCCCTCCGAGTCTTTACTAACTAAGCCGGGACGGACTTCAATCTCTTGACCGACTTTTAGAACACCTCGCAAAATTGAACCGCCAGCAACGCCACCCTTCAAATCGTTCACCTCACATCCCGGCTTATTGACATCAAACGAACGAATGACAATCAAACGTGGTGGATCGATGAAATTGCGAGTTGGAATTGGAATTTTCTTCGTAATATACTCGCACAAGACTTCGATGTTGTATTTTAGCTGAGCGGATATTGGAATAATAGGAGCAGCCTCGGCTACAGTTCCCTTAACGAACTTAACAATTTGTTCATATTGCTCCTTTGCCTGATTCTCCTTGACCAAATCAATTTTGTTTTGCAAAATTAAAATGTGTTTCAACTTCATGATTTCAATTGCGGCTAAATGCTCACTTGTCTGAGGCTGTGGGCATGGCTCGTTACCTAAATAATTATGGATTAGTAAGTGTTTAAATTTATCACTTTTAATGCTTACCGGCAATCAAGAGGAGAGCAGCGTCCATGACAGCGGCACCGTTCAACATAGTGGCCATAAGAATGTCGTGTCCGGGACAATCGACGAAAGATACATGACGAATGAGTTGAAAGCGTCCCGAGCACGCTGCACGATAGCAGGGAAAACTATCGTCCTTAGCAGAGCCACCCGAAGTGTAACAGACTGGTCGAGGACATTTTGGATTGTCACATTTGTAAATCTTCGCATTCGCATAACCTTTAATAAGATTTTAATTTTACATTTTTATCCTTTTTCATGTTTAACACTAACGAACTGCATATCAATAGTTAGATCAATATAAAATTGAGTATAATAAGCGTATAAAATAACTACTAAGGTCCTTTAACAGTAACAATTGAATTTTTTGAACCCAGGTGCTTGTTTTAACAATTTCGAACCTTTGATAAAAACTTTAAACTGCATTGCGAAGAATATTTTGTAAATATTAAAAATTTTAAGATTCATAAAAAATAGATTCTTAAATATAACAAAAAGATATTCTCGCACTAATCTCTAAGTATAAAAGCGTATATAAAAATAAGCGTAGTTTTTAGAGAAACATTTTTCCTCGGCACTTTGCACTACCGCACTTGCATGTGACTTCGTCATGTATGCGATGACGATGCACAATGTTGTTTCCTTGCCCAGCGATATCATTTTCCAACTCATTTTCAACATTTTCCATATCGACAATAGTTTCATTAGCTCCAGTATAGTCGATCGAAAGCTCTTCACCAGCTTTTATTTGTCGATTTGTAAAATAGCAAAGCTTGTAGATTGAAGAATCTTCACTGCAAGTTGTCACTGGCCAAATGAGGCAATTAGGTTCGCAATTATGGTTGATGAGACGCGACAAATTTCCGTAATTTCCAGCATCGATTGTATAAACTGCATCGACATCTTCGTTATAATCCAAATCGAACATATATCGCAATCCTCTTTCATCTTGTTCAGCACCTCGCCGAATTGACTCCTCTTGATTAATTATTTCGCCCGTGTACTCCATCAGAAATACTCCACGAGGAATGGCCGCTGCTGCCTTTACTCCCCAACCTCTGCCATCGTTTGTTTTAAAGATAGTCAATGGATATGGTCGAGGCTGTTGAGTGACTCGATTAAGACAGTCTGGTCCGCAAGAGCAATTATTGCCACATTCGATAATCATTTGTTTGTTTCTTAGTCGAATTCTCTTCGTTTTGCCAACAATTTTATATCCAAAATTGTGCTTTTTCTTACTCTTTCCTGGACAACACTCGCCAAATTCGTGTGAGCAGTTCTTGCATGTGCACCCGCCTCCTGATGGATTTTCGAAAACTTCAGGTACAATTGTTTCGCGAGTGTAATTGAAACGAGGGAGAATGTCGTAATCTACATTATTCTCGATAGTGATTGAGAAGAGATTCAATTCTTTCTCCATGAACTCTTGCCTTACTGCATCGTTGGCGGCATCTTGCTCTTCAATTAGCGTTCTGAAGTAAAAGAGCATAACTTGATGACGGAATTTTCGTCTAAAAATGATATAATAGCCATCTTGCTCCTTGATACTCTTGTAAATCACCTTATTACACTCAAACTCGACAAGATCGAAAGTTTTGAGTTCATCGAGAATAGACTTTTTGCTGCGACTTGCGTATTTTGCTTTCTCTTCAGTCACAATTTCGGCCATATCTTTTTCTATACTCTCCAGATCATCCTTTAGCTCGTATTCCAAAAATTCCTCGAGAGCTGTCAAGTCACGAACATTTTCGAGAGGTTCCCAAGTGTTGTCACTTGATGGATAGTTTTCCCATTTTATGTGAAAAGCCAATTTTTGATTAATTAGCGACATGTTCAAAATCGCCTCGACACAATATTCAACTTCTGCGAGGTTTTGCGGCTTATCCAGCTTGATTCTCTTTGATGATTTACCAAAATCCGTGTAGGTGAAAACTTCTGGACGCGCTAACTTTCTTTTGGGACGAATTTTATTCGATATTTCGCTGTCGGCAATGCTTGATGTGTCTGAGAAACGATCAATATCGGAAATAGAGCGTTTGTACATTTCGATTCCAGCAACTAGTCTGATTGGATCATTGTCATTGCAATAGTCTAGAAATCGGCGCAGTTGAGTCATTTTTTTCTTCATCTCTTCGGCTTCGATGCTTTTTCTTTTCTGCTTTTCCTGAATTTTCGCTTGAATGCGCTTCTTTTGTCGCTGCGACCTAATGTAATCATTTAGATGTTTTGCACGATCCTTATGTTTCGTCAAACGGCTTATGATTTTCTTTGGAATTTTTTCGAGTTTCACAACTGGGCAGAGATTTTCAAAAAGTATATTATAATAGTCCACTGGTGAGGTAAATTGTTGAGGAGGAATGCAGGCGGGTGGGAAGAAGACGTTAATCTCTTCACTTTCGTCACTTATGTCGAGTCCCGAGTCCATCACATTCTCATCTTCTATCGTCGATGAGTTAGGCGAAATTGAAGCGAGTCCTTCGTCTTTATTCGCATCAAAATCTGCGGAATGTTTGACTATGAGCATTTTTTGCTAGCAAGGGAATATTATTTCAACAGCACCATTTCGGCTTTAACTGCGTCCCTAAAAGAGAACTTAAATTATGATGAACTCACCGCATATATGCGAATGAGCACAAATATTTTTAAGAACTATAATTCCCACACCATTTAGTTATCTTATTTACAGGATCAAAACTATTTGATATGCAGTCGTAGTTTTTAAGGATTAATAGCAATTGCTAAGTTGATCAAATGGGATGTGTTTAAATAAATCATAACGATAGATCAGGCAAAACCAGAAATAATGCTTTTGAAATAATAAGAGTATGTATTGGGACATATGGGAGGTTTAGAAAGGAAGCAAAAAAAATAATACTTACCAAGCTTAATTGTAATATTTCTTTCCAGCTCGTTCTTGAATCGAACCGTATGTACGCTAGATATTGCTTTTACGACTGTCGACTTGCCATGAGCTACATGTCCAATTGTGCCTATGTTAATGGTCGCTTGACGAGAAATCACTTCCGGCGATTGTGGAGTTAGTTTGCTAACATCCTAAAAAAGATCAGAAATGAAAGTTCCATTTGAGGTTATCAATTTCTCAATTTTCAGCTAAATTGCATGCGTGGAAAAATTTCATTTCCGTGTCTGGATGTGCTCGCCGCTGATTTAAATCAATAGATCTTAAGCTAATGATGAGATTTACTTAGTATTTAACTTTAAAACTGATACTTTCGAAGATATTTATTGAAAATGAAGCCAAGCCATCAGTCAGAATTGAAGATTTTAATTTTCACACAAGTTCGCTCTTACCAGCGTCGCTAAGTCTTGCTTTTGAAGATGTGACTGTCCGCCTTGCTGCGGAGTTTCGGTGCTTGCCATTATGAGCGATATTTCGGGTATAATTTAAGATTTTATCAAAATTTTTAGCGCACTATTCCGATCGTCGTTAACTTTTTTTTATTCGTACCAATACTAATGCAAATAATGTCTCGACCCTAAAACAATTTGAGTCAGTTTTTTGTAATTAAATTTATTAACTTTAAACTTGCTTAATGCAAGGTAATAAGTTAATTTGAATTAAAAGTTAATGTTTTAAAACTTTAACTTTTAAATTTTAATAAAATTCAGCTTAAAAATAAAATTTGTACGACTTGTTTTCGAAAGTAAACTTTTCGCATAGCAACAACAACATGGAAAAATTATAAACAAACTATAAAGTTTAACTTAAAAAGAAAATAAAATGAATTTATCTCAGCACACGACAGATGTTTTTGGATTTGACTCGACCTTTGAGCAAGATAAGCAGGTACTTGTGCGAGATTCAGCAACGGAAACGAACTCAACAGCTGGTGAAACTTGCGATAGTGGAAATCAAACTGTAGAAACGAAAGACGTGGGAGTAAGTTAATTAATAAGTCGTGCTGTGCATCATTCAATGACTTTAAATTGTAGGTGCAAGCATCTACAGTAATCACAAGCAAATCAGATGAAGAAACCGACCGAAAACTAGCGGCATGGCTAAAGAAAATTCTCCCTTTTGTTGAGAAAGAACTAGACGATGGACCAACACAAGTCCATGAGAGTGACACGAGACCATCAAACAGTCATTTGCTGTCGATTGGAAGCTTTCAAGAAATTGATCTCAAAAACTTTGCTAAGGATAAAGAAATTACAGCAACTGCGACGTGGTTGTCGGCGGTTGTTATGCAAAATAATCCAGTGCTTGCAATAGCTTGTTCCACTAAATCGCCAATCAACCAACAGAAAAATGCATTCTTGATGATTTATGAGCCGCAAAGGAGTAAAATTGATGGAAATATTTATTGGCAAGAAGTAGCTAGCGTTCCAGTGAAAGAATCCATAGATTTTTTGGTAACAAATCCTGAAAATCGTGACATGTTCGCCGGTGCTTCAATCTCTGGGGATTTGTATGTTTGGAATTTTAACAAGGCAGCGACGTCATCTCGAGTTGATGAAATATTTTCAAAAGCATCTGAAGAAAGTATTGCTGGAATTTCCTTTACCACTAACAATTGCTTTATTTTATGCTTAGCCGATGGCAATATGATCGTTTATAAAGTAGCGTCGAAACAGAGCTGTGTGGTGGATAAAATGCTCAAAATTGAACAGACAAAGTTAAAAGACTCAACTATCACATCAATAACAAGCATAAATGGCACATTTGACTTCGTCGTTGGTCTTTTTAATGGAAAGCTCTTTCTATGCACCACAAATGTATCTCAAGGAAGTACTGACCCGATTCTGCGTGAATTGAATGCTCACAAATTTGCCGTTAATTATCTAAAGCATTGTCAAATGTCGGGCAAAAATTTTATCGTATCATGTGACGCCTCGAGTGAAATCTTTATTCATGAAATTGATGAGGAAACTGAAAAGTCAACGTTGAAGCTTGTCATAAAGCTGCCGCTGCCCATGAAAAATTCATTATCAATTACGAATAATATGGAACACATTTTGTGTCCTCTAACCAATGGAAGCTTAGAGATTTTCAGCACAATGACAAACACGCGTCGAACACTCGAAGGAAATGGTTCAGGAACAGGAACTATTTGCGAGCTTTCGAAGAACGAGTAAGTTTATTAAATTATAAATTTATTTCATCACTTAAAAATTCCCATAAATTATAGATCATGGCTGATAACGGGAATTTACGACAACATCTTAAAAATATTTTATGTGTCAGGCGAAGATGATTAAATTGAATTGAACTAATTATTTTACATCAATAAGAGATTTTCTTTTGTTAAATTAAAATTTAATATCACAAAAAAGTTCAATAAATGAAAAACTCTTTAAAATGAGAACAGACACCGGCATAAAATTGAAAAATTTAATTATTGAAAGCTCTTCAATGCACATAAGCCATTGACCCGTTAAAAAAAGTTTAATAGACCCTCATTGGCGTGCATGCATGCCTCTCTCTCTGATCATACAAAAAAACGATACTTTTTTATTCTCGCAAACGTTTTCGACTCTCTTTCTCATTCCGGCTCTCAGTTTCTTTTCAATCGTCGAAGATTTAAGTCGTACTTTTTCATACCTCCGGTGAATTTTTTTGAATCAAGAATCAAGTGATCATTCACAGTTGCAAGTGTGTGTAAAAAACTAAAGTAAGTATCTCGATAAATATGAAAATTTTAGGCGAAAATCTGTGCCGGAAAAAGTTAGCCAAAAAATATGGCGATGTTGCAAAAAAAAAAGTCTTTAAAGTTTAATTGGATAAAATGAAATGTGTGTTTAAATTATGCAATGAAGAAAACGAAGAAACGCCTTGTTGGCAAATTTCATCGTAAAAATTCTAGAGGCATCTGCATAAAAATGGCTTTTACAAAATTCTACGAGAAACATCCAAGCGAAAATTAAATTGACCTTGAACCTTGCAAAAAAAATCTTTGTGACGCAGCATTTTAATTTAGTTTCTAAAGCATATCTAAACATTAGCCCCTCAGCGGCCGGCCAATCCTATATTCTTCATATAGTAAAATTATCGATTTTTCCTTATTCTTTCTGGAAATGTCCAACAACAACAAAAAGAAAGAATCCTGACGCCGATTTTCGTTTGTATTTCAAATTATTCAATGCCATGTGCACATCAATAAGTAATTCATGCATTAATGATTTGTCGTTGTTAATGACTTTATCAGGAAAATTCCTTCCGATCTTTAAGGTTGCACTATTAAAAATTAATTTATTGAATTTCCGCATGACTCAATCAAAAGGTACTTAGTAATTGCAATTAATAAACCTTTACCTGAAGGTTCTTTTTCAAAATGACCATCAAAAAAATTAATACATAAAAGTGTGTTCAACCCTAGCTCATATCTAACATCTAACTAATGCTAATAACCACTTCAGTGAATACCTCAAACTAACAAAAACGTTATGTAATTATTTGCCACACCAGCGAAGAGCGACAACACCCACCGATTAGAATAGTAAACGTGTTGAACCTTCCCAATTGCTTTATGCATAACTAACAGTGTGCATTATAATGAGACTAAATTCCTCACTGCAGTGATGCTTGTAAATATTTATATACAAGATGACTAAATCAACCTCGTGACGTGATAAGTTTTGTTGAAGTTGAGTGAGAAAAAAAATGAAACTAGCTTGTGACTCATGAATGCCGTTAACCGGTTGATTTTATACAAATTTAAGAGTAATTCAGAAAAAAATAAATTGAAGATAATTAAAGGCTTTAGTCATCAATGGAGTCACAGACGAGAAATTTTTTCTCTGAATCAGCATTTAAATAATTCATAAAAATAGTTTTTCAATTGATCATAAAATTTTCGCTGAACTTAACTCATGATCGTGCCCTGGAAACTTTTATCAAGCCTTGGATTCAATTTGTGTCCATTATTATCGCAAACCTTAAGTCTATAAACTTGGATTAAATTTAATCAGTGATCACGATTGCAATTTCCTCATATTTGCAATGCTTGTAATTAAATATTCAGCCAGCATTCTCTGCTTCTGAGATCATCAATAACAACTCGTTTCGCTACTCAAACAACATTCAGCTTTTGTTGTTTACTTGCTAGAAAAATATGTGAGATAGAAAATAAATAAATATTTTCATGCGATGAGTTATTTAAAGATTTTTTATGCTGGATTGCTTATATCGATATTTTATAAAGTTTGAGGCACCGCACGCCCACATACAAATGCACACAATATTGTAATACCGGCTTTTTTAATAAGGCAATTTAAGTGTGTCAGCACTTGTTCATTTTCTCTCAAAAGTCAATGTGGATGTAGATGTGTGTGTGACTTTCGAGCTACAGTCAATGAAAATGCCGGCAGCTCTCCTAAAATATCACTAAAAAATGATACCCAACTTATTGATGATTTGTTTTTCTCTTTTTTTTCAGTCTAATTTAAAATTTAAACGAATCTTCAACTGCAAAAAAAATCATCTAAAATGAGTTCAGCTGCCTACTATCCATTCCAAGTGAGTAACTTTGATTTTTTAGATGTTAAATGTGTAGGAAAAAGATTGAAAATCATGAAACTAAATTTATGCTCAAAATTCATAAACTATAAAATAATAATTGCGATGAATCACACAAACATTGCATTGTAACTATCATTAATAACTCAATACATCTCTGCTCTCGCGTGACACATTCAAGGTCAGGAATTTTTGAATACACGAGCAGCCTTTTTCACGATGGATGCGAAAATTAACGATGATGTAATTTTTTTCATGGTGTTTTGCAGTCTCACAGCCATCACTTTTTTTTCTACACAGAATGAATGGGTGATGAAGCGAAAATTATTAAATTTGTATTGGGTACTGAACTTGAAAACAGAGTAATTCATTGATGTTAGTTCGAAAATTAAAAAATGTTTTTTTTTTTAAGAATGAACTTGACAGAAATGTAAACAAAAATTAATTAGATTCACGTGACCACATAGTATAGTTATTATTAAATACAAGCCATGTTTTTTCCACCATTGTAATTTTACCCATTAAACCAAAAAAAAATACAAAGACATTCATTGAATCTAATATAAGGAAGAATTCTATTATTAGAGTTATGCTGCGTAGTTTTTGATTCAAGAAGATAAATTGAAATACTTCACTAAGAAGAAGGGAGAAGAAAAAATCGGGATTTATTCAGAAGCTATAGGGAATCCGAGAAAAAACATTTATTTTAGTTTAGTCAGAAAATTTTAGAATTTTTTGAAAAATCTAAAAATCCTTAAATGTGATTAATTTAAAATTTATTAAAAATTTTCATAAATTTTTCAAGTGAAAAACAAAAAAATAGAAAAAGCTTCTCTATCATTTACGAATAACTCCCTCAAAAAGTTTACACAAAAGTTTATTATTTACTGCCAAGCCAAGCACACATTATTATCTCTTTTTGACTAATTACATTTAAATAGTTATCCACATCAACACGCTAAAAATTATATTCTATAGATACGCATGTATGAAGCGTGTACATTACTCAAAATTTTCATACTTCTTTTTTCTCTCTCTCCATGTTGGTTTGTGTGCTTTTATTTCAACCACCTTATTTCATTTCCGAGCTATGTATTAAAGCTCCGCGATATTTTTTTTCACTTCACACTCACTTCTCGAGTCTCGCGGTTTATTCATACTCTGTTGCTAATCGAATACGGACGGAGTTCTACAGCAAAGTTTTGGAGTGCCTATTGAGTCATTCAAAATTATTTTATAAAAATAAAACAACTTTATTAAGGCGTAAATAAAAGTTAATACATCAAAAAATGGCAAAAAGAACGGTAAAAAAATATAAGGATGACAATAATTGACTGCCATCCTTGAAGGTTATCATTCTCGTTCATGGGTGGGCCAAAAAAAGTGTACAAAAAAATTAGAAAAATCAATTTCCTCGCATGTGTCTCGCACACGCACACACTTATTCAAGATTTTTTTTTCTAGTGCAAACCAACTGTTTTCCCTGCTGATCCCTTCGATCCAAATGAAGATGCATCCATCTTGAGAAAGGCAATGAAAGGATTCGGAACCGATGAGAAAGCCATCATTGAAATTCTCGCTCGACGTGGCATCGTTCAACGTCTCGAAATTGCATCTGCATTTAAGACAAACTTCGGCAAGGATTTGATCTCTGACCTTAAATCTGAGTTGGGTGGAAAATTCGAAGATGTCATTCTCGCATTAATGACACCGTTGCCTCAATACTACGCCAAGGAACTCCACGATGCCATTTCAGGTGAGTTCACGGCTAAGTATAATGAAATTTTTAATTAAAATTGAAATTAATAATTAGGCATTGGCACCGACGAAGATGCAATCATTGAAATTCTCTGCACGCTCTCAAACTACGGTATTCGCACAATTGCTGAATTTTACGAGCAACTCTATGGCAATTCATTGGAGTCGGACTTGAAAGGAGACACTAGTGGTGAGCATTGTTTAAAAAAATGAAGTCATTTCTTGCATTTATTAAACGCTTAATCGCCCATAAAAAATAGGTTTCTTCAAGCGCTTGTGCGTTTCACTTGTCCAAGGAAATCGTGATGAAAACAACGGAATCGATCAAGATCAAGCTGAAGCTGACGCACAAAATCTTTTTGATGGTAAAATATTTTAAACTGTGAAAACTCCATTAGATTTTAATTTATTTCCGCATTTAGCTGGTGAAGGCCAGTGGGGAACAGATGAGTCAGTCTTCAATCAAATTCTCGTCACACGTTCATACCAACAGTTGCGTCAGGTCTTTTTGGAATATGAGGCGAAGGCTGGAAGTGACATCGAAGACGCCATCAAACGTGAATTCTCAGGCAACGCCGAAAAGGGCTTTCTCGCTATCGGTATGACGACATACTCGACTGTTTATACAATTTTTTTATAACACTTTTGATTACTTTTTTTTCATAACAGCCAAGGTTGTAAAATCAAAGGTCGATTTCTTCGCCGAAAAGTTGTATGAGAGTATGAAAGGAATGGGAACCAATGATCGCACTCTCATTCGTATTATCGTCTCACGAAGTGAAATTGATCTCGGTGACATCAAGGAGGCTTTCGAAGCCAAGTATGGAAAGAGTCTCGAGAGCTGGGTTCGAGTGAGTTTATTTGATTATGGTTGATGCTTTTTTTTCTATGTGTTGCTTGTAAATTATTTTTCTGTGAAAAACTGACAGATCACAGATAGACACTAACATGTCGCTCCTCTCTATGTGATGTCATTTATTAACACCAAGTAGTCTCTCTCATAATAATCTGTTTGAATAATTCAATCTCAGAATTTCCATGTGGCGTTTTATGACACACCACATTGCGCGTTTAACCAAAACTTGTTGATGAAGTCATGAAGGAAATTGAATTTGTTTTTTTTTGTGCTATTCGTAGTTTGTTATTGCCTTAGATTTTTATTACCTAGCGTGAATTTTTTGTTCGGTAAAATGAAATCAAGCGTCAAAAATCTTAAAATTCCGATAATGAAAATTATTGTGGAACTTGATAATTTTTAAGTTTTGCTTAATTTTTTAATCAAACGAATTAAAGTAAAAAAAATTGTGTGATAATTTTTTTCTAACCGCAAATTTATGAAATTTTTACTGATTAAATCATCATCAATTCCACAGTATTTTACATCATCTATTTTACTCACAACATGATTTCATTTCTCCCCGCACGGTTAACTAGAAATTCCAAACTCACGTTCTGTTATATTTCTCAATTTAGGGTGACACGAGCGGCGATTATAAGAAATGTTTACTTTCCATTCTCGGTGACAATTAGATGTAGTGTATTCATCCTCTCTCTTTATCTCGCATTAAAATAGTTTGCAAGAAATTTCAAACACAGACATATAAAAATTTGCGCACATATGGGGACACGCAAGAGAGAACACTCGCACTGATTTGAAAATAAATAAAAATTGATCTTCTTCCACATCGAAATACATTCAAAAGAGAATTGTTGACTTGTCTCATTTTAATTTGGCCATATGAATAAAAACTGCAAATTTATTTTAAAAAAAGTCTCAATAAATGTTGAAAAAAGAACTTGATAACTTTTTTTTGTTCACAACTGATATGAAAGTTTTTACAGCAAACAGAAATGAGAGCGAGCTTTTTCGTTTTCACCTTGCAAGAAAGCACAAAATGTTTTAAAAAAATTTCCGTTACGACAGAGGCAATGCGCTAAGAACTTTTTATTTCTTTCATACTTCTCTTAATTATTCTAATTAGCACATGTTAATGTTGTACTAATATAATCAAGATGGTTCATTTTAAAATTACGTGAACTGAAAAATCATTAATGTTTTTTCTTTTGGCTTGATCACGTAACTTTTAAATTGGACGCTCTTAAAAATCTCAAAAACACGCCAACTCATCAATGCTTTAAATAGTTCTATGAAGTCACTTAAAAAAATAATTAATGTCTTAACTTCTTCTTTATTGCTTAGAATCTTGTCAAAAAAATAATTTTATTTTCTAAATTTGTAATTTGTAACAAAAAATAATAATTTAAGATGCCAGAGCAAAATTAACTTTTGACACGATTCGCTTTAATGATTCAAAGGCTTACACTCAAATTCCGCATGAAAAATTTCACAAAATGACTAAGAAAAATTTTTCAAAATTTTTCCCTAAAACATTTTTCTTTTTCTTTGTTTTCTTCAATTTCTCCCTGCATAGGACGAACTTAACATTGATATTGGATACTTGTTGTTCAAACTTACTGCATATTAGAAATTTTCTTTCGTGCTCATGAAATTTAAAAGTTATCCACGTAGCTTACCTGCATATAATCAAGTACAATTATTTTTATTTGCATGCATTTTTTATGCTTTTTGAGTTTGAGTTGTTTGAATCACAAACTTTATTTTATGTAAAAATTTATTATCAACAATACCATTTTTTAATTCATTCCCCAAAGGAGGATTGTGGTGGTGATTTAGGAGACTTGTTGGCAGAAATAGCTTCATACTAGGCAGCTCCATAGATTTTAATCATTCAGAAAGCATAAAATAAATTGCATCATTACCGAATTGTATCTTAACCACGAAGATTTTTCTTGAATTATTTATGAGAATATAAGGAATTATTTTTTATCACTTTTATTGAAGATAAATTTTTACATAAAACCTTAACCCAAATCCTTTTGAGTGTGAAATTTTTTGCTGAACAATTTAACAAGAAAATTTATAAATTTAACTTTTAATTTTAAAGGGCGAATTGTCGAGCGATTATGAACACGTCATGATTACACTTCTTGGAGCTTAAGAATTCAGCAAAATTATTTTTCGAGTATTAAAGTTCTTTTTTAATTTTCAAATTATTTAATTTCGCTTTTGATGTAAGAATTAATCACAAAAGTGCTTGAAAGTATTCAAATTAAAAATGTTTGTTCAAAATTTAAAAATGCAGAAATAAATGTTTGTAAAAGGATAAAAATTGTGATTTTACTTTTATTTTTCAGGAATCAAATCCAGTAAAATTTCCGGAAATTTCTCTTAAATTGTCGTTCAATTATCGATGAATCACTCGGTAGAAGAAGAATCGATGCATGAAAAATCTTGATGGCAATTTAATAATAATGCACAACTTTCTAAAAGTTGTCATCACATTTAATTATAGTTTACATTTTTATATTTAAATGCTTTCAATAAGTTAGAATTTGTCAGTATAACATCCATCAACCTACAATGAAGTTCATTACAGTTGGATTTTTAATTTTTAACTATGTTGCATCGAGTTGGTGTCTCACTAAAGAAGAGGGGATGGAAATGGCAAGGGCTCTTATAAATGAGTGCAAAAATCAAGAAGGAGGTTCAGTTGCGGATGTTGAATTACTTTTAAATATGAAATTTTCAGAAACTAGAGAAGGAAAGTGCATGGTCTCGTGTGTACATGAAAAAATGGGCATTGTGAGTAAAATTAAGAGATAAAAATTTATTCTATTTTCCAATAAAATTATTATTTTTTAAATGTCATAGAATTTAATTTAAATTTTATTTTAGATCAAAGACGGTGCATTTAATCGCAAAAATTTCGTTCTTCTTGTAAAAATGGCAACTGATGGTCATGATAAGCATGACGAGTACATGAAACTTGGAGACGAACTGGCCGATATTTGCGGCAATATCGGAGGTGAAAGATGCGAGCAAGCCATCGAATTCGATAAATGCATGGAAAAAGAAATTAAAGCAAGAAATCTCAAAATTCCTTTCATATAAAATTTTAAACCAACTGAAATGTAACGAAAAATGACTTGAAAAAATTATTTTAATAAAATGCAATGTCTCAAACCGCACGATCGGCAAGCTCGAATGTATTCTGAGTTACACCTCCCTCAATCAATGCCTTTGTTATTCTCTCACTCGATGAACTAAAAATCTTTTTTTCTTCATTCGATCTTTATCATTTTGCTAAAAAAGTGTGTTAAAAAAATGAGACTGCAACTTTTTTTATTGATAAGTTTTTGCCTATTCTGTGGAGCTACCTGTGATGATGATGTTAGAAAGTTAAAAGGTAAACATACGCGGATTTTAAAAATTTGACATCCCAATGACACCAAATAATTTTTCATTTTAGTAACAAAAAATCCTAGTTGCACCCTATCGCCTGAGATTTGTGAAAATGTCCTCATAGTTCACATCGAGGCTGACTCCGACACAGATCGGCTCCATTACATCTATGACTTTTCCGGAAAGCCAGCTGTTCTGATAGCGAAGAGCGATAAGAACAGCACTTTGAGTATTGACTGGCAAAAATTCATAACTCATTCGGAACCGTCCTCGATTCAAGTTATTCCTCAGCCATCATACACATTCTCTTCCGTGATTGATTCCTTTGTGGTATTCAATGATACGAAAGACACCAGCAACTTTAGTGACGCATCGATTGTTGACTTTAATAAAATTGACCCGCATAACTTGAGTTGGTCGTTGGTTAGTCTCGATGGAAACATAGAAAATGTGACACTGGAAATGAATGGGAAATATGAAGATGGATGGTTTACGATAAAAGTGAGATTTTTTGATTTTAAAGTTAAACTTTAAATTGACTGTTGATTTTTTAGTACACGACTTATGGAAAATCAGGACATGGAAATGAACTCCCTCATCTCTTCCATACAGCCCACTCGATGCAAGTAGATTTGGTGGCAATAAATATAAATTCAACATTCAGAAGTCCGCGCATTGCCTTTATATTATTATTGGTGTCGGATGAGGCGAAAAGCGAAGGAAGTTACACAATGAATCGAATAAGAAATTTAGATGACGAATTTACGCCGGGAATTTTTGATGTCTACAATTTGGTGTCGCCAAGATCGAGTAAAGACACGACAGGATCGTTCATTCAATACCGACCCGTGTGTTACGTTTCAAAGACACGAACAGTATCGTCATCGACAGAATCACGACATGGATATCCAATGGACATCCACGATGAATTTTCGACATTTAAATTCACACTTCCATTCGCCTTTTATGGCCCTGCGATTCACAGTAAATTACATCAAGCTATCAATATCACTTTTGGTGAGCCTGGCGATGACTTTTATTCAAGAACAAATTACATTTCCTTCTCTTACTTGATGGGCGTTGGAAATCCACCGCTCGAAGGACTTTCGCCCTTCGTTATTACATTTTCGGTGATTTTATTGGGAGTTCCACTTCTCGTGCTCATTGTTGGCGGAACGTATGTGGCTGTTAAGAGATATTCAAATTAATGAGAGATCGCTCACTATAATCCAAAAAAAAAGACTTGTTCATCATTTTTAAAGTGATGAGTTAATTAGAGAGCAAAAATAGTTGAACGTAAACGACATAAAATAAATATTATTAATTCAATTCCTGTTATTTTTGTAATATCATCAAGTTTATCATAAGTTAAAATTTAATTGATTTTTTGCTCCAAGGAAATTCAATTTTGTTCCAAAAATCTCAAAAAAAATGAATAAAGAGTGATATTTGCATGTCTTGCAATAACTTTACATAAAAATGATTCATGGCTTTTTATAAAATTGATTTAACGACAAAAATGATGAAGCAAATTGTGAGTCACAACTCATGTGATTGATATATTCAAATTAAAGCATGTTTAAAAAATTATTTTGAAATTTTACAAAATATTCTGAAACTCACTCTATTCTAAATCGACTTGGATTAAAATTTTTACTTAACAAATCCGATTGACTTTAAAAAAGAATAAAAATTTAAAATTGAAAGACTTAAAAATTTAATTAATCAAAGTTTTAAAGCAATTTTCAGTGGAAGACATTTAAAACCTTAAAAAACTTCAACATCATTGATGCAAAATTCTAGTTATTTTTCTATAAATTTAATTTCACTCTTTTGTGTCAAATTATTTCCACCATATCTGTCCATAAGTCACGCACATGTAAAAAAATTTCCATATAAATCCCAAAAGTTTTAGCTTTTTCTCATTTAGTGCTTTTTTAAAAATCACCAAAAAATGAAGGTTTTAATATCTTTTGTGTTTGTATCATTTGTGACTTACGTCTACTGTTTGAGTGCTCAAGAGCAGAAACAAATGCTCTCCGTAAGTTGCTAATAAAATTAAGAGTTTGTTAAATAATAAAATATTTGTTTAGGGAATTGCACAAGAGTGTAAAGCTTCTGAGGGTGAGTTTATAAATTAATTAATTATTTTATCGAATTTAACAAAAAAAATTCTTTAGGCGCATCGGACAATGATTTGAGCCTTTTGATTCTGAAAAAGCCAATGAATTCAAAAGAAGGAAAGTGCATGTTTGCCTGCATTCTGGAGCAGATAGGAATTATGGAAAACAGAGCACTAATCGAAAATGGATATTTGGAGTTTGTTTCAGCCGCCTTCAACAATGATGACACTAAAATTAAAAAGTCTATCGCTGTCATGAAGAAATGTCAAGAGCAGGGAATTACTGGTTCAGATCGATGTGAAATCGCACACAAAGCTACGGAATGCTTAAAGAAAGGATTAAAAAAAGAAAAAATTGACATTGGATTTTAATCTGGAAAATTTTGAAATTAATAAAATAGTTTTTATCTATAAAACTGTCAGAATGTTTTAATCTTTAAACTTCATTCTTTGAATTAGTTGAGTTCTTAAAAAGATCAACTACACTCGAAACATAAAAGTTTTAAAAGCTTAAATTTAATTTTTAATTCCACTAGATTAGTTTTAGACCTCGAAGGAAAAATTTTAATCTAAATTTATTTTTATAAGTAAAATTGCATCAGAAAAATAAATGGCTAAACTTGCGTTTCCTGGGCCGTCTTTTTTCGACTTTTTTGAGGATTCTGTAGATTAGGCTCCCTGAGTCGAATCTGCAAAAAAAATTGGCGCTGACCTCCTGGACCCCTAGACCTAAAGTTTCGATTTTTTTTGTTTTACACAAAAAACTACAATCTAAGGGAAAGGTGGGAATTGGGGTTCTCGGGTGGGGAGGGTACACGAGAGATTAGGGTAGGTAACAAAGGGGTACGCAACTACAATGGGTAAAAACTTAATTTACATTTATCTAACTTGTGAGTTAACCGATATTAAAAAATCATATTAAAATGTGAGTTAACCGATTTTTAAAAAAAAAAGAAAACACAGGGTAACGATTATAAAAACAAATATAATATAATTTTTAAAAAAAAAAAACTCTTCTTATTTTTATTAAAAAATTAAAAATTTTCTTTAAAAAAATCCCCAAACAATCTTTTTAAAAAAACAAAAATCCTTCTCAAAAAATAAAAAAGTTTTTAAAAAAATTTTCAAAAATTTTTTTTCTTTTTATATTTTTCCAAAAATTTTGAAAAAAACTCAAAATCCTTAAAAATCTTCTTTTTTTCATTTAAAAAAAAAAAAAATAAAAAAAATAAAAATAAAATTGAGTTTGCAAATTTTCAATAAAAATAAAAAAAGTTATTATTTTAAATTAAGTTAAAATATAAAATAATAAATCTCAAAATAATTCAATATGTACAGGTTTTAAAAAAAATTATAAAAAACTTTTTCATAAAAAAATAAAAATTATTTTTACAAAGGTAGTTATATTAAGTTATAAAGCGAATTAAAAAAAAATAAAGGCAAAGCCCTAACAAAAAATATCCAGAGGGCAAAGCCTTAAAAAAAATAAAAAAGCCCTTAAAAAAAACAAAGGGCAACCCTTGAATTAAAATGGAAAAAAATTAAAGTCAATAAAAAAAAAATATTTAAAATAAAATTTGTGTTTTATAAATATAACCAATAAATTATTTGTGCTTCGTAAAAATCGGTTAACAATATTAATTAAAATTAAAAAATTTTTTTTTTTACCCTTTTCGCACCTTGTTGCGCACCTTAATTAAAGTCTAAGAACCTACCGAGAAAAATCCACCTTTTTAAGATTGTAGCTTTTTTGGTGTAAAAAGAGAAAAAAAAACTTTGAAGGATCGTAGAGGGAGGCAATTTTTTAATTTGTTCCAGGAACCCTAATCTACAAGAATTCATAAAAAAAAAAAAAATAAATTTATGAATGTCTAAAAAATTTAATAATTATAAATAAAATATCTTTTTGCGATTTTAAATGCATGCATTTATTAATTTTAAAAACTAGAACACCAATTAGTCAACATCAATAAAATAAAACAAGTCAATAAAATAAAAGTTTCTTTTTCATCGTCTAAAAATCCAAATCAATTCCATGCTTGGTGCAAACTGCTCTAAAGCAAAAGCCAATTTTTGTACCAAGCTCACACGGATCCACATCCGAAATTTGACTGCATTCATTGTAAACTGTTTCAGCTATTTTTTCACTTGATCCTTCTTGGACCATTATCCAAGACATCAATTTTTCTTTATTTATTTTTCCGTCGTTTTTCAACTGTGAAATTTTTAAACAAAAAATTTAATTTATTTTAACGATCTCAATTAACTCACGATATTAATTTCTTGCATAATGCAATTAAACATGCATTTCGCATTATGTGTTTCGGGCATTTTTTTCGCCAAAATAAGTTTTACATCATCTAAGGAAGCTCCCGATGACAATTGGCAATCTGCCACAACTTTCATCATCTTCTGGATTTTCTCAGTATCTGGATTAGCGAAAACGAACGTTGCACAATAAACAACAAACATTAATGAAACTAAACTTTTCATGATGGACTATTGACGAAGTAAAATGTGAACTGAACTAATTTCAAGAATATCAAACAAGCTTTTATAGCATGTTCGGAAAGGAAGTTCTTTCATGCTTCGCAAAATTGCCAAATATTAAATAATCAAATGATATGCAATTAAAAGATCAACCATCATTGCGAAAAAGTGCTTTTATTTCTTTATTAAAAGCAGATTTTTACATGTTATCAATGCAGCAAAATTATCAATTTATTTTCCACAACAACCTATTTGATGCATCAATGTGATTACATTTTATGGCATTTCTCGAATCGCATACGCATAGGGAAAAACTTTTGTTCTTCGTTTTCATGTCGATGCTGATTTTAACGTATAAAAAATAATGAGAAAGTGTGCGCACTATAAAGTCGCAAGTCATACCGAGCTGAGAAATCACTTTAATAGCTCATTGGATTGAGCGTACACTGACAATGTTAAGCGACATTTGTGTCATACTGTGTATTAGATGGGTGACCGTCGAGTGTTTTTCTCAGTTCCATCCGCCAAGCTCGTTTCTTGTGTTGGTCGTGAGTTGAAATGTGGAACATGAGATACATTGAAATGGAACGGCTTACGCACTTGAATTTCGGATGGGCCCATTGCCGTTACACTTATTTCGTGTTTCGACAATGTCGCAGAGCTTAAGAGTGTTGGGCCGTGTGCTGGGTGCGAGTATGACCGATTTAGGCATTTGGTGCCTCCACCGCTCATGAATTCGCAGAGAGGTGTCGGCTGCCT
The DNA here is from genome assembly GCA_038502055.1 of Tanytarsus gracilentus. Taxonomy (NCBI): domain Eukaryota; kingdom Metazoa; phylum Arthropoda; class Insecta; order Diptera; family Chironomidae; genus Tanytarsus; species Tanytarsus gracilentus. Next base: position 59,310 of record JAXRKN010000026.1, on the reverse strand, counting down.
AAGGGAAGTGTCGCTAATCTACTGAGGTGTCGGCTGCCTAAGGGAAGTGTCGCTAATCTACTGAGGATTCCTCTGAGTAAAATGGATATCGCTCATAAGGTGCACCTTGCGTATACGAGTCTATCATAAGAGCAAATAAAGACGTCTGAATAAGATGGTCATTGCAAAAGGGTATAGCACAATATGATCTGTATATCATCAGTGCTTGACTGTCTGATTTACTAATGTCAGCTCCAGTCTGCCCACCACCGCAATACAATACATACCGACTTGTTTTATCTTATCAATTCAACTTATGCCGAAAGTCCATCAAGAGATTGCAAAGAGTTTAAAGTCAACGAAAGAATGATTGGAATTTTCACTAATTTCGCAATAAATAAATCTCCAAATTGCCGTGAAATTGAGCCGATCAAATTTGCACCTCAAACGACTGCCGACGAGCTTAAATGCGTGCAAATCACGGAAAATGACGTGACGGAAATTTTTCTTCCTGAAGTCATCAAATTAAGAGTTTGGAACTCAATTTACGATGATCATGATTTCGCATTGTACTAAGACTGTAATTTTTGGCTCATCATAAACAATAAATGTTGAGACTTTTTGTAAAAATCATTCTCAGTCGTTGACTAATATTTCGTGCGCTATGAAGGTTTCAAATTTTTTCGCGTTCATATTTATTTTTTTGTTATCATCAGTGATTGCTCAAAGTCGAAGAAGAGATTTAGAGTTTGTTCAGATGGTGAATGCAATTGAGCAGGAGTGTTTAATAAAAGAGAGGATAAGATCGATGGAAGTTTCCTCAGAATCTGAAGAAGAAGCAATTGGTTTAAAAATTAAAGAGTGGCATTGCTTTGTCGAGTGTGTCGCATCGGACATGGGAATCGTGAGATTTTCTTCTCTTTTAAAAATTTTTTGTTAATTTAATAAATTTAGATTCGTGACAATAAATTTTACGAAAAAGGTTTCATGCGACTGATAGCCAAATTTTTCGATTCTGACACTCTTGAGACGGAAGAGCTTCAAAAAGTTGTTCAGTCAATTGGAAATCAGTGTCGACTCTCAAATGTGACAGATCGTTGTGAAGCTGGATTTGATTTCATCATGTGTTTGCAAGGGGTCGTCGATGATCACGAGGAGTTATTTATGAATTTAGTTGACTACGACATGATGTCTTAAAAATATTTTTTTGGATCTACAAAAGTTTGAAATAAAACTCTTTTAAATTATAATTTAAACTTCCTGATATTTAAAAGGCAATTTTAGTTCTTTATGTCTCGGTAATTGATAGTGTTTGATGTATTGAGTTCAACAACCATTACTTAAAATCAGACTCCGTGACAATAATGTAGGTAAATAAAATTGATTCTATTGTCTCTTGCATAAATAATGGAACCTTGATTCTTAAAAAATTTGTCAATTTTAAACATAAAAAAATTAACGGAATTTTATTAAAAATGAAAAACTTTTTTGCATTGTTTTTCTCTCAAGCATCAACGTTCAGCCATCATTAACATTTCGCTCTCATTTTTTCTTGATGTTTTTTTAAAAAAATTCCACTCTCTTTAACTCACTCAAACGTGATGGTGATGCATCAAAAATGTAAAGCGAACAATAAAGAGTGCACAATGAAACCATTGAGGAATTATTCAATGATTTTTTGAGTAGCTCTTTGTAGGACATAAATTACAATCAGTTGCAATTTTTTAAAAGCGGTTCTTTCGTTAAATGGCAAAAATTAAAAATGTAAGAGTTACTCTAAAATATTTATGCTCATTTAAACGGAGATAATTTAAATTTTTTAATCATCTTTCACACCAAATTAATTCAATAGCCATTTAATTTAGCTTTCGGCGACAACAAAGAGCAAAATCTCAATTTACTCTCAAAAATATCTCAATTATCGCTACAATGAATTGCTTTTAGCTCAACTTAAGAAAATTAGCCAGGTGAAAGCTTAGAGCGACAGTAGAGATTTTTTTCAGCAGTATCACTGATCGACATCCGTCGTTTGAGATGTGCATAAATCATTTGTAAAAAAATCGTGTCCATTAACCTATGACGGTATAGACGGTATAGCTGAGGAAATTACACATAATTGCAAATTGCATAAAAAAATACCATATTTGCATTTTCACTCTTGACTTTTATTATCACGCCTCTAAAGCACTTGAAAATTATCTCAAAATCTTAATTACATTTTATAATGCAGCATATATCGAGTGATGAATAAAAATGGAGGAAGAAGTGTGAAAACAAGAAAAATTTACCGCTTTGCATTATTCAAAATTACTATTGCGCAAACGAAAAAAAAGAGAGCCATTAATCATCATGTGATGAGTGTAATTTCACTTTTTATTTCAACAACATACGCCGGCTAAAAAAATCATACGTTAGAACCATTATAATTCACAGTTGAAGTTGAAGAGAAAAATCGGTTAAGCTAAGAATAAAAAGAGTGAAATCGAAATGATTTTCAGCACACTTAAAAATAGTGATCAAAAATTCTTCAATTTTTTTAATCCATCCAATAATAGAATTTGCTCTTAAATGATTAAAAAATAAAATAAATTTTTACAATCAAATTTTAACCTCCAAAAATTCAATTAGATTTTATCAGCTAATGATAATTACCATAAAAATATGTCAATCATACTTCACCTATAAATATTAGTTCATGCTCATGGAACTCATCAAAAGTAATTTTAAGCTCATCTCTAAAGGTTTAAATTCCCGTGTGAAAACTTACAATGGAAGAGTGCGATTTTCTACCTCAAATCATCGATTTCATCATGGGCATCTTTTTTCCTAGTGAGAATCGTGGCGATTAATAGAAATGTACACGATTACGCTTTCACGCAGTCACTTGAGCTCGAAACATTTCCATTCTCTTTTCAGGCTCTGGTGACGATTACGAGAGTGCTGAGGCGTCGGCTGAAAAGACAACTGCGGGTCCATAAAGTGCACACACATAAACACAACCAAATTTACTTCATGGCTTAGTGAATTGTGATGAAATTCAAATTATTTCTTATGTCATGAAAATAAAATTGCACGTGAAAAATAATTTACAGATTTTTATGAAAGCTTTTTTAGGGGGTGATTAAATTATTAATTGTAGGAAAAAAACAAAATCATGAATTTAAATAATATTAGTTTGTTTTAAAATAAAAAGAAGTCAAAGTAATTTAGTGTTATTAAAAAATTTTTATTTCCTGCATATACTGGTGACATTTTGAACTTATATTTACCGTGATTAAATTAAAATTAATAGCCATGTGCGTTACTGTCCTCTTTAAAACAAATTTTTGTACAGATTTTTCAAATAAAAAGTTAATGGCCAAATTAAATATTGAGAAGACAGCAAAAGGAAAAATTATTAAAAAAGTTTGTGATGCTTTTTCAACTCGACTTGCTTCCAACGCGGCAGCCCAGCGAACTGTGAATAATCCATTGAAAAAACAGACACAAAGTCATCGTGGGTCAAATGAATCTGCAGCGAGAGATTAATTATAGCGATTAAAAATAAATCTAGAGGGAAAATTGGTCATGCTTAATTTACCTCCTTCTGACTCGGATTAATGTATGTAGGTAAATTGAGTGGATCGCCACGCAACATTTCGAGTGGATACTTTTGATGCTTATCAAACTCATTTTGGCCATCATCATCGCAATTGCCACCTCGTGGCGATGGAATTGGGTGCTGTGTACCGGTGAGATTCATGTGGATGCGAAGCTTATCAAATGCCTTTGAGTTCTAAATTTTTAATTAGGTGAAAGTTTTACGGTATATAAGAACTAATTTAAAAAAAAACTTACCTCGAATGCCTTCTGGTTCCACTCACTGAAGAAGCCAATGAAGCTTATCGGCTCGTAGCCCTGCTTAACGATACAAATTGGCGTCTTCAGACTTCTCGGTATGGGATGAGTGGAGATCAAGTGAAGCGCCATTATCCAAGCCGCTTGTTTCTGGTCTGCATCCACTAACTTGCCCAGCCATACGTAAATGACGCTTCCCGCATCCAACAAGTAAATGTTATCGACCGTTAAATCTTTTTGTTCAAATGCAAAAATTTGTTCTAACTGGATTTGACCTTGAATTAAATTGGCGACCCACAAACTTACGCGTGCCTTTTCCCATGTGCTAATTAGCGAGTTTAATTCAGCGGGAAAGTTTGATCGCAGTTGTGCCAGAAATTGATCGCCAACGTTCTCAAAAAATTCCTCATTTTCAGTTCCTTCCATTACCAAATTTGGCTCACCGATCATGCCTGCAATGCTCTTTGCCATCTCACGAGAATCACCCGTCGATGATGCACCACACCAAACATAAACCATTCCCGACAATGATTTAATAATGTAACAATCTGTCGGCAAATGAGCACTCTTTGTGGTAATTTGAATGGCTTTTGTCGTATAAGTTGAATTTCCAATCACTTTTAATGTAAATGAAGGTGGCAATTTTTGTGATGTGGCGATGCACGAGCCACTGAGAATAATTAATTTTCCCTTGAAGAGTTGCAATAAGTGCGGTGACTCCATGCCTTCGTGAACTTTCTTCTGAACGACATTCGTGTTAAAGTGCTCAAACATTTCCTCTAAAAAGAGTTCACCGGTCGTTTTGTCCATTTGTTTAGCTCCACTTCCAATCCACAAATATAGCACATTCTTAACTGCGTGACCACCTGTAAAATATTTTGTAGAATTTGAGAAATTTATAAAAAATAATTTTTACCTGTCGGCGAGTGCGTTTGATAGTGAATAATGTAACAATTATTGGAGTAGAAAATTTGTCCGTAACGCTTTGGTATTTCAGTGATGTCTTCACTCTCGACTCGATAGACCTTAATTTCTCCAGTTCCGTCATCAATTAGTTGCATTTGTGCGGCAATGTTTGGACGTTGAATTAAAGTGATCGCATCGAATTTCTCCAGCACTTGCCGTGAGTTTGGTTCAACGTTGTCGTTCCAGTGAGGAAACATGGAAATAAATTCGATCGGTTCATGGCCGTCAATTATTCGGATGACTGGCAACAATGCAGAACAATTTTTCTTAATCATAAAGCCACGCATGTGTCTCATACCCTCAGCCTTATCAGCCTTCGAGATATTCCTTCCTATCCATATCCAAATGCCCTTGGTGTCGCCATCAATTATAAAAGTTGAATTTTTGTCATAAAAATCTTTTTGTTCAATTCCATCGGTCTTTATGTGCTCCGCTCTAAATAGACCATTGATGTTTGAGCATCGATACAATTTCAATGGAAAATGCTCGACTATTGGCTTTAGCACAAGTGGATGAACCAATCGATCTTTTAAATTTAAAAATTTATTCCATTCAGTTTTTCGCTCAATTTCCATACTTTGTTCATAGCCATCATCAATAACGGCAATTTCCGGCGTCGATGCTCGACAATCCCTGAACTTGCTCGCGATCTTCAATGCATTGACACGCTCGATTGATCCGCTCGAGCGACCCACCCACACGAAAATGATTTTTTGTGTTTGCAAAATTAAAATTTTGCCACTATTAAAGTTTTCTTGCCAGCTCATCGAATTCAGTTGACGACAAATCGTGCAACTTTTGCCACTGATCTCGTAAAGACGTGGAATTTCAGGGGTTGACTTTGCGTTAGTGCCCGTGAGAATTCTGTGGGAAATTTTAATTTTAAGAAATAAATATAAATTTCACTGAAGTCACTCACTGAATTCCATCCTCTTTGAAGTACGATAAAAATCTTTTCGTCTCAAATCCTTGCGATTCTCGATACTGCGTTGTCGTATGATTGAAATGTACATCAAGTTCAATTATTTTTAGTGCCGCATGTCTGGACTTAATGGTCGATGCTGACGCTCCAATCCAAATGTGTACGAATTTCTCGATTGTGACCGGTGTTTTGATTTCGCGTGACTAAATTGATGAATAGAGTGAAAAAATTAACCCATTTACGTCGGAAGTGAGCGAGTGGAAATGAAAAATGCTTACAATTGTGAATTGGTCCGTAAAAGTGCCTTTAATTGCAGCAGCATAAATTATGTAAACATTCTCATCATAGAAAATGCCAACTTGGTCTTTTGCGACTGTTTCAATGTGATCATTTTCTACCTTAAAGACATGAAATCCGATTGAGTGCTTGCTTATCTTTCTGAACAATCCGTCTACACGAATTTCATCGTAAATTGGACGTTTTGAATCCTACACAAGAGAAAAAGATAATAGATGTTAACTATTTTAGCTGCTGCCGCATGAAAATTTTGCTTTCACGAGCGGTAAATCGAAAATTATAATAAAAAATTCTTCAGCAGCATTTCTCACTATTGTTGGAAGTTCGCTTGCTGCCGCTCATTTACTCGATATTCATCTCAAATATTTTCTCACCCATGAGTGAGTTGAAAATGAAAAATTATTTCTCATTAGATTGATTAAATTTTTTACTTTTGCTAATTTTAACAGCAAGAGATGGAAAATTTTGAGAATTTTCTTGATAATATTTTACTTATTAAAATTCATTTTTATTCTACTTTTTAAAAGTTTATTTCGCTTGCATGGAAATAATTTCTTTAATTACACCTTGTTCTGATGCACTTTCATAATTGTGATGTAAGACAGTAATTTGAGCGAATGTTTTACACACCATTATCTCTATGTGTGTAATTTAGTATGATTTGTTTATTTAATGATTCATTAATTAAACGAGATTGAATGAAATTTCAATCATTAACATGTTGATGTTGGATAATATTTTAACCTTTTAATTAAAGTCCAAAAAACATTTCTTTCTTTTAAGAATTTACAATTAAAAATTAATTTCTTTTATTGCAAATTTTAGAAGACCGAAAACCAATTTCACGCTTTTATGCTGTCGCTAACTCTCATAAAACTTTCACGTGCTATTTTTAAAGCAATTCCAAGTAATTCATTAATCCGATAATTGAGTGCTCAGCTCATTATAAAATAATACAATTTGCTGTTTGTAGTCATCACAAGTCGTTCAATAACATTTTAATTAAGCATAGCTGGAGTGTAAATTAATTTGTCTTTTTTGGGGAAATTGTTTTATCAAAAATCTTTTGCAATTTTAATTTATTTTTCTGTAAACTTTTTTTATTTTTTCTTAAAGTATCAAAATCCATTTTTCAAATATATTTTTTGTTAAAATTTTCTGCACACGTTTTTAGAATATTAAAAAAAAATATTACACAATCTTTTTGACTGATGTCAAGCACTTTCATGGTGTTAGACCGATTTTTTTCAATCAAACTTCAAAGTATTTTTAATTCCAGAGCTTTAGATTTTTAAATGTTACCGAGTGGAAGTTTCGAAGCAGACTGAAAATCTAAACCGCTGCACTTGTTGCTTCTATGATTTTTTTACCATCACTCTCGCATGGAAGAATGAATGAACATGAAAAGAGAAAGAGAGCGAAATGTTCATGATGATAATTTTCAAAAAGTAAGAGCATAAAAAAGTGCAACTCACGTGTGAGAGCCATTGAAAAAATTTCTATTGTTTAGAATTGCCTTTTAATTAATTGATCACTTTTGTTTGTTCAAAGTTGATGAACTTTTTTAAAGCTGCTTAGCCATGATCAACTCACAAAGTTTCTCTTTTAATTTTGCATTCATGCTGCTTTTTTCTCCCTTCTCTCTTACTCCCACACAATCGTATCTTTTCTCTCTCTTCTCTATGTGACGGCCGTGCTCAACGGCTGTTGCGAAGCAACAGTTGTTGTTTAAAAATAACGGTCAAAAATATTTTAAAAAATTCTTACGTGCGCTCCAAACTTCAACACCATCAACTTCACCACTCACCCTCTTCCCTCATAATCATCCTCTCACTGTCTTACCCCAAATCACTTTCAACATTACAAATTAATGACAGTGTAACCAAAAAATAAAAATTAAAAACATAATCAAACGTGAAATCTTACTCGAGAGATTCGTCTAGGGATGTCGAACAATAAAATACACCTTAATTTTCAAGATTTTTTTACCAAATTAATACAATAAATTATCAAAAAAAAAAAAAAAAAAAAAAAATTTAATAAATTTATATTTCAAAATATTAAAAAAATAAAAATAAAATTTTGACATTTTCATACATTTTTATATCTCTTAGAACTTAAAAATTAAATTTTGGTATTTGCTTTATCGCAAAATAATTAATATATGTTTGCAATACTTAATAATTAATATTAATTTAAAAAATTAGAAAGTGGAGCGTTTTAAAAAAATAACAAAAAAAATACCCTTCACTTTTAATTTTTATTAAATTCCAATATTAAATCATAAATTAAAAAATTATATTTGATAAAGAAAAAAATTATTTTAAGTTAAAATAAAAATTATAAATGTCAAAATTTTACTATTTATTTTATTTAATACTTTTCCGTGAAATACTATTTACAAAAAAGGATAATTTTTTACTTATTTTATTAGCATATTTTTTTTGCACAACATTAGCTTGTTAGACCTCTTCTTCTTCTCATGATAATTACCGCCATTAACTTAACACCCAATTATCAATAATGAAATGCCATCAAGTCTTTTTTGTGTGACGCTCTTCTCTTTTTAAAAATATTACACAAGTCACGCTTTGATAATCATTTTTACCAAGTGGTCGACGAACTCAATGCAAAATTAGTATTTATAAAATTTAATATTGGCAAATGCTTGACAAAATTTCACATTAATTTCCTTCAGAAATGATTGCAGCATTTTTAATATTTTGCTTCCGTTCAACGTTGACAGAAGATCGATCTTTAACTAGCAATTTTAGTATAACTAATTAATTTTATAATGATCTTCCAATTTTAAGGTTAAAAAATAAAAAATGCATTGACCGGTAAAACAAATCATTTAATTAAGAAAATCTCAATTCTGCATTTTTCGTAACGGCTAAATTCAAATTGTTACGTTTTTCTTACGTTGCGTAATGCGTAAAAATACTCGAAAAGAAAGTTGCCGGTGCTTAAAATTATTTAAGAAAAATCCAATCAAAACACTCCTCATCACATTAAAATAAGTTAATAACACATCCTCAAGTACTTGTCCATAAAATAAAATTCAATGTAAGTCAATAAATGCCATTAAATCATCAATAATAACAAAAAAATATTTTGCAGAAAAATGAGATCAGTTTTATGTGATAAAAAGTATGAGGAGCTGCTAGCTCGCTTTGGAAGCACTAGAAAACTTACATTTGGTCTTCTTATTGGACAAACAGTCGCAAATGGCAAGGATTTTATAATTCATTTAGCAAAAACTCCACATTCCGAACTTCCAAATAATTCTGATGACGAGGAAATTCTTGAGATTGAAAAAGTAACTGATATCGACAGTAAGCAAGTTGCTGAACATGCACTCAATGCACTCCGCATGGTTGTTGGCAGTTTTAATATTCTTGGAATGTTTGTTGTGTCCGAGAACAACATTTTTGGCGACAACCAGTCACTTCAAAAACTCAAGACGGTTCTTATGGATATTAAATCGACCCTGGATTCAAATGGACTTCTCTTTGCAAACACCGACAAGTTAGATGATGGCAACAAGCTTATTCTGAACTACGTTACAGGCCATAAAAATTTTGTCTGTAAAACTATCTCGACTGATGCTTCAAAAGCTCCATCGCCAGCGCCAGTTGATTGGAAATTTTTCGGAAAAACAACTGATTGGTATCAGTTTGAAACTCTCTTTGAAGTCGACACTGTATTTCCGCTGCCTCACACCAACAATCACTTCGACACTGAAAAGTACATCATGGAGACCATCAATAAAATCTCCGATAATTTGAGTAAAAGCACAATGTTCTTCAATGAGCAGCCACAGGATGAGGAAATGACTGTTGAAAAGCTCATGAAGATTAATGAAGACGAGAGTAAGATTAAAGTGACAGTTTATAGCGATGCATCGAAATTGGCAGCTAACGATGATGGAGTCTTGAAACCGTTAGAGTCTCTAGTTCGTTATACGGGTATGAAAAAGATTTTATTTTTAAAAGTTCAAAGACTACTTAAATATTTTCAATTTTAGGAATTATTGATTCGCGTATCTTTGGATGTCCACGAAACACAATTGCTGAAATTCAAAGTTACATTCGCGATGATATTATTCGATCGATCACAACACGCATGCAAATTTACTACGACGCATTGCTAGCCAATGACGACGGTGGAAATGACAACGAGAGCGAAAATGATCAAGATGTGAACAACACAGTTCCGCCACGACGTGTCTTCTTTCCACTTGACAATGGAAATATTTTATTTAGCGATTATCTCTTTCAACATGAACACGAGGAGACGACCGTTAAGCAATCGATGGATATTCTTGGCATCTTTTTGACTGCTGCTGAAGTTGATGCAAAAGGAGAAGCAATTGTTCAGCTCAAGTTCCCAGAGAAACAGGAAATTCGAGCATCAGTTGAAGAGGAAATTGTGTCATTTGCAAAGAACGATACTGCGAAGTTAATTTTGATCGTTGGCATACTTGGACTCTTTGTTGCGTTGATCGTTTCGATCATTCTTCACTTCCTAATCAAGTAAGTTCATGCTTACCAAGTCTATTATTTTATTGTTACTGAATTATTAATCAATTTCTATATTTTTTATGAGCCCTTTATATGAAATAATAATAAAATATATATGAAGGAAATAAAGCGTCCTACATGAAAAGCTTCTAAAAACAAATTTTTAAATTTATTGACTTTTGCACAAGTACACATTGTCATACATAAATAGAACTTTTTCTTCACATATCTATACAAAAATATTTTCCTCTTAAAATTTCTGAGTACAACTTCAAACCGTATTATTGTTGCTTAGGTTCTCCTCGCAACTTCCATTGCAATTAATAATGGACCAAATAAAGTCAACATAATTTGTGAGCTTCGTATAGATTCCATGCTTATTTTTCTTCCCACATCCATCGCCGAAACTCGTGATTCCTTAAAAAAATATTTAGATAAATTTATTTAACAGAATTAAAATTCATTGATCTATACCGTAGACTGTCCATGGTCGATTTGATTTTTTTGCATCTCGACAAATTAAACCACCTCCAGAGTCACTAAAAAAATAAATAAAAAAAGCTTTTAAAGCTTTCTGTGTACTCAAAAAAATATCTTTAATTACCCCGAACAAGTGTCTCTTCGATGACCGCCCGCGCAGAACATATTTCTTGTTATAACATAATCATGATAGACGTTGCGACATTGTTCATTCGAAATAATTGGCACATCAGCTTCGTGTAAGAGATTAGTTCCAGTGTCATCCGAGTGTTTTCGTTTGCCCCAACCCGTAACGGTACTGATTAGAACAAGGAAGGTCATTAATTAGAATGTGTAACCTCAATCGAGTCTTCTAACTCACCATGTGTGACCAACAGGCAATTGTTGCGATTTTTCGGGGAGACACGCGAAGCCTATAAAGTGCGATCTCTCCACGCTCTGAGGCAATCTGTAATTGAAGTTTTTTAAAGAGCTGTGAAAAATTCTCATTAAAGATCTCACTTAAGCATGGCGATGTCGCTATCAACGGTTTTTTTGTTATACTTTGGATGCTTAATGGAAGTACTTATTCGAAATTCTATCTCGCTTCCTTCTTTAATGTTAAGGTTATGCTCTCCTAAAATGACATAGAGACGCTTGCGGACGCAATGACTCGCTAGATGTGAAAGTAAAAATGTTATTAAGATTTTTATTTTTTCGTTGTTTCATAAACCTAAAATCTCACCTGTCAGCACCCAATTAGATGAGATTAAAGTTCCACCGCAAAAAGCTTCTTTATAGCGATTCAAAATTGCCACCTGCCATGGCCATGCGCCTCGCCTTGAAACCTTTCCTCCAATGATTTTGAGAGTAAAATCATTGTTTTTACTTCGTATTGATGGAAATCCACATTGAAGGTTTTGTGGCTTGCTGTTGTCCTTTCTTTTATTTGCACTTGAAGAACTTCCATAAAAATTCGGCGAGATTGCGTTCGAGAGTGGCGCTTCAGTTCTTCGTCTGGAACTGCGTGGAGCTTTCGTTGTTGTAGTTGTTGTTGAGTCAACTGAGCTGAGCTTTGTAATTTGCGAGTGAATCCATTCCTCACAAAAACTTCCTTCCGTATAGCAATAAGCGATTTCTCTTATTATGTCAGTTCCACAAAGGGGTTTAGCATGTGGTCGACACTTTTTAAATCTTCTCGTTACACACTTTGTGCTGCATCGACTCCACCGGCTCCACTTGCTGTAGTTAGAAATTGGCTTTCGTGGCACTTCAAAAACAGCTTTTGTCTTTCCCCTTTCGACACCCGATCGAGTGTCCGTAATATCATCAAACAAATCCTCATTTTCATTTTCATCCTCACTATCATCATTATCGGAATAAATTTGCCTTAGTTGAAGTGGCGATGTGGAATTTAGTGGCATGTGGAGATTATAAGACGACACATTTCGTGGTAAAAAGAACTCTTGCTCAATGTCACCGAGTGATCCCGATCGCTGATTATGAAATTGTTTATGACGATAATCACCTTGCTTTACCACCTTCATGACTATCCGATTATCATTGTCATTAATATCATCGCTCTCAAAGTTGTCGTTATGGCGCTTCGTTCGCAAATATTCATCGTCTTCATCGTCGGCCGCGTAGGGATCATCAACTTCTGGTTTCTTTCGCTGTTTTCTTTTGTGCTGTTTTGGTGATTTTTGATGGGAATATTTGGGAGCACCATCGTCGCTTGGATTAAGGCGTCGTGAACATCTGATTTTTGATTAGATTAAAATTTAAAGTTAGAACACTAAAGTTGAATTTAAATTTTAAATGCGATTCAATGCAGATTTAAATTTATGCTTAGTTTTTAATCTAATCCAAACTTTTTTTAATCCAGGAAAAAATATTTTTTTAATTTTTTTAAGATTTAAAAAAGAACCTTTTTCCTCACCCCTCAACTAACCTCACTCTAAATTTCAAATTAAAATTCAAAACTGCAAAAACATATTCAACCTCAAGTCTTCATACTTACGAGTGCTCTTCACAAGTCCTCTCCTCAATTTGCTTGGTGCTTCCACACTTTCTTCTGTTTATGCATTTGCGCGATCTCTTCTGTTTGCATCTTCTATCACAATCGCTCCACGAGCTCCACGAGGAAAATAAAAGAGATTTTTTGTACGTTGATAATTTATTATTAGTTTCGCTATCGCTAGTGTATAATCGACGCAGATCACTGTCGTCTTCCTTCAGTCTTGTCACATTCTTATGATTGGAATTTAATTGTGACTCGCTTACATCTAAATCGTTAGTCTAATTGAGAGAAGAGAAGAAACTTTTTTAGCTATTTTCTTGGCATGAATTCAATTCACGATTATGCAGCACGAGAAAATCTTGAATTGAGTTATCTTGAATAAATTTCACTTTTTTTTGAATGACAATGTAAATTAATTAATTAAAATTGATCTAATTAAAGTTCAATGTTGTAAAAATTTATGAGTCAATAATGTTAGTGTGGTGGTTGAAAAAAACAACTACTCGTTTCTGACATCGCAAAAAAAGTTAAGTTCTGTAATAATTTTTCTCGCCTTAGCCAACCATGTGGGTGACATAAGTTCGTGCCTAAAGAATTGGAAAGTCTCTCATGTACAACTCACGTGGATGGTTCTGCAAGAGCAGAAAAAAGCAAGTAATGGCATGAATAAATCGTGGAATAGTCTAAGAAGTTTAAATGACACACAAAGAAGGCAAAAATGTGTTAATTCATATACGATTTGAGTTTAAAGTCGTAACTAAATGATTACTGACCGTAAAAAGAAAACATTTTAAATCTTTTACATTTTTTTTGTGGTGTTTTTATCGTTTATTGATATTAAAATAATAAAAGATTAAAATTTCAGTTTAAGCCCTTTTAAAAAAAATTTCAACGCATTTATGGAAATTATGCAAAATATTTTTTATTCTTCTTTAAAATGTTCCGTTTAACATCTTCGGCATGCTTTAAATTCTTTTATGGATTTCCAGACGCACAACAAATTTTCTGATAATTGTCAATTAAGTCAGAGTAAAATTAAAATTTTTGTCTCTGATTAAGTCATAATTGATGGCAATCAAACTAAATTTTTCAGCTCATAAATTTAATGGAATGAGTAATCGATTTGGATATGAGATTTTAGTGTTTGAAGGTCAGATTGTCGCCGGCAATTTCCATAAATTAATAAAATTAATTTTATCTTCTAATTTCACATCCGAAAGAAAAAGATGTCAATTCTATTAGCGACCTTTGGCATGATGCGATTTATCAACGGTCTATGAATGAACGAGTACATCCACGCAGAGACAGCAGGGAATGCTAAGGCACTTTACTAACCAGACAAACTATTAATGATCTTTTAGTCATGTGTGCGAGAAGATATTTTTACTCAATGAATTTCTTAAGCTAAACTTTTTTTACAGCTTCGTAGGCGATGGAAATAAAAACATGCGAGCTGTGACACTCTTGCGAGTGCTAAAACGAGCAAATAAATCGTGTGTTGTAAAATGAGCATTTTACCATGCAGAGCTAAATGCTTTTCTACCAAATCTATCATTCCGACAAACATTGATTTATAAAGTGATGTCTTTATTCGAACATGTGCGCAGAATTTGTAAGACATGAAAAAAAGTTAATGTGGACTTTTTATATTTATTATAAGGATTTTTATTGTGCAAGTGAGGGAAATTTGTAAAACATTTAATAATTTTAATAATAATATTTGTTAAATTTAATTTGAGCTCTAGAGGAAATATGAAAAAAATTCTAAAGACGATCTCGATGACGTCTTAAAAATTGTCATCGTCACACCCGATCGTTGTGCGACAGTAAAAAGTCACTGTTGACATAAGTGAGATCAAAATGTTTTGAATAATTCTTTAAAACATCTCACCGCTCGTGTAGACGTCAGCTATTGAAGATATTAATGTCAATCTATCATCATCAATTCACTATGAAAGAATAACTAATGTATCAGTTGCTGTGTGAACATGTTTGTATAATCTACCGCACAGATTTATGAGCTGTTTGATGTTGAAAGCGAGTAAAATTATTATTCAGTAGCTTCATGCAAAGAATTCTTCCAATAAATTTTTGAGTTCATAATTTTTATTTGTCGGATGATAAAAATAGAAAATTTTACGCCCTCAATTAATTGAATTTGAATTCTAAAGTGCATTTTAAAATAGCATAAAAATGTTCACAATGGTCATTGAAAGACTTTGTAGCAAATTGTTGTGTGAACATAAAAAATAAATCACCGCATGTAAAAATTGATTTACGATGTAAATTGAAATTAATTGATGAAAAAAAGTTTCTGGTGCATTTTTATGACAAACGAAGAGAAAATTAGCATTTTAATTTTTATTATAGCTCCGCTATATATTAATTTTGGATTTTTCCAAAACCTGTTTTCGGCCCCAGTGCCAAGACATTACATTGTGCAAACCACCTTTCCGGAGAGAGCAACTACTATTTTACTTAATCTTGAACCATATCTCAAGCGCTGTCATTTGCTCGGGGTGCTAGTTAAAATTTTTCAATTCTAATAATTATTCTTTTTCAGAATTATTCTTATGATTTTTGAGATGCGGGAATTATTTATTTAAAAAAAAAGAATAAAATATAATTATAAAATTAAAAAAAAAGGAAAATTTCCTTCCTGAGATTCAAAAAGTTTCCTGAAAATTATCTGTAGATTCCAAATATGGACTAAAAAATCCAAAAATTATTCCAAAATTTTTAATTAAAAATCAATCAATTTTTTTAAAATTCTTCTGTGTTGAAAATTGCATTAAATTCTCTCTCCATCAACCGATCTTTCTTATGGTCACTTGTCTTAATAAATCACCTCAATTTTCGCCGAATTTGGTATTATGAACCAGTTGTAGACATTCAAAAGAATTCCGCTTGAGTAAAAATCTCATTTCTCTTGATCATTCATTGAAGTATCTCGCATGACACTAATTTGACATAAACAGTCATTTTGCGATGCGATCAGCTTTAAAGTTGTGATGTGCGTAAAATTTATGGAATTAAGTGCGATCGTTTATCACCGTGTGTGGGCATTTTCGAAAAAAATTGAGTTATTATTTATGTGATGTAATTTATAAATCAACCCCACCCAAAAATCATGTTAATCTTCACGCTAACACCCTAACACAATCGAAATTGATTTTCTTTAATTCGTTTTGTCATTTAATTCGAATAAATTTTTAATCTCATCCATTTTGATTTATTAGCAGCTATTTAACATCAATTTATGGCTTATAAATTATCAACATTGCATAAATTAGCAATTTTTCTCACATTTCGAGATTTCTTTTTGAAAATGCGACAATTACTTTATGCATTATTGAAATACTTCCTGGATTTCACTCAAACATCAAATTAAGAGACGAAAAAATGTGTAATTGCAATTTATGGAGTCAATTTCGCAGCTTGCACGATTTTAATCTTCATCATCATGCTGAGATTTTGATATTTTTAAGGAATCGTGAATTTTTGTGAAGGAGCTCAAATTTGAGAATGATTAAAATACTTGTAGCTTTTAAAAAAAAATTTGCTACAAATTTTTCAACACATTCCAAATAAAATAAAATTTTAAACTCACCTGAACGCTATTGCCTAAAGATAATATCACTAATAAACAAATGACTCTCCTCGTAATGCTATTTAATGTCACTGGTTGCATAAAACTGCAAATTGATTCCATTTTTAACATTTACACTGCTTTGTAACAAAATAAGTTTTTTTAGAGAAATCTTTTCTGCATCCACTCTCGTTCACATTGAGATTCGATTGATGAATGAATCACACTGCAAATTAAATAGAAATAAACGTTAGATGATTTTTAATTAGCGACAATTGTCATAAATTAGATAAATGCACACTTAATTGTGAAAAGGAATGTGAACCTTTTTTTTCTACATAAACATTTCGATATTATCGAGAACCGCTTTGAATATCGCCCAATGACGTTTTCCATATTTAAGAAAATTTTACTTTATGATCTTCGAATGTTGACATCACGCGTGATTGAAACGTCAAAATATTTTAATGAGCACATAAAAAATTATTAACCTTTTAAAGTGTTTCGCTCTTTTTTAGGAAAATTCTCAAACTGTAAATCATCTCCGAAGTGGATTTTATGAATGCCCTTTTGTAAAAAATTATTGTCGATGCGTACTTGAAAGTATAACAGCTTTGGACTTGAGTATGAAATATAATTTAATGAGATTATGAGATGACAGCGTGCAGTTGGAAGTCCTATGAAATATGAGGCAAGGATTGGAAAATTTTGGATTTGATGTAAAAGCAATAAAAATTTCTTAAATCCAATATTTAATTTTTGTTTTAAAATATCAAAAATCCAGGAATAAAAGAGACATTTTCTTCTTGGATTTTATAAAAAATTTAATTATTTTGAAACTCTCAAAAAGTGAAAACAAAAATTTAAAATAATTTCAGAAATTAGTTAAACTCATTTTATTCAATTCAAAATCAATATTCTCTTCTTTTTCGACAATGCGACCTTGCGATTCCGCCTCTTTATATTTATATTCACTCTTATTTAACTGAACGAGAAAATAATGTTTCTCTCCATGTGCTTTTATTGTTTAAAAATCGATAATTCCAAAAATGAAGAAGAATGCGATCATGTTGTGCATTGAAAAGATATTTTAACGATTGTAAGGTCACTTTTAACAAGATGCATGTAAATGTCTCAATTACCGAATATGAAAATATATGAAATTACTCAATTTGTGTCGCGCATAAAGAGCAGATAATAACAATAACGATGATGTTGCACTAATTTGATCATCGATACGTTATTGATAATAAAAGACATCGCGGCGTTACGGCATTAAATGCCAATTATAAACGCACTTAACAGCCATAAATTATTCATTAAGCGCGAGTTATAAAAATTTTCTCTGCATTCATCTCAAACGAGTCTGTTGAAGCTGTTTGTTGATGCATTAAATTTTATTTTATTTATCTGCATTCAAAAAAAGAGGAAAAGCTCATGGCGAGAGGAAAATAAGTGTGAAATAGCTTGCAAGATGTAAATTATGGCGAATTAAATTCAATTAATTGGCAATTTTTCACCTAAACGCAATTTTAATGTCATTTAATGCAGTTTAGATTTTATTTAAAAGTTGCTCATGTTGAGAACTGGAATTTAAAGAATCTGGAATGGGATCAAGGACTTTTTAATTGTTGAAAATGATTTTTAATTAGAAAATTTAAACTCCCCAACATTTAACATAAAAATTTATTAATTTTTAAATTAAAACCCAATTAGACGTGTCAAGGCACCCAAAGGAACTTGATCGAACAAGTATTTAAATATTTACGGTCGCTCAGAGCCCATTTGAAGTGGCAATTATCAAATAAATGATCTCATCTTACATTTCACGCCATGCGAAAAACGACATAGACATTAAGTAAGTGTGAATACGAGACAAAAAAATATCACAGAATATTTTCTCTTTTTTTTGCATTGCATATGTCGTCATTCTTAAATTTATGCATTTTTAAGGTGAGTTCTGGAGAAAATTTAAAGTGTGAAATGTTTACGGTACTAAACTCATAAAAAAATAGGGTTGGAAATGTTTAATTTTTCCTGTTTTAAAATACAATCAAGAGGTGGAAATTCCAATATCCATTAACTAAGAAAAATACATCAGTCATAAAAGTTTTAAATTTTTCAACAGAAATTCAATTAATTTTTTCTCATCCCTAAATCAACTTCCTTGACATTTAACCTCTTCACACGAAATTCATAAGTTTAAATTATGCAATTTGTACTTTTTCCTTTTTTACTCGCATCGCTCATCTGTAAGAATGTGCATGAACTATTTTTCTTCTTCTTCTCCTTTCCGACTTTTTCCGCTGTCGTTTTTTCACTTTTAAATTGTTCATCTGCGATGACGTTTAAAAATAGAAAAAAATCACTCGAAAACGCATTTGGTTTTTTTAAATTAGAAAACCCAAACAAGAATTTTTTTACGCCAGACACAATAATTTTTTTCTCGATGGAGGGCATGATTTTTTTACAACAGGAAAATTTTCTACTTGTTCATGCAGGTCAAGTGTTTTTCGCTATGAAAACATCATAAAGTTTTAATTTTTTTATTTTTCGATCCTTTTCGCCCGAATTTTTTTTATGTTAATTGGAAATTTATGATCACTTTCTTGTCGAGTTGATGAGTTTGATATTTCCGCAATATTTAATCGAGAGAAATGGACCATTTTTTGTGGAAATCGGGTGAGTCAATTTATGAGGTTTTTAAGATGTGGAAATTTATAATTTATAAAAAAAATTCCCTCATTTTCTCATAAATGTCAAATTTTTTTGCTCAACCAGCAAGTGAAATTTTCTCATTATTCGTTTACTTTTAAACTTTCAAAAGGTTAAATGCATCCATATTTTTTGCACATTCCAATTGACATAAATTCACTTCCTTGCTCTCGTGTGTACCTTCAATAAATTTTCTCGATCTTCGTAATTTTTTTCAACGTTCAACGTATATGAAAAATGACTTTTAGTGCTGTGTTCACTCTCATTTGAACTTTTCACTCATGTTGCACTTTTTTATAGCTCACTTTTATTGCAAAATGTGATGTTGACTTTAATGAGTTTTTTAATTAAATTAAATTTATTAGTAAAATCAACAGTGGTTCACCATAAAATTTCAATTTTATTCTAATTCGTTCACACGAACAAAAAACTATTTTTAACGATCGAAAAATTTATTAATTTATTCAAAAATAATTAAAAACTTTGCCAATCTTAAAAATGCACTATAAAAGTCTCGCGTGAGCTCTTTTATTTTCGACTCGATCGCGCCGTAGTGTCTCTGCAACTGAGAAGAAAATTTTTCGTGTCTGATTTTTTCCCGTCTGTGGTGAGTAGCATGTCTGTTTACTCTCACATGACATTCGTAGTTGAAATCTCACCTCTCGATCGTCTCGCGTGCGCATAACAATTTTTTCCTCTCTCTCTCGCATGCTGCACTTTATGATAGTATCGAAGTTGAAAATTGAAATGAGCGTGGAGTGGATAATTTTTGAAGTCCCGCTCTCGCGCCACAGAAAAGCCTTTGGGCGAAAATTCATTCACTGCAATTTGTATTCAATAAACGCTGCCGCATTATAATTTTGTAAAATTCATGAGCACGAAAAAAAATATCGTAGGTCTCAATTTTGACTTTCTTTTGTGATGCCCTTAAAACTAGAAGCCAAAGACTGAAGGTTTAAGAAAATGTAAATTTTTAAAAATTTAACGATCATTTTAGATTTAAAAGATGTTGTTTTAAAATTCATCTTACTCTGCCGCCGACACTCAAATTTGTCATTGGCTACCTCCATTGAAAATTGATTTCATTCGCGTGGGAAAAAATGAGTTTCGATCACATTAAACTTTTAAAATTGAGCTATCATTCGCACATTGTTATGCAAAAATTTCTAAGAGAAATTGAATGAGTCGATAATCGAGTTTAAAATGAATTTTTTTCATTGATAAATTTTTTTCGGGATTGAATGAACTTTTTTCAACAATTGAATGCAGCATTCATTAACTAAAATATTCACGAAAAACGATCTGTGTGCACATTTGTAAACAAAAAGGCATTATTGAACCGGTTCTAATGAAGCATAAAAAAGTATAAAATAAAAAGTGGAAAGAGAGAAAAATAAGGCAGCAACGGCGGCAGAAAAGAGTCACGAACAATCATGAAGATCACAACAAATTAAGAAGAGAAGAAATAAAAATTGAATTTCGATTCATTCACAAAAAGAATGAAAAATGCTGCGAAAAAATAAAAAATTCAAATTAAATCTAATTTTTTTGTGAATGATAAACGAGAATCTTTATGAGGATTTATGGCACGACGATAACCCAAAAATACTATTTGTTTAGACTCTCAGCCGCGACGTCTCTCTTTCGCGTACTTTTTGTATTTGCCAACGAATTTATCGCACTTCCCACACCGCTAATCATCGCGTACTTACGCCTTCAATAAATAATCTCAGAGCGTGTGTATCTCAAGTCTCTTGTGGTCGTCTAAGACAAATTTTGTGGTTTCTTCTTCGAGAAGAATTTTTTTTTTATACCAAGTGTGTGAAAAATGTTTTGAAAATAATTAATTTAATTTTTTTCGTCTCTCGAGAGCGACGTGATAAAATTTTCTAGGCGAGGAAAAGGAAAAATTGAAAAATTAACTGATCACAACATCATGATATTAACATGCTTGTAAGACTAGCACCTTCCAACGGCATCAGATTCATGACCCGACCCCAGCCCATAATGTTGCAATAAGTCATTAATTTTTATTGCCTCTTTTTTCACATTGCAAACTTTAAGGAAGTTAATTGAATTAATTATAAGGCTGTTGGTGGCTGGCCGACTGATATGGTGTAAAGTATAAATGCAATTCTGAAACTTGAGATGCTGTTGAAGTGCGAAAGAGGCTTAAAAAAGATTTCAGATTCGAACATCCTTCAGCTGTGTGAATTCCCTGAAATTTATGCTGAATGCAATCGAGATTTTTTCTCTTACTTTTGCCACGTTTTTAATCATTCTCATGCTGTGAGGTGTAATGGGTAAAAATTTTACAAGAAATTGCAGTGCAATGTGAGTTTCGGTATGCAAATTTTTTTAAAAATGCAGTTTAAAAAAATATTTTTAAAAGTGTTAATTTTATGATCATTCATAGTCACTCGCGGTGATAAAAATTTATTTAATTATTTTTTTAAGTCACCGCTCCTCAATTATTGAATTTAAAAATAATCTTGAACCTTCTCGTGATGTTCACACTTCCTGAAGCTAAAATATAATTCTAACTTTTTATAATCACCAATAAATTACCCTCAAGCATGCAAATCGATAATTTTAAGTGTCTTTATCAATTAAGCTAAGCTGTAAATATATGCACACAATAGACATCGAATCGGTCCGTAAAAAGCATCAATAGCCAATTTATTCCCTCATCAATTGAAGGTCGACATTTAAATAATTTGTAGTCCATGACAGTTTTGTGCTGTAAACATGGTTTTTTTCTCTAATCGGAAGATCACGATCGCAATTGTTCTATTTTAATCTTGCACTGGAGAGAAAAATGCGGCTGCAAATTTTCCGCTCAATTGATATTCAGGAATTTACGAAGAGAACAGTTCAATATTGTCTCATGGCTCTGGTGTGTGCTTACAAACAGAAAAAGGGGATTTTTCAAGTAGGTGTTAAATAATTAATCTAAAGATTAATTTCAAGTCCGGTTGGATTAATATTAATTCGCTTTTTAATCATGCCGAATTAAAATGTTTGCGATATTTTCTAAAAAACTGAAGTAGAACTAATTATGCTTTAATTTATTACCCTTTACAATTTAACTCTCTTGAAACCAACAATCCACATGGTTGTAACTTGTAATGCTATAAAATATTCTAATTTTAATCTTACGCTATTAGTTGGGATTAACGGTGTCAACTTAATGCCCTTCTTACATTCATCTTTTAAACTTCTGTCGTCACTCAAATTTATTTTCTAAAAATTATTTCTTCGCAAAATTCCACTCCTCCACGAAAGACACCATATAATTTTCATGATTTATTTTGTTCCTCCCATGGATAATTTTTTTTCAGAAACAATTTTTTCAACTCTCTCCCGCAATTATGACGTTTTGACTTTCCTACTTTCATCTCTTCCTAATCTCATGCTACCGATCTTCATAACCGTCTCATGCACTTTCCTCTATAGAGAGAGATCAAGAACAGTAAATTATCGAGATTTATAGCTTTGTGGCGTTAAAAAGTTAGAAAGAAGTAGTAAAAAAAAAATTGAGATGAAAATTGATTGGGAAGAATTTCAATGGACTTAATTTAATTCTTTATGCTTCTTAAAAGCCACCGAATAGCAGACCAACTTTTATTTAATTAAACGCTCATCAAGAGATTTGACAGAATAAGAGCTCTAGTGTGTATCTAGGGACAGCTTTGTCATCGTTGTGTGTAAAGTAGGAAAGAGAAGAATAAAAATTAATTGTTCTTCCCACGCGACACAACAACGACACTGACTTGCACCGGTCGGTTGTCCCTGTTGTTGTTCAGAAAGTCAGTGAGAGATAAAAATTATTTTAAAAGAAAATTTATTGGGAATTTTACGTCAGTTTTGTCACAAATATAAAATCCAGGAGTCCGTGTTTAATTTCCAATAATTAAAATTTTTTTTTTCATTTTATGATTTTAAAAATCAACAAATTTTTCAAAAAATTAAAGAGTTTTTCAAAAAATTCTTAAAAACTTCTAATTTATTTTAAAAATAAAATTAATAAACGTCACATCACCTCCGAACAATCAGCAGTAAATTTTCTTAGTAAGTAACTTCTTGTAGATCAAAATGTCGAGACAATTTCAGTTCTTTCTCCCCCTCATTTTACCCTCAACGAGACATAAAATACTCGGAATGATTTATAAATATACATCGTAAATGCATAAACATGACGAAGTTGAGAGAGAAAGAAGAAAGGTCAATTTGATTTAACGATGATTTAACATCATGTTAAGTCCGTCCGCGTTCTGCTATATTAATCCGACTTTAAGTACTTCAACATTTCTTTTATGATTTATTGAAATTTTGCATTGGCGATGATTTTTTTATGAGACCCAAAAATCCAAAAAAATTCGCTAATTTTGCCAAAAAAAATTTACGACTTTATTGGTCAAGAGCATAAAACTTTTTTTATGATATTTTTGCTCTGATTTTTAATTTTAGTGCTTTTCACAGTGGGTGTCAATTATTATATACGCGATGTGTTTTAAAGAAGACCTTAATCCTCCCTGAAATTTTTAGTAGAACATAAATTTTGAGCGCATTACGATTTCACGCATGAATGAATTATAAAACAAATAAAGAAAATTGTTGTCGACATCTCGTGTCACTCTCATGAAGTGATTTCAATCTCAAACTGCACTTTAAACTCGCACTGAATGGGATTCATTTTTTTCTCAACTGGCTTGGAATGATTTTATCGCATGTTGTTGCAGGCTTAAGTTACTATTGAATGTAAGCTTATTAGATTAGATTTAGATTAGATTAGATGACGATTAGGTGGCCACTACCGAAGTAGGAGAGACGTCCAACGCAACCACACATGATTGACCCCCGATTCCTCGGAAAAGCAGGGTCTAGCGGGCTACTTAGGCAAGTATCTACAGTCGATACAAGCCACAGGTTACGAACAAACCCCTTCTCGGAATAAATACAATTAGATAATCGTTAGTGAGAACTGATGTCGGGCCAACCACCCTCTACCATCAGCGTTGGTTAATAGGGAATTTTAAAATACCTTTACGGCAATGTTAGTGTGTTAGTGTTTTTTTTTGTAAGTTTTTGTTTTCGAATGATTTTTTGTTTGTAGTTACTAGAGAAACTACGGTTAAGAACAGTCTTGTTTACTGAGCAGATATTACAGTTTCCAACTAATCAAAACCAAATCAACATTTTATTTGTCTCAAATCACTTAGATAAAAGCCGTGATTCCACCACTACCTTCCTCAACTGAGACTAGTGTACACAGTTGGTGTGTCGAGTCAAAATATATGTCCGTTGTCCATTTTAGAACAATCACAAACACAAACCCTCCCTCGAGATCGAAGTGTGCAAATCCCTTAACTCCTATCTATAAATATCCTTTGGAACAAAATTAAAACAAAATTAAAAGTCCCTGGCTGACATTTTTATTTTGAAAATGAAATTTACCCAATTCACTCATCAACAAAAAAAAAACTTCCCCTGTTTAACCTAAACTTGTTTCAAAATAACTCCACTTCCGTTCCTCAACTGATCCTTACCGGATTTGAGTTGGATCCTGTCACACTTTTATTAAAATAAATTACATAGTTACCCATAAAATTTTCTTAAAAACTCAATACAATTTTTCCAAAACAGACTTACTTCCTTCCAAATTGAGTGTACTCGAACATTTTCTATCACTACCTGTCCTAATCTAACTAACAGCCACTTTTACCACTCTAGCACTGCCAAAACCCAATTAATCACCGGAGCAAATAATTTTTGCAACTCACTTTTTCAACCACACTTCGATCTCCTACTATTGAATGTAAGCTTATTATTTAAAAAAAGCTGTTGCTGTGCTAAGTCTGCTGAATGAATTTTTTCTCTTATTAATTAAAAAGAATTTTTTTTTCGCAATATCAGTGATCGAATAAGAATAACATTGAGCAGAAAATGAGAGAAAATTGCTGGTTAAGTTTTGCGTCAGGAAATTTCAAGGGTTGGAAATTTTTTAGTGCTTTTTAAAAAATTTAAATTATATTCAGCATATTGAAAAAACTCATTAGTAAACCTCACAAACCTTTTGATTCAAGGTGTAAAATTTTTCTCTTGCCGCACTTGCATCAAAAATTTAATTTTAGAAAGAAAGCATCTGGAGTTGACTATCAATTTTGCTCTCAATTTAATTTGAAACAGATCAAACGAAATTCCCATGAAAAATTGCCTGCTTTGAGCTTTGTTCATTGCCGTTTTTATCATATCTAAATTTCCCATAAAAATCGAATTAATTTTTATTCGCAAAGAGAAGTATTAAAATATTTTTTAAGGACTTTGAAATGTCATCGGAGGTGAACGCTCGTTAACTTGATTTTTATGGCAATTAAAATGGTCTTTTTGAAACATTAAAACGAAATCATTCGGTGAGGAAAGAATAAATTTAAAATTAAAATGATTTTTTTTATTCATGTTGTTCTGAGAATTTTTTGGACACGTTCTTGATTGCATGAAAAAAATTTAAGGTCGATTTAAAGGTTTGGAAATAAATTTAAAAACTAATAAAATCATTTTATCCAAAATTGCTACCATAATTTTGCTCAATTCCGACAGATATTTTTAATTTTGCCATCAACAATTTGATGAAGGCAAAAAAATGTCTACACGAAAATCTACAAGCTTATTGACACAATATCAGCTATAAATACTAATTAAGAGGCACCTGTTGACTGTCTAATCGACAAGATTCACGTCCTCATAAATTAATTAGCAATTTAAAACGACAAGAGAAGAAATCAGCGAGAAGATGAAAAAGAAGAAAATGAAAACAATTTCGCACAACTTCATTGCTCGATTTAACCCTCGAGATATTTTCGAGTGACGCTAAGCAGAAATGTCAATGTTTGTTCCTAAGTTACTCTGATAATTTTTTTAGGTGAATGGCGCAATAATTTTTTCAAATTTTACCTTATCACCAACTTGGCATTTATCAGAGTGAGATTTTACGCACTTTATCGGAGAGAAGCTTCTTCACATTCTTTTCTGTAAGAGCTTGTAAATCATTGAGGTGATATGTTTTTGTATGTGCGGACTCGAGAAGTTGGAACAATTTGTTTCAGTCGAGATTTATGTACCTTTTTATTTTGACACAAGGTTATGAGGAAAATTTTAGAAATTTTTGAGATTTTTTACACTGTTTTTAGATAGTCCGTGAATATTTTAAAATATTTTTGTGTTATTTTATAATTAAAAATTTTTTAAAAACTATTTTTAGAATTTTTTAAATTTTCACTTTACAAAGTTATTTTTATTTCAATTTTATTAACCATAAAAAAAGTTTTTGAACACTTTGCAATTTAAATTTTCAATCCTCTAGTTTATTGCACCACTTTCAAAGTACTCAAGTCTCTAATTTATTTTCACGCACACCCGCGAGACGTCGACTTGATTACTCCACGACTTTTCTGCAACTAAATTTTTTCTCTAACGTTTGAAAAATTATCTCCGATTAGTGTGGTGAGTAGCGAGTTGCTTTTGAATCTCTTTTTCATGTGATCTTCTTTCGTGTTCGCTCTCTCACCTGCATGCTTTAATTTCATCTCTGGTTGTGAATGGAAGCGGAAAAACACGTTGAAGGTGATAAATTTTTCATTATTAAATATTTCTAGTACTGAATGTTAAAAAGGGTTGGACATTTGATGAAAAATCAATGTGACAACAAAATTTAAATTCGACCGTTAAATTTTTAAATTTATTTCAAAAATGCAATTTTAAGTTGAATCTTCATTAAAACTAATTCATAATTTTATTATGTTCACTTAAGGATTATCATCCCATTCCTCCAACACCAAGCTGATTATTATCTCTCGCTTAATGGAACTGAACTGAAAAAAAGAGTACAAAATGCCTTTAAGTAATTTAAAATATTTTGCTTTAATGATATCAATTTGCTTGGCAATTGATAGCGATGCCGTTGTTATGACATCATAATTTTTATATGTCACACACAAAAAAGGAATAAATGCATCAATTTTACGCAATGTTCATGTGCACATGGCCTCAGGTGAATAATTTTTCTCATTGTTTTATTGCCGCAATTATTTAATGCAAAAAAATCATTAAGATACAAAAAATTTAGTTCGTTCATGTCATTCGAAGCTGTACCACATTGGAACGGGAGTGTTTCGAATGGACATCATCGTTGTCCATTGCTCGAGATCAAGATCGGGTCGGATGTAAATCACACCAAGCACAATTTTCTTGCCGAGTTTCGTTTTGGTGGCGACTGTGGTCTGGATGAGAAAAAAATGGAAAGATGCAAACTTAAATTTTTATTCAAGGATTCGAACTTAAATTTATGAAATTTTAGATTTCAATTTAATTTTTTGCTTACTCTTATTGAAATGTGTTCAAGACTATTTTCATTGACTAGCGGAATATTTATAGTTGAGTCGATTGGATCCCATCGAGTCGATAAAGTCGGTGCAAATAATTGACTTCTCCACGAATCGGAGAGAATGTCATGCTCTAAGACTGTCGTTTTGACGTAGATTTGAGCTATAAAAAATTTAATTTAATTATTTTTAATTAAATTCACTAAATTCTAACCTGCGTCATTCTCAAACTCTTCCTTCACCTTAATCGAGCATCTCATTTTAGCTGTCGTAATTTTAAGGCACATTCCATCTCCACATTTCTCTTTCTTTGGTTTCAATAATTTTTTAACACCCGGCAATTTTACATCGCTAAAACTGAATCGCGTTTTCGAACTTTTGGTCTCTTCCTCGCACTCGAATGGATTTAAATTTTTGTCATATTTCATCTCATCTTCAGTCTTCATTTCACAAAGTTCAAGAATCATCTCGACTTGTCCTTTTGGACTTGATGCCACCTTAAAAAAAATAGAAAAATCTCTGCTGGAGTCAAAAAGTCATAAATCATAAGATGCTCCTCTAATTTGCAGCTAAAAACAGCACCTTAATTAATCTCTTCCAGATGCACGCGGCTTTAGGTTTATTTTTGAATACATTAAAGGCCAAATGTGCATCTGAATATGATATGTTTAATGTTTATGCGTCAAAGTCGAAGTCACACATGTGTTGCGGTGTGAAAGGAGAGAGAAAAAATTTTGATGTGTCTTGTCGTGAGTGCAATTAGACGCGAGACATTCAAATTTTATTCATAAATATTTTAGTTTTTCTAATGATTTTTTTTATTTTAAAATATTTACACATATTAGGTTTGCCATAAAACAACTCCGACTGCTTCATCAATGCATAAATAAATTAAACAATTGTCGTTAAAGGTAACGTCAAAGCCGAAGCCTTTTCCCATAATGCAATTCCACATTCTTCCAAATCTTTTGTCCATCTCACGCTTGATGTTTTCAGCGACTTTTTCAAAGTCTGGAGCATCGATTATGTATCGAGTTAGAATTATTTCAAAAACTTGACTTTTAATTTCCTGAGTCATATTAAAGTGCTAAAAAGTTTTTTTTAAATAATCAAAGGAATCAATCAAAAACAATTTTTAAACCTCAAGCACTTGAATATTTGGACCTTCTTCAAAATCATCATCGTCGTCGTCAAAAGTAAGCTCATCATCAAACTTTACGTTTCTCATATCTTCATCTTTTTTCTTCCTAATCTCTGACATAATTATTTGCGTGGAATTAATTTCGTTAAAATTTTGCAAAGTTAAAATTGAAATTCTCGGAAAATCTATGATGCTTACTGTGATTCATAAAATTTGCTAAAAGTTTTACAATAAAAAATTAGGCACCGCATTTAAAGGAGGCAAGTGGAAAAGCTTTATGTGAATAAGCTCATTGTTAGATTAGAATGACGCTACAGAAGAAAGTATTTTTAGAATAGCGAATGTAAATATTTTTTTTTAAGTTAACTAACATTTTACGATTCTGTTAAATTTTTGTTTGTTTTGTGATGTGGGTGGTCGTTTAACGGTTAGTCAGGGCTAAGGACAGTTGTAGAGATGGAAACTTTTCTAAAATGCCGTCGAAACCACCTTCGATATATTTATTTTCCAACTGCTATCTTATGTTGAGTGCAATTAGAGTTAGTATTGAAAATTTAACTTTCTCATATTTTTAACCGTAAAATTTATTTTGAATTTTTTAAACTGCATGTCAGTAATTTGTGAACATTTCCTACTCACCGATAACTTTGCATTTGGTGCAATTGTGATGTCTCTAATGGGAAGCCACAGCTCATTTGTGGAAAAGGTTTTACTTTTCACATTTTCCTCGAAATTTTTCGGATCCAAAAAGAATGTAACAGCTCCAATATTTCGCTGTGATTCACTCACAGTCAATTTTCTTTCACGGTTTTTATTTTTATCTGACGAGTCAGTCGACGCACCGTTGAGTGTGAGATTTGAGAGTGCATTCATGCGATCACGGATGATGAGACTTCCTTGGCGTTTGAAGCTCTTGTAGGTGCCTTTAATTCCTGTGTAGGTCTAAAAGAAATTTATAAATGAAATTTTTAAAGCAACTTGAGACTAAAAAAATAATCTCTATTTACACCAGTAGGAAGTTCAAGCAGAGCGATCACAGTAAAAACAACAAATGTGCCTTTGAATAGTTTCTGAGGAAGTGTCTCATTGCCATTGACATCTCGATAGTCATGATGCTTTGATTTTAAAGATGATCTAGAATAAAATTTAGTTAATTTAAAAGTAAATACTTGCACAATTAAAAATCACTTACTTCAAAGTCGAACGCATTGGAAACCGAAAAGTTTCATTGATTTTTGGCCACGAAGAAGTTTGAATTGAGGAATCGAATTTTTCATTTCCGGGAAAAAGTTTCACTTTTATTTGATATCCTTCCACGGTTTTAAGTCCAAAATTTGAGGGAAGATGTCGTGCTCCTATGAGATGCACTTCTAGCTCCGGACCTGCTTAAAGAAAATAATTTTTTCTCATCTCTTTCTATCCAAACTTTTTCATACCACATGTTGTGTTGCTTGCAGACTCATAAAGCGTAAGTTTAAACCCAACGACCGACTCAAGTTTGTCTTTCTCTTGGCAGTTATTTTTATTGGAACTCGACGCGCGTGGATTAAAACTCACCGAGCGTGTAATTGCTTTCAGTTTGTTCATCTTATCAGATTTTTTGTGTGTATCTAAATGTTATCGTAACACTGCGCGAAAGTGAGATTATGTCAGCAATTGATATCATTCGAAAAACATTTCATTATTGAATGCCAGCTTTTTTTAAGCACACGAGAGGAACTTTAATTTATTGTTTTATAAACACTTAATTTGTTTCAATTATTCCGACAGTCGACTGCAGTCTCGGTTTTATGAAAAACTTGACATGGATGAGAAACTTATAGCTCCGCTATATATTAATTTTGGATTTTTCCAAAACCAGTTTTCGGCCCCTAGTGCCAAGACATTACATTGTGCAATATCAAAACATATATTCAAATGATAGGCCTTGTCAAACCCTACAAACTGGCGAAAACAGATTTGAAATCGGTTGATCCTACGAGGAGTTAGAGCCATTTAAGTCATCTTACTTTCTCACTTTCTTACTTTCTTACTTTCTTACTTTCTTACTTTCTCACTTTCTTACTTTCTCACGATCTTAGTGAACGCAATATCTCAAGAACGGCTGGTTGGATTTGACTCGGGTTTGTGGCTAAATATCGGGTTTTGGCTCTAGTTGTGCAAGAAGTATTTATTTTTGGGGTACGACCCTCTAAGGACCGTCCTTGAGTGCAAAAATGTCCTTTTTCATACAAATTTTCTCTTATATGGCTTCATGGGTATCGTTGAACTCGTAATTGGACCAGGAATCGATTGGCATTGACGATTTTTGAGGAGTGTCCATCATGGCCGGCCTGGAGTGCCACTAATGTCCATTTTTCAGAACTATGGCTTCATGTATGTCGTTGAACTCGTCATTGGACCAGAAATCGAATGGCATTGATGATTTTTGATGAATGTCCATTATGGACAGCCAGGAGTGCCACTAATGCCCATTTTTCAGAACTATGGCTTCATGTATGTCGTTGAACTCGTCATTGCATCAGGAATCGATTGACATTGATGATTTTTGAGACATGTCCATCATGGCCGGGCAGGAGTGCCACTAATGCCCTTTTTTCAGAACTATGGCTTCATGTATGTTGTTGAACTCGTCATTGCATCAGGAATCGATTGACATTGATGATTTTTGAGACATGTCCATCATGGCCGGCCAGGAGTGCCACTAATGCCCATTTTTCAGAACTATGGCTTCATGTATGTTGTTGAACTCGTCATTGCATCAGGAATCGATTGACATTGATGATTTTTGAGACATGTCCATCATGGCCGGCCAGTAGTGCCACTAATGCCCATTTTTCAGAACTATGGCTTCATGGGTATCGTTGAACTCGTTTTTGCATCAGGAATCGATTTACATTGATGATTTTTGAGACATGTCCATCATGGCCGGCCAGGAGTGCCACTAATGCCCATTTTTTCAGAACTATGGCTTCATGTATGTTGTTGAACTCGTCTTTGCATCAGGAATCGATTGACATTGATGATTTTTGAGACATGTCCATCATGGCCGGCCAGGAGTGCCACTAATGCCCATTTTTCAGAACTATGGCTTCATGTATGTCGTTGAACTCGTCATTGCATCACGAATCGATTGGCATTGATCATGTTTAAAAAATTTATTTTGGTCTTCCAGGAGTGTTATAAATGTCTATTTTTACATAGGCTTGATGTTTCATGAAAGAAGCTTTTTAAACTTTGACTGCCAGTGGTAAAAACAGAGTTTGAATATTGCTTCAACAAATCATGTGTTAATTCATTAAAATTAATATTTATCAGGTGTTAAAGTTTTAAAAGTTTGATATCATTAAATTAACCTGATAATACCTAATTTTTTTAAAAAGTATAAACAAAAAATCGATGTAAACAAAAAGATATAACTTTTTATTTTCAAATGAATTTAGTTCTTTAATTTTTTTATCGTTTAAAATTTTAGAAAACAATAGAGGTATCAAGATTTTTGTCTCTTCTGGTTATGGACTTCAATCTCGAGTTTAAAGATGGTCATAATTCATGATCCATAATTCCATACGTCATTTTTTAAAAAATATTGCTCCTTGTTAAATCAAAAAATTATTACTATTAAGCAATAGTACATTATTTTAAATAGTTACAAATGATATTAAAATTTAATTTAATTTAGTTTAATGACATTTAAATTCTCGTAATTTTAAGATTCTCAAAAATCTTTGATGCTTTGATAAGTTTTTTGAAGTATTTGTACCTAATTTACTACCTGAAAACTTTTAAAATCATGTGAAGATTATTGTGTTGAAGATTATTGTGTTAAAGATTATTTCATCATTCAAAACAAAAATCAGTTCAAGTCTAACATTCAAACAGTGAACAGTTGAAAAATTGTTCCTGTTGATTTTTTGGAAGTTTATTATTTTAAACCAATCGAAAATTAATTGTGTTAGTGTTGAATTTAAAAGGTTTTTTTCAAAACCAAATAAAAAGTGGTGTAATTCACAAAGTGAAGGTAAGCATTAACACAAAATAATTATTATAGCAAAAACTTTTTTACCTGAATTAAAGTTTTCAAGCTTTTTTATTTCAATATACCTAAATATTTTTTTTTATTTCAGAGCATAGAATTTTGAGCCAGTGCGACCAGAAAGACAAGAAGACGAGAGTGAGAGACGAGGACGACGAGAGTGAGAGACGAAGACGACGAGCACGACGAGAGTGAGAGACGAGCACGACGAAGAGAGCAACCGATACAGTATCATAAAAGTGGTGAGTGATTTTCATAGTTATTAAGTTAGTTTAGACTCTTTAATATCAAAATCTGGTGAAAAAGTAAAGTAAAAGTAATGACGCGAAAGAAATCTTATCGCACTAAAAATTTAGTTCAGAAAAAGTTAATGAAAGCCCATAGGGCACAAGAAAATGTTTTAAATGAAAATAGAGTAAAGTCCGCTAGATCTCAGAAAGATAAATATAATAATGATTCAGATTTTAAAACACAAAAGCTTAATTGTAATCGGAGATATAAGATTGAAAAAAAAGAAACAGACCCAGATTTTGAAATTAAAGAAAAATTAAGATTAGCTAATCTTAAGAAAGTAAAGTACGATAATGATTTAGAGCATAGGGTCGAAAAAATTAATTCAAGTCTTGATTATTTAACAAAAAAGAAAGAAACAGACCCAGATTTTGAAATTAAAGAAAAGTTAAGATTAGCTAATCTTATGAAAGTAAAGTACGATAATGATTTAGAGCATAGGGTCGAAAAAATTAATTCAAGTCTTGATTATTTAACAAAAAAGAAAGAAACAGACCCAGATTTTGAAATTAAAGAAAAATTAAGATTAGCTAATCTTAAAAAAGTAAAGTACGATAATGATTTAGAGCATAGGGTCGAAAAAATTAATTCAAGTCTTGATTATTTAACAAAAAAAAAGAAACAGACCCAGATTTTGAAATTAATGAAAATTTAAGATTAGCTAATCTTATGAAAGTAAAGTACGATAATGATTTAGAGCATAGGGTCGAAAAAATTAATTCAAGTCTTGATTATTTAACAAAAAAGAAAGAAACAGACCCAGATTTTGAAATTAATGAAAAGTTAAGATTAGCTAATCTTATGAAAGTAAAGTACGATAATGATTTAGAGCATAGGGTCGAAAAAATTAATTCAAGTCTTGATTATTTAACAAAAAAGAAAGAAACAGACCCAAATTTTGAAATTAATGAAAAGTTAAGATTAGCTAATCTTATGAAAGTAAAGTACGATAATGATTTAGAGCATAGGGTCGAAAAAATTAATTCAAGTCTTGATTATTTAACAAAAAAGAAAGAAACAGACCCAGATTTTGAAATTAAAGAAAAGTTAAGATTAGCTAATCTTATGAAAGTAAAGTACGATAATGATTTAGAGCATAGGGTCGAAAAAATTAATTCAAGTCTTGATTATATAACAAAAAAGAAAGAAACAGACCCAGATTTTGAAATTAAAGAAAAATTAAGATTAGCTAATCTTAAAAAAGTAAAGTACGATAATGATTTAGAGCATAGGGTCGAAAAAATTAATTCAAGTCTTGATTATTTAACTAAAAAAAAGAAACAGACCCAAATTTTGCTAAAAATGAAAATATTAGAGTAACTCGAATAATGAAAAAGAAATTTGATTCCAAAAAATTGCTTAAAGATAAAATTAAAGTTCATAAGTCTGAAATTCGTAAAGAAGTGAAAGATGTTAATTTAAATGTTCAAATGAGTTTTAGAAAAGCACATTCTAAAGATATTAATGCGGTTTTAAATAAGATTGATAATGTTAATTGCGAATTAGATATTAAGAAAGCAAAAGTTCTGCTTAAATTTATTGAGGAACTTCGGGAAGTTCCAGAAATTGTTTGTTGTTGTTGCGAAGGATTATTTTTTAAAAATAATCCAAGTAAATTTGATTTGAATTCTTACCATATTAAGTATAATAAGAAAGCCAAGTACAGTAAAAAAGAAGATAGTCCTTCGGGGTTAAAGTTTCAATCTTACGTGATTAAAAATATAAAAGAATTTAAAGAAAAGATTGTTGGAATAGATTCAGGCATGATTTGCTCAACTTGTTCTAAAAATTTAATTAATGGTAAAATTCCCTTGTTGAATCCCCAATGTGGAGTACGAAGGCCCGAATATTATAATCGGCCGGAAATACTTACAAGTGCAACTGATTTAGAAGCTCTTTTAGTAACCCCAGTTATTCCATTTATGCAAATCATGTCTCGAACTCCTTTCCAATTAAATCCTCAGTTATTTATTAAGGGCGCGGTTGTTAATATAGTTCCTGATATTTCTCACGTTCTTACTTTACTTCCCTTACGATTTAACGAAACTTCAGTTGTTCAATTAGATTTTAAACGTAAATTGAATCATGCCAGTTCTTTTTTATTTGACACCATAAGTGTAAAAAAAGTTTTTGATATATTACATTTTCTCTTGCAAACACCCCTTTATCAAAGATATGGCATTCAAATTAATAATGATGCATTTAAAGATTACGATCCAAATTCCGTTTCTGATTTGTTAAATTTTATAGTCCCGGCTAAAGGCGAAAAGCCTAATTATATACCCATTAATAATAGTAAGAATTCAAATCAAGTTAACGAAAAGAAAGATAATGATAATTATAAAATTAGAGTAGAGAAGGAAGTGGAAAAAGATAAGCAAAGCGGTCAAAATGATGAAATTCACAAGAATCTTTTAATATTTCAAAATTACTTTTTTATTCAAAACGATAAAAAAGTTATATTTGAATATAGATCAATGTCCTCATTGAATAGTCTTTTTCATGCATTTTTTGGTAGTTGCCAACTTGATTTAAAGTTTAAAGAATTGTTAAAACAAGAAAATTGTGAATTTTTGAAGTTTGTATGTGGTTGTTTAGACAGAAATATTTGGGATGAAATGGAATATTTAGTATCAGAATGGGTTATTTTTATAAATCAAAAATTTCCAAAGACAACTCCCAATTTTTCTGAAAATCGCGATGATTTTAATACGTTTAAAGATATGAAATTTAATGCTGGGTTCATTTTAGAACAGTTTTTAGAACACGATTTTTATTCATTTCGAAAGCAATTGTATTGTAATAATTGTAAAGTAGGGTTTTCACAAAAAACTTTTGCACTTTTTAAAGTTTTAAATGTTGATAAAGATTTTAATAACACTTTGAGAAAACAATTGCTTTCGTATGAATCTTTGAGTAAAGAAGAAATTGAAACAATGAAAAATTGCATGGAATGTGGTTCAAATAATTTAAAATCAGATAAAGTAGAGTTTAAATTGGAAGATATAATTTTAATTCATGTCGTAAATTCAGAAGCCATTAAAATTAACAAAACTTTTTATTCAAATTTGTTCAACCACATTCCAATTCAGTTAAATTTGGGCGAAAATAATATTTTTGAGTTAAAGTTTTTGATTCACGAAGATGTGAAACAGGTAGTTCCATTCATTAGACATGAAGATAAATTTATTGATGTAAATGATGTTCTTTTTGAAGAAAAATATGTAGATTCTAAAACTTTAAAAGTGAACCCAGTATTACTTGCATATGTTAAAATAGATTCTAAATTAGTTTTTAAGACGAACGTTTCTCCTAAACCAAAATTGGATGAAATTGATGCATCCGATTTTGATTTAGAAGATTACGAAATTAAAGAAATTAAGGATATTCACAATTTGCTTGAAAATTTACCTGAATTGCTACCTGAAGATTTTTTAGATAGTTTAAATGAAGAAAGAGATGAAGATGAAATCCTTTCCGATGAAGAGTTAGAAAATCCCGAAAAAAATGAACATATTTTAGTTTTTCCAAATGTTACTCAAGAAAGAATTCAAAATTACGTTAAAAATCATAATCCAGATATTAAACAAGCTTTTAATGATGTTTTAGTAGTTGCTCCCGGTCAAGGCCTTAAGCCTGAGCCTGCTTGTAAATTTCTTGATTATGATGCGATTTGTTTTCCAAAAGCTTATTGTGGATATCCTCAAGAATATGACGGCATTCATTATTCTTGTAGATTTATTTCGTATACTCGCGCTATTAGAAATGAAATAAACCATTGGGATAGATCGCGTTTTGGCCCGCGAGAAATTTTATTTAAATTTAAAGAAAAAGTTAAGAGAGATTTAGGCAGTGCCATTACTACTGCTTTACGTAAAACTAAAGCAGAAAACTTGACAAAGAAGGATATTAAAAATCCTGAAAAGATAGGGCATTTGATTTCCAAAAATATTGCATATAAAATTTTACCCCAAGTTAGAACCAGTAATGAATATTTGTTAAAGAAAGAGCATAGAGCAAAGCAAATGATTCGTCAATTTGGACTATGCTCTTTCTTTTTTACCTTAAGTATATCAGAAGCAAATGCCCCAGAATTTTTAAAACAAGCTTATAAAAATATTTTCCATAAAGATATATCTCTCGTTGAAGCTAGTAATCTAAGTCAAGATATTAAATCCCAGTTAGTTCGAGATGATCCTGTGCTAGCCACAGAGTTTATTAATCATCGGTCAAAAGCGTTTTTAAATTTTGTAAAAAATCCCAATGGTTTATTTGGTAAAAATTATGTTGATCATTTTATGTGTAGATCTGAAATTCAGATGAGGGGTTCAATTCATTATCATTATGTTTTGTGGTGTAAAGATGCGCCAGTTTTAATTCCATATCCTAAGACTTTAGATATTAAAGAAGAAAATGAAACCCGTGTTATTGATTTCTTAGATCAATTTGTTAGCACAAAGTTTTTAGAAAATAATCCAAATATGAAATTTCAAATTCATAGACATACCCATAGTTGTTATAAAAATAAGAGTAAAAAATGCCGGTTTCATTTTCCTCGCTATGTAGCTCATAGAACAATGATTTTATATCCCCATAAAGATCCAAAATTTATAACGAAAGAAAGACTAGCAATTTTAGTTAAAATTAAAGAAAAAATGAATTACTATAAGAAAAATAATGTCTTAGAATCATTCGATAAAATGTTAAGCGATTTAAATCTGAGTATGACTGAATATTACGATTGCATTAGATGTGAGGTTTTCAAAATTTTAATTATTTACAAGAGGGAAACTAATGCGGTCATGGTTAATAATTATAATCCCATTTTGTTAGATAGTTTAGAAAATAACCATGACCTTCAATTTATAATTGACGCTTAGGGTGTAAATTTTTTGATTGAAAAAGCAATAGAAGAATGTAGAAACGGCAATAAGACTGTTCAAGAAACTTTTAAAAGTGTTGCAAATGTTTTCCATAATACCTCATGCATAAGCGTTCAGCAAGCTGTTCAAGAAATTAAGGGTTATTCAATTGTTTGTTTTAGTGAAGATGAAAAATTTATTAATACTAATTTGCCTCAAGATCGTTCATATTTAATCAAACCAGATGAAGAACTTGACTTATTAGAAGATGATTCTAAAGACATTTATGTTAAAGGTTTTATTCAAGAATATGCTCAAAGACCCAAAGAATTAGAAAAGCTAACTTTAGCTGATTTTGCGGCTTGGTATTTTAAGACCAAGAAATCTAAAAAAAAGAATTTTAATTGTGATAATAATGAAGAAAGTTCAGGGGATGAAAATGATGAGCAAGAATTAGAAAATGATAAAATTGCTAGTCTTTCTGAATTGTACAGTAAAAGATCCCGCCCGAAAGTAATTCGATTTGTAAATTATAAGCAAGAATTTGATCCCAATAATTATTATCGCGAAAAAGTAATGCTGTATCTCCCTTGGAGAGATGAAGAAAGAGATCTTTTAAATTTTGCTAAGGTTAGGGAAACTTTTGAAAAAAACAAAGATGAAATTTTTAACAAATATGCCGAATATAACGTTATAACTGAAGAATGTTTAGAAGCTCTTAAAGAACGGGTTCTTTCCAATTTAAGTTTTGAGAAACAAGAAGAAATTCAAAATTTTTTAGATGAGGGTTTGAGTGATAATGATGAAATTGATATTTATGAAGAGTTGGGAATTGCAAATGGGGAAAAAAAGTCTAAAAAGAAAATTTCTAAAGATAAAGATAAGGGGAAATCAGTTTATGCACTCAAACAACCTCCATTAATTAATAGAGTAAATTTGTGGGAAAGAATTTGTGGGTTAAATGAAAAACAGCAAGAAATTGTTTTCCATATTTTCCATTTGATTAGTACTAAACAAGAAACTGATTGTGATAAGGGAACTAAAATCATTCTTCAGGGTAAAGCGGGTGTCGGTAAAACTTTTGTAATTAATGTTATAAATGAGTTAGTTAATGATTATTTCAATCGAATTGAGGGGACAGATTTTAAATCAAACAAGACTCTTTTGTGCGCTCCAACGGGGATTGCAGCATTTCTTATAAATGGCTTAACCATTCATAGTGCTTTTGCAATTGACACTAGATTTCGTAAACATATTGTTAAATTAAGTGATGATTTGATTGGTCTTATGCGTAAAGAACATAAAGATGTTAAAGTAATAATTGCGGATGAATATTCAATGATCTCTAGAAATTTAAGAATTAATATGGATAAGAGGTGTAGAGAAATTTATGGCATTAATAATAAGAGTTTTGGGGGTAGAATTGTAATTTTTGCGGGCGATCTTTACCAATTACCCCCAGTTAATGATAAACCCATATATGCATTTAGTGATTATAATAATGTTAATGATTTCCTTTTCGATCAAGTTTGGTATGAATTTGAATTTTTTGAATTAAATGAGGGGGTACGTCAAAAAAATAAAGTTTATCAAGCCCTTTTAGATGATTTTGCTCTCGGTAAATTAAGTAAAGAACATGCTAATTTTTTAAAGAAAAGAATTTTTAAATCTGAAAAAGACGTACCCGAAGATGCTATATGGGTTTATTATAGTAATAAAGAAGTAAATGAATTTAATGAAAATAAATTTGCTAAAGCCCCAGGTCCCTCTTATGAATCAATTGCCATAGATACTGTACATATTGCCGATAGTAAAGATAAAGAAAATAGTTGTAAGAATTCAATTGAAGCTAACAAAAAAGAAATTGCGAAAGAATATGCCAATGATAAGAGTCAAAACACAAAAATGCGATATAAGTTAGTTTTAAAATGCGGTCTTAGATATAAGTTAACTTCCAATGTAAGTGTTGCCGATGGTTTAGCAAAATCGGCAATGGGTACATTGAGAAGAATCGATTTTGACAAACAAACAAATAACCCTGCCATAGTTTGGTTAGAATTTCAATATTCTAATGTCGGTCTTGTAGCAAGACAGTCATGTTTAGAGTTTATGAAAGAAAATAAGATTTCCGAAAAGTTAGTCCCATTAAAATTTTATTCAGAAACAATAACTGATGCTTTTAATATCTCTATTAAAATCCATCATGAAACAATTAGAAAACAATTTCCAATTACTCTTTGTGAGGCTAGCACTTTGCATAGTACTCAGGGGCTAACTTTAAATAAAATTTGCATAGATAGTAGAAAGCGAGAACTTTCTACGGCATTAGGTTATGTTGGTTTGTCAAGATGCGATTATGAGGGGTTATATCTTCTTGGTAAAATCCCTGAACCAAAATCCAGATCCCAAACTTTAGTTAATGAAATGTATAGATTAAGAAATGCGGCCCAATTAAAATTATCTTTTTATAATTTTGAGCAGGATCTCGGGGTTAAAATTGTGTATCATAATGTAAATTCTTATAAAGCTCATGGAATGAATGTTAACGCTTTAAATTGGTATTGGAAAGCCGATATCATAATTTTATCTGAAACCAATGTATTTAGTTCTGAAGAAGTTAAAGTTCGTAATGATTTTAAAGTAGTTTTTCCGTTAAAAGAAAGTTTAAATCAAAGTAAAAAACGTTCCATGGGCTTAATAATTATGTGTAGAAATAGTTGTAGTATTAAGAACCTCTCTGAACCAAATATTATAAGTAATGCTAAAAATACTTATCATATCGATTTGAGATCATTTGAAGTTGAAAATTTCCTAATTATTACTGGTTATTGTTCTCCCAAAGCCCCGATTGAAAAATTAAAAATTGAAGTTTTAAGATTATTAAAAAATAAGCCAGAAAATTTTGAAGTAACTTTAATGGGTGATTTCAATCAAGATTTAAAAAAATTGCAAAACAGTAACTCTTTCCATAAATTATTAATAGATAAAAACTTGATCAATTTACTTAATGATTCAATAACTAATAATGCCGGTTCTCAAATTGATATTGTTTTTTCTACCTGCAAAAGTAGTTATGCCGGTACATTTGCTTCTTATTTTTCTGATCATTTTGCAATTTTCTTTCAAACTTCCATTGATCCCCATAAACTTTCCGTTAAAGATAAAGAGTTTTTCATAAATCTAAATAAGAAATCAAATGATCTTAAATCGAAAGATGAAGTTTTATTAATTCCTTTTAAATATGATGTTATTAAACCCGAAAATATTAAAACCGGTATCTTGGGAAATGTTTTGTTTAAAAATGAGATTAGTTCTAAAGTAAATGTAAATGGAAGGTTGCAAAACGTTAAATTTTACAATTTGAGTTCTTTCAACTCAGTTTTAAGTTCTTTTCTTGCTCTTTATAACTACACTAAAGTTTTTCAATCGCTTGTTCAAGGTTTAGAAATGGAATATCCTTTTTTCAAATTTGTCTTAGATATTCATGAAAATATTAATAATTTTAAATTTAATAAGAGTAAAGAGTGGATTAAATTTTTAATAGAACATTTCCCAAATACTTGTAATGAAATTTTTAATAATAGTAAAGATATGAGTAATGAACTTTTTACAATAGTTGTAAACTTTTTGACAAATTGGCAAATTTTATTTGATAAAGTAGATCATGCATGGGTGTCTTGGGAAAGAAAATTAGTTAAATGTGTTCCATGTTTGAATGTCTCAGATCTAAAGCAAGAAACAATGATTGAATTGAAGCTTTCTAAATCCGAGTTGACCTCCAATTTGGAATCTAAAATTCAATCTTTAGTTTTATCCAACCCTTTTATTTGTAATAATTGTGGAAGTGAAATTGAAACAAATTTATCAATGATTGTATTTTCTCCTTTAATTCTTGTAAATATTTTGTTAACTGACAAACTAGATTCAAAAGTTTCAATTGATAAAATTCCAAGAAGAATTGTTTTAAATAATAATAGTTATGAATTAAAGATAGTTCTTTGCAAAGTTAATAATCATCCAAAATCTTTTTATAGAATAGTTGATAATTATTTTCTTGAAATGGATGATAAATCAAATTTTGAAACAGTTTTAAAAAATTGCAAAGAATTAGTTGAAGTTAAAATTTTGATGTTTATTAAATGCGAAAGTCAGTTGTTAGAATGTAAAGAAGAAAATACAATTATACATAAATTTGAAAATTCATTAATTGAAAATTTGCCAATTTTGCAAGAAAAAATGTGTATTGACGAAACTTCTGATGAATCTTTTATTCAATCAATTGAGAATAGTTTAGATGATAAGAGTTGCGAACATTTAAGTAAAAAGATTAAAATCGATCCAGAATTGCACATTGTTGAGAAGTCTGTAAAATTCCGTAAAGAAATTTTCCTAGAACCCTTAAAGACTCAGTTAGAAATTTGCAAAGAAAAAAGTGAAATAATTCCTAAAGTAAAAAGTAACGTAACAATTTTTAATTTTGAAGGTGCCATTCTTGGCGATGTCCCATTTCCAAATAGATTTGATGCTTATATTAGTCTTTTTAAAGTACATTTTTCGAATATGTGTCCATTTAATTCCATTTTTAGTGCACTTCACTCTTTGCATAATCACACTGACGTTTTTAGAAATGTAGAACACTCTCTTAAAGAAAACTTTCCTTTATTTAATTTTATGTTAAAAATTGATGAAAGTTTTGACTTTAAATATTCAGATTCAAGAAATCAAAACTGGATCGATTTTATCTATAAATTTGAAAAAGATAAAATTGATAATGCGATTAGAATTAAGTCTTTTAAAGTTAATATGGAAGATGACGTTTGTCGGGTAATTGAAAGATTTTTTGATGAATATCAAGAAATCTCTCAAAATCATGTTTTTTCTTGTAGTTTAAATTCAGTAAAATGCGATAATATCAATTGTAATGGGGTAACCGATCAGGACAATCGTTTAATTTTATCATTAATGATTTCTCAAAGTAATATTAAGTCAAAAATTGAGTCCGAAATTAAAGATACCCTTAAAGAGTCTAACGTTTGTAATACTTGCGGCAAGAGATTAGAACCAAATATTTCATTTAATGAGTGCATAGTTTTAAATGTTAATTTAATTAATGAATCAGAAAATTCGAGTATTTATGATCAAGAGAATAACACAAAAGTCAATATTAGAAATATTCAAAAAATAATTGTGTTTAATGAAATAGTTTATGAATTAAAAGCCATTATTGATCATCCTGTGGGTCATTTTAAGTCATATTTTAGAATTAGTAATAATGATTATTTAGAAATGGATGATCTTTTTAACTTGGGAAATGAATTAGTTCGGAAGAATTTAAATGTAGAAATTAATCCCAAAGTGCTTTTTTATATTAAAACTAATGTAAAAATTTCCGATTTGCAATTTTTAAACGAAATAATTCCTAATATTGATACCAGTAGTAAAGTAAAATTTAAAGAAGAAGATTTTTTGATTTCCGATATTGATGATGATGTTCCTTTTGATCCCGAATATGAAGAAGATAGTTCTGATAATGAAGAAATTTGTAAAAATAATGCACTAATTCCAAATTGCGTAACTTTGTCTAGTACAAACAAGTCGTATAACTTTTTATGTCCTTATAATTCCGTTCTTTCTGGTTTTCTTGCCGCTTGTAATTTTGATAGAAATTTTTATGAATTTGTCAAGAGTAATCGTAATAAGTTTCAACTTTTTGAAATAATTATAGTATTGCGTAAAAATCATGTTCAAGAAAATAGAAATGAAATTTGGATTAAGTTTTTAAATGATATTTTAAAAAATGAAAGATTTGAGTGTGGTCCATTAGACCATTATCCCTTTAAAGAAACTAGTAATAGCTCATATAGTATGATTTGGAGTGCCCAAAGCTTTTATGAAGTTATGTTTTCTAAAAATTTCAAGTTAGAATCATTTTGTTACCGGTTAACATGTAAATGTGGGTATTTAAGAGAAAAAAAGGGAAGTGTAGTTTTAACTAATCCAGAACCAAATGTAAATAGTTTAATTGATAACTTAAACAGTTTAGATTTAGTTATTAGTGCAAAATATGGAAAAACTTGTTCCAAGTGTAAAAATTTAATTGAAAAAGAAGAAATAGTTTATAGTAATGCGCTTGTAATTTTTCCCTTTTTCCGTTCTAATGTTAAAATCCCTCTTTCAAAAATTCCTT
The DNA here is from genome assembly GCA_038502055.1 of Tanytarsus gracilentus. NCBI lineage: Eukaryota > Metazoa > Arthropoda > Insecta > Diptera > Chironomidae > Tanytarsus > Tanytarsus gracilentus. The sequence goes on along the minus strand of JAXRKN010000026.1, from coordinate 15,105 downwards.
TATCAATAGTCCAAAAAAATGAAAGTTATAATTTAAAATTTCTAGTAAATTTCATTGATAACAATGATCCCAATACAAATCATTTTGATTGTTTTGCGTATAATCAAAGTAGTTACAAGTTTTTCCATATTGATGATATCGGTCAGAAAGAAAAAGAAATTTCTCGACCATCAACTATTAAATTCAACCCCAAAATAATGTTCTATTTTAAAAACAAATAATTTGTTCCATGTGCTTTTCTCAAACTCAGTTCTTATTGTGCTTGTTTTTTAATTAAATTATAAATTCTGATTTCTATGCTCTAAATCAAAAATTAGATTATTTAAGATTAATATTACACCTTGTAAAAGTTTAAATGAAAACTTTAGAATAAGAGAAACATTGTTAAATTTATGTAAAACTAAGTAGGTTTTATGCCTAGGCAATTGATATTTTTCAATTGCCCGGGCTTTCCTACAAAAAAAAAAGAAATAAAATATTTTACAAATTTATAAATTTTTATTGTTCATGCATTTATTTTCAGAATTTTCAAAACTCATTTCAGAATTGTTTAACCAAAAAATCGGGTGTTTTAATTCCAAAAAATCATGTTTTTGTTTATAAATATTAGCAGGTATCAAATGATTTCAAAGTTTTATAACATAAGATTTACCTAAAAACTACCTGAATTTTTATAAAGGTATATAAACAAAAGAAATTTTGACTACCGGGTTCAGAACTTTAAAAGTGTGTTAAAGACAAGTTTGGGTAAGACTAATTTTTTTATTCAGTGTTTTTTTTATTCAAATAATTTTATTTTAGCATTAAGACAATGGAGTGTTCAAATGAGGTATCAAGGCTGTTGTTCCTTATGAATAAGGAAGTTCGTAAGCTCATCAAGAAACATAGTGTTTTAGCTAATACTCCAGATAAAGAAACTGCTATCAGCATTTGCAAGTTGATTGTGAGTCACCACAATGATGCAATGTTATCAGAAAAATTTACGTGTAAGTAAAAATTATATTAATTAATTAAAATATTTATATTTTTGTTTTTAGCTGATTTGGCCAATTTGAAAGCAAACATGGCAAGAAAAAAAGCAGCCGAGTACACCGCAGCAGCTGAACATTATTTGTCAGAATCAATGGAAGAAGAAAAATTGTTTGTTGAAGCTGCAGATCGTGCAGAGATGGCGTTCAAGCAAGAAAGTGACAATCAAGCAGATGTCAATGGAAATCGCGAACAGCAAGAGGAACCAAAGGAAAAAATTCAGAAAATTATTTAGTGTATTGATGTTTTTTAATTTTTTTTTATGTTTTTTATTTTTTATAGCTCCGCTATATATTAATTTTGGATTTTTCCAAAACCAGTTTTCGGCCCCTAGTGCCAAGACATTACATTGTGCAATATCAAAACATATATTCAAATGATAGGCCTTGTCAAACCCTACAAACTGGCGAAAACAGATTTGAAATCGGTTGATCCTACGAGGAGTTAGAGCCATTTAAGTCATCTTACTTTCTCACTTTCTTACTTTCTTACTTTCTTACTTTCTTACTTTCTCACTTTCTTACTTTCTCACGATCTTAGTGAACGCAATATCTCAAGAACGGCTGGTTGGATTTGACTCGGGTTTGTGGCTAAATATCGGGTTTTGGCTCTAGTTGTGCAAGAAGTATTTATTTTTGGGGTACGACCCTCTAAGGACCGTCCTTGAGTGCAAAAATGTCCTTTTTCATACAAATTTTCTCTTATATGGCTTCATGGGTATCGTTGAACTCGTAATTGGACCAGGAATCGATTGGCATTGACGATTTTTGAGGAGTGTCCATCATGGCCGGCCTGGAGTGCCACTAATGTCCATTTTTCAGAACTATGGCTTCATGTATGTCGTTGAACTCGTCATTGGACCAGAAATCGAATGGCATTGATGATTTTTGATGAATGTCCATTATGGACAGCCAGGAGTGCCACTAATGCCCATTTTTCAGAACTATGGCTTCATGTATGTCGTTGAACTCGTCATTGCATCAGGAATCGATTGACATTGATGATTTTTGAGACATGTCCATCATGGCCGGGCAGGAGTGCCACTAATGCCCTTTTTTCAGAACTATGGCTTCATGTATGTTGTTGAACTCGTCATTGCATCAGGAATCGATTGACATTGATGATTTTTGAGACATGTCCATCATGGCCGGCCAGGAGTGCCACTAATGCCCATTTTTCAGAACTATGGCTTCATGTATGTTGTTGAACTCGTCATTGCATCAGGAATCGATTGACATTGATGATTTTTGAGACATGTCCATCATGGCCGGCCAGTAGTGCCACTAATGCCCATTTTTCAGAACTATGGCTTCATGGGTATCGTTGAACTCGTTTTTGCATCAGGAATCGATTTACATTGATGATTTTTGAGACATGTCCATCATGGCCGGCCAGGAGTGCCACTAATGCCCATTTTTTCAGAACTATGGCTTCATGTATGTTGTTGAACTCGTCTTTGCATCAGGAATCGATTGACATTGATGATTTTTGAGACATGTCCATCATGGCCGGCCAGGAGTGCCACTAATGCCCATTTTTCAGAACTATGGCTTCATGTATGTCGTTGAACTCGTCATTGCATCACGAATCGATTGGCATTGATCATGTTTAAAAAATTTATTTTGGTCTTCCAGGAGTGTTATAAATGTCTATTTTTACATAGGCTTGATGTTTCATGAAAGAAGCTTTTTAAACTTTGACTGCCAGTGGTAAAAACAGAGTTTGAATATTGCTTCAACAAATCATGTGTTAATTCATTAAAATTAATATTTATCAGGTGTTAAAGTTTTAAAAGTTTGATATCATTAAATTAACCTGATAATACCTAATTTTTTTAAAAAGTATAAACAAAAAATCGATGTAAACAAAAAGATATAACTTTTTATTTTCAAATGAATTTAGTTCTTTAATTTTTTTATCGTTTAAAATTTTAGAAAACAATAGAGGTATCAAGATTTTTGTCTCTTCTGGTTATGGACTTCAATCTCGAGTTTAAAGATGGTCATAATTCATGATCCATAATTCCATACGTCATTTTTTAAAAAATATTGCTCCTTGTTAAATCAAAAAATTATTACTATTAAGCAATAGTACATTATTTTAAATAGTTACAAATGATATTAAAATTTAATTTAATTTAGTTTAATGACATTTAAATTCTCGTAATTTTAAGATTCTCAAAAATCTTTGATGCTTTGATAAGTTTTTTGAAGTATTTGTACCTAATTTACTACCTGAAAACTTTTAAAATCATGTGAAGATTATTGTGTTGAAGATTATTGTGTTAAAGATTATTTCATCATTCAAAACAAAAATCAGTTCAAGTCTAACATTCAAACAGTGAACAGTTGAAAAATTGTTCCTGTTGATTTTTTGGAAGTTTATTATTTTAAACCAATCGAAAATTAATTGTGTTAGTGTTGAATTTAAAAGGTTTTTTTCAAAACCAAATAAAAAGTGGTGTAATTCACAAAGTGAAGGTAAGCATTAACACAAAATAATTATTATAGCAAAAACTTTTTTACCTGAATTAAAGTTTTCAAGCTTTTTTATTTCAATATACCTAAATATTTTTTTTTATTTCAGAGCATAGAATTTTGAGCCAGTGCGACCAGAAAGACAAGAAGACGAGAGTGAGAGACGAGGACGACGAGAGTGAGAGACGAAGACGACGAGCACGACGAGAGTGAGAGACGAGCACGACGAAGAGAGCAACCGATACAGTATCATAAAAGTGGTGAGTGATTTTCATAGTTATTAAGTTAGTTTAGACTCTTTAATATCAAAATCTGGTGAAAAAGTAAAGTAAAAGTAATGACGCGAAAGAAATCTTATCGCACTAAAAATTTAGTTCAGAAAAAGTTAATGAAAGCCCATAGGGCACAAGAAAATGTTTTAAATGAAAATAGAGTAAAGTCCGCTAGATCTCAGAAAGATAAATATAATAATGATTCAGATTTTAAAACACAAAAGCTTAATTGTAATCGGAGATATAAGATTGAAAAAAAAGAAACAGACCCAGATTTTGAAATTAAAGAAAAATTAAGATTAGCTAATCTTAAGAAAGTAAAGTACGATAATGATTTAGAGCATAGGGTCGAAAAAATTAATTCAAGTCTTGATTATTTAACAAAAAAGAAAGAAACAGACCCAGATTTTGAAATTAAAGAAAAGTTAAGATTAGCTAATCTTATGAAAGTAAAGTACGATAATGATTTAGAGCATAGGGTCGAAAAAATTAATTCAAGTCTTGATTATTTAACAAAAAAGAAAGAAACAGACCCAGATTTTGAAATTAAAGAAAAATTAAGATTAGCTAATCTTAAAAAAGTAAAGTACGATAATGATTTAGAGCATAGGGTCGAAAAAATTAATTCAAGTCTTGATTATTTAACAAAAAAAAAAGAAACAGACCCAGATTTTGAAATTAATGAAAATTTAAGATTAGCTAATCTTATGAAAGTAAAGTACGATAATGATTTAGAGCATAGGGTCGAAAAAATTAATTCAAGTCTTGATTATTTAACAAAAAAGAAAGAAACAGACCCAGATTTTGAAATTAATGAAAAGTTAAGATTAGCTAATCTTATGAAAGTAAAGTACGATAATGATTTAGAGCATAGGGTCGAAAAAATTAATTCAAGTCTTGATTATTTAACAAAAAAGAAAGAAACAGACCCAAATTTTGAAATTAATGAAAAGTTAAGATTAGCTAATCTTATGAAAGTAAAGTACGATAATGATTTAGAGCATAGGGTCGAAAAAATTAATTCAAGTCTTGATTATTTAACAAAAAAGAAAGAAACAGACCCAGATTTTGAAATTAAAGAAAAGTTAAGATTAGCTAATCTTATGAAAGTAAAGTACGATAATGATTTAGAGCATAGGGTCGAAAAAATTAATTCAAGTCTTGATTATATAACAAAAAAGAAAGAAACAGACCCAGATTTTGAAATTAAAGAAAAATTAAGATTAGCTAATCTTAAAAAAGTAAAGTACGATAATGATTTAGAGCATAGGGTCGAAAAAATTAATTCAAGTCTTGATTATTTAACTAAAAAAAAAGAAACAGACCCAAATTTTGCTAAAAATGAAAATATTAGAGTAACTCGAATAATGAAAAAGAAATTTGATTCCAAAAAATTGCTTAAAGATAAAATTAAAGTTCATAAGTCTGAAATTCGTAAAGAAGTGAAAGATGTTAATTTAAATGTTCAAATGAGTTTTAGAAAAGCACATTCTAAAGATATTAATGCGGTTTTAAATAATAATGATAATGTTAATTGCGAATTAGATATTAAGAAAGCAAAAGTTCTGCTTAAATTTATTGAGGAACTTCGGGAAGTTCCAGAAATTGTTTGTTGTTGTTGCGAAGGATTATTTTTTAAAAATAATCCAAGTAAATTTGATTTGAATTCTTACCATATTAAGTATAATAAGAAAGCCAAGTACAGTAAAAAAGAAGATAGTCCTTCGGGGTTAAAGTTTCAATCTTACGTGATTAAAAATATAAAAGAATTTAAAGAAAAGATTGTTGGAATAGATTCAGGCATGATTTGCTCAACTTGTTCTAAAAATTTAATTAATGGTAAAATTCCCTTGTTGAATCCCCAATGTGGAGTACGAAGGCCCGAATATTATAATCGGCCGGAAATACTTACAAGTGCAACTGATTTAGAAGCTCTTTTAGTAACCCCAGTTATTCCATTTATGCAAATCATGTCTCGAACTCCTTTCCAATTAAATCCTCAGTTATTTATTAAGGGCGCGGTTGTTAATATAGTTCCTGATATTTCTCACGTTCTTACTTTACTTCCCTTACGATTTAACGAAACTTCAGTTGTTCAATTAGATTTTAAACGTAAATTGAATCATGCCAGTTCTTTTTTATTTGACACCATAAGTGTAAAAAAAGTTTTTGATATATTACATTTTCTCTTGCAAACACCCCTTTATCAAAGATATGGCATTCAAATTAATAATGATGCATTTAAAGATTACGATCCAAATTCCGTTTCTGATTTGTTAAATTTTATAGTCCCGGCTAAAGGCGAAAAGCCTAATTATATACCCATTAATAATAGTAAGAATTCAAATCAAGTTAACGAAAAGAAAGATAATGATAATTATAAAATTAGAGTAGAGAAGGAAGTGGAAAAAGATAAGCAAAGCGGTCAAAATGATGAAATTCACAAGAATCTTTTAATATTTCAAAATTACTTTTTTATTCAAAACGATAAAAAAGTTATATTTGAATATAGATCAATGTCCTCATTGAATAGTCTTTTTCATGCATTTTTTGGTAGTTGCCAACTTGATTTAAAGTTTAAAGAATTGTTAAAACAAGAAAATTGTGAATTTTTGAAGTTTGTATGTGGTTGTTTAGACAGAAATATTTGGGATGAAATGGAATATTTAGTATCAGAATGGGTTATTTTTATAAATCAAAAATTTCCAAAGACAACTCCCAATTTTTCTGAAAATCGCGATGATTTTAATACGTTTAAAGATATGAAATTTAATGCTGGGTTCATTTTAGAACAGTTTTTAGAACACGATTTTTATTCATTTCGAAAGCAATTGTATTGTAATAATTGTAAAGTAGGGTTTTCACAAAAAACTTTTGCACTTTTTAAAGTTTTAAATGTTGATAAAGATTTTAATAACACTTTGAGAAAACAATTGCTTTCGTATGAATCTTTGAGTAAAGAAGAAATTGAAACAATGAAAAATTGCATGGAATGTGGTTCAAATAATTTAAAATCAGATAAAGTAGAGTTTAAATTGGAAGATATAATTTTAATTCATGTCGTAAATTCAGAAGCCATTAAAATTAACAAAACTTTTTATTCAAATTTGTTCAACCACATTCCAATTCAGTTAAATTTGGGCGAAAATAATATTTTTGAGTTAAAGTTTTTGATTCACGAAGATGTGAAACAGGTAGTTCCATTCATTAGACATGAAGATAAATTTATTGAATTAAATGATGTTCTTTTTGAAGAAAAATATGTAGATTCTAAAACTTTAAAAGTGAACCCAGTATTACTTGCATATGTTAAAATAGATTCTAAATTAGTTTTTAAGACGAACGTTTCTCCTAAACCAAAATTGGATGAAATTGATGCATCCGATTTTGATTTAGAAGATTACGAAATTAAAGAAATTAAGGATATTCACAATTTGCTTGAAAATTTACCTGAATTGCTACCTGAAGATTTTTTAGATAGTTTAAATGAAGAAAGAGATGAAGATGAAATCCTTTCCGATGAAGAGTTAGAAAATCCCGAAAAAAATGAACATATTTTAGTTTTTCCAAATGTTACTCAAGAAAGAATTCAAAATTACGTTAAAAATCATAATCCAGATATTAAACAAGCTTTTAATGATGTTTTAGTAGTTGCTCCCGGTCAAGGCCTTAAGCCTGAGCCTGCTTGTAAATTTCTTGATTATGATGCGATTTGTTTTCCAAAAGCTTATTGTGGATATCCTCAAGAATATGACGGCATTCATTATTCTTGTAGATTTATTTCGTATACTCGCGCTATTAGAAATGAAATAAACCATTGGGATAGATCGCGTTTTGGCCCGCGAGAAATTTTATTTAAATTTAAAGAAAAAGTTAAGAGAGATTTAGGCAGTGCCATTACTACTGCTTTACGTAAAACTAAAGCAGAAAACTTGACAAAGAAGGATATTAAAAATCCTGAAAAGATAGGGCATTTGATTTCCAAAAATATTGCATATAAAATTTTACCCCAAGTTAGAACCAGTAATGAATATTTGTTAAAGAAAGAGCATAGAGCAAAGCAAATGATTCGTCAATTTGGACTATGCTCTTTCTTTTTTACCTTAAGTATATCAGAAGCAAATGCCCCAGAATTTTTAAAACAAGCTTATAAAAATATTTTCCATAAAGATATATCTCTCGTTGAAGCTAGTAATCTAAGTCAAGATATTAAATCCCAGTTAGTTCGAGATGATCCTGTGCTAGCCACAGAGTTTATTAATCATCGGTCAAAAGCGTTTTTAAATTTTGTAAAAAATCCCAATGGTTTATTTGGTAAAAATTATGTTGATCATTTTATGTGTAGATCTGAAATTCAGATGAGGGGTTCAATTCATTATCATTATGTTTTGTGGTGTAAAGATGCGCCAGTTTTAATTCCATATCCTAAGACTTTAGATATTAAAGAAGAAAATGAAACCCGTGTTATTGATTTCTTAGATCAATTTGTTAGCACAAAGTTTTTAGAAAATAATCCAAATATGAAATTTCAAATTCATAGACATACCCATAGTTGTTATAAAAATAAGAGTAAAAAATGCCGGTTTCATTTTCCTCGCTATGTAGCTCATAGAACAATGATTTTATATCCCCATAAAGATCCAAAATTTATAACGAAAGAAAGACTAGCAATTTTAGTTAAAATTAAAGAAAAAATGAATTACTATAAGAAAAATAATGTCTTAGAATCATTCGATAAAATGTTAAGCGATTTAAATCTGAGTATGACTGAATATTACGATTGCATTAGATGTGAGGTTTTCAAAATTTTAATTATTTACAAGAGGGAAACTAATGCGGTCATGGTTAATAATTATAATCCCATTTTGTTAGATAGTTTAGAAAATAACCATGACCTTCAATTTATAATTGACGCTTATGCTGCAATTCATTATCTTTTCAAATATTGCTTAAAAGTAGATGAGGGTGTAAATTTTTTGATTGAAAAAGCAATAGAAGAATGTAGAAACGGCAATAAGACTGTTCAAGAAACTTTTAAAAGTGTTGCAAATGTTTTCCATAATACCTCATGCATAAGCGTTCAGCAAGCTGTTCAAGAAATTAAGGGTTATTCAATTGTTTGTTTTAGTGAAGATGAAAAATTTATTAATACTAATTTGCCTCAAGATCGTTCATATTTAATCAAACCAGATGAAGAACTTGACTTATTAGAAGATGATTCTAAAGACATTTATGTTAAAGGTTTTATTCAAGAATATGCTCAAAGACCCAAAGAATTAGAAAAGCTAACTTTAGCTGATTTTGCGGCTTGGTATTTTAAGACCAAGAAATCTAAAAAAAAGAATTTTAATTGTGATAATAATGAAGAAAGTTCAGGGGATGAAAATGATGAGCAAGAATTAGAAAATGATAAAATTGCTAGTCTTTCTGAATTGTACAGTAAAAGATCCCGCCCGAAAGTAATTCGATTTGTAAATTATAAGCAAGAATTTGATCCCAATAATTATTATCGCGAAAAAGTAATGCTGTATCTCCCTTGGAGAGATGAAGAAAGAGATCTTTTAAATTTTGCTAAGGTTAGGGAAACTTTTGAAAAAAACAAAGATGAAATTTTTAACAAATATGCCGAATATAACGTTATAACTGAAGAATGTTTAGAAGCTCTTAAAGAACGGGTTCTTTCCAATTTAAGTTTTGAGAAACAAGAAGAAATTCAAAATTTTTTAGATGAGGGTTTGAGTGATAATGATGAAATTGATATTTATGAAGAGTTGGGAATTGCAAATGGGGAAAAAAAGTCTAAAAAGAAAATTTCTAAAGATAAAGATAAGGGGAAATCAGTTTATGCACTCAAACAACCTCCATTAATTAATAGAGTAAATTTGTGGGAAAGAATTTGTGGGTTAAATGAAAAACAGCAAGAAATTGTTTTCCATATTTTCCATTTGATTAGTACTAAACAAGAAACTGATTGTGATAAGGGAACTAAAATCATTCTTCAGGGTAAAGCGGGTGTCGGTAAAACTTTTGTAATTAATGTTATAAATGAGTTAGTTAATGATTATTTCAATCGAATTGAGGGGACAGATTTTAAATCAAACAAGACTCTTTTGTGCGCTCCAACGGGGATTGCAGCATTTCTTATAAATGGCTTAACCATTCATAGTGCTTTTGCAATTGACACTAGATTTCGTAAACATATTGTTAAATTAAGTGATGATTTGATTGGTCTTATGCGTAAAGAACATAAAGATGTTAAAGTAATAATTGCGGATGAATATTCAATGATCTCTAGAAATTTAAGAATTAATATGGATAAGAGGTGTAGAGAAATTTATGGCATTAATAATAAGAGTTTTGGGGGTAGAATTGTAATTTTTGCGGGCGATCTTTACCAATTACCCCCAGTTAATGATAAACCCATATATGCATTTAGTGATTATAATAATGTTAATGATTTCCTTTTCGATCAAGTTTGGTATGAATTTGAATTTTTTGAATTAAATGAGGGGGTACGTCAAAAAAATAAAGTTTATCAAGCCCTTTTAGATGATTTTGCTCTCGGTAAATTAAGTAAAGAACATGCTAATTTTTTAAAGAAAAGAATTTTTAAATCTGAAAAAGACGTACCCGAAGATGCTATATGGGTTTATTATAGTAATAAAGAAGTAAATGAATTTAATGAAAATAAATTTGCTAAAGCCCCAGGTCCCTCTTATGAATCAATTGCCATAGATACTGTACATATTGCCGATAGTAAAGATAAAGAAAATAGTTGTAAGAATTCAATTGAAGCTAACAAAAAAGAAATTGCGAAAGAATATGCCAATGATAAGAGTCAAAACACAAAAATGCGATATAAGTTAGTTTTAAAATGCGGTCTTAGATATAAGTTAACTTCCAATGTAAGTGTTGCCGATGGTTTAGCAAAATCGGCAATGGGTACATTGAGAAGAATCGATTTTGACAAACAAACAAATAACCCTGCCATAGTTTGGTTAGAATTTCAATATTCTAATGTCGGTCTTGTAGCAAGACAGTCATGTTTAGAGTTTATGAAAGAAAATAAGATTTCCGAAAAGTTAGTCCCATTAAAATTTTATTCAGAAACAATAACTGATGCTTTTAATATCTCTATTAAAATCCATCATGAAACAATTAGAAAACAATTTCCAATTACTCTTTGTGAGGCTAGCACTTTGCATAGTACTCAGGGGCTAACTTTAAATAAAATTTGCATAGATAGTAGAAAGCGAGAACTTTCTACGGCATTAGGTTATGTTGGTTTGTCAAGATGCGATTATGAGGGGTTATATCTTCTTGGTAAAATCCCTGAACCAAAATCCAGATCCCAAACTTTAGTTAATGAAATGTATAGATTAAGAAATGCGGCCCAATTAAAATTATCTTTTTATAATTTTGAGCAGGATCTCGGGGTTAAAATTGTGTATCATAATGTAAATTCTTATAAAGCTCATGGAATGAATGTTAACGCTTTAAATTGGTATTGGAAAGCCGATATCATAATTTTATCTGAAACCAATGTATTTAGTTCTGAAGAAGTTAAAGTTCGTAATGATTTTAAAGTAGTTTTTCCGTTAAAAGAAAGTTTAAATCAAAGTAAAAAAACGTTCCATGGGCTTAATAATTATGTGTAGAAATAGTTGTAGTATTAAGAACCTCTCTGAACCAAATATTATAAGTAATGCTAAAAAATACTTATCATATCGATTTGAGATCATTTGAAGTTGAAAATTTCCTAATTATTACTGGTTATTGTTCTCCCAAAGCCCCGATTGAAAAATTAAAAATTGAAGTTTTAAGATTATTAAAAAATAAGCCAGAAAATTTTGAAGTAACTTTAATGGGTGATTTCAATCAAGATTTAAAAAAATTGCAAAACAGTAACTCTTTCCATAAATTATTAATAGATAAAAACTTGATCAATTTACTTAATGATTCAATAACTAATAATGCCGGTTCTCAAATTGATATTGTTTTTTCTACCTGCAAAAGTAGTTATGCCGGTACATTTGCTTCTTATTTTTCTGATCATTTTGCAATTTTCTTTCAAACTTCCATTGATCCCCATAAACTTTCCGTTAAAGATAAAGAGTTTTTCATAAATCTAAATAAGAAATCAAATGATCTTAAATCGAAAGATGAAGTTTTAGTAATTCCTTTTAAATATCATGTTATTAAACCGAAAAATATTAAAACCGGTATCTTTGGAAATGTTTGTTTCTAAAAATGAGATTAGTTCTAAAGTAAATGTAAATGCTATGGAAGGAGTTTGCAAAACGTTAAATTTTACCAATTTGAGTTCTTTCAACTCCAGTTTTAAGTTCTTTTCTTGCTCTTTATAACTACACTAAAGTTTTTCAATCGCTTGTTCAAGGTTTAGAAATGGCAAAGGGAAATATCACTTTTTTCAAATTTGTCTTAGATATTCTTGAAAATATTAATAATTTTAAATTTAATAAGAGTAAAGAAAGTGGATTAAATTTTTAATAGAACATTTCCCCAAATACTTGTAATGAAATTTTCAATAATAGTAAAGATATGAGTAATGAACTTTTTACAATAGTTGTAAACTTTTTTTTTGACAAATTGGCAAATTTTATTTGATAAAGTAGATCATGCATGGGTGTCTTGGGAAAGAAAATTAGTTAAATGTGTTCCATGTTTGAATGTCTCAGATCTAAAGCAAGAAACAATGAAATTGAATTGAAGCTTTCTAAATCGAGTTGACCTCCAATTTGGAATCTAGAAAAATTCAATCTTTGGTTTTATCCACCCCTATTAATTGTAATAATTGTGGAAGTGAAATTGAAACAAATTTATCAATGATTGTATTTTCTCCTTTAATTCTTGTAAATATTTTGTTAACTGACAAACTAGATTCAAAAGTTTCAATTGATAAAATTCCAAGAAGAATTGTTTTAAATAATAATAGTTATGAATTAAAGATAGTTCTTTGCAAAGTTAATAATCATCTAAAATCTTTTTTTATAGAATAGTTGATAATTATTTTCTTGAAATGGATGATAAATCAAATTTTGAAGTAGTTTTAAAAAATTGCAAAGAATTAGTTGAAGTTAAAATTTTGATGTTTATTAAATGCGAAAGTCCGTTGTTAGAATGTAAAGAAGAAAATACAATTATACATAAATTTCAAAATTCATTAATTGAAAATTTGCCAATTTTTGCAAGAAAAAATGTCTATTGACGAAACTTCTGATGAATCTTTTATTCAATCAATTGAGAATAGTTTAGATGATAAGAGTTGCGAACATTTAAGTAAAAAGATTAAAATCGATCCAGAATTGCACATTGTTGAGAAGTCTGTAAAATTCCGTAAAAAAATTTTCCTAGAACCCTTAAAGACTCAGTTAGAAATTTGCAAAGAAAAAAGTGAAATAATTCCTAAAGTAAAAGTAACGTAACAATTTTTAATTTTGAAGGTGCCATTCTTGGCGATGTCCCATTTCAAAATAGATTTGATGCTTATATTAGTCTTTTTAAAGTACATTTTTCGAAATATGTGTCCATTTAATTCCATTTTTGTGCACTTCACTCTTTGCATAATCACACTGACGTTTTTAGAAATGTAGAACACTCTCTTAAAGAAAACTTTCCTTTATTTAATTTTATGTTAAAAAAATTGATGAAAGTTTTGACTTTAAATATTCAGATTCAAGAAATCAAAACTGGATCGATTTTATCTATAAATTTGAAAAAGATAAAATTGATAATGCGATTAGAATTAAGTCTTTTAAAGTTAATATGGAAGATGACGTTTGTCGGGTAATTGAAAGATTTTTTGATGACTATCAAGAAATCTCTCAAAATCATGTTTTTCTTGTAGTTTAAATTCAGTAAAATGCGATAATATCAATTGTAATGGGGTAACCGATCAGGACAATCGTTTAATTTTATCATTAATGATTTCTCAAAGTAATATTAAGTCAAAAATTGAGTCCGAAATTAAAGATACCCTTAAAGAGTCTAACGTTTGTAATACTTGCGGCAAGAGATTAGAACCAAATATTTCATTTAATGAGTGCATAGTTTTAAATGTTAATTTAATTAATGAATCAGAAAATTCGAGTATTTATGATCAAGAGAATAACACAAAAGTCAATATTAGAAATATTCAAAAATAATTGTGTTTAATGAAATAGTTTATGCATCAAAAGCCATTATTCATCATCCTGTGGGTCATTTTAAGTCATATTTTAGAATTAGTAATACTGATTATTTAGAAATGGATGATCTTTTTAACTTGGAAAATGGAATTAGTTCGGAAGAATTTAAATGTAGAAATTAATCCCAAAGTGCTTTTTTATATTAAAACTAATGTAAAAATTTCCGATTTACCAATTTTTAAACGAAATAATTCCTAATATTGATACCAGTAGTAAAGTAAAAAATTTAAAGAAGAAGATTTTTTGATTTCCGATATTGATGATGACTTCCTTTTGATCCCGAATATGAAGAAGATAGTTCTGATAATGAAGAAATTTGTAAAAATAATGCACTAATTCCAAATTGCGTAACTTTGTCTAGTACAAACAAGTCGTATAACTTTTTATGTCCTTATAATTCCGTTCTTTCTGGTTTTCTTGCCGCTTGTAATTTTGATAGAAATTTTTATGAATTTGTCAAGAGTAATCGTAATAAGTTTTAACTTTTTGAAATAATTATAGTATTGCGTAAAAATCATGTTCAAGAAAATAGAAATGAAATTTGATTAAGTTTTTAAATGATATTTTAAAAAAATGAAAGATTTGGAGGTGGTCCATTAGGACCATTATCCCTTTAAAGAAACTAGTAATAGCTCATATAGTATGATTTGAGTGCCCAAAGCTTTTATGAAGTTATGTTTTCTAAAAATTTCAAGTTAGAATCATTTTGTTACCGGTTAACATGTAAATGTGGGTATTTTAAGAGAAAAAAGGGAAGTGTAGTTTAACTAATCCAGAACCAAATGTAAATAGTTTAATTGATAACTTAAACAGTTTAGATTTAGTTATTAGTGCAAAATATGGAAAAACTTGTTCCAAGTGTAAAAATTTAATTGAAAAAGAAGAAATAGTTTATAGTAATGCGCTTGTAATTTTTCCCTTTTTTCTGTTCTAATGTTAAAATCCCTCTTTCAAAATTCCTTTATCAATAGTCCAAAAATGAAAGTTATAATAAAATTTCTAGTAAATTTCATTGATAACAATGATCCCAATACAAATCATTTTGATTGTTTTGCGTATAATCAAAGTAGTTACAAGTTTTTCCATATTGATGATATCGGTCAGAAAGAAAAGAAATTT